>OY740782.1:24048707-24655849 GCA_963514005.1 Raja brachyura | reverse complement strand
CTGTAGCGGCCTGGACAAGGTCAGGAAAAGGCCAGACACTAGGCAGGTTTAAATAGCAGTCCTTTAATCCCTACGGCGAGAGCACACCACGCACACTGAGAGCACACACCCATGGGTGGTCAGGAAACCACGTGATAGACCAATGCCCCTGTCACTCAATCGGCGAGTGGGATGATCCAAGGAGTGGCCTACCCCCCAGGGACCGCCACAGGACCCCCCCCCCCCCCCCTCCCCAAGTACCTGAGGCACGAAACGGACAGGAGGGTGTAGACGGCGACTAGCCCGGGTATACACCATGCTCGGCACAGGAATGGGCAACTGACCAACAGGTGCAGGAGACGGAGTAGCCAGAGGGGGAGCTGCCCTAGACAGAGGGCGCCCATGCTTACGGGGCCGCATTACCAGCACCGGCTGATCAATATCAATATGTGCTGGCTTCAGCCGCGCAACTGAAACAATTTCATGCCGACCCCCCCCCATGTCCAGGACGAAAGTGGACGAGCCATGTTCCACGACGCGGAAGGGACCCTCGTACGGCCGCTGGAGAGGTGTCCGATGCACATCCCTACACAGGAAGATGAACTGGCCTTCCTCCATAGCAGAGGGAACGTGCGGACGGAAGGACCCATGACGAGACGTGGGCACCGGCGCCAGCTTGCCCACTGTCTCCCGTAGTCGTCGCAGAGTGTCCAAAGGCTGCTCCACCTGGCACCGTCAACGGCGGGATGAACGCCGGCATTATTCTCCATCACGACGCGTGATGAATGTCGAGGGTCACCAGTGTAGCGGCTTGGATGAGGTCAGGAAAAGGCCAGACACTAGGCAGGTTTAAACAGCAGTCCTTTAATCCCTACAGTGAGAGCACACCACACACACTGAGAGCACACACCCAGGGGTGGTCAGGAAACCCCATGGCAGACCAACGCCCCTGTCACTCAATCGGCGAGGGGGATGATCCAAGGAGTGGCCTACCCCCCAGGGACCGCCACAACTCAGCCTTTTTTCTCCAGAGATGCTGCCTGACCATTTGAGTTAATCCAGCAATTTGTTTTTAGTTTAATATATTTTAGTTGCCCTTCAGCCCACTGACTCCACGCCGACCAGCGATCACCGCACACTAGCATTATCCTACACACTAGGGGGCAATTTACAATCTTTCCCGAAGCCAATTAACTACAAACCTGTACTATTTGGAGTGTGTGGGGTATCTGGGGGAAACCCACACATTCAGAGGGAGAACATGCAAACTCCTTATAGACAGTATCTGCAGTCAGGATCGAAGGTGTGCATCTTTCACTGTAAGGCAGCAATTCTACCACTGTGCCACCATGCCACCTATCTATCATGTATAATGTATAAACCAGCATCTGCTGTTCCTTGTTTCTACATCAGTAAATGGGTACAGGCTTGAAGGGCCAAATGGCCTCCTTCTGCACCTATTTTATTTTGGTCCATGGAATGTGCTCTTTCAACCTCTTGACAGACTAACATCTGTTTTCCCCCTAAATGTCATTTTTCATCAAACGACTCTCTTTGTACTCTGCTACCGCTTTCTCATCACGTACCTGATTATTTTTCTTCCAAACCAGTTGGGAGTAATCTTGAAAATTACCAATTTACACTTGTCATGTTTCTGATATTAAATTTGATGTTTCATGACTTAAATGCAACCCTAAATTGGGAGTTGTTTGCAATAGACTTCCTGTTTCTTGCAAGGCGGTTTGTACTAAAATTGCTCCCTAGCAATTTCACATCAACAAACAGCAACAAATAATTCACAGCCAACAATGCATGATCTTCAAATTTAATGACTGGTTTAAGTACTCAGCCATCAAATAAAAACCTGTTGATGCTGGAAATCTAAAATAGAAACAGAAAACTTGAAGGTTCAAGTACTCCGCTGATTTTTATTCTGACAGCATGCTTTACATGCATGTGCTTTAGTATCTAATGTTATAAGATAGGGTTAGAATTAAATATAGTACAGCACAGGAGCAGGCCTTTCATCCCACGATGTCGGTGATTACCATGATGCCAATTTAAACTCATCTCTTCTGCCTACATGTGATCTACATCCCTCCATTCCATGTCCATCTGTCTGTCTCAATGTTTATTAAACAATTATATTTTGGATTTGGAGAAAAAGGATGAGGGGGTACATAAAATGAGCTATAAATTGTTCTATACTCACTAATCATTAGTGTTGAAGGAAATTTTAATAAGGAAGGAAAAATACATAAGGGTAGCACAGTGGTGCAGCTAGTACAGCTGCTGCCTCGCCGCGACTGAGACCCGGGTCCTGACCATGGGTACTGTCCGTGTGGAGTTTGCATGATCTCTTCATGACCGTATGGTTTTCCCCTGGGTGATGGATCAAAAGGGTGATATTCAGTTTCAGAAACAGCTTCTTCTCAACAGCCACCAGGTGCAGGAGGAGGCCATAACAAGAGGATTTCAGTACAGGAGTAAAGAGGTTCTTCTGCAGTTGTATGGGGCTCTGGTGAGACCACATCTGGAGTATTGTGCACAGTTTTGGTCTCCTAATTTGAGGAAGGACATCCTTGTGATTGAGGCAGTGCAGCGTAGTAGGTTCATGAGATTGATCCCTGGGATGGCGGGACTGTCTTTTGAGGAAAGATTGAAAAGACTAGGCTAGTATTCAGAAGGATGAGGGGGTCTCTTATAGAAACATATAAAATTATAAAAAGACTGGACAAGCTAGATGCAGGAAAAATGTTCCCTATATGGGGTGAGTCCAGAACCAGGGGCCACAGTCTTAGAATAAAGGGGAGGTCATTTAAGACTGAGGTGAGAAAACACTTTTTTACCCAGAGAGTTGTGAATTTATGGAATTCCCTGCCACAGAGGGCAGTGGAGGCCAAATCACTGGATAGATTTAAGAAGAAGTTGGATAGAGCTCTAGGGGCTAGTGGGGTCGAGGGATATGGGGAGAAGGCAGCTACGGGTTATTGATAGCGGACAATCAGCCATGATCACAATGAATGGTGGTGCTGGCTCGAAGGGCCGAATGGCATCCTCCTGCACCTATTTTCTATGTTTCTATTGAACACTATAAACACCAACTAAGCTATGAACTGCCGTGGTTTCACTTGAGACCTTGGCCTTTATATTATTTTTGCACTACATTGTATATTTTTTTATTAGACTTTAATTTGTCTTTTTATCATAATATCTATTGAGTGCTGTGTTTACAAGCATGTCGTGTGGCTGCAAGCAACAATTTCATTGTTCCCTTTCTGTACATATGATTGAAATGAATTGAATTGAATACTTTATTGTCACATGTGACAAGTCACAGTGAAATTCTTTGCTTGCATACCCAAGGTATGCAAATAGTTGCCCTTAAAGCACACTTACAAAGTTACAAATTCCCCTCCCCCACGCTGTGTCCTCCATTGTCCATTGTACTTCCCCCTCCCTCACTGCAGTCCACCCACACCGAGGCCTCCTTTATTCTTTCCCTCAGCAGCGGCGTCCTGATTCCATGTGAAAATCCTCATTCGTCGGTAGGCGCCATTTGACCGCCGCACCAACCTCTCCCCTAATGCTGCCGAGTCCTCTCCAGACGCCTTCATGGTGCCGACCCAGGCCCCCGCTGTGGGCCCCGCAGACCCAGGCACTGTTAGCCGTGGGCTTCATCGACCACCTCTGACCCGTGAGGCTCCGGCCCACGAGACCCGACCTCTGACTTGCGAGGATTCAGCCCACAGGGCCGGGGCCTCGAGGTTCCACCGCCGGCCCACAAGGCCTGGGTTTGGGTCCGCGAAGCTCCACCTCCGACTCGCGAGGTTCCAGCCAGTGAGACACGGGTCACAAGGCACTAACCTCGGCTTCTCAGGGACACCTCCGGAAGGCATCTGAAAGATGATAAAACACTTGACTCTTAATGTGTACAAAGGTGAAGACATACAAGTGAAGACATTTGTTTTCAAATAACAGATCAAAGAATGCTATACATAAATACAATCAAATCAATCTGAAATCAAACAGTATCCTGGCTTATGGAAGGACTGTTCAGAAGCCAGAAACAGAGGGGAAGAAGCTGTTCCTGAGACTAATGGTGCATGCTATTCATGCTTCTGTATCTTCTCCCATTTGGAAGTAGGGAGAAGAAGGAATGCCCATGCTGAAACTAATCTTTGATTATGTTGGCTGCTTTTCTGCAGCAGTGTCAAGTGTAGATGGAGTGAATAGTAGGAAGTCTGGTCTGTGTGATGGACTGGACTACATCTACAACATACTGTACTTTCTTGCGGTCTTGGGCAGAGCTGTTCCCAAACCAAGCTGTGATGCAACCAGACAGTATGCTGTCCATGCTGCATTTGAAGAAGTTGATGAGAGTCATTGGAGACAAGCCAAATTTCAACCTTGATACCAAGGTGGAAATGCCAAAGAGTATTGGTCACAACTTTACACTGAGAGGGCAAAAGTTTAAAGGAAGATGTTCAGGGCATGTAGAGTGTCAGATGCCTGGTTGTGGTAAACTCAGACACAATGGTGTATATTTGAGAGGCTTTTAGCAGGGCATATGAATATTCATGTGCAACCATAAATGATTAGTTTAATTTGGCATAATGTTTGGCGTGGACATCGCAGGCTGAAGGGCCTGTTACTATGCTGCATTATTCTATGTTCGATATAAGTGTGATATTCTGGCCAAATTTGTTTAGTTTAATTAAGTTTAATTGGTTTGTAATTTTCATTTTATTTTGCACCATCTCTATATTTACGATGTACATAATGTTAATTACTGTGTTGTGCATGTATTTATAAAAAGGCTATCATGAAAGCTGAGCAACAATAACCTACCAGACTTTTTTTTTTAACTAACTTTGCACTCTTAAAGGAAAATGTGCACCGTATTATTTCAAAATCTTAACCATCAGACCAGACTTCCCACCATTGGCTCCATGTTGCCTCAAAATAGGAGCCAACATAATCAAAGACTTGTCCATGCTCCCATCCAGCTGAAAGTACAGAAGTTTGAAAGTGCACACACCCATCAGACTTGGGAACAGCTTCTTCCCATCTGTTATCAAGCTTCTGTCAAGGGCCGCATGGCCTACTCCTGTACCTATTTTCTATGTTTCTGAAAAATTATTTCATCAGCTAGGGTATTGTCTGATACACCTCTACATCATTGAGGACATTGACTCTGCCTATAGAACTGATGTGCTACAATGCTGGCATGTATTTTCAGCATTTTCTGTATTTTCTCCTTTGCTCTATCTATTGTATTTTGAGTGTGATTTGAATGTGTTTATGTATGTCATACACAATATATATATATATATATATACACACATATTTTTATGTATGGCATGCAAAAAAAAAGCTTTTCAATCCAATTCTCAACCCAAATGCCCCTCACAAGCATGTCACAGAATATCACATTGCCTCCAACCAGCTTTCCCCCTAAAATATTCTATATTCTTGTATCTATCTATATACTTATAAAACTCTCATCTTGTCCTCTTCCGGTTTGCATCCCTCTGAGTGAAGCAAGAGTGAGACCGGGAGCTACTGCGTCAGGCCAAAAGCTGAAGGTGCAGGGTGAGCAGAGTGCGGGGTGAGCAGAGTGCGAGCTCCATCTGCTGCGACCACCGCGCGTTCACGAGATTGATCCCTGGGATGGCGGGACTGTCATACGAGGAAAGATTGAAAAGACTAGGCTTGTATTCACTGGAGTATAGAAGGATGAGGGAGAATCTTATAGAAACATATAAAATTGTAAAAGGACTGGACAAGCTAGATGCAGGAAAAATGTTCTCAATGTTCGGTGAGTCCAGAACCAGGGGCCACAGTCTTAGAATAAAGGGGAGGTCATTTAAGACTGAGGTGAGAAACAACATTTTCACCCGGAGAGTTGTGAATGTATGGAATTCCCTGCCACAGTGGGCAGTGGAGGCCAAGTCACTGGATGGATTTAAGGGAGAGTTAGATAGGGGCTAGTGGAGTCAAGGGATATGGGGAGAAGGCAGGCACGGTTTATTGATAGGGGACGATCAGCCATGATCACTATAAATGGCGGTGCTGGCTTGTAGGGCCGAATGGCCTCCTCCTACACCTATTTTCTATGTTTCTATAAGATTATGCTAAATTCCATTCCTAATTACATTCCACAGTAGAGCCAGGCTCTGAGCAACACGTGCTGCACATGAATGATCTTAGTATATTCATGTATGAAAATCAGATTATAATTCATGCTGTTATGCATGTATATATAGAGGGAAAAAAACATAGAAAGAAGGCAAGAGGAGTCGGACTTCCATCACTATTTTGTACAAATAAATTAATCAACCTTTCCATTTGACTATAGAAACAAGAAAATAATGGCACATATTCAGCCGTATATGGTTCAATGAAATTAAGATATATATGTAAAACATATATATGGAAACAGGCCCTTCGGCCCACCAAGTCCACACTGACCAGCAATCTATCATACACCAGTTCTATCCTACATGCCAGGGACAATTTACAGAAGCCAATTAACCTACAAACCTGCACTTCTGTTGGATGTGGGAGAAACTGTGATATCCGGAGAAAATCCGTGTAGTCAGAGGGAGACTGTACAAATTCTGTACAGACAGCACCCGTAGTCAGGATCACATCTGGTCCTGTGGTGCTGTAAGGACACAACTCTATCGCCGTGCCACCCCATTAAATTATTTTTTTCTGTAATATATTCATTATGGCGTCATGTCAATAAAGATGAACACATGATTCTGATTTCTGCCCTCAGTTGGATAACACACATCTCCTGTCATTGTGTGTTACATCTATATGGCTGGTTTTCAACCTCTTCAGTCTGAAGGTCTCGACCCAAAACATCACCCATTCTTTCTCTACGGAGATGCTGCCTGTCCCGCAGAGTTATTCCAGCTTTTTGTGTCTATCTTCAGTTTAAACCAGCATCTGCAGTTCCTTCCTATACTCGTTGTTAAGCGAAACAGGTCCTATTCTCATAATATTATTCACACCCTCAACTAAGTATTTTCTTCACCTCCGTTGCTGTAGAGAATACAATCCCAGTTATCAAATCTTTCTTCAAAGTGAAAAAAAAACTCCAGCCCTACCAACATCTGCATAAATCGCCCCTGGATCCTCTCCAGAACAATTGCACCCTTTCTACAATGTGTCATAGTCTTAAGGGCCTGTCACACTTGGTCGTCATTTACACGTCATGTACGCGACATCATTTACGCGTCACGACACACGTGATGCGCGCATGGTGCGTGGTGACAGAGGCAGTGACGTGCCACGCGGGCGGCATCCTAGGATTCTGGGATGTACTAAATCTTTGCGCGCCATCTGCATGATGCGCAAATGACACCCAAGTGGGACAGCCCCTTTACAGTATGGAGACAGGCAGATCAAGATGCCCCATCTAATCTAGTCGAATTTATCCGCAATTGGCCCATATCCCTTTAAACCTTTCCTGCCCACGTACCTGTCCAAATGTATTTTAAATGCTGTCATATTAACTGCCTACTTCCCCTGGCAAATCGTTCCACATGCCCACCATCCACTGCATGAAAATGTTGTCCCTCAGGTTCCTATTAAATCGTTCCTCTCTCACTTCATACCAGGGGTGTCAAACGCATTTTAGGTCACGGGCCGGATTGGGCAAAATGCGACATAATGCGGGCCGGATCAGTTGTGCACGCGCGAACGGACCCTTTCCATTAATAAACCATTTGAAATCGAACATTAGCAGGCACAAATGTAGACCTAACAAAACAAATCGTAAATGTAGGCTACACAACTGCACCTAATTTTTTATTAGCCTGTTTCCAGCAATCAAACTCGGACAATGAATATAGTTAGCCTCCAATTTTTATTGAAGCGATTGAAGTGACGATATGTGTGTGAGTGTGTGTCGTGTGTGTGTGAATGTGTGTGTGGGAGTATGTCAGTGTGTGTGACCTGCAAGGTGACTTGGATAGGCTGAGTGAGTGGGCAAATGTTTGGTAGATGCAGTATAATGTGGATAAATGTGAGGTTATCCACTTTGGTGGCAAAAATAGGAAAACAGATTATTATCTAAATGGAGGCCGATTAGGAAAAGGGGAGATGCAGCGAGACCTGGGTGTCATGGTACACCAGTCATTAAAAGTAGGCATGCAGGTGCAGCAGGCAGTGAAGAAAGTGAATGGTATGTTAGCTTTCATAGCAAAAGGATTTGAGTATAGGAGCAGGGAGGTTCTACTTCAGTTGTATAGGGTCTTGGTGAGACCACACCTGGAGTATTGCGTACAGTTCTGGTCTCCAAATCTGAGGAAGGACATTATTGCCATAGAGGGAGTGCAGAGAAGGATCACCAGACTGATTCCTGGGATGTCAGGACTGTCTTATGAACAAAGACTGGATAGACTCGGTTTATACTCTCTAGAATTTAGGAGATTGAGAGGGGATCTTATAGAAACTTACAAAATTCTTAAGGGGTTCGACAGGCTAGATGCAGGAAGATTGTTCCCGATGTTGGAGAGGTCCAGGACAAGGGGTCACAGCTTAAGGATAAGGGCGAAATCCTTTAGGACCGAGATGAGAAGGACTTTTTTCACACACAGAGTGGTGGGTCTCTGGAACTCTCTGCCACAGAGGGTAGTTGAGGCCAGTTCATTGTCTATATTTAAGAGGGAGTTAGATGTGGCCCTTGTGGCTAAGGGGATCAGAGGGTATGGAGAGAAGGCAGGTATGGGATACTGAGTTGGATGATCATCCACGAGCATATTGAATGGCGGTGCAGGCTCAAAGGGCCGAATGGCCTACTCCTGCACCTAATTTCTATGTTTCTATGTTTCTATCGTGTGAGGGTGTGCGTGTGAGTGTGTGTTGTGTGTGTGAGGGTGTGTGTGAGAGTGTGTGTGAGGGTGTGTGTTAGTGTGTATGAGAATGTGTATCAGTGGGTGTGTGTGAGAGTGTGTGTCAGTGTGTGTGGGGGTGTGTGTGAGAGTGTGTGTCAGTGTGTGTGGGGTGTGTGTCAGTGTATGTGTGAGGATGTGTCAGTGTGGGCGAGGGTTTGTGTCAGTGTGTGTGTGTCAGTGTGTGTGAGAGTGTATGTGTGTGGGTGTGTCAGTGTGTGTGTGTGTGAAAGAGTGTGTGAGTGTGTAAGTGTTTGTGAGAGTGTGTGTGAGAGTGTAAGATTGTGTTAGAGAGTGTGTGTCAGAGTGTGTGTCAGGGTGTGTGTCACGGTGTGTGTCAGTGTGTCAGTGTGTGTTAGGTTGTGTGTGAGAGTGTGTGTCAGTGAAGCTGCGACAACACTCGGACATTCGGAGACTTGGCGATGTCCGGGGAGCAATTCCCTCTCCCCCGCCCCCCTGGGAATGCGGGCCGGCCCAGGTGCTCTGTGTCAAGCTGGGGTCTGGGGGAGGTGAGTGACAGTGACCCGGGGATCTTCGGGAGGTGATGGTCAGTGACCCGGGAGTCGGGCATCGGAGCGGAGCCTTAGCCTGAATTTCCCGCGACTCCGGAGGCGGCACTGATGCCCCCACTAACCCGGTCCGATCCTGGCTCGTGGTTGGGGTTAAAACTCCATGGGGGTGTGGACAGAGTGGATAAGTGTGAGAAATTTGTGATCAGTGTGAGAGTGTGAGAATTTCACAAAATGCTTGAGTCTCATGCTCAATGCATGAGAGTTGGCAGCCCTGTAATAGGAACCAAAGGGGCAACATTTTTAAACAGGGTGATGGATATATGGAGGTCAGAGGAGGTAGTTGAGGCCGGTAATAAAGCAGCATTTAAAAGACATTTGGACAAATACATGGATAGGAAAAGTTTAGATGGATTTGGGCCAGATGCAGTCTGGTGGGGCTAGTGTAGATGGGGCAACTTGGTCAGCTTGGGCAAGTTGGACTAAAGGGCCTAGTTCTGTGCAGTACAAGTTTCTGACTTAATGACTGAAAGAACCAATTCACTGGCTGCGGATCATTTTGAGGCAAAAGTTATGGTCCTGTATAATTACGTCCTTTCTCCACTGATCCACTGGGTATGAAATTAATTCTCAATATTTTAATCTAATCTAATCTTTATCCTTATTTAATAATATTGTGTCTGAGGAGTTATAACCCATCTGGATGATGGATAATGCTTGGTTTTCACGTTATTAAAAAGAATGTATTTCTTGTTCATATATTTGCAGGAAAATACAGATCATAATTACTATACATCAAGAACTTATGGGCCAGGGGATGCTGCTACAAGAGAACTATGGGTAAACATGGAGAAAATGGAAAAAGATAAAGTGAAGATTCATGGGATTCTATCCAACACTCACCGGCAAGCTGCAGTAAGTGTTACCTATTGAAGCTGAATAGACTGTTTTCAGATTAACAAATTTAATTGATTCATGTTGTATTAGCTCAGTGTTGTAAAAGCTTCAATTCATTGCAAGAACTATATTTGCAAATTAATTGGCAAACACACAAGATGACAGATATTTGAGAACTAAATATATAAAATAAGGTGGGTGGTGTGGAGTTGGGGGCCATAAATCCGTCAGGGTTTCCTTGAAAGGAACAACAAGCACCTTCGGCTAAGTGGACCATTACAGTTCCTGTGTAAAAGAGGAATGGAGTCGAGGTGAGATTACTTAAATGTTGGGGAAAAAAGTGTTCCATTTATTTATTTATTTAGTTATTGTCACGTATACAGTAGGTATGTTGCAAAACTTACCTTTAGCGGTGCTGGAGTTCTGCCGCTCCCCGTGTGCGCGACTTTGGCGCCTTTCAGAGGGGGCGGGCTTAAAGTGCCGTTTTTCAACAGGCCTGGATAATCGATCAATGTCGGGCGATTTCGTTGCGGAAGAAAAATCGCTCCGACATTTCATCAATGAAGGTATTTTTAAATTACTCTAAATTATTTGTTAACTAGAGTAATTTAAAAATCACCTTCAAAAGCCGTGAGCACTGACAACCGGAAGGATTTTCCGTAGGGGAGAAAAAAAGGTAAATAGTTTATTTTTATATTAAAAGTTGGTTTTTCGGGAGGCTTTAATAATATTATTATGTTGCGAAATGGGGTCCCAAAAAATCTATGAACAAACAGTATTGTTCCCCCCGACTTCACCGCTAACTGCAACGTTCCAATCCACCGCATTCCACTAAAACCCACTCGCTAGTTGCTTTAAATGGCCATTAATTTACAGGCATAAAACACTAAATTCCTTCCATTTGGCCCAGAAATTCATGAAAATTAGATTTTAAAATTATGTTATATTGTGGATTATTGTGTGAATGTTATTTGGACACTTAGGCAATTTAAAAAAAGTTTATCTTTTCTTAAGAAATGGATAGATGTTTAGATCTACTCATTGAATTTTGTAATTAGCTACAATTAGATAACTAACTAATTATATGCTTTAATTTCAGGTAATCCAAGTAAGATTGTTTAATATTTGTTTCAGAATGCTTCAATCTATAATAACTGAAAATTTCATTGAGTTCTCTTAATTTTTAAGAAAGTTATGGGCTTTTAACTTCCAGATCACAGCTTTTGAGTTAAGTCAATTGAAAGGCAATGGGGAGCAAGATGCTAATTTCCGAGTATGAAAATGGCCATAACTTTCTTAATACTGAAGATATGAAAGTAAATTAGGTGTCAAATTAAACTTCTTTTTATGCTTTATCTGATGGGATAAATTGCAGACTTGATTTTTTAAATCTCAAAATTTTGTAACATTGCTATATACAGTGAAAAGCTTGTGTTTGCGTGGTAACCAGCATATGAGTACCAGTATCAATAGATTGCTATAGATATGACGTTGGCAAGTTTCAGATTTGGATTAATATCTAGACAATGAAGACATGGTGGAGAGGAAAGAGCTGTTGTTTGAGGCCAAATTTTTGTGGGCACATTTCTAGATCTTTAAACATCATTGTTGTATATTGGAAAATTATTGGATGCGCAGCTGGCACATGCCACAGACCCAGGTTCAATTCAGACCTCAGGTACTGTCTGTGTGGAGTTTGCATGTTCTCCCTGTGACTGTGTGGTTCTACTGGCTTTTCTGGTTTTCTATCACATTCCAAAGATAAGTGGGTTGGTGGGTCAATTGGCCATTGTAAATTGTCCTGATTGTGCAGGTGCAAGGGAGATTCTGTAGAAGTTGTTGGGAAAGGATGCAAAGTGGTGGCATGATGACAGGTCAGGCAGCATCTCTGGAGAACATGGATAGGTGACGTTTCCGACCGGGACCCTTCCTCAGGTTCAGATTATTTTGTTGGGAATATGGGGAGAATTTAAAAAATACATGATTAATGTTATATTCTTATAAAATTCTTAAGGGATTGGACAGGCTAGATGTAGAAAAATGTTCCCGATGTTGGGGGAGTCAAGAACCAGGGGTCACAGTGTAAGAATAAGGGGTAGGCCATTTAGGAGAGTTGTTGTGAATCTGTGGAATTCTCTTCCACAGAAGGCAGTGGTGGCCAATTCACTGGATGTTGGCAAGAGATAGTTAGATATAGCTCTTAGGGCTAATGGTATCAATGGGTATGGGGAGAAAGCAGGAACGGGGTACTGATATTGGAAAATCAACCATGATCATATTGAATGGCGGTGCTGGCGCGAAGGACCGAATGGCCTACTCCTGGACCTATTTTCTATTTTTCTATATTATTGTAAGTGGGTGCTTTGGGGTCAGCATGGACTCACAAGTTCACAAGTTATAGGAGTAGAATTAGGCCATTCGGCCCATTGAGTCTACATGGCTGATCTCTGCCTCCTAATCCCATTTTCATGCCTTCTCCCCATAAGCCGTGACACCTGTTCTATTCAAGAATTTGTCTATCTCTGCCTTAAAAATATCCACTGACTCAGTGGGTTGAAGGCCATGTGTCCATGCTGGAAAAATAAGCAAACTATATTCCCACACAGGTTCAGTGGTAGCATTCTTTATACTCAGCATAGAAAAATAGTATAAATGAAACTTTAGTGATGCTAGTATGAAAAAATGGGATATCATTTATTATTGACATTACGTTTTTGGTTGCTTCATACAGAGGGTAAATCTGTCCTTCGATTTCCCATTTTATGGCCATTTTCTGAGGGAGATAACTGTAGCCACTGGCGGTAAGTCACTTTTATATTTTAACTGAATGTTTCAGCTGATAAGAATAATGTGAGTAATATTCGTTGGGTTTGATGTAGGTTTTATGCACATTTGTTTAAAGTATCTATCCTCCAGTTATTATATTGCTCTGGAGATATTGCCTTGGTTTTGTAGTGGAAAGTTGTTCTTGATTTTGCAATAATTTGTGCTTCTTTTCATGTTAATAACGCTATTTTCTAAATGAACTGATTTCGTTTTTTTGCACACAGACAGCTGTGGATGCCATAAATATGGTCTTCTCCAGTTCTTTCGTACAATATTCTCAACAGTCATGATGAATAAAATATGTGCAGAAATGCATGGCTGGTCAACCAGCTTCTGTGAAGAGAATTAAAATTCAGGGTGAATGACCACTAAACCCACTTACCCATCCATGGATGTTCAGTAGCACTAAGCGCACAATATTCTGGCCTTGGAATTTTGGATGTAATGTAAATGCAGCAATGATGCAGTGCATTTCGAATGACTCACAGATGAACCCTTGATCAAGTATAATAATAATAATAATAATTATAACTTTATTACGGACTCAAGGTCCAGACAAGGAGCAACATTACATTAAAAATGCATTGCATATCAAATATCATAAATATATATAAAATCATGGTAAATCACATAAAAACATCATAATGTGTATATTTTAAAAACCCACAATACTTAAGTTAAAAATCCAGAGTAGAAGATGATCAATGTCATACAACGAGACAACGATACCAGTGTCTCCACAGCTGGGATTCGTAGTGTGCAGTGCTAACCCTTACGTTTGTCAAGGCCACAATAAGCACATTTTTAGAGTCATTTATCCTACAAATGAATTTATACATGTGGTGTCTTAGGATAGCTTCTAAAGTACTGACTCCTGCAGCCACAAACATATTACTGGCACAACACCATCTTGGTTGCCTTAGCAGTGTTCTCATGGCATCGTTATATGCCACCTTTAGTCTCTGCATACTTGTCTTTAAATAGTTTGACCACAGGTGCGCAGTGTAGAGGGGTGTGCAGTATGTTCTAAATAGCGACATCTTCACCACATCTGCACACGCACCAAATTTACGCAAGAGGACATTCGCCTGTATATACAGCATGCGTCGTTGCCTATAAATATCCTCATCAAGGTCATTTGTTCTGTAATAATATGCTCTAGATATTTTATCTTATTACAGACACTAAGATTGTTGTCAGACAATTTAAAATTGGGATATTTTAGGCTTTTATCCTCTTTGGTTCTACAGACCATAACAGCACTCTTATTAGCATTATATTTAATGTCATGTTCCACACCATACACGGAACATGTAGTAAGGAGCTGCTGGAGACCAGCGCTAGATGGACTAAAGACCACAAGATCATCTGCATACATATTATGGTTCACTAAAATATTACCAATCATGCACCCAGTGTTACAGGCTTTCAATTGTTTAGACAGATCATCAATATATAGATTAAAAAGGACTGGGGACAAAATTCCCCCTTGTCTAACACCATTGCTAACCACAAATGGGGCTGAGACCCTATTGCCCCATTTTATTTGCATAGTCTGGTGGGCATACCAGTAGGCCAGAATTCTAACAATGTATTTAGGCATCCCTCTTTGACTCATTTTACCAAACAGCTTTCTGTGATTAACACGGTCAAAGGCTTTGGAAGCATCAATAAAGCACATAAGGATTGAAGAGTTTTTGCCTCTATATTTGTTTACAATCTCCTTTAGGGCATATATGCATAGGTCAGTGCCATGTTTAGCTTTCAAGCCAAACTGGCTATCTGTGGAGTTAAGAAACTCATTTATTCTATCCAGCAGAGCTCTTTCTAAGACTTTTGACAATATGCTGGCTAAAGCTATGGGCCTGTAATTATTTAGACTGCCTACTTTACCAGCTTTGTCCTTAATAACCGGCACTAACAGGACAGACAACATTAAGTCTGGTAACCAGCCATGAATCATAAAGCCAGTAAAACAAATAGCTAGGAGAGGAGCTATCCTCATACTCGCATACTTAAGATGTTCAGCTGAGATATGATCCAAGCCACTTGCTTTGTTGTTGGACAGCTTGTTCATGGCATATCACCATCGAGTCTTTACTCTCAATATTGTCCACCCTATACAAGTCACCTTGGACACAGTTGAATAAAGTGCTATAATGTTGTCGCCATAGCTCCGCGATATTAGCTGTTCCGGAGATTCCATCTACAGTACATGGTAGAGATGTTTTGCAACTGCTAAGAGCTCTCACTTCCTTCCAAAAATCTGTAACATTGTTAATTAGCTTCTTAGCCATGGAATCAGCCCTCATAGCTTGCTCATTTTTTACAGATGAAGCGAACAGCATACTTATACCTTGCATTAGTGAGCTTCTTGTGCTCAAATACAGGCCCCTGTCTGGGTCTACCTGCCATAGCCCATGCTTTGGTAGCTTCACGGGCTTCAGTATGATACTCAGCTACATACTTATTCCAGCCAGATCTGATGTTATGTGTCTTATTTTTATGCTTGCAGTAGGGCTTACTGCCTACATATAAGGCGCTTACTATATCATTACACATGAAGCAGATATTTCTCCTATGCTTCATATCTTTACAATTAACATTACTACATATTATTGCATCTTTAGGTAGATGAATATTGCTTAAGGATTTATCTGTATGGGCATAATAGGCTATGATGTCTTCCTTTGTAAGCGTTGACCAGTCCAGTTTTTCTGTTTTAAAGCTATTTCTATCTCTGGATACCACAGATATGTGTTCAATATTTATTGTCTTAGCAACAGGTATGTGATCAATCATTGCTGCCCCGTACAGAATGCTCATACACCCCAATGAGGCATGTGCATCAGCTGTACTAATACAGTGGTCCAGCCTTGATGTGGTGTGCCAGGCCTCACTAACATAAGTATAGCTATCTGTAGGTAAAAGCACTTTGCTTGACAATATTAAATTATTATCTTGACAAAACTGAGCCATATGATTGGCAAATAATGAGTTCCTATCTGAGATATCTGCATTCATATCCCCAATGACATATACACTACAATAATTATTGTTTTGAATGAAAGAATAGATGAAAGCAAGTCTATTTAAATGTTCATCCTCATTCTGATGACATTCATAGGGTGTATATACATTCAGGATAACAAATTCCTTATTGTTGTGAGTAAAGTGTATGGCAATGCACCAGTCAACATCAAGCCGAACCACATTTACTGATGAGTCAAGCTTCTTGTTCCATAGAATAGCCACACCACCTGGTATCCTACCTCTGACTATTCCCATGCCAAGGTCAGTTGTACACTGCCCAGCCCCGTGAAAGTTGTCTTTGAGAGAATTGAGTTTGTCCAAGTCTTGCTTCGCTAGGAATGTCTCTTGCATACAAAGTATGTCACAGTTCTCCAGGAGGTTGTCAACAACTGAGCGGCAAGCTTTATCCCCTGCGCTCTGGCCCAAACGCAGGCCATGAAAAGTAAAGCTAAATTGATTTAAATTTTTCATTGTTTTAGACCTTCAATTTTCTGATTAATTATTTTCTCTAGTGTTTCAAAAGATTCTTAAAGCCCTACAATTCACCAGGTACTGGCAACATTCCAAGCACCTTGTATAAAAGGGCCATTTTCAAGACTAGAATATTTATGCATTATTTGTCTGTGTGATAGAAGGCAGCAAATAGGGATACCATCATATAATCAGTGGATAAATACAGGGATTTCCTGGCTTATATCAGAGTTCGGTTCGAGAAATTGTTCTGTAAGACAAATCTCACGAGTTTGTTTGCACTTGAGACAGATGTATGTTTATTTTCATATTAGACTTTAAATGTTATCGTTTCCCATGCTATCATATGCTGTGCTCTCTGTGAATGTAATGTATTTTGCAAAAAATGAAAAAAAGATCATGGACTAAATAAGAAATTGAGAAATAAAAAAATAAAAATAAAAACCCAAGAATTAAATGGGAAAGGTATTGCATATTAGCCTCACACAGTTTAATTTGAAATGTATCTTGCTTGAATGAAAGTGTCCGAGTGTATAATGAGGTTAGTATGCTGGTTAATTAAACAGAGTAAGCAAGAAGCAGAGGATGATTGTGTTGGTGCTGCTGAAGTTGAAGGCAATGGTGGCCATTCAACCGTCACTACCAACTTGTCCAGGAAGGATGGCGCAATGGCCATATTATTTGTTGTATATAGCTTAGTAGCATGACAGATCATCGTAGACAATCATTGGTGAACCTGGTGGCATGGCAGTCAATCCTCTAAAGACATTGCAATCATTGACTTGGCCAATTATTTTTCTGTGAATCTTTCTGACTGTCAACCCTTGCCTCTTATACCGTATACCATCCAGAAACAATTATGCAACCTAGGGAGTATTTATATTTCATAGCAGACAGTAGGTTTATTATTCTTGTAGTTTATAAAAGTCACAAGATGTGTGGTAAGAATAGCAAAGTGTAGCTGAGGTACTTGAACGGCTGAGTATGCATGAGTGGACCCATGACCTACTGTTCTTCTATAACCAAATTTCCAATGCTCTTTACATGATAATCACATATTCTTTTACATTTCAAATTACATTTCTTGATGTCTTCACAATTTAAAATTCTACATGTTTTTCAGCATGGGGAGCCATTATTTTAGATGGATATATTTAGTGTGCTATTGAATATCCCTTGTTGCTTTATGCATTCCCAGGTTGTATTTTGGACATTACATCCTACTCGCTCCCTATTCCAGATAGTTTATCCATGTAAGCTAAGCTGAATTTTGAATTTTGCTGACTGAGGACATATATTTTTGTTTTATGCAACTGCAGTAAACAGATTAGGTAATAGGATAAATAATTGTAAATGTTTGTGCTGAAAATATATCTACTTTTTCTTACTTTGGTGAGCTTTTAATGTAATTCAATAAAAATAAATATATGGAGTTTACAATATTGTTATTACAGCTAGCAAAATAGTGATATGTCTACAAATGGAAAATACATTTAAAAGGGTGGAGCAATTTGTTTGGATGATGGTAGACCCTCTTCTGAGATCAGCATGCAAAGAATCTCCACGCTCCTGTGCCATTTTGCAATGTTAAATGAAATATCGCTAAGAATTTCATGTCAGTGAAGCTATGGAGCGGGTCAGAACTTGAAGGTGAGCGTCGACTGTGGATAGGGATCTCATGGAAAGGTTTCCTGCCTTTAATAATAATAATATTCCAAATAAAATCAATAGCACTGATTTTGTGATGACAATGCATGTACCCATGAGGGAAATTTCAGCAGCAGGCAGAGAAGCGACTATCAGCTCTTGGCAGACAGTTTGAGTCAATCCTCAGGCAGTTATTTTTATTCACATATGGTTATGAAAGAAACCTTGAAGTGACCCTGGCTTGTCCATCTTAAGTATCATATCAGCAGTTTATTTAGTGGAGCGGCTTTGGTCCGCAGAGAATTCACTGTAGCTTATTTTGTTGTAAAGTATATTATCGAGATGTGAAGCTATTTAACCATGTTTAACATTCTGCTATATTCACTTGAATGCCTGGAACATATTTTGAGGGTGTTGTAACTCCATTTGATAGTAACAAATCAAATGGCTGACACTGAATTAAAAAAATGAAAAATAATTTGAGAAAATATTATTTTTTAATAAGAATAAATTATCATCCACTTAATATAATTTCTGTTTTGGCCAATGAACTCACTGTTTTTGCTGTTGAACACTTATTTGCTTAGCTTTCTGTAGCTGTGAATCCATAATATTAATTAAATGATATTTGCAGGGCCCATGTAACATTTTGAAACTAAACATAGTTCCCAGAAATGTATAGGGCAAAGCAAATTGTTCTTTCTTTAATAAGAACAATGCCTGAAGAATATTTCTAATTATCCCTGAAAAAGAACTGGACTAAAGCTAATTCCAAAAATGAATTGAAGTTTGTTTTTTTAAAGTGTGGACGAAAACCGATAAATAATCAAGCCATGGGATGCAAAGCCTCTCGTGCCATGAAGTGAATAGAAAGCTTTGCTTGAGCAAGGAAAATAGGATCAATATTCATTGTTTTATCGTCCATTTTTTGCATGCTTGATCATTCTCTCCTGAGAAACGCATGAAATAAAATCCATCATTAAAAGAGATCGGTTTTGGGAGGCTATCAGTTTGACTTATTCACCTTATTACATTTGTTTAATCTTGGTTTCATGGTCCTCCAAAATATTCCAAATGGAATTTAAACTGGAGGTAATCAGCGGCTCATTAGATGCAACATGTTCAGTATTCAAAAGCACAAGCATTTTGTCATTTGGCAGATGTTTCATTAGCTGAATAATTGATGTCAGCACCTACAACTGCATTATGCGTTTTTTGCTGAAGATTTGCATGGTTAAATGAGGCATCCACTGTGATATTCCTGTGAAAATAGTGCAATTTTTAGATTATTTAATTTAGTACATTGAAATGGTGGTGCGGGGTGGGTGGGGGGTGGGTGGGAGGTAAGGGGGGGAAGGATGGTGGTGAAATCTAACATTCAATCTGAAGTCTGAGATAAATTTGACACTTATAACCATATAATAACCATATAACAATTACAGCACGGAAACAGTGCTTCTCGGCCCTTTCAGTCCGTGCCGACCATTTATTTTCCCCTAGTCCCATCTACCTGCACTCGGACCATACCCCTCCATTCCCTTCCCGTCCATATACCTATCCACTTTACTTTTAAATGTTAAAATCGATCCTGCCTCCACCACTTCTGCTGGAAGATAATTCCACACAGACACCACTCTCTGAGTAAAGAAGTTCCCCCTCATGTTACCCCTAAACTTCTGTCCCTTGATTCTCATGTCATGCCTCTTGTTTGAATCTTCCCTACCCTCAATGGGAAAAGCTTATCCACATCAACTCTGTCTATCCCTTTCATCATTTTAAAGACTTCAATCAAGTCCCCCCCTTAACCTTCTGCGCTCCAAAGAATAAAGACCTAACTTGTTCAACCTTTCACTGTAACTTAGTTGCTGGAACCCAGGCAACATTCTAGTAAATCTCCTCTGTACTCTCTCTATGAGGGATTACGTGAAGAAGCCCCGCCAGGCGCATGTTCAAAGCAGCGGCGTGAAAAACACAGAACCAATAGCCGGAGTAAGATAGTAAGGCTCACAAAGATTAGAACTACCAGATGATCATTTATATTATGAGGGTTGGGAGCGGAGGGCACGTAATCCCTCATCGTAACTCCTCATAAAATATAGATCAAACTTCGAACAGGTAAGTTCTCGTTTAATCTTACTATTTTACTTCGGAGTCACGTGAGTGACTACGTGAAGATTTTAAAGCTCTGTGATTTTCATGCCGTAGATCATTCCATACGACACACTGCTTCAGTTTACACAGTAGTGAGTAAATAATATATATTGCTTGAAATGATGCAATAAGTATTTCAATGTTTTAATAATAAAAATAAAAGTAATAACCCCTCTATCCCAGGGGAAATAACAACAATGATATGCAACAAAGCAAACAATGTTGAACAGAAACCAACACAGCATGTGCAACCCTGGCACTGTAACAACAGGTTTATCATAATCTAGGAAAGTTTCTTCTTTAGACCATCCTGCGGTCTCCAGAATTTGGTCGAGCGGCACGTCCTGCACCTTCGCCGCGGACATTGATACCGCCCTTTTGGAGTGAGATTGAAACACATCAGTGTCTACTCCAGTTAATCCAGAACCTGTTTATCCATCTAGAAATAGTTTGTACTGTTACTTTTTATATGTTTCTTGTGGGTAATGAACATTGATGTCTCACAATCTAGGAGACTCTTAATTCAATATATATTAATTCAGATGCTTAACCACACACAATGTTTAGTTGACAGAGTATGTCTTAAAGATTACATTGGTTCCAGCCTTTCTTGGCTTGCTTTGCTTGCTTAGATCATTGACATAAAACGTTATTTTATATACAGACAACTGCATATAATCTAACCACACCTTTTGTAATGTTTGTACTCACTGTGCTGATATTAATGGTATGAGCATAACCACTTTAAATATTAACTTCTGAAAAGGCAGTGACGTAATTGGAGTCCATTGCCGAAGCAATGTGAGAACTATACTGACATCCCAGATTTCTGTACATCTGGGTTTGGTAGGATTTTATTAAAATTCCTCTCATAAATCGGGATATTAACAGATGACCCGATAATTGTCATTCTGAAATTGTCATTCTGAAATTGTCCTAAATAGGAGGGCAAAACACTCCGAGCTCCATTAATGGTACTATAACTCAGATGCAACATAACAAGGAACTTCAATACATCCGATATGTTTGCAGTGTGATAAAATATACAAAAGATTTCCCATTCCTTATATGAAACATATATTGTTTCTTAGTGCTATCTCTCCAAGCTGCAGTTATGATATCCATGGTCCTATCCGACATTCCATCAGAACCTGCAGATTAACAATTAATACGGTCATGTAATGGATGACTTCTGCTGTTACTGGATGTACCAACAATTACTGCACCTGGGATTTGTCATCATCATTCTGAGCACCAATGGGAACAATGGGTGTGTAGTAATGGTCCCTAGATAAGGGACGTATCAGATCTTAACTGATAAGAACAGATACTACATTTGATCTTAGCCAAAAGGCCGAGAAGCAATACCAGTTTGGAACCACCAAACGCCTGCAGCGGAGACTTACTCTATTTTGGTGACACATTGCCTAATCAGGCAAAATGGGGAAAACATAAAAGACTATACTTCCCCAATGTAGCGAGAATGCATCCACTGCTAATGATCCTGGATCTGGCTCGCACAAGACACATTTAGACCACTAGAGATTTAATCCAGACACAACAGATCAACATTTGGTACTCATACTGTCTGACAATCTTTTTGAAACTTTTTGAATTTAACATTCATTCTGTATTGTCATTGAACTTTCGTGATCTGTTGTCTTACCACAATATTGTCTTCTCCCACAGTTGTGGTATTATCTACTCGTAATTGAACATGTAAGTTCTTTATTGTAGAACAAACAGCTATCAATGCGTAAAACACCCCCAATAACTCCAAATAATTCATACCATGTGTTTGGAGAATCAAATCGTCTTAGACATTCCATCGACCACCACAACTGGTGTCGCTGTCCTTGGCTCCCGATCCGAGAGCACTCCCATCAGTCTGTAATAACACTGAAGACTGCTGAACAAGCACATTTTTACTTCTAGTAACTTGTGCAACATTGAGAATCCATCATTGCAATTCAGCTCAACCTTTTTAGTTGGTAACTGCATGGACCTAATCAATGACCTGCATGCTTTTTACGCTTATACTCTGGTCTTTGCAGACTTTGATCATGCAGAGGTCCCAATTCGACAGCAGGAATGCTGCTATCACTTTACCAATAACCGTAGCTACTTCTTGGATGGTGGGATAATGTTTTTTACCAAAACAAATAAAGGCATTTGTAACATCCCCAACCTTAATTGTTGGTAAAGTTACTGACATATCAACTGTATTAAAGACAAACCCCAAATAATCAATTGTTTGGGATGCCTGTAACTTACATGTTGTTTGGATGTTCAGAAACTTAGCCAGTTCTTCAGCTGTCTCCCATTTACAATTAACATATCCTCTAGATAAGTCATTACAATGTGATTCTGAGCCCTCATTAACACCAGTGCTGATTTCAATAATTGTGTGAGCAATCTGAGGGCTGAATTTAACCCATTAGGTAATTCCTACAGCTGACCCATCCAATTAATTGAAGTACCTGAATAATAAGGCATCTTTTTTAAATCTAATAATAGCCATATAGCAGCCTTGTGATGACAACTTTGTTACAGTGCTGAAGTGTACTTTTTAAAATCCCTATACTGAACTATAAATTTAAGTTTGTGAGTCCCAGAATGACTCTGCAACCCCCATACTTGTGTCTGGGATATATTGTCTCTACCTGATGAGTTCCAGGTACATTCAAACACCAAGCCGATCAGATTTAATGCAGAATTGCAAAACAATTGTAATCTTACAGCCAACCAGAGGTTGTTTCCCCAGAAATTCCACGTGTAATGGAATGACGTTTCTGTACTTCCAGAAATGAACCAGAAGATCTCCCTCTTAATATAGGAGTTCGTATTCATCAATCATAAATCTGGTTATAGCTTGCCCACATAATCCCGCATTTTTTGGGTATAATGTTAGCCAAATGGCAATTTTCATCATACAATTGGGTTTGAATATGCTTGCGTTACTCTGCAATGCATGTCTTAAAAGTATTGGACATTATCGACCCCTGTATGTCTTCACCAAATGCAGTGATGCCAACTGAATATCAGCTAGAGAACATGCTGGAACACATTTCCTTTCCCCGCACCGTTACACTCATGGGTGCCCAATTACTGAGTTACTGTTGGCACCCTGAGCGAGGCACAATAGATGGGTGTTTTATATAATTTTTATATATTTTTACTGTTTCAGTCATAACAGTTTCTTGGAGTAGGTGAGAAACCAAATAATGTTGGCCGCCAGGTTCATCCATAGCCTCACCAGTCCATACCGATATAGCAAAACTTGTTGCTACATCGGGAACACCCAGAGCGTTTCTATTATGCTCTGGTGTATACACAGAAGTAGGGACACCAGCTTCAGGGTCAGTCTCCTCCTGCCCTGGTACTCCCAAGTCTTGCTCTAGGGAGACTTCATCCAGACCTATGCAAGGCACTGGTGAATGAGATTCTCAATCTTCATAGGCACCATACTCAGTGTATGGAAACTCCTTCAGAGCCTGCCTTAGAATCTCATGGGTCTTAGAACCCTTGATTGTTTAGAGTTTTCAGCTTTTTATCTTGCTCTAAGGACTTCATCCAGACCTATGCAAGGCACTGGTGAATGAGATTCTCAATCTTCATAGGCACCATACTCAGTGTATGGAAACTCCTTCAGAACCTGCCTTAGAATCTCATGGGTCTTTAGAACCCTTGACTGATTAGAGTTTGGAGCATTTTATCTTGCTCTAGGGACCTCATCCAGACCTAACCAAGGTACTGGAGAATGAGAATCCCATTTTCATAGGCACCATACTCAGCGTATGGAAACTCCTTTGGAGCTTGCCTTACAGGAAGACATACATGGGTCTTAGAACCCTTGACTAAGTCAAGTGTGGAGCATTTTCTCCATTTCCAGCCTCCCCCACATTCTTGTCCTACCTTGGAGGAGAGTTACTTCTTTAATGTTTTGTATTTGTGCATAAACCATATATGTTTAAAATTGTAATTTTGACAGGCACATTCTGCTTGCAGAATATTTGTATTAACCTCAGTATCACACAGGGTTATATACATTTCCATAAAGAAAACTGCATCTGGTAACATATACTCAGAGCAGACTTTATTTCACAAATTGTGGGTATTTGGAGCTGGCATTTAGCGCAGCCGTTATCTCCAAACCCGATCTAAATAGTATTAAATAGCGGGAACCAGCTTTTAAAGCAGCCCTTATCTCCCGATCCCATCTAAATCGGAAACTGCGGTTCCAGCGCGTTCCATTCAATTCCCGCAGTTTAAAAATACTTTACTCTAGCTGACTTCATATTTCGAGCCAGATTTACAGAGTTTTAATTTTTTTTCAAAATACATGAACACTCTAGCTGACTCTGCAGACTTACAGAGTTTAATAACACTCGCAAGAAAATGCAACAGTGACTTACCTGCGGGTTAAACTTACCGCTGGTGGGAGCTGCGCTCTCCACCCTGTCGGTGCCACATGCGTTGACGTAATGCCGAACATGCACCTGGCGGGGCTTCTTCACGTAGTCACTCACGTGACTCCGAAGTAAAATCCACCTTTACCTCAATCACCGAGGCACATGGAACCTGCTGCTGTCAATTACTGAGCACCGACTGCATTTTCAGTGGATGACAATACAGGAACTCCACTTACACTGCCTCTGGAACATTTCTACCAACTGGCACCTAACTACTAAACCAGCGCACGTTTAATGTCGTACCTCTGATAATTAACTTGGTGTTTATATACCAACAAGCACCAAGAAAAAATACTTCAAAAGATGGAGGTGGATTTGTTTTGAAATGCCCGCGAGTAAGAAAAGGTCGCCAGGGAAAAAGTCGATATTTTTTTTACTTGTAGGTTTAGTCGAGGTAGGTCGTAGTAGGTCGGCATGTTTTTCGTAGGTAATCGAGGGTAGTCGAAGGTAGTCAAAGGTAATCATAAATAGTCTTCAAAAGAGTCGAAGGGAGGTCGAAGGAGGCCGACTTCACTCTCCACTATTCGGTTCCAATTTTCCCGAAGCTAGCCAAAGCTAGTCTTCCACATAGTCAAAGGAGGTCTTCCACATAGTCGAAGGAGGTCTTCAACATGACACTTTTTCAAACTCTTCTAAACTCGCCAATTAGGTCACCACAGTGGGACAGCCCCTATAGGCACCACCGGAGATCAGGATCAAACTCGGTTCTCTGGTACTGCAAGGTACCAACTAAACCAACCACACCGCCGTGATGCTATTGGTTACTTTGCTTTCATTTTAATTCATTCATACAAAGGACATGGCAAGAAAATATATATATTGGTATTGAAAGTCCAAAAGATATTCTCTGGGCAAATTACTGGCATGAGAAGTTTGGCCTATCATGTGTGACTATAACATTTACAAAAGAATGTTGAGTGATCTTATTAAGATCGTTAGGGAGCATGGCAGGATAGATGTCAAGATCATTTGCAAGGATATAGTTATAAAATTCAGTGATGGTCACTAAAACAAAAATATACTGGCACTACTTCCTGAAGAGGTGGTAAACCTCTGGAATTCTCTGCCCAAAGGATTATGAAGGCCAGAACATTAGTGCTTTGTAAGGAGGAAGTAGATTCATGGTTGAAAGAACAGGGAACTGAAGGCTATGGAAACTGGTTCAGAAGAGATGATATCTGGAGCAGATCTGCCACAATCATATCAAGTAGCTGGGCAGCTTGAGGGGCTGCTCCTATTGCCCTGTGTTCATGGTAATGGCATTATTGACATGTATGATACAGTGAAACGCTTTTGTTTGTGTGCTATTCAGTCAAATGGTATTTTTGATGAGTACTATCAAGTTATACACAGGTGCAACAGGAAATTGCAAAAAAAAAAAAACAGAGTGAAGACTATAGTGTTAGAACATTATTGAATTAGCGTTGCAGAAAAAAGTGCAAGGTATACAATGAGGTCAATTGGAAGATCGGGACTACTCCCTAGCTTATGGGATGATTGTTTAGTTGTCTGATATCAGCGGGGAGGAAGCTGTCCCTGAATCTGGTGGTACATACATTTAAGCCTTTGTATCTTCCGCCCGACAGAGGTAGGGAGAAGAAGATATTTGTTCTTCAGATTATGTATTTTCAGATGATGTTGCCAATTGGAAGTACGTAATAAGGAATAGGAAATGCCCAAGATAGATCCTTGAGGGCACGAACTGTGATGGTGCAGAAGCAGAGAGGAAGTTACTACCCATAGCTAGTTGTATGAGAATTGAACCAGGAATGTATGTGCCATCCAACTGTATGGTGGAGAGGGGTGACAAGAAGACGATGTGGTCTCCAAATTAAAGCCGAATAAAGGTCACACAATGTGGACAGGATAGCTTTCACATGATCACATATTTAAGAAGAGCTTTTTTATCGCAAGAGCGAAAGCCTCACCAGAGATATTTAAACAAAATGTCTCAGGAAAAGTAGTCAAGGATTTGAGAAGTAACAGCATAACTAATTGATTGGACTGGAAGGAAAGGGTGGAAGCAACATTTTGCCGGGGTGGAGGAGAGGAGGTCAAAGTTTGCTTTTCTTTTGAGGAGGTGATGGTAATTTTGAAGGAAAAGGCACCATACCTCGAGCAACATATCAGATAATATAGGATCCAAGAAATGAAATTTGGGGTTGCGTTCAATAGGATAAGGAATGAGGGTGGCAAGTGGTGAAATTCCTTGAAACTAGATAAGCTCAGACGTACCACAAAGGAAGATAGCAGAAATGCTAGATCAGCAATTAGGACCAAAATTGTATGCTGAAACCTGAAACCATAAATATTTATACAGTGTATCATATAGAGATAGTTTAATGCCTCATATTCCACAAAATAAACCGTGTGATTTTACTTTTGACTGAAATGGCACACCAAGGAACAGTACAGAAGTTATCAAGCAGAGGAATTTTCTCACTCACCTGATCAATGGTACGAGCAACAATCTTTCAATAGGAAAGTTGTTTTATTATTTTCCTTGATGGCTTTTGACCTCTCAGCTTGGTTTTGGGAAAATGGTTAATCATTTCTAAACTGTTAAAACTCTGTCTGTGACTACCAGAGGAATGTATGCACTGTCTTCAAATAACAGAGAATTAATGTCGTCAGGTAACAATTCAGCAAGATGCCATGATGCACCGAGCCTTAGAAAATATAACTTGACTTCGAACAATGTATTTCAATAACTCACTTCCTGTATGTACAATGAAACTAAACATTCATGATTCCCATTTTTCAGCATTGTGTGTAGGTTCTGTACTTCCCATCTCCTCACTGAAATACTTCTACTATCCATCTCTTGCATCCACCCTCATAATTCTCATCTCTCCTCTAATCCAGAAATGTTCTTTCTCCATTGACAAGTGGTGCAGCAGCTGAGTTACTGCCTGACAGCACCAGAGGCCCGGGTTCTAACCCGACTACGAGTGGTGCCTGTATGGAGTTTGTACAGTCTTCTGATGACTGCGTAGGTTTTCTCCAGGTGCTCTGACTTCTTCCCACACTCCCGAGCCATGCAGGTCTGTAGGTTAATTGGCTTCTGTAAATTGTCCCTAATCTGTAGGATAGAACTAGTGTACGGGGATCGCTGGTCAGCATGGACTCGGTGGGCCAAAGGACCTGTGCTAAAACTAAATCACCATTTCTGATTTTTGTTAGTTTGGCTCATTTGACAGCATTGAAAGGACATGGGTTCAAGCCCTATACGTGAGCACATTCTAGGCTGAAATCTAGGTGACGTGTTGAAGGAACTTTACCTTGTCTGAAGTGTAGTCTTCGTAAACAAGGCCCACCTTATTATGCATCCAATAGTTGGAGAATGTGTATATCTGGACTCTAATTCGCTAAACATGAATTCATCTTTCCAAGTCCATTCTAAGCATTCTGAGTATATTTTATGCAGCTAATTGTTTTTTGCAGTGAGTGCATCCCCTACAAAGGAATTTCAGCTCATTATTGAAAATCACGTCAAAATTTTGGGAATAATAAATTTCATCTCCAACCCGTGGGATACTTTGCCAATCAGTGAGAAGATTACTGTGGAGCAAATTTTTAGTGATTTCGCAGATGTCGAATAACCCATGAGAGAGTAACAAAGAATAATTTCAACTGTTAAATTATAGGCAGAGATAACAATAACATAAGTGGCAGGCGATTCTAAAATGTGACAGGAGAACACCTTTGATCATTATGTGTAGGAAGGAACTGCAGATGCTGGTTTAAACCAAAGATAGACCCAAAAAGCTGGAGTAAGAAGGAGTGGGTGATGTTTCGGGTCGGTTCTTCAAACTAGTCAGGAAAATGGAATTCCAGGAATACCCGGACATTCCCTCTCTCTCTATCTCTCCCCCATCCAAGTCGCATCAGCATGTTCACCACCTTGTTTCCTGAAGTCAGTAACTAGCTCCTTCATCTTGCTGAAATTAATGGAGAGTTTGTTGTCTTGACATCACGTGACTACGTTTTCTATCGCCTCCCTGTACTTTGTCTCATCATTGTTTGAGATCTGGCCCATTATGGTGACGTCATCTGCAAACGTGTTAATCGGAGTTAGAGCAGAATTTAGCCATATCAATAATTAAGGCAAGAGTGATACAGCACAGAAATACGTCCTTCGGCACAAGGCTTTCTTGCCAACCAAGATGCTACATCTAAGCTTGTCCCATTTGCCTGCGTATGGCCCATATCCTTTTAAACCTTTCCTATTCATGTACCTACCCAATTGGTTTTTAATAGTGTTGTTGTACCTGTCTCAACTACCTCCTCTGGCAGCTTGTTCCATATACCCACCACTCTAAGTGGAAAAAGTTGACTCTCAGGTTCATACTAAATCCTGCTCCTCTCACCTTAAACCTGCTTTCTCTTATTTTTGATTCCCCTGTTCCGGGTAAAAGACTCTGTTGAGTCACCCTATCTATTCCTTCATGATTTTGTACATGGAAACATATAAACAGAAAATAGGTGCAAGAGGAGGCCATTTGGCCCCTTCGAGCCAGCACCGCCATTCATTGTGATCATGGCTGATCAATCATCCACAATCTGTAACCAGTGTCAGCCTTCTCCCCATACCCCTTGATTCAGCTTGCCCCTAGAACTCTATCTAACTCTCTTTTAAATTCATCCAGTGAATTGGCCTCTACTGCCTTATGTGGCAGAGAATTCCACAAATTCACAACTCTCTAGGTGATTTTTTTTCTCATCTCAGTTTTAAATGGCCTCCCCTTTATTCTTAGACTGTGGCCCCTGGTTCTGGACTCCCCCAACATTGGGGAAATGTTTCCTGCATCTAGCTTGTCTAGTCCTTTTATAATTGTTTACATTTCGATAAGATCCCCTCTCATCCTAAATTCCAGTGAATACAAGCCTAGTCTTTCCAATCTTTCCTCATATGACAGTCCTGCCATCCTGGAGATTAACTTCGTGAACCTACGCTGCACTGCCTCAATAGCAAGGATGTCCTTCCTCAAATGAGGAGACCAAAACTGCAGATGTTGTACAACTGCATAGGACCTCAGTATCGGACCTCTTTACTCCTATACTCAAATCTTCTCGTTATGAAGGCCAGCATGCCTTTCACTGCCTGCTTTATCTGCATGTTTACTTTCAGTATACGCCCCTATGAGATCACCCCTCCTGCTCTCCAAGGTATAACGTGCTAGTCTGCCAAATCTCTCCCAATAACTCAAGTTCCTTGAGCCCTGGCACCATTCTCATAAATCTTCTCTGCACTCTTTCTAGCTGGATTGTCACTTTTTTGAACTGGATTTATTGTTAAGTATAAATTAGCTATTGCCTAAAGTTAACTGGCACTCGGTAGCCCTGTGCTGGTTTAAATTGCCTTACACTTGTTGCTGAAGCCCATAACTCTAAACATTACATTGAGTTATATAAAGAAAAGTATATATTGTAACACAGCATGAGCATATTTGAGGAGAGTCTAATAACCATTTTGTAACCCCGCTTATAACAATTTACAATGAATTCTCCTTGAACATTTGAAAGTAAACACAATATACTTCCTTTATTCTAACACTAGAATTGCTATCAGCAGAAAACCAAATAGATCTATCATCTTTAGGGAGCAGTTCTTCTATCTGAATGTCAGAAAGAAACGGCATGTGAGATTTCAGCATTAATGTCCTGTTTGACACATGCCTCCTGCTCCAGTTCCACCAGGAATCCCTCTTGGCCAAAGGTTGTGCCGCCAGTATTTCTCAAGGACATCAAGGCCATCAGCTCTCATTTATCAGTATCATTTTAATCTGGATCTGGAGATACCAACAACATCCAATGGTGTGCTGTTACTGTTCACAACAAAGATGACTGAAACTCCAATAAAAAAAGACTACTTTTCAGTGTCAGAGCAGCTGATGAAGCATGGATTGCAACCTTTCCACGGTGCGGGCTTCTGTTGACTGCACATGTCAGTTAATGGACACTGAATGTCAGATCACAGAGCGTGACTGAAGAGAGCGTTCAATCTCCAGCCTCTCTGCCATGATACACATGGCATCGTTCAGGTTGTTCGCTGCTTTTGAGCTGGAAGGGATCCCTGCGCGAGCTGGGTGCAAGATTGTGCTGTATTTCTCCGTATTCCTCAGATTGCACATTTGCTTCCTGTCAAGCCTGTTACTCTGTCAAACGTTTTATTGTGCAGGCCCAGCAGCTTTCTCCGAAGGCCACCCACCTGTATCCTTTGCAGCAGAACTAGGGAGTGACCTTGCCCTCTGAGGCATCTGCACATGTTTCCCTTTCTTCAGCAGCAGCACTTCAGAATGATGGACCACTGCAGGCAGAACCCACCTCTGAACGTACAGTGCCTGAGTTAGCGTTTCTGAGTTAATGTTTAAGTCAGCGCATTTTGACCTTTATTTCCTATTTCACGTTCAACAACCACGGGCGGCAAGGTGGCGCATTGGTAGAGTTGCTGCCTTACAGCTTTTGCAGTCCCGGAGACCCAGGTTTGATCCCGACTACAGGTGCTGTCTGTACGGAATTTGTACGTTCTCCCCGTAACCTGCATGGGTTTTTGCCGAGATCGGTTTCCTACCATGCTCCAAAGACGTACAGGTATGTAGGTTAATTGGTTTGGTAAATGTAAAAATTGTCCCTAGTGTGAGTAGGATAGTGTTAATATGCAGGGATCACTGGTTGGCGCAGACCCAGTGGGCCGAAGGGCCTGTTTCTGTGCTGTATCTCTAAACGTAAACAAAAGTCATGAGGCTCTTGGACACTAGGTTAATTGACGTCTATAAATTACCCCGTGTCTAGGGAGTGGATGAGAAAGTGAGCTAATGTAGAACTAATGTGAATGGGTGACCAATGGTTGATGCAGACTCAATAGGCTAAAGGCCCTGTCTCCATGCTCTACCTGTAAACTAAATCAACACTAACCTCATCCATGAACTTCTATGGTGGGTCTTTGGTTGCACTAAGGACTACAAGATTATTTGCACTACTATTGTAAATGACGGCATCTCACGGAAGCTGCCTCTGCAGTCCGTCTGTCTTTTTTTAATTTTTGTCCTGTTGAGTGTATAGTTTGGCTGTAGTTATATATTGTTTTTAGCTGTGTATATGTGGGGAGGGGGACACTTTAACATCTCTTCCCTGTACGGGGGACTCGACCTTTTCCCTGTCGGGTCTCTGTTGTCGTTGTGGCCTAGCACCGTGGAGCGTCCTCCAAGCGGAACGACCTGGGGGGCTCCAGAGTGGCTTCGGTGCGTGGAGAGCTGTGGTGGCGTGTGGCTGCGACCCAACTTCGGAGCTTCCAGCCACAGGCCCTGTAGACGGTAACATCGGGTGCTCGCGAGTCCCTGGTGGGAGACCGTTTTTTGGAGCTCCCGCAACAGCAACATTTCCCGTCTGAATTGCGGGGTTGAAAACGACCCGGAGCGGGGCCTTACATAGCCCGGCTTTAACGGCCGCGTGAGTTGCCATCGCCCGCCGGGGGCTCCAACATTAAGACCCGGAGCAGGGCCTTACATTGCCTGGCGCAGCCTTAACGGCCGCAGGACTTGCCATTGTCCGTCGGGGGCTTTAACATCGGGAGATGAATGGAAAACAGGGGAGAGACAATGACTTTGCCTTCCATCACAGTGAGGAGGAGATTCACTGTGATGGATGTTTGTGTTAATTGTGTGTTTTGATAATTGTTTCTTCTTGTTATATGACTGCAGAAACCAAATTTTGTTTGAACTTCATTTGAGGTTCAAATGACAATAAACCATATTGTACTGTATTGTATTGTAAACTTATTGGCCATTTTGGGTTTATCATATATATTATCTGTGTGTATTGCGTTTATAGGGTGTTATGCTCCCACTAGAATTTCATAATTGTGTTTGGTACATATTACAATTTAACATTCTTCACTCTTGACTACCACTTTATTGGCTCATTCAAGGGGAGAAAGGCTCATGGGTGCATTTGTGTTGGCAGAGAAGGAGGAGGAAATGTAATTGCGCTATCAGCATCTTGCCAATCTAAAGAGGTTGTCGGGTGAAGAGGGACTGTGATGTAAGGTGGGATGGCTATAATAACATCATCTTCTGTAGCTCTGTTCCTCCCACTGATGACAAACGGTCATAGCAAGCACAGCGGACTAGCAGGAGGAACGGTGTCATTCCACTGCTGGTTTGCTGGTACTGACTTTGATTGTCCATCACCTCCCTCCCTCAGATTTTGTTGTCTCAGCTGGCTGGCTTTCCTGAGGTCGTGTAGCAGGAAGCTAAATTATTCCAACTGATTGAAAAGAAAACAAACTACTGGAAAACTCAGCAGGTTGTACTACTACTGTGGAGGGAAAGGAATTGTCAAAGTTTCAAGACTGATGCAGGGCCTCAAGCTGAAACATCGATAATTCCTTTCTTGCCATAGCGGCTTCTCGACCCACTGAGTTCCTCCAGCGTTTTGTATTTCTGCTGTAGGTCACAGCATCTGCAGACCCATGTGTCTCTATTCCAATTGATGGATTTCACAATGTGTCGCAGTCAAGTGGGAATAGCCATCACTCTCAGCGAATGTCAGCGATGGAGCTTCCTGTGCGAGATGAGATTTTAGAGGGAGGGAAAAGTTAAGCTATGAAAGAATGTGAATTTTAATTACAGGAATAGTTCCTGTATTTAAATTACAGGAATATTCCTGTAATTGGAAGAGTTCCTCATGGAAGAATGGGGGGGTAAAGTGGAATATGAAATAGTGTACTAGGAATATGAACACCATCATCTTCCATGGCCTCTGTCCCTCACATCATTGCTCTAAACAATTTACAGATCTTTCCTTAATTATCTTCCATTCCTCATATCGTCTCAAACAGAGCCACTCAATGAGGATTTCAGCATTCTGCATTATATCCAGACAACATTTAAGTCGCCTACACACTCTATAATGGCCACTTCAGGTTTAGGCTTATTATTACCACGTTTACTGTGGTACAATGAAAAGATCTTGTTTGTTTGTGCTATCTAATCAAATCATCATACTGTATATGAATACAATCAAGCCAAGCACAAGTACAAAATGTAGTAAGAAGAGAAAGGTGCCAGAACGCAGAATATAGTTCTCAGTATTGTAGCGTACAGGTGCAGAGAACAAGTACAGTAGCCAATCTTAATGGGGCTGATGATGCAGAAGCTTGAAAGCAGAAAAGGTTGGTCCATGACATAGCAATGTTACAAAATTTTGAGATTTAAAAAATCAAGTCTGCAATTTATCGCATCAGATAAAGCATAAAAATAAGTTTAATTTGACACCTAATTCACTTTCATATCTTCAGTATTAAAAAAGTTATGGCTATTTGCATACTCGGCATCTTGTTCCCTATTGCTTTTCCATTTCTGACTTAACACAAAAGTTGTGATCAAGGACAGTCAAAAGCCCATAACTTTCTTAAAAATTAAGAGAATTGAATGAAATTTTCAGTTATTATATTCTGAAACATTATCTATAAGCACTCTGAAACAAATATAAAACATTTTACTTGGATGACCTGAAATTAAAGCATATAATTAGTTAATTACCTAATTGTAGCTAATTACTAAATTGACCGTTGTGACGGAAATAGTAATAAACACTGCATTGAAAATTCAAAAATGTGACATTGTCAAGATCAGAACTTTAATATTATTATTAATGCTGTAAGTCCGTAACAGATAAGTAAATAAATTACAATTTCTAGCAATAGACCAAGTCTTTATGGAGAAGATCAGTTGCTAGCTGGTGCATTGGCATATCATAATCAGTTTCATCATCATACTCCTCAGATTTTAACCAATAAGCAACTCTGTACACCTTGTTTTTCCTCAACTTTTTAATTTTGGCATTGTAAACTACAAGTTTTTGCTCTTCACACCACGCATGACATGCCTTTCTGCCCACCACATTCCCATTAACAGCGTCCTGTAGATTCCATTTCTTAATAAAAGGATAATTTTTTTAAAATAGTCTAAGTATCCAAATAACAAACTAATCCCATTCACACAAGAATTCACATTATAACATGATTTCACTGTCATTAATTTATATCCCAGATGGAAGGAATTTAATGTTTAATTCCCATAAATTAATCTAGAAACATCCACCCAAAATATTATCAAATTATTGTTTTTTGCACAATACATGTGACTCAAACTGTTGTGAATATTTAGTTTAAAAATAATGATCATGGAGAGAGAGAATAACACAAAATATAGACAATTTAGACGGCTTATCTCCAAAAAAATGGGCATTTTAATCATCTTCCTTCTGGAACGTGATCGATTGAAATGTTGCATTTGCGGTGAATTTGAATCCCATATTGGCAGGAAAAACACTGCTGGTTCATATGGGGCCCAAATCACATTTTCGCAACGTAAAATTAGATTAAAGCCATCCCAAGAAGCAAGATTATATGTAAAATAGACGACTTACACCTTGTTTCGTCCCGTTCTTGCGATCCGTCACGATGTAGGCGTTGAGGGCATTCGAAGTCACATTTTATTTTAATCCAAATATTAAATTGTCCAGCGATTTTTATTTTTATTTTTTTTAAATGTAGCGCGAACGGGAGGCGGATCGGTTTTTCTGCAGCAGCTAGCAGCCCGAGGAGGTCCGCCTCCGATAGGCAGTCCCACCCCCCATCCCCCCCACCCCCCTCAAAGGCACCAAAGTCGCGCACGCGGCCAGTGGCACAACTGCAGCGCCGCTGAATGTAGGTATTGTAACATCGCTACATGACATACTGTTGGTAACATATTGAAGGATGAACTAGAAGCTCTCAACCATTTACACCGGCACCATTTATGCTAATTGAGGTCCTTAGTCCACCATGCGTCCTAAAGTCGATAACTAGCTCCTGTGTCTTGCTGACATTCAGCGAGAATTGTTATCCTGATGCCATATTATAAAGCTCTCTATCTCATTCCTGTACTCAGTTTCATCAAAAGAAAGTGATACCATCCAAGACATTCCAGTCTTTTTGACCAGCAGCTATGCCATTGAACATTTATCACCTGACAAGGACAGGAACAGGGAAGTTATTGAAAGTCCACTTCCAGGTTCTCCATTATTGAATCTATATGCAAAATTACAAGCACTCATCCAGAAAAAAAGGCATACCATCCTTCATCAGAGTACAGGCTGATCTGGTTATTTATTGAACTTTATTTTGGTTGTTTATTACGTTATCTATTGAGTACAATGCTTACAAACTTGTGTTGCTGCAAGTAAGAATTACATTGTTCCGATTCAGTACATATGACAATTAAACCCTCTTGACTCTTGACAGTTGGACAGACTAAGGACCAGTCTGAATGGACCTTTGTGATGAAAGTGTCCTGAAAATTGACTGTTAATAAAGATAATAAATGATAGCAGGACGATAGTTCAACAACAAAAAATAAAAATTCACACAATAAGAAATTGCTATTGGTTTATTCAAAAAATTGTTGCTCCTGGTGTGGACAATAACTTGATATGCTATGCTTCACAATTCTGTTTTATTTTGGTGTTGAGAGAGGATACAATGGCAGCAACCTGTTAGAACTGGCATATTACATTAATGGCAGCAACCTGTTAGAACTGGCATATTACATTAAGTGTTGCCTTGGAAATCAGTTGCCGATACAGGCAACTGTTTCTAACCATCATTCTGTGAAGTTAACATAGATAATTGAAGCAAGCTTAAAAGTCAAGCATCATGGATCTAAAAATGAAACATAGAACCTCTCCCATAACAGTTGGATGAAAAGAAAACATTAAATGAGTTGATCTTTTTATGTAACTCCTGCTGTACAATTATTTTGTATAGGTTGATTGTCTCTAACGTGCTCCTTGTAAAGTGTAACAATTGAATTTTGAACAATTGAACAATTGAATTTAATAGAATTAAAATGTGGATATAAATTAGTTCTATCGTGTTTCAACTGATGCAAGCAAGTGAGTCTTCCCCTATTGAAGTTGTTCACTTCACAGTGGTTTCCAGTACCTACTAAAACTCTTCGCCATCTATAAATATAAGGTGGTTGGTTCATCAGTTACCAGATGAAATAGAGGTTTCACCCTATTTCGGGAAAATAATTGGCAAACAAAAAGCATGAAATGGCAAACATTTTAAGTGGATTATTTTTCAGCCCATGATAGAAAAATAAAGATTATTATTGATTTTCCAAACTTCATTGCAAGCAAAATCATATACGATACCAATATATAAATGTCATGGATGTTATCAGACTTGATTGAAACAAACTGCACAGTAAATCATGTATTTTATTTCGGTGGTCACGTGAGTGACTACGTGAAGACCCCGCCAGCACGCATGCGCGACATATCGTCGTACGCATGCGGAAGCGACGGTCGGGAGGAGCGGGGCTCCTCCAGCGTAAGTTTAAATAGCTTACGCCAGGTAAGTCTCACCGGAGGAGTGAGTCGACGACATAGTACAGGAATGGAATCACGAAAATCTAAAAGAGCTGCGGCCAAAGCAGCTGCCAAGGAGAGCAGCCAGCAGCGAGCCGCCTCTCCAGAGCTACAGGTTTTACCTGCAGCTCCCGACTTCTCGCCCATAGGGGCCGTTGGGACGCCACGGTCGGGCGGTAGAGCCACCCGGAAGTCGGACGGGGTCGCCGACTCAGCGGAGTCTGGTCCCGAGGACACCCCGTTCGCAGATAGCGACGGAGGTCGTCTAACCCGCATGGAGTGGATGATGGAGCAATTGCTCCAACGTGACCTGCTAATGCAGGGGCAGAGTCACAGTGGGCCTCTTAACAGGCCCACGGCAGGTTCCTACCGAGGACTGCCTAATGTCTCACCCTCCTTGCAGGGGAGCATTGAGGGTCAGAACTGGGCTGACCCAGAAGAAAGGGAGCTGGCTGAACAACCATCTGTGTCAGGGGTGTGTGAAGACTACATGGATATGGTAAGCAAACATGCAATGCCCAACCGGAAGGGCCTACCAATCCACCCAAAGCTGGCTGCCAGCATTAACTACATGGCAACTAACCAGCTGCAGGAACAGGCCATTAATGCAACTGCAGACAAATATATGGCACCTGAAAACTGCAACTCGCTAAATGTCCCTGCGGTAAACAACCCTATATGGGGGAACATGAGCCCCTCGAGCAGAGGGCAGGAGATAAAACTTCAAAGGATCCTGAAGCTCCTAACCGCCGGGATTACGGCAGTGGCCAGAACTGCAGTGGGTATTGAGATGCCGGAAGAACTGCAAGATGCCTTGGCTCTACTGTGCAATACCCAGTATGAGATCAATAATTTCAGAAAAAGCATCATAAAGCCGGCGCTTAACCCCAAGTTTGCGGGGTTGTGTAAGCCTGGGAAGACTCAGCCTCCAAGCCTGCTGTTCGGGGATGATCTCCCCAAGCAGGTTAAAGACCTTGATGAGGAGGCCAAGGCCTTAGGCTTGATCAAGGTTCCTGGCTACACCAAGCCTCACTACCCACAAAGACAGCACCCCTACACACCCACCGGACAGAGTTACCATAACAGGTCTGCCGGTGGTGAAAGCTCGAAGGCCGGCAATCCTGCACAGCGGTCTTTTTTAGGCCATGGCCCAGCCCGGCCTTCTTGGAAGATGCGCCACTCCTACAACACAATGAACCAACCAAGGAAACAAGGACAGAAACCACAACACCGGCAGTAACCATGGAGGTAGGTGGGTCTGGGTTCCCCAGAAACACATCTTGCCCAAATTCACTTTATGTAGGGGGCCGGTTGCACATGTTCTACGAGAATTGGTTCACTTTTACCTCTGATCCTTACATACTCAGGAGTATTCAGGGCTACAAAATTGAATTTATTCACGAACTCCCTACCCCGGTCCAACATTCACCTAGCCGAAAATTCATCCTCTCTCAAAAAGAGAAGGCAGCAGGGCATGCTGAGCTTCACAGGTTAATAGGAAAAGGGGTAATTGAGAAAGCCATTAAAGAACCTCAGGAGTTCGTGTCTAATATATTCACCAAAAATAAAAAAGACGGCGGTTGCCGCATTATCATAGATTTGACCGAACTGAATACTTCTGTTCAGTATGTTCATTTCAAAATGGACACCTTCGACACTGCTATACAGTTAATAGCCTATGGGTAGTACATGGCATGCATTGACCTCAAAGATGCATACTATTCAGTACCAATACACAAGGATCATAGGAAATACTTAAAATTTATCTGGATGGGACAATTATGGCAATACAAAGCCTTACCTAATGGGTTATCGTCAGCACCCAGATTGTTTACCAAGATATTAAAACCAGCTTTGGCCTACTTAAGGAAACAGAATCATACTGTTATGGCCTATCTTGATGACATCCTCATTGTGGGGGAAAATTTGGAAATGGCTACATTGGCAGTTACAGCCACGAAACATCTCTTTCAGAAGCTGGGTTTCATTATACATCCAGATAAATCAATATTAGAACCCTCTACCACCATGAAATACCTAGGGTTCATTATTGACTCAGTGCAAATGTCTATCACGTTGCCACCAAGCAAGGTGGAGGACTTGATAGAGGCTTGCAGGAGCCTCATTGGCATTAAGGACCCATCCATTCGGCAGGTGGCCAGGGTGATTGGGAAGATAGTGGCTGCATTTCCTGCAGCACAATTTGGGCCTTTACATTACCAAAACTTACAAAGAGCCAAAATTACAGCGCTCAAAAGTCATGCAGGCCATTTCGATAGGCCTATGAAAATACTGGAAAAGGCAAAAGCCGAATTATATTGGTGGATGGGTAATGCCCAAAATTGTTCTAAACCGATCACTATCATCAATCCCTCGATCATCTTACAAACGGATGCCAGTGCCAAAGGGTGGAGAGCTACTAACACTACCTCTAGTTGTGGAGGTAGATGGAGTGCACCAGAGTTAACCCAATTCAAAAACTTGGGGATTAACTATTCAGAAATGCTGACAGCATTTCACGGCCTTAAAGCATACTGCACAAATATGCACAAAGTCCATGTTAGAATACAAATTGACAACACCACGGTGGTGGCCTATATTAACCACATGGGCGGTATAAAGTCGATATCGTGTGATGAATTGGCTAACAATATCTGGCACTGGTGTCTGCAAAGGGAAATTTGGATTTCAGCCACTTACCTTCCAGGTAAGCTAAACACAGTGGCAGACACCAGGTCACGCAAATTCAACGACAACATAGAATGGATGTTGGATCGGAATGTGTTTTCAGATATTGTAGAACGTTATGGGACACCAGATATCGACCTTTTCGCGTCTAGGTTAAATCACCAACTACCAACATATGTTGCTTGGGAACCAGACCCGGGGGCAGTAGCGATGGATGCCTTCACGCTACATTGGGGGGATTTGTTTTGCTATGCATTTCCCCCTTTCTGCCTCATCAGTCGGGTCTTGCAGAAAATAAAACAAGATTCCGCATCGGGAATTTTGGTGGTGCCCGACTGGCCTACCCAACCATGGTTCCCTATGGTACAGAAGATGGCCACAGAACCTTGCATCCGGGTCAATAAGAGACCAAGCGTGCTCATTCACCCCGTAACAGGAGAACATCACCCATGTCATGACCGCATGGACCTGTTAATTTGCAGATTTTAAAACGGCCTCTTTGCGGATTCGGACTCACCAACAGGACCATAGACACCATCACAGCAGCTTGCAGAGAGTCCACAATGAAGCAGTACCTGACCTACATCAGGAAATGGGAAGGATTCTGCATCACAGCCAACACCACATATGAAACCGCCACCATAACGGAAGTGCTGGAATTCTTGGCTACCCTTCACTTCGATGAGGGATTGAGCTACAGTGCCATAAACAGTGCCAGGAGTGCCCTATCATCCTACTTGGGCCGGGGGAGTGACCAATTGGGAATTGGATCACATCCTTTAGTATCCAAACTTATGAGGGGAATATTCAATTCCAATCCCCCCAGGGCCAGATATAGCCATACTTGGGATATCAGCACAGTCTTGACTATGCTGCGAGGATGGACACCTAACTCGGGACTCACTCTGGCAAAACTCACTTACAAAATGGTAATGATCATGGCACTTATCACGGCACAAAGGGTCCAGTCCCTGCACAAACTTAATCTGGATGCTATGACAATCACCAATGACAAAATCATTTTTTATGTGCAGGGACTGTTGAAACAAGATCGACCCGGAGTGTCTGGTCATACTTTGGAATTTCTGGCTTATCCAGCAGATTCTCGTCTCTGTATCGTCACGTTAATTTCACGATACATCACAGTCACCAAAAATCTAAGGGGCACGGAGACAGCATTGCTCATTAGTCACAAGAAGCCCCATCATAAAGTCACGGTGCAAACCATTTCTAGATGGTTAAGGGTGGTACTGGATGCGGCGGGGGTGGACACTAACATATTCAAACCTCACTCCACCAGGGCGGCATCCACCTCGGCGGCTAGGAGGATGGAAGTACCATTGGACCACATCCTGGCCACAGCGGGTTGGAGTAACGAAAAGACTTTTCACCGCTTTTACTATAAACCCGTGACCTCCCCTGACACTTATGCAGGGAGGATTTTGAGTGCTGCCAGATAGTTTACCCTTATGGGACACTATATTGTTTTGGTATGAATAAATACCTATTTTTGTTTTTCAGCCAGTGTCTTGTCTGAATTACGTTCATCCTCTTATCCCAACTTTAGCGGTGTGTGAGCATGGAGCTTCCAGGGCATGAAATCACAGAGCTTTGAAATCTTCACGTAGTCACTCACGTGACTACCGAAATAAAATAGTAAGATTAAACGAGAACTTACCAGTTTGAAGTTTGATCTTTATTTTATGAGGAGTTACGATGAGGGATTACGTGCCCTCCGCTCCCAACCCTCTACCATAAAGATCACCTGGTATGAAAGTTCTCTCTTATCTTACTATATTAGTCATTGTGACTGTCTGTGATTTCACACCACTGCTTTGAAGAATGTCGCGCATGCGTGCTGGCGGGGTCTTCACGTAATCCCTCATCGTAACTCCTCATAAAATAAAGATCAAACTTCAAACTGATAAGTTCTCGTTTAATCTTACTATTTTCCAGTACTAAACACTGTGTCATCTACCGAACTTGAGAAATACGTTTCATGCTCAGTTTAGCAAAAAGCAGATCCTATTTAAAAGCATTTTAAATCTTCCTCAGTTGTTGCAAAGCCTGACAAAGCCAAAATGGAAATTACATTCTTGGAGACTTTTGGAAAGAATGCACAATTTTCTTTGAAAGCTAATCTTTTGGTGCACTTGCATAGTTTCCATTATTATTATGGCTGGCCATAATTTTGTGTGGTAAATAATGGAGCGTACCAGGAACCAATTTAGACAACTGAATCCTGGGATGGGGTGAGAATGTGTCCAGCACTATATCCAGTATAATTGTATACACTTTTTAATTATGTTATAACACTGTGTAAACATCAGGAAAAAGACCACCAAAGAGTATGTGCTTTGATGTGGTGGTAGGCAATAACAGTGGAATTCAAACATTGCTGTCCAGTTGTAAACAAAACTTGCAATAATATTTTTTTCTTGTCTGATGATAAAAGAGAATATTTTGTTTTTGTTTTTAATGCAAAACCTTTAGTTAAATCCTGCTGGAATATTCTTTTGAAATAATTGTTTTCTTAAATGTAAAATCAATTGAAATCATTGCTTCTGAACAAATCCCGCAATATCCTTTATTTAGCCAGAAGTGGAAGGGCCATTGCTGTAATTTGCAGTTGCAACCATTGCATATGTACAGCTCCTTTGTAATTTTGATATAAGACTTGCAGAAGTTGAGAGTTCAAATCCCTGTTTGGGAAGTTGTAAAAGCGATACAGCATGGCGAGAAGCAAAACCTTTCCAATCAAACAATCTTGTTCACATCACCCACATAGTACATAGTTTTTAATCTATTCTGTTCGAGGAATTGAACTGAGGAAAGATAATACAACCCAAGTTTCAAAACGATAGCATGACACTTTAGAACAAAGTGCCTCACAGGCTTCCAATAGAAGAATAACATTGCAAAACTATTTACTGAAAATTGATGCTTCAGTGAGCACAAACTAGACATATGCAATCATGCCTCAATGGACAACTTTCCCTTTCCAAGAATTAATCTCACATATGGGCACTGCATAGACTCCTCGTGCACAGATATCTTTCTTTAACTATGGAGACCAAGGCTGCAAATAGTCTTCCAAATGAGTTTTCACCAGAACAAAGTACATTCCTTGTACACAGACTGTTTAAGACTGCAAGAAGGAGGAATTTATTCTCTGTAAATTTTTGGTATTTTCTTCCCCAAAGAACTGTGGCTGTTGAATAATTGATAATATTCAAGGCTGAGAAAGCTTTCGGCCAACCGGAGAATCAAGATCGAGCAGGAACAATGAGGAACATTGAACAGAGGCAAAAAATCAGTACTCCCTCTAATGTATTGAATGGTGAAGGGGTTAAATTTATTAGTTTAGAGATACAGCGCAGAAACAGGCCCTTTGGCCCACTGGGTCCGTGCCGCCAGTGATCCCCGCACATTAACACTATCCGACACACGGCAGGCAATTAACCTACAAACCTGTACGTCTTGGGAGCATGGGAGGAAACCAAAGATCTCGGAGAAAACCTATGCCGGTCACGGGGAGAATGTACAAACTCCATACAGAATGTATATTTCTATGTTCAAGGATGATAATTTTTAACACATCACCCTCCGACATTTCCGCAATTTCCAACCAGATCCCAGCGCGTCACATTTTCCACTCGCCTCCCATTCCCGCCTTATGCCAACCGCTTCCTCAGCAACTCTTTGGTTCACTCTTCCCTTCATAGAAACATAGAAAATAGGTGCAGGAGTAGGCCATTCGGCCCTTCGAGCCTGCACTGCCATTCAATATGATCATGGCTGATCATCTAACTCAGTATCTTGTACCTGCCTTCTCTCCATACCCCCTGATCCCTTTAGCCACAAGGGCCACATCTAACTCCCTCTTAAATATAGCCAATGAAATATATTCCAATCTGTGGAAGAGAATTCCAGAGATTCACCACTCTCTGTGTGAAAAATAATTTTCTCATCTCAGCCCTAAAAGACTTCCCCCTTATCCTTAAACTGTGATCCCTTGTTCTGGACTTCCCCAACATCGGGAACAATCTTCCAGCATCTAGCCTGTCCAACCCTTTAAGAATTTTGTAAGTCTCTATAAGATCCCCCCTCAATCTTCTAAATTCCAGCGAGTACAAGCCGAGTCTATCCAGTCTTTCTTCATATGGAAGTCCTGCCATCCCAGGAATCAGTCTGGTGAACCTTCTCTGTACTCCCTCTATGGCAAGAATGTCTTTCCTTAGATTAGGAGACCAAACCACCCATTCCCCAGGTACTTTCTCCTGCAATTACAGGACATGTAATACCTGTCATTATACCTCCTGCCACACCTCCATCCAGGGACCCCAGAAGTCTTCCAAGTGAGACAGAAGTGCACATTCACCTCCTCTAACCTCATCCACTGCATCCGGTGTTCCCAGTGTGGGCTTCTGTATATCAACAAGACCAAGCATAGACTCGGCGACAACTTTGCCAAGCACTTGTATTCGCCCTGCCAAAGCCTACAGGATCTTCTGGTTGTTAACCATTCCCATACTGACCTTTCTGTCCTGGTCCTCCTCCATTGCCAAAGTGAGGTCACAAGCAAACTGGAGGAGCATCACCTCCTATTCCACTTGGGTAGCTTATAACCCAATGGTATGAACATTGAATTTTCCAATTTTAAGTAACTAACTCACTACAGCCTGCTTCCCCCTCTCCTTTAGCCTCCCCAGAACCCCTCCTTTCTTTTACACATCCCTCCCCTCCCACTCTTTTTAATCCCCATCCGCTGAAACCTGGCTGACCTTGTACCTGTTTTTCCCCATCGCCACTGTAGCATTTGCAATGGATACACAATTCACAACTTTTCTATCCCTGAGCACAAGAATTCTCAATGCTTTATCATCTCAGGCCCTTGCCTGCCTCCTCAACACTGGCCTTTGCCCAACAATCTATGAAACAATCCCCCCAACTGTAGATAGTAGATGGCCTTCTTCCGAAGAAGGGTCATGGCTCGAAATGACTCCCATTCCGTCTCTCCACAGATGCTGCCTGTCCCGCTGAGTTACTCCAGCATTTTGTGTCTATCTTCGGTTAAAACCACCATCTACCGTTCCTTCCTACATAATCCCCTCACCTGTGTTCACATATTACCAGCCACGCTCTGTCCTGCCCCACCTCTTTTCCAACTATCTTCCCTTCCCCGCACCTACAATCAGTGTGAATAAGGGTTCCGACCTGAAATGTTACCAGGGATGCTGCCTGATCCATTGAGTTACTGCAGCAGTTTGTGATTTTTAAACCAGATTTGTTTGCTACTAAAGTTGGACCCTGGAAGACTGAAAAAGGTGAATTTATTATGGGGAACAAGGAAAAGGCAGATGAGTTGAACAGGTACATTGGATCCATCTTCACTAAGGAGGACACATACAATATTCCTGATATACTAGTGGCCAGAGGATCTGGGGTGACGGAGCAACTGAAGGAAATCCATATTAGGCAGGAAATGGTGTTGGATAGACTGAGGGGACTGAAGCCTGATAAATCCCCAGGGCCTGATGGTCTGCATCGCAGGGTTCTTAAAGAAGTGGCTCTAGAAATCGTGGATGCATTGGTGATAATTTTCCAATGTTCTGTAGTTTCAGGATCAGTTCCTTTGGATTGGAGGATAGCTAATGTTATCCCACTTTTTAAGAAGGGCGGGAGATTAAAAACAGGAATTATAGACCAGTTAGCCTGACATCGGTGGTGGGGAAGATGCTGGAGGGAATTATAAAAGATAAAATAGCGGCACATTTGGATAGCAGTAACAGGATCGGTCCGAGTCAGCATGGATTTACGAAGGGGAAATCATGCTTGACTAATCTTCTGGAATTTTTTGAGGATATAACTAGGAAAATGGACAAGGGAGAGCCAGTGGATGTAGTGTACCTGGACTTTCAGAAAGCATTTGATAAGGTCCCACAGAGGAGATTAGTGGGCAAAATTAGGTCACATGGTATTGGGGATAGGGTACTGACATGGATAGAAATTTGGTTGGCAGACTGGAAACAAAGAGTAGGGATTAACGGGTCCCTTTCAGAATGGCAGTCGGTGACTAGTGGGGTGCCGCAAGGCTCGGTGCTGGGACCGCAGCTATTCACAATATACATCAATGATTTAGATGAAGGGATTCAAAATAACATTAGCAAATTTGCAGATGACATAAAGCAGTATGAACTGTGAGGAGGATGCTATGAGAATGCAGGGTGACTTGGACAGGTTGGGTGAGTGGGCAGATGCATGGCAGATGCAGTTTTATGGAGTAAATGTGAAGTTATCCACTTTGGTAACAAAAACAGGAAGAAAGATTATTATCTAAATGGTGTCAAGTTGGGAAAAGCACAAGTACAACGGAATCTAGGGGGTCCTTGTTCATCAGTCTATGAAAGTAAGCATGCAGGTACAGCAGGCAGTGAAGAAAGCAAATGGCATGTTAGCCTTTATAACAAGAGGAGTTGAGTATAGGAGCAAAGAGGTCCTTCTGCAATTGTATAGGGACCTAGTGAGACCACACCTGGAGTATTGTGTGCAGTTTTTGTCCCCTAATTTGAGGAAGGACATTCTTGCTATTGAGGGAGTGCAGCGTAGGTTTACAAGATTAATTCCCGAGATGGCGGGACTGTCATATGCTTAGAGAATGGAGCGGCTGGGCTTGTATACTCTGGAGTTTAGAAGGATGAGACGATATCTTATTGAAACATATAATATTATTAAGAGATTGGACATGCTGGAGGCAGGAAACATATTTCCCGATGTTAGGTTAGTCCAGAACCAGGGGCCACAGTTTAAGAATAAGGGGTAAGCCGTTTAGAACGGAGATGAGGAAACACTTTTTCTCACAGAGAGTTGTGAATCTGTGGAATTCTCTGCCACGGAGGACAGTGGAGGCCGGTTCTCTGGATACTTTCAAGAGAGAGCTAGATAGGGCTCTTAAAGATAGTGGAATCAGGGGATATGGGGAGAAGGCAGGAATGGGGTACTGATGGGGGATGATCAGCCATGATCACATTAAATGGCAGTGCTAGCTCAAAGGGCTGAATGGCCTACTCCTGCACCTATTGTCTATTGTTGGTAATTGAGATGAACAGAGGGGAGGTGTCAGGTGTTTACTGTGGGATAATATTCCATTGACAGAATTTTCAGCAAAGTTAGAGACTGTGTAAGAATCATAGAAACACATAGCACAGAAATGTCCATGTGATGCTTATCCATGCTTGCCCCATTTGCCCACAGTGAGCCAATATCACCCAGATGCCTTTCCTTTGTAAGTATCTTGCCTATAGGCCTTTTAGACATAATTGTATGCAATTCCACTGGCTCCCCTAGCAGCTTGTTCCAGGTATGATCAGCACCAATTTGTTCCAAACAGTTACTACAAATAAAATGTATTCATCAGAAATTTTGATTTTGCTATCAACTTCTTTCACCCCCTCTCTATTTATTTTTACCTGACTTGAAGCTGTTTTTCATACCCTTGTGACTGTAAGAAATAAGGATTTTCCAATCACTTGTTTTATTCATTGGTGCTTCAGACATTTATTCCTGTAGATTCAACTCGCCTCCCAAGCTGCAAAATAATAAATCGACCAGAGAGAATTGGGACCTGGCATTATATATTTTGCAACAGTCTGGGTTTCAGCCAGTGGAATGTCTCTTATTGCCATTGTAGGAAGTAGAAGTCTGAATTTAAACTGATGTTACCAATCAAATCCCAGCAGGTCAGATTAAGCCAAGTCCAATTGCTAACATAGACATGCGGCATTTCAAATCAGAACCCATCTTCTGACCAACGGGCACTTTGATCAATCTGAAGAAGGGTCCTGACCTGAAACGTCGCCAGTCCATTCCTCCCACTGATGCTACCTGACTTGTGGAGTTCCTCCAGCACTTTGTATTTTGTTCATGATTCCATCATCTGAACTTAGAGCATAGAACCGTACAGCACAGGAACGGGCTCTTCAACCATATAACCATATAACCATATAACAATTACAGGACGGAAACAGGCCTTCTCGGCCCTTCCAGTCCGTGCCGACCATTTATTTTCCCATAGTCCCATCTACCTGCACTCAGACCATACCCCTCCATTCCCTTCCTGTCCATATACCTATCCACTTTACTTTTAAATGTTAAAATCGATCCTGCCTCCACCACTTCTGCTGGAAGATCATTCCACACAGCCACCACTCTCTGAGTAAAGAAGTTCCCCCTCATGTTACCCCTAAACGTCTGTCCCTTAATTCTCATGTCATGCCCACTTGTTTGAATCTTCCCTACCCTCAATGGGAAAAGCTTATCCACGTCAACTCTGTCCATCCCTTTCATCATTTTAAAGACCTCAATCAAGACCCCCCCCTTAACCTTCTGCGCTCCAAAGAATAAAGACCTAACTTGTTCAACCTTTCTCTGTAACTTAGTTGCTGGAACCCAGGCAACATTCTAGTAAATCTCCACTGTACGCTCTCTATTTTGTTGACATTCTTCCTATAATTAGGCGACCAAAATTGTACACCATACTCCAGAATTGGTCTTACCAATGCCTTGTACAATTTTAACATTACTTCCCTACTCCTATATTCAATGCTCTGATTTATAAAGGCCAGCACACCAAAAGCTTTCTTTACCACCCTATCTACATGCGATTCCACCTTCAGGGAACTATGCACAGTTATTCCTAGATCCCTCTGTTCTACAGCAATCCTCAATTCCCTACCATTTACCATGTACGTCCTATTTTGATTTGGCCTGCCAAGATGTAGCACCTCACACTTATCAGCATTAAACTCCATCTGCCATCTTTCAGCCCACTCTTCCAAATGGCCTAAATCTCTCTGTAGACTTTGAAAATATACTTCATTATCCACAGCACCACCTATCTTAGTATCATCTGCATACTTACTTATCCAATTTTTCACCCCATCATCTAGATCATTGATGTACATGACAAACAACAGTGGACCCAACACAGATCCCTGAGGCACCCCACTGGTCACCGGCTTCCAACCTGACAAACAGCTATCCACAATTACTCCCTGGCATCTCCCATTCAGCCACTGTTGAATCCATCTTGCTACTCCGTACTTGCCCACCCGCTACTACTTGCTCACCCACAATGTCTGTGTGAACAGTTCCTTAGATCTGCAATTTCTAATATGGCTGCCATGCTGCCACCACACGGTTTGGGAATATATAGCTGCAGCTCATTCAAAGAAAGTCAGTTGGAAGATTTCCAGGTTGCAGGACCAGGGAGAAAGCTGTGAACGAGAGGGATGGGGAGTTGTTATAATGATGGGGGGCATTGGTGTGGAAGTGTCATGGCAGAACAACTGCAATAACTGAAGGGATAGTATTCTCTGCAGCTTGCCCTCTCCAGCCTGCTCACTTGGTTAGGAATGTGACTTGCACACAAAAACACAAAGTGCTGGAAACATTCAGCAGGCCAGGGAGCACAATTTCTTCAGTGGTTTGGGTCTGACATTCTTCCTCAGATCGTGCACAGTTTGCAAAATTGTGCGATCTTCCTTTTGCCTCCAGCTAGGTGAAGTGCATGTGCAAACTTGTAGACAACGCGTTAAACCTAAGACTGGGTGATGTAGTGATCCAGAGCTCCCGCTGGCAGCCAACTCATGGGAGAAAGCTTGGAAAATTGCAATTGTACGCCAGTGGTTTTCCATACATTGGCAGATGGTGAAACATTTAAGATTAATTTAGAGCATCCACTTCTATTATGGAACCAGAGCCTGTTGCCCACTGAAGGAGCCAACAATTTTCATGGTTGGACCCGAGTTGAACTCTATTGGCAAGCTGTTTGTACATTTGTAATTGCTTAACAAACAGATTGGGCAAAAATCTGAGAAGCACTGGGCTGATTATGAGTGAGCCATAGGAAAAGAGCAGAAAGAGCTCCTGAATGTATGTACATCATTTTATTTTTGAATGGGCTACGGTTGTATGGTCTCAAGCCATACAATGTCAGTAAATCTAAAACAGTGAACAGCAGAACATAATCATTGTGAGCATATATGTAATGAACTATGGAGGTTAAATTCCTACTCAGAGTGTTATTAAATTAGTTTGACATTGGGTAGTCCCACTGCAATTACAATTGCTAAAATTCTAAACAAACCATGCGCAATGAGAGGTAATTGAATATTGCTGAGTTGTTGAGTAGCCATCAGTGATTTAATAATCATGAAATTAATAGAGAAGTAAAATCAATGACTTAAATATGAAGGCTAAATGAAGTGAACAAATTAATGAATTATTACAGCGGTGGAAAGAACTGGAAATAAATTACATGTCAGTGAATTAATACATTCATTGTGTTCATAGGGCACAACAGCATAAGAGTAATTGAGTACAGAAGCACACAGCACAAGCAAAGTCAAGTCCACTTTATTGCTATATGCATAAATACTGACACAATGAAAATCTTCTTTACAGCTGCATTACAAGCACAAAGTGCTTGAGTCCAAACCCATAAAAGCATAAATTATACAAGATTATTTAATCTTGAGACAGGCGCCTAGATATGCAGGGGATGGAGGGATATGGATCACATGCTGACAGAGGGGATTCGTTTAAATTGGTATCATGTATAGCACAGAAACTGTGGGCCAAAGGGCTTATTCATGTGCTGCACTGTTCTGTTCTAAAAATACTGCAATGATAAGATAACAGTGCAAAATTATAATTAGAAGGCAGGTCCTACCAGGAAGCGCAAGAGGAGGTCTGCAGTATTCCATTGCTGAGCTCAGAGTAGGCTTGTGTGGAATGGTTCAAGAACCCAATGTTTGTGCAAAAGGAGGAATTCCAGAACTTAACAGTGTGGGACTTAAGACTTTTGAACATCCTGCCTGAAGGTGTAGTGAGAAGAGGGCATGGTCTATATGATGGTGATCCTTGATGATAGAGGCAGCCTTCTTGAGGCAGTGTCTTATGTAGACTGTGGGAAGGGCTGTATATGTGATGGACATTCTGCACCTTGGAATTCAACTAGTCAGGATACTTTTTGCAGTGCACCTTTAGGAGTTTGGTAAAGTATATGGTGACATGCTGAATCTCTTTAAACTTTCAAGAAAGCAGAAAAACTAGAGTTCCTCCTTCATGATTACATCTCTATACTTGATCGAGGGCGGTAATACGAGATGGAAATGGACTGCAATTTGTAGCTATAAACTCTCTCCACTGCTGGCCTGCCAATGAAACCTGGCAGAAACAAGGAACTGTAGATGCTGCTTAATACATAAATCGACATAAAGTCACTCAGCAGATCGGGCGGCATCTCTGGAGGACATGGGTTCAGCTAGAGGGAGGAAAGTAGCAGGAGGGGAAGGGAGGGGAGGAGGAGGCAAGAAATAGGTAGGATTCCAGGTGGTGCACATGGGGTTGGAGTGGAGGGTAAAGAAAGATTACTAGTCATTTATAACCACACACACTTATGTTTCTACTATAAGCATTTTTCACTCTGAAACAAGTGCATAGTTTCACTGTGGATTGATCAAATAGATCAAACCACATAAATCATAACATTCTTGAGGGATTGGACAGGCTAGATGCAGGAAAATTGTTTCTGATGTTGGGGGATTCTAGAATCAGAGGTCACAGTTTAAGAACAAGGGGTAGGCCATTTAGGACTGAGATGAGGTAACACTTCTTCACCCAGAGATTTGTGAATCTGTGGAATTATCTGCCACAGAAGGCAGTGGAGGCCAATTCACTGGATGTTTTCAGTTAGATATGGGTTCAGTTGGAGTTAGATATAGCTCTTAGGGCTAACAGAACCATGGGATATGGGAAAAAGCAGGAATGGGGTACTGATTTTGTATGATCAGCCACGATCATATTGAATGGTGTGCTGGCTCGAAGGGCTGAATGGCCTACTCCTACACCTATTTCCTATGTCTTCGGTTCTTTGTCATTAATCTCACTCTTAGGCTTGCACTTAATCTATCATCCATGAAAATACTTCATCACCCGTTGGCGACCCAGCACCATTTACATCCCCACAATCTACATTTCAACTAACCTAGCTTTTGGTCTCTATTTTAGCCATTTGTTTTTCCAGCATTCATCTCAATGACATTTATTTGGTTGCAGCAGCTTACCTTATACACATGTATTCCTTAAATCCAATTAAAGTGTGCCATTTTGTTTTGTAAACTGTTTAAAGTGAGGCCCATAAATTAGTTTCATATTTTGTGAGGGGGGAGGGGGGGTTAGTAGAAGGTTCATTCAAATAAAATAATTCAATGTTTGTGCCATGGAGTGAGAGAGTCATAGAGTGTTACAGTGTGGAAACAGACCCTTTGGCCCTACTTGCCCACACCTGCCAACATGTCCCAGCTACACTGGTCCCATCTGCCTGCGCTTGTACCGTATCCCTCCAAACCTATCCTATCCATGTACCTGTCTAACTGCTTCTTAAATGTTGGGATAGTCCCTGCCTCAACTACCTCCTCTGGCAGCTTGTTCAGTACATCCTCCCCCTTCTGTGTGAAAAAGCCACCCCTCAGATTCCTTTTAAATCTTTTCCCTTTCACCTTAAACCCATGTCCTTTGGTCCTTGATTCACCTACTCTGAGCAAGAGACTCTGTGCATCCACCCAATCTATTCCTCTCATGATCTTATACACCTCTATAAGATTACTCCTGATCCTCCTGCGCTCCAAGGAATAGAGTTCCAGCCTACTCAACCTCTGCCTATAGCTCAGACTCTCTAGTCCTGGAAACAACTTTGTTATTCTTCTCTGTATCCTTTCCAGCTTGACAACATTTTCCTATAACACGGTGCCCAGACCTGAACACAATACTCTAAATGTGGTCTCACCAACGTCTTATACAACTGCAACATTGCCTCCCAACTTCTCTACTCAATCTTCTGACTGATGAAGGCCAATGTGCCAAATGACGTTTTGACCACCCGATCTACCTGTGACACCACCTTCAGGGAACTATGCAACTGACCTCTAGATCCCTCTGCTCTACAACATTATCCAGATCCCTACCATTCACTGTGTAGGTCCTGTCCTTGTTAGGCCTCCCAAAATGCAACATCTCATTTTTTCTGCATTAAATTCCATCAACCTTTCCTCAGCGCATTTGGCCAATTGATCAAGATCCTGCTCCAATTTTTCACAACCATCTTCACTATCTGCAAAACCACCCACCTTTGTATCAGCAGCAAACTTGCTAATCTAGCCTTATATGTTCTCATCCAAACCAATGATATAGATGACAAACAATAACGGGCCCAGCACCGAACCCTGAGGCACACCACTAGTCACAGGCCTCCAGTCGGAGAAGCAACCTTCCACCATCACCCTCTGCTTCCTTCCATGAAGACAATTTTCTATCCATTGAGCTAACGCTCCTTGGATCCCATGCAATCTAACCTTACAGTGCAGCCTATCATGTGGAACCTTGTTGAATGCTTTACTGAAGTCCATATGTACAATATCTACAGCTCTGCCCTCATCGACCTTTTTGGTCACATCTTCAAAAAACTCCCAAATCTCTATTAAGCCATTGGGTTGTAAGCTACCAAAGCAGAATATGAGGTGCTGTTCCTCCAGTTTGAATGTGAGTTCACATTCTGGCAATGGAGGAGGCCAAGGCCAGAAAGGTCAGTGTGGGAATGTGAAGGGGAGTTAATATGGTTAGCAACTGGGAGATCAAGTTGGCCATGGCAGATCGAGAGCAAGTGTTCAGCGAAACAGTCGCCAAGTCTATACCTGGTCTCGCCACTGTTCAGGAGGCCACATTGGGAATACTGGATGCAGTAGATGAGGTTAGAGAAGGTGGTTAGAGGAGGGCTTCATCCAGGAGCCCCAGCTGTCCTTTCAGGTGAGTCAGAGGTTCACGTGCATCAGAAAGAAGCTGACTGTAGTCCGAAGATAACTGGCAATTGTGAAACGAGTAACATAGAACAGTATAGCATAAGGACAGGCACTTTGGCCCACAACATCTGTGCCAAACATGATGCCAAGTACAACTATTATCTGCCTGCACATAATCTACTTCCCTCCCTTTCGCAGCTCATCCAAATTCCTATCCAAAAGTATTTTAAATATTACTAACGTATCTGCCTCCACCACAACCTTCTGACTTTTATGACTAAGCTGGTTCTGAATCCATACTTAAAATGGATTCTAAGTATTCATTACTGTCACAGTGAATTCCATGCATTTTAATCTTCTTGATCAGTCTACTTTATCAAATGCCTTACAAAACCCATGCAGGCAACACCCACTGATCAACCCTCATCAATCACCCTTGTCATCGCCTCAAAAGTCTCAATCATGTTGTTAGGACATGAACCTGTAAAGCTATGCTGACTGCCCATAATTCGCCAATTTCCTTCCAAATTAGAGTAAACCTATCCCAATTAATCCTCTCCAATAGCTTCCCAACCACTGACATGAGCTTCCTATTCCTACACAGACCTTTCTGTCCTCGGTTTCCTCCATTGTCAGAGTGAGGCTAAACGCAAATTGGAGGAACAGCATCTCATATTTAACTTGGGCAGCTTACAGCCCAGTGGTATGTAGGGTACACAAAAAGCTGGAGAAACTCAGCGGGTGCAGCAGCATCTAAGGAGCGAAGGAGATAGGCGATGTTTCGGGTCGAGACCCTTCTTCAGGCTGGTTAGGGATCAGGGAAATGAGAGATATAGACGGTGATGTGGAGAGATAAAGAACAATGAATGAAAGGATACCAGTGGTATGTATATTGATTTCTCTCGCTTCAGGTAGCCCCGGCATTTCCTCTCTCTCTAAAAACTCCCCCACCCAAGTCACACTAGATTCTCATTTTCACCCTACAAACAGCTTACAATGGCCTGTTTCCTTTATCATCATTACTTTTTTTGCTTACCTTTCATTCATTGTTCTTTATCTCTCCACATTGTCTATATCTCTAGTTTCCCTTATCCCTAGCCATTCTGAAGAAGGGTCTCGACCCGAAACATCTCCCATTCCTTCTCTCCAGAGATGCTGCCTGTCCCGCTGAGATACTCCAACTTTTTGTGTCTATCTTCGGTTTAAACCAGCATCTGCTGTTCCTTCTTGCACATATGTATGACTCACACTGACCTCACAGGCCTCTATGTCCTTCTTCCTGAATACAGATGAAAAGTACTAATTTCCCCTACATCCCCTGATTCCAAGTATAAATTGCCTCCTTTATCCTTGAGTGGCCCTACCTGCTCCTTGGTTATCCTCTTATTTTTAATGTCCATATTAATGTTCATTTCTCCGACCCCAATGAAATTCATGGCCCCTTTTGGCACATCTAATGGCACCCATGAGTTTTTTTCTGCTTGCTTTATCTTCCTCAAAGACCCTGTCCGATTTCTTTTTAAACATTAAATAGGCTTCCTTTATGTTTTTCACCAAATTTACAACCTTTGTTCATAGAATTCCGTTACCTCAATTATTTTTATCCTCCCTCCACATGACAGCCCTGAACTCTGATCAGATGGCCTTTAAACAACTGGCCTACAAACCACAGAGAAATTCCGTAAACTGCTGAAAGTGGCTGTGTACCCTGTTTCGATGGAGATTCCATCAGTCTCCTGCCAAGGATTTCAAGGACAATTTAGAGAACGAGTTATCAACTTCAAGGCTCTCTCTCAGTGACTATGCTTTGCAATTGAAGTTCTGTAAGCTGGAGGATTGTGCACAGAAAAGAGGGCAGATGTGTTGTAGCCAGGGAAAAAGAGCATTATTGTTCATACTTTGTTTGTTTCCTTGTTATGGTGCCACGCGAGGAACATAATGGATGTCCAGACACTTTTTTCAGAAAATACCATTAAGAATGAATTGTGAAGTGGCTCATTGTACATGAGGGCAAAGATGAATCCTGCAGCATTGCAGAAAATTTTAGTGTGTGTTTTATAAAACAATAGCTCACCCTCGCATCATTTTCTTAGAAAGGATGAAGTTCATAATGAGTTTTGCACAATGTGACAACACACTGTGACAACACAAGTTAGGCATCTATCCATCAGCATTTCTGTTTAATAAAAGCACAAATAATGAGCAAAGCATTAATAACACATCAGTAATTATATATTTCTATCATACTGAAACTCTTCCCGTTATTCTTAACATTCTAAATGTCTGTGTGGGCCAGGGTTGTGTTAGCTTTCTATTAATCTCCTTAATTTGTATCTTCTTCCAAATGCTAGGCCACAGCCTTTCCATTTTCACACATTCTACTCACATTTTTTCCCACGACAGGATAGATATCTTCCCGTCGCATTCCAACTTATGTTTTCAAAGTTTTTTAAGTTGTAATCATTATTTCAAAAAATTAACTGTTTTTCAGTGAGAGACTCTTGCAGCATTTTCCATTGATAATGTCACAGTGCCATCTCACAATGGATCTCATTTACAAATGACATCACAATGGGGCAGGGGTGGGAGATTGCAACCTTCACGTGGTCCGCCCTGTATTGACAAATTCAATCAACCTGTTGTGCGCAATCAAATAAGATCAAATAGAACAAGTTGTCCTCCCCTCCCCCTCTACCCCCCTCTCCCTCTACACCCCTCCGCATCTACCCCCTCCGCGTCTACCCCCTCCGCATCTACCCCCTCCGCATCTGCCCCCTCCCTCTCTACCTCCTCCCTCTCTACCCTCCTCCCTCTCTACCCCCCTCTACCGCCCTCTCTCTCTATGCCCCTACCTCTCTGCACCACCTCCCTCTCTACCACCCTCCCTTTCTACCCCTTCCAACTCCCCCTCCCTCTCTGTCCCCCCTCTCCCTCTGTCCCCCCTCCCTCTACCACCCTCCCTGTCTGTCCCACTCCCTCTCTGTCCCCCCTCCCCCTCTACCCCTCTCACTTTCTACCCCCCTCCAACTCCCCCTCCCCCTCTACCACCCTCCCTCTCTCTCTATGACCCCTCCCTCTCTGCCCCCTCCCTCTCTGCCCCCTTCCTCTCTGCCCCCTCCCTCTCTACCACCACACCGTCTCTACCCCCCCCCCCCCCCCCAGGGAGTGGTGAGTATTGGGACATATGGGTGAGTGGTAGAGTATTGCGTTCGGGAATCAGCCCTCCCCTGTGATGCAACATGCCCACCCCCCACCCCTCAATCTACCCCCCTTCCTCTCCTTCTCTAACCCCACCTCCCACTACCCTCCGTCTTTACCCCCTCACCCTCCCCCTACCTGGGGGGAAAGGGGCAAATTAATAATATTAATATAATATCAAGGGGTGGGGGGGTTAGTATGTGTGTGTGTGTGTGTGGGGGGGTGGGTTAGTGTGTGTATGTGACGCCGCACATTGAGGGGACAGGACCCAACAGTCCCATTCGGTCTAGTATGTTATTAAAAGCGAGCTGTGCTTTTGGGATCAAGTGACCAGGTACTTGCTGCAGAAATCCCCAATGCGTGTCCTATCTGATCCATCTTCAAGTGCTCCATTCATCAGTTTGCTTCTGCATAAGCTTGAGAGGAAAGATGTTCATTGATGATTCAACATTCTTCAGAATCATTGATAACTCTTGTGATGATGCTGCAATCCATGTTGCCCTCCGAAAGGACAAATGACAGTTCATACCGAAGATTGATACAAAATGCTGGAGCAACTCGGCGGGAAAGTTTGGAGATACAGCCCTTTGGAAACAGGCCCTTTGGCCCACCAGGTCCACGCCGACCAGTGATCCCCACATATTAACACTATCCTACACCCACTAGGGACAATGTTTACATTTACCAAGCAAATAACCTATAAATCTGTACATCTTTGGAGTGTGGGAGGAAACCGAAGATCTCGGAGAGAACCCACACAGATCACGGGGTGAACGTACAAATTCCGTCCAGAAAGCACCCCTAGTCAGGATTGAACCCGGGCCTCTAGCGCTGCATTCGCTGTAAGGCAGCAACTCTACCATAGCACCTCCGAAGATCTCTGGAGAAAAAGAATAGGTCACCCATTCCTTTTCTCCAGAGATGCTGCCTGTCCGGCTGAGTTACTCCAACATTTTGTGTCTATCCGGTGTAAACCAACATCTGCAGTTCCTTCCTACACAGTTCATATTCAAGTTATATCATTGTCAGATCTCTATCAAATCACTTCTCAACCTTCTTCCTTTAACGGAGAGAATGCCAGCTTCTGCAGCCTGACAAGTATCTGAAATCCCCAGCATTGTTCCTGCACTTTCACCCCCTTTCTGAAGTGTGGTGACCAGAACTGGACTCACAATTCCAAATGAGAGAGGCGTAACCAACGTAGTGGTCCCAATGAACAGCAACAGCTGAATTTCAGGGCCTCCAATGGTCACCAGACCAGGGTTGTTGTCAGCAGCCACATAATCATCAAGTTTTCATTTTTTGTCATGGTTCACAGCTTTTCAGCATTGTCATTCCTTGTTTTTCCTTTAAGACTGCACGACTTTCAACCCATGCTGTTCATGTGCCAAAAGAGCCCATGCAGTGTTATTAGAGAGTTCCAGGTTTGTCATCCATCACCGATGAAGGAATGGCATTATATTTTTGAGTGATGTGTGACTTGGAAGGAAACTTGCAATTAGAGCCATTCCCTTGAGCCTACTGCCCTCGACCTTCTTGGTGGCAGTGGTAATTTGTTTGGAAAGTGATATTGAAGAAGCCTTGGTGAGTTGCTGCTTCTCCAGCACAAATCCAAGCACTGTTTCAATTACTCGGTGTTTCTTGCACATTGTCATTCTGCACTGACATAATGAATATTACCTCTTCAAGCTCAAGATCCATAATGCTGAGCTGGTGTTTGCAAATATTCAGGAAAGGTGCACAGACAGTGGTGCTTAATTACTGTTGCAGCCTGTAATTGACAGAGAAAGATATTAACTTTAGAAGACATCTCCAGATGGAGAGTGTACATTAAAAATTTGATATTCCAAACAATTAATGGACAAGCTGTAGCCCATATGTACTCAGAATGTTAACGCTGATCTTTTGCCTGCAGCCAATGATTCAACCTGATTCAATCTGTTACGGGTTGCTGGTTTATCTGTTTTGCACAAAATTAGTGCACACTAGTCAGAAGGTGATCATTATAGATGCAGAAACTGATGTTTGATGATACTGGTAGTGAACACTGTGATGCCAGCACAGTGGCTCAGCGGTAGAGTTGGTGCCTTACAGTGCCAGAGCCTGGGTTTGATCCTCCCTGTGACCACGTGGGTTTTCTCCTGATGAACTGGTTTCCTCCCATATGACGTGCAGTTTTGTAGATTAATTGGCCTAATATTGCTCCTATAACTTATGAACTAGTGTTGGGGTCATCGTTGGTCGGAATGCACTCGGTGAGCGACGCTGTATTTCTGAAATAAACTAAACTAAGCTGGCTTAAGAGCATGCATGCCTGGCTGAGACCAGCTAGGATTTGTCACCTCCCCCAGAAGTCTGAAAGAGAATCTTGGCTCCAGCAATAGGTTCCTCTTAAAGACCGAATATTACTAGTTATTTACAATTACACACACTTATGTTTCTGTCATAAGCATTTGTCATCTTGAAACAAACCATGTACATAATTTCAATGTGGATTTATCGGATAGATGTTTCTTCAGGTCTCTTGTCACTAATCTCATTCTTAGGCTTGCAGCTGATCCAATAATATACTTCCTTACTTGTTATTTGCAAGGCAACATTTATATCCCCACAATCTACATTTCAGCCATCTTATTGTTAAACATAATGGCAGTTTACACCCCAGCGGTATGAACATTGACCTCCAATTTCAGGTAGTCCTTGCTTTCTCCCTCCTTCCCCTCCCCTTCCTAGCTCTCTCACAGCCAACAGTCTCCACCTCTTCCTTTCTTCCGCCCCCCCTCCCCCACCTCCACATCAGTCTGAAGAAGGGTCTTGACCCGAAACATCACCTATTCCTTCGCTCCTTAGATACTGCCTCATCCGTTGAGTTTCACCAGCATTTTTGTCTACCTTCGATTTTTCCAGCATCTGCAGTTCTTTCTTAAACATTAGATTGTTGTATGATGTTTGGTAAACTGATTAGAGCAAGTTTCATAAATTAGTTTCACAGTATATAGTTGCATGGAAATCAAAAATATGAAAATCAAGAAAGGAGTGGGTAAAAGACAAATATCTCTTGTGTGACTGAGTGTGAATGTGAAAAAGTCTCCGTTCCAAATTGCTTACCCCTTATTCTTAAACTGTGGTCCCTGGTTCTGGACTCCTCCAACATCGGGAACATGTTTCCTGCCTAGCGTGTCCAATCCCTTAATAATCTTATATGTTTCAATAAGATCCCCTCTCATCCTTCTAAATTCCAGAGTATCCAGGCCCAGCCGCTCCATTCTATCAACACATGACAGTCCCGCCATCTCGGGAGTTTACCTCGTGAACCTACGCTGCACTCCCTCAATAGCAGGAATGTCCTTCCTCAAATTTGAAGACCAAAACTGCACACAATACTCCAGGTGTGGTCTCACTTGGGCCCTGTACAACTGCAGAAGGACCTCTTTGCTCCAATACTCAACTCCTCTTGTTATGAAGGCCAACATAATATTCGCTTTCTTCCCTGCCTGCTGTACCTCAGTGACTGATGAACAAGAACCCCCAGGTCTCTTTGTACTTCCCCTCTTCCCAACCTGTCACCATTCCGATAATACTCTGCCTTTCTGTTTTTGCCTCCAAAGTGGATAACCTCACATTTATCCACATGAAACTGCATCTGCCATGCATCTGCCCACTCACCCAACCTGTCCAAGTCACCCTGCACCCTCATAGCATCCTCTTCACAGTTCACACTGCCACCCAGCTTTGTGTCATCTCCAAATTTGCTAATGTTACTTTGAATCTCTTCATCTAAATCATTGATGTATATTGTAAATAGCTGTAGTCCCAGCACCAAGCCTTGCACTACCCCACTATTCACTGCCTGCCATTCTGAAAGGGACCCGTTAATTCCTACTCTTTGTTTCCTGTCTGCCAACCAATTTTCTATCCATGTCATTACCCTACCCCCAATACCATGTGCTCTAATTTTTCTATGTGGGCCCTTTCAAATGCTTTCTGAAAGTCCTGGTACATTACATCCACTGGCTCTCCCTTGTCCATTTTCCATAACAGAGGAATCAATCATTGAGATTGTGGATGAGGTGAAATGTGATAAAGACGAGTTACTGGTAACTGCACTGCAACTAGATCAGTTGGTATTAGATGCAATGCATCCTGGGTGGCTGAAGGAAGTTAGGGAACAAATTGACAAGATTCCAGCCAAAATATCCCTGGCTTATTTGGGAAAATACAGTAGATCCTAACCTTTGATGCTATCAGTACGACGTTTGCATATTCTCCATGTGATCCTGTGGGTTTGCTCTGGGTATTCTGGTTTTCTCCACAGCCCATAACCATGCAGGTTTGTAGGTCATTTGGCCTCTACAGATAGTCAACATGTGTGTAGTGGGTTTGCGCAGACTCAGTTGGCTGAAGGATTCCTTCCAGTGCTGTGTAGAATAGATGTGGGGAGGATGTTTCCACTAATGGGAGAGTCTAGGACCAGAACTCATCACCTCAGAATAAAAGGACAAACCTTTAGGAAGATGAGGAAGAAATTACTTTAATCGGAGGGTGAAGAATCTATGGAGTTCATTGCCACAGAGGGCTGTGGAGGCCAAGTCCATTGATTTTTTAAGGCAGAGATTGATAGGTTCTTGATTAGTACATGTGTCAGGGGTTATGGGTAGAAGCCAGGGGAATAGGGTTGAGAGGGAAAGATAGATTGATCAGCGATGATTGAATGGCACTGTAGACCTGATGGGCAGAATGGCCTCATTCTGCTCCTTGAACATGAATTTACGTACGATTCCTTCCTTCTTTATTTGGTTGAAACTTGTCTCAGAGATAATGCAAAAATATGTACCTGCCAACTCTTGTGTACCTCAGTTGAGATGGTCCTGAGGATTGGAACATTACAATTTGCTCAGGAAAGTGATTCCCAGTAATTACAATACAGTTCATTTAATCTTGATGATTAGAAATTATATCAAAACAATAATTTCCAGTAAGTGCAAGCTGTAATTTTGGCAAGTGGAGACTGATCAGAGAACACTAGCACTGATGTTAAAGGCTAATCATATCCAACTAACCTGAAAAATTTTTTTGGAGTAAGAGGGATGGCTGATGAGGAAAATTGGGTCATATAGGCTGCCAAGTAAAAAGCTTGTCATCAAGGCTGCAGGCCATATAACATAAAAGAAAGGAAACTGGAGAAGTCGGATGAATGAGATAGCAATGGTCTTTCAGAATGTAAAGAAATGTCAAGTGGAGATCACCAGAGATCAATAGAAGGTCAATTACTTGACTAAGACTTGGATGCATTAGGCATGATTTCTGAATTCACAGATGTCATAAAACTCGGAGACATAAATCAAATTGTTTTCAAACATTGATATCACTACCTCCATTCCTTGAATGGCAACATGCCGTAACATGGTCGGATGTGAAGTAAAGATTGGACAACATCTGTGAAAAGAAAAGGTCAAGCTCCATCCTCAATAGAAACCAAAGTGTAAATGTAATTTGACATTGACTTGAGGATAATATTGTTCAACACATTTGCAAACTGGAAGTGTGGCAGGCATGTAATTCCGCAATTGAATGACCAATTGTTGAAAAATATAGCAAATAATGCAAACGTGCTGTGTGTTCAGGGGATTTTAGAATTATCATATTAATCTTGTAAGCCTCTGATTTTCCAAAATGACGTTAGCATGATAAGAAAGCGCACTTAAAGGTTGCCATGCAGGTACAGGCATTCACAGAAAATGCACCTCTTACATTTTATTGATTGAAGGTCTTTCAGTATCTTCTGGTGGCATCCGGCTGAATCAAGTTATTAAACTTGATGTTTACACACTCCTGATAGTAGCTGTAAGATATTACGGCAGTGGCATTTAGATAGAAACAAAGCACAGGTTTTCAGTGCACGCTGTTGCCAGTGTGGGTCTGCTGTATTTTACAAAAGTACATTGCGCATATTCACACATATTCACGAGACTGATAAGATAATGAATGTATCAAGTGACATAAATTACACCATCCTGCTGTTCAGTTCTGAAAATTACAGTTACCATTACATACTCTATTATGAATGAATGAATGAATGAATGAATGAATGAATGAAGGTTTATTGCCCAGGTATGTACAAGTACAAGGAATGTGCCTTGGTGCTCCGCTCGCAAGTAACAACACGACATGCAGTAAACAATTAAGAATAAAATATAAAACATTAAAAATAAAACACCATAGTTTAAACATGTGAATGAAATAAAATACCAGCGCAAAAGGAGGTCACAAACTTTTGGTTATTGAGTAGAGCTACTGCTCGTGTAAAAAAGCTGTTTTTATGTCTGGCTGTGGAGGCTTTGGCAGTCTGGAGTCGCCTTCCAGAGGGAAGTGCTTCTAAGATTTTGTGGCCAGGGTGCGAGGGGTCAGTGATCTTACCCGCTCGCTTCCTGGCCAGTGTACAGTTTGTCAATGGGGAGAAGGTTGCAGCCAACAACCTTCAGCTGATCGAACGATTCGCTGCAGCTGCCGGATGTCGTGCTTGGTGGCTGAGCCAAACAGACCATGATGGAGAAGGTGAGGACAGACTCTACGGTGGCCGTATAGAATTGGACCATCATGGCCTGTGGCAGATTGTGTTGCCTTAGATGCCTCAGGAAGTACATTCTCTGTCGGGTCCTTTTTGACTGTGGAGTCAATGGTGCCCCCCCACCATTTAAGGTTCTTAGAGATGATGGTTCCAAGGAATTTAAAAGACTCCACAGAAGTGACTGTGGTGTTGTTGATGGTAAGTGGGGGGAGGGGAGGGGAGCTTTCCTAAAGTCTATTTTCAATTCCACTGTCTTAAGAGCATTGAGCTCCAGGTTGTTACGAAGGCACCAGGACGCTAGCTGTGTCACTTCCTGTCTGTAGGCAGATTCCTCCCCATCCTGGATCAGTCCAATCAATGTCATACGCAATCTTGAGAAGCTTGACAGTGGAGTCTGTGGAGGTGCAGTCCTTGGTGTAGAGAGAGTTAAGGAGAGTACGCAGCCTTGTTGTGCTCCTATGCTGAGGGTGTGTGGGTCCAAGGTGTGTTTTCCTAGCCTCACGTGCTGCTTCCTGTCTGTCAGGAAGTTGGTGTACCACTGACAGAGGGGTTCAGGCACAGTCAACTGGGAGAGTTTGGGTGTGTAGTAGCTCAGGCTCAATGGTGTGGAATGCAGAGCTAAAATCCACAAACAAAATCCTTGCATAGGTCCCCTGGCGGTCTAAGTGCAAGCCTAGGTTGACTCGGTCATCCACTGATCTATTGGCCCGGTATGCAAACTGCAGCTAGGCCAGCACAAGTCTTTCAAGGGTCTTCATGACTACAGAGGTCTGTGCGACAAGGTGGCTGACGGGCAATATGGCCTTGGTTGTCCTGCAAGGCTCCTAAAAGAGGATTTCAAGGAGGACAAGCGCGGGGAGACTTTCAGTTATTTTAAAATCTACACGCGCGGATACTGGACCCACTGCGCATGCGTGGTCATTTCAATTCCCGCATGCGAGGATACCAGACCCACTGCACATGCACAGGGAGATGGTGCCATTTTGAATTGTGAGGAGGCTGACGAGCGCTCGTTGAGACGCCAATGATCGCCATTGTGACACGTGTCAAAATGGCGATTTCAAGATGGTGGTAGCCCAACTGCGCAGGCGCAGCTGATGATATCAAAATGGCGGCGAACCCGGCAACCACCAACTGCACATGCATGGCTAGCGGGTTCGGCGACCCTCCCCCAACTGCGCAGGCACGAATACGGCGACCATCTTACTGTTGTAACACAAGATGTACACGTAAGTATTAGATCAACACGCCCCAACTGCGCAGGCGCGGACCTGTTGGGTGCCCATTGTGACGTCGAACACGGCTGATGAGTCTCCCTGAACTGCACACGCGGCTGGCATGTGGCCACTGTTTCAAATGATTTAACTTTTAACTATCAATAACTTCCAAAATATTACATTAATCTGAACGAATGTGCTAATGCACATCCCAGGACAATGGTAAGGTGGGCCTAAAATTGTAGTGCTGTTGTGTACCGTTTTGACGGAGTTTCGGGAACAAATATATGTACAAACAAACAAACAAACAAGATGAGAGTTTTAGTATATAGATAGTCACACAGTGCGGAATTAGGTCCTTCGGCCCAACTTGCCTACATGGACCAATATGTCCCATCTACACTAGACCCACTTGCCTGCATTTAGCCCATATCCCTCTAAACCTGTCCTATCCATGCACCTGTCTAAATGCTTCTTAAACATTGTGATGGTGCCTGCCTCAACTACCTCCTCCGGCATCATTTCAGTTATCAGGATAACATTTATATTTCATTATCTTGATCAAACCTATTATTATACTAATCCATCTCTTCTGATCTCGACATATCATGCCTTTTGTTTGTTCCACCTCTTCCCCCTGTTCCTTGCTCCATATTGCAATCATTAAATAGCTTTCATCGGGTGGTGCCGCGAGCCGGCAGCCTCGCCAGCAGCTGCTCGTCCTTTCGACTTTTTTTTTGTTTTTAGTATGCTTAAATACTAAACGGAAGCAGCGTGGACTTTCCATCACGGAGCCGATGATCCCTTGCTGGAGATCACCAGAAGAAGTGCTCCAATCGCTGGCCCGCGGACCATAACATCCTGAAGTCGCAGTATGTGGAGCTAATAGCTACAGGCGCGCCGTGGACTTTCCATCGTGAAGTCTGGGATCCCTCGCCAGGGATCGCCGGAGAAGAGCTCCGACCGCCGGCTTGCGGCCTATAGATTCGTGAAGCCGCGGTCTCCAGTAGGAAGCGGCTGATTCGGGACCTCCAAGCCGTGGGTGTCCGTTCGTTTCGACGTCAGAGTTTCGAGCATCCAGACAGGAGGGCCTGTACATCGGGCCATCGTAGCGGTGACTGCGGAGGGTTTATGGCCCCGACCACGGATGAACATTATTGCCTTCATGTTCATGTGGTATTCTATTTTGTATTGTGCTCTTTGAGTTCGTGTGGCTGCATGGTAAATCAAATTCCACTGTATTAGTTGGTGCGTGGCAATAAATGTGAACTTGAAATGTGAACTTGAAATACCTCATTCCCCACCCACACCCTTGCTGGAGATCACCGGGTGTCCGTTCGTTCCCACGTCAGAGTTTCGAGCATCCCGACAAGAGGGCCTGTACATCGGGCCATCGTAGCGGTGACTGCGGAGGGTTTATGTAGGTATGTTGCAATACCTACCTTTAGCAGCGCTGCAGTTCTGCCGCTCCCCGTGTGCGCGACTTTGGTGCCTTTCAGAGGGGGGCGGGTTTAAAATGCCGATTTTTTTTCTAGACAGTCCAAATCGGTCCATGTCGGATGATTTCGTCGTTAAAGAGAAATTGCTCCAACATTTAATTCATAAAGGTATTTTTAAACTACGCTAGATTATTTATTAACTAGAGTAGGTTAAAAATCATCTCCTAAAGCTCCTAAATCATCTCCTAACGCCGACAGCAGAACGGACCTAAGGTAGGCGATAACAAAAGCTACACAGTTTATTTTTACAATAAAACTTGGTTTTTAGGAAGGCTTTAATCACATTTTCATGTTGCGAAAAGGGGACAAAAAAAAAAATGTATGAACCGGCTGTATTTTTCATACTGACTTCACCGCAAACCACAACGTTCCAATCCACTCCATTCCACCAAAACCCACTCGCTAGTTGATTTAAATGGCCATTCATTTACAGGCATTAAACACTAAATTCCTTCCATTTGGCCTATAAATTCATGAAAATTAGATTTAAAAATTATGTTATATTGTGGATTATTGTGTGAATGTTATTTGGATACTTAGGCAATTTAAAAAAAGTTTATCTTTTCTTAAGAAATGGATAGATGTTTAGATCTACTCATTGAATTTTGTAATTAGCTACAATTAGATAACTAACTAATTATATGCTTTAATTTCAGGTCATCCAAGTAAGATTGTTTCATATTTGTTTCAGAATGCTTCAATCTATAATAACTGAAAATTTCATTGAGTTCTCTTAATTTTTTAGAAAGTTATGGGCTTTTGACTGTTCTAGATCACAGCTTTTGAGTTAAGTCAATTGAAAGGCAATGGAGAACAAGATGCTAATTACCGAGTATGAAAATGGTCATAACTTTCTTAATACTGAAGATATGAAAGTGAATTAGGTGTCAAATTAAACTTTTTATGCTTTATCTGATGGGATAAATTGCAGACTTGATTTTTAAAATCTCAAAATTTTGTAACATTGCTAGTTTATGGCCCCGACCACGGATGAACAAAGGTGGAGGATTGACTGAACATTATTGCCTTCATGTTCATGTGGTATTCTATTTTGTATTGTGCTCTTTTTGTTCGTGTGGCTGCATGGTAAATCAAATTCCACTGTATTAGATGGTACGTGTGGCAATAAATGTGAACTTGAAATGTGAACTTGAAATACCTTATTCCCCACCCACACACTACCGCCTTTCTCTGCAACTTTAACTTTTCCTATTTCTGACAAATTGAAGAATGTAAGCTGTATCTCTCTTTGCAGACACTGCCTGACCTGCAGAGAATTTCCAGGATTTTCTGTTTTTTTCATCATTTGTCTTTATACTGGATGATAAAAGTTTCCTTATATTTACATGCATTTTCCATACATTGTGTTAACAGAGTGATTCAGATGAAATAATATTTGTACGTATGTCACCAAAAGTTAATTTGCAAGTATACCAATCCAGTAGACAAACAGCTTGTCTTTATTGTAGAGATAAGGGACTGTGGATGCTGGTGTTCCGAGGAATGACACAACATTTTGGAATAACTCAACGGATCCGGCAGTATCCCAGGAGAACATGGATAGGGACCCTTTTTCAGACTGATTGCAGAAGGGGGAGAAAGGAAGCTAGAAGGGTGGTGGGCATGTTTTTAATCCAAGATAGCTTTGTGCAAGAGTGCAGATGTCCAATTCCAGTAGAGCCATCTTAGACCTCATGTGGAATGTTATGTACAGACTTATTCCCCCTACCTAATCATTGTTTACAATGTTTATGCTTGCAATTCAAGTCAGCCACTTCGAATATAAGTAACTAATTTCTTCACTCAGAATTCCCTACCTAAAAGAACGATTGGGGCTCAGTCGCCAAGTGCATTCCAAAATGACCAAGTAATATTTAGATATTAAAGAAAACAAAAGTTATGAGGTTAGTGCAGGAAAGTGGCCCTGCGGTAAAATATGATCCTATTTAAATGGGAAAGCAAGTATATCGTTTGAATGGTGTATTCCTGCTTCTATCTCTTATCAATGTTTTTCAAATAAAATCAAATTGATGCAAAAGGCTGATGACATCAGTGTACAACTTTCCTTCACTAATAGAATTTTTTTCTAAAGAGTCGATCATTTTTTATTCATATTTTATTCAAATTTGGACTGAGAATTTAGCTGCAAGTAGTATTCTTACGCATAACCAGCGTAGAGCTGACAGACAAACTATATGTGTGCAGTTTTGCATTGGTTAAATGTTTTAGATATGGTGTTGTATAATCAATTCTGTAGCAAATTATATTTCAATAGCAGAGTGGTAGAGTTGGTGCTGTCCTTTTGATACTCAGTCTTAATCTGAATTGACATTTGTCTTTTCTAGCTGCTTTCTATGAATCTGTTTGTGCAACTGCCAATGTGAAGTCTGACTTCTCCATTTTCATGATACCTTGCCGTAATCTGCTTTCACTCCAGCCTACAAAAGTAAACTTTGGCTGAACGCAGTTAGTGTTAACAACACTTCCACAATTGAATTGAAGCTAAGTTATTGACTGTGCAATTAGACTAGAGATTCAAGACAGATATTAGGATTGGATTTGTAGGAAAGAGCTGCAAATGCTGGTTTAAATAAAGATGGCAGCTATGTTATTTCAAAAGTCTACTACTTTATTGATTTCTGAAGGGGGTCATATAATAGCTCAAATGTTATGGTCACTGCTAAAGGAACGATGCCTGCCATTCATTTATTATGCAGCTGCACATAAACCTTTATTGGCCTTCAGACTGACAAATTACAGAACTGAAAGGACAAGTGAAAGAGTAGTAAAGAACATGCTTGCCTTCATCAGTCAGGTCATTGAGTATAAAAGTTAGGAAGCCATGTGGCAGCTTTATAGGACTTTGGTTCGGCCATATGTGGAGTGGACACTAGACAATAGACAATAGGTACAGGAGTAGGCCATTCAATGTGATCATGGGTGATTATCCCCAATCAGAACCCCGTTCCTGCCTTCTCCCCATATCCCCTGACTGTGCTATCTTTAAGAGCCCTATCTAGCTCTCTCTTGAAAGTATCCAGAGAACTGGCCTCCACTGCCCTCTGAGGCAGAGAATTCCAGACTCACAACTCTCTGTGTGAAAAAGTGTTTCCTCATCTCCGTTCTAAATGGCTTACCCCTTATTCTTAAACTGTGGCCCCTGATTCTGGATTCCCCCAACATCGGGAACATGCTTCCTGCTTTTAGCGTGTCCAAACCCATAATAATCTTCTATATATCAATAAGATCCCCTCTCATCCTTCTAAATTCCAGAATATACAAACTCAGCCGCTCCATTCTCTCAGCATATGACAACCCCGCCATCCATTGGAGTATTGTGTGCAGTTCTGATCACCCCATTAGAGGAAGGATGTGGAGGCTTTGAAGAGGATGCAGAAGAAATGTACTAGATTGTTGCCTGGATTAGAAGGAATAATTATAAGGAGGGTTTGGACAAACTCGGATTGTTTTTTTCTGGAATGTTAGCGGCGAAGGAGACACCTGATAGAAGTACAGTAAACCCTTGTTATTACGGACATCTTTATAACAGAGGCTGGAGCCATCAACTCACCTGGATTCCAGGCCCAGTTCTAGACTGAGAGTCTGAAGAAGGGTCTCAACACAAAACATCACATCCATGTTCTCCAGAAATCTTGTCTGACCAGCTGTGTTACTCCAGCACCTTTTGTCCTTTTCTGGATTAACCAGCATCAGTAGTTATTTTTTTTCTACTACTAATGGAATGATAATTTCTTACTCAGTTATAATGAACAATCATCAATAATGGACCCCATAACCCCCCCCCCCCCCCCACCCCACCTCCATGATCCGTTATAATGTGGGTTTACTGCGTATAAAATCATGACGCATAGATAGGGTAAACAGTCATAACCCTCTTCTCAAGATGGAACTGCCAAAGACAGCACGGTGACGCAACAGTAGAGTAGCTGCTTTACAGCGCCTACAGCGCCAGAGATCCAGGTTCATTCCTGACCATTGGTGTTGTCTGTACGGAGTTTGTATGTTCTCCCCTTGAACGCGAGGATAGAAACATAGAAACATAAAAAATAGGTGCAGGAGTAGGCCATTCGGTCCTTCGAGCCTGCACGGCCATTCAATATGATCATGGCTGATCATCCAACTCAGTATCCCGTACCTGCCTTCTCTCCATACCCTCTGATCCCTTTAGCCACAAGGGCCACATCTAACGCCCTCTTAAATATAGCCAATGAACTGGCCTCAACTACCTTCTGTGGAAGAGAATTCCAGAGATTCACCACTCTCTGAGTGAAAAATGTTTTTCTCATCTCGGTCCTAAAAGATTTCCCCCTTATCCTTAAACTGTGACCCCTTGTCCTGGACTTCCCCAACATCGGGAACAATCTTCCTGCATCTAGCCTGTCCAACCCCTTAAGAATTTTGTAAGTTTGTATAAGATCCCCCCTCAATCTTCTAAATTCCAGCAACTACAAGCCGAGTCTATCCAGTCTTTCTTCATATGAAAGTCCTGACATCCCAGGAATCAGTCTGGTGAACCTTCTCTGTACCCCTCTATGGCAAGAATGTCTTTCCTCAGATTAGGAGACCAAAACTGTACGCAATACTCCAATACTCGGATTTTCTCCAAGATCTTCGGTTTCCTCCCACACTCCAAAGACATACAGGTTTGTAGGTTAATTGGCTTGGTGTAAGTATATATTTTCCCCAATGTGTATAGGATAATGTTAATGTGCAGGGAACACTGGTTGGTGTGCACATGATTGGCCGAAGGGCCTGTTTCCACGCTGTATCTCCCAACTAAACAAAATTAAACTGGAGGGAATACCTTTAAGGTGAAAGGGGCAGCTTGAAGGAGATCTGAAAGACAGGTTTTTAACACAGAGGGTGATGGGTGCCTAGAACGCGTTCCTAGGGGTAGTTGTGGAAGCAGATCCAATAATGGCATTTAAGAGGCTTTTGGACAGGCACCTGGATATGCATGGTATGAAGTGATATCACATGCAGGCAGAGTAGATTTTGTTTAATTTGGCATCATGTTTAACACTAATGTTGTGGACCGAAGGGCCTGCTCCTATGTTGTACTATTCCATGTTCTAAAAGCACACACAGTGGGGCATTTTCTGATGAACCAGAGCATGAACAGGGCAATGTAGAGGAGACCAATTAAAGTAAAGACATCTAAACCTGTATGAATAATTATATTTTTGAACTAACAAATTATGTGCAGAATGCACGACAATATGTGCAAAGATGGAATTAGTACGGGAAAGAAAGATGGTGACATGGGTCGAAACAGTGGTGTAGAAGACATTAATTCACTTACTTTCTGATATACTTTACTGATGTATGCAAGAGAGATCAGTAAATTAAGGGGCTGTCCCACTGAGGCAACCTAATTCATGAGTTTAGAAAAGTTTAGGAGGGTTTGAAAAAATGTCATGTTGAAGACCTCCTTCGACTATGTTGAAGACTAGCTTCGATTAGCTTCGGGTAAATTGGACCCCGAATAGTGGAGAGTGAAGACAATCTCCTTCAATCTCCTTCAACCCCCCTTCGACCTCCCTTTCGATTACGTTGAAGACTATCTACGACTACCTTCCACTACCTTTGATTACCTTCAACTACCCTTGATTACCTACGAATAACATGCCGACCTACTACAACCAACTTCGTCTAAACCTACGAGTAAAAAAAGTATTGTTTTTTTCCATGGCGATCTTTTATGACCTTTCTCAACATGTTGAAAAATACGCCGCGACCTAGCTGAGGCCTCGAGTATGCGGGGACTACCCTCGAGCATGAAGGAGAGTTACAAAGACTTCCTAGGACCTCGTGTTGACCATGATGCAAGTATGAGTCAAGGGCAAACTCGCGGATTAGGTCGCCACAGTGGGACAGCCCCTTTAGATGTTGATAACAGAATCTAGCGATTTGGGAAGGAAGCAGGATCGGGGTACTGATTTTAGATGATCAGCCATCATCATATTGAATGGCGGTGCTGACACGAAGGGCCAAATGGCCTACTCCTGCACCCATTTTCTATGTGTCTATGTTTCTTTCATCATTTAGGACTTCGGAGTACAAAAAATGGGATAGAATATTCCAGCTGCTTGAGACATTGGTGAGACATTAGAAGGTACAGTGCACAGAGGTAGTCATCTAGGAAAGGTGTCTATGTTGAATAGGGTGCTGGTGCTGATCCTTGCAGCAAAACACTAATCAGAGGCCTCCAGCCTGAATAACAACCTTTCAACACCACCCTCTGATTCCTACCTGGATTGCTTACCATTTTAACTTTCCAGAACCGTCTGCCATGCAGAACCTTATCAAAGGCCTGGATGAAGTCCATCCAGACTACGTCTTTGATCCTGCTGTGACATGTCGGGGGAGTGAGAACATGAGCTGTAGTCACATTCACACATGTGAATCTTGCCATAGAGGGGGTACAGAGAACGTTTACCAGACTGATTCCTGGGATATCAGGACTTTCATATGAGGAAAGGCTGGATAGACTTGGCTTGTACTCGCTAGAATTTAGAATTTAGAAGACTGAGGGAGGATCTTATAGAAAGGGGTCACAGTCTAAGGATAAGGGGGAATTCCTTTAGGACCGAGATGAGTAAAACATTTTTTACACAGAGTGGTGAGTCTCTGGAATGATCTTCCACAGAAGGTAGTTGAGGCCAGTTCATTGGCTATATTTAAGAGGGAGTTAGATGTGGCCCTTGTGGCTAAAGGGATCAGGGGGTATGGAGAGAAGGCAGGTACAGGATACTGAGTTGGATGATCAGGCATGATCATATTGAATGGCGGTGCAGGCTTGAAGGGTCGAATGGCCTACTCCTGCAACTATTTTCTATGTTTCTGTGAATACAAGCCAAATGTCTCTAGTGCAGCATCATAACTCTGATCTTGTATAATCTTAAATCATGCTTAAATTAATGCCACTTTTGACTTTCTCATTCTTAAATGTCAAAAATGAATGCTGAAGGAAAAGCTCGAGCTCAGCAGTCTTTTTCCATTTTAAAAAACAATATTCTACAATTGTCCTGAAAAGACTGTAAGGGTTTGGACACCCTAGAGGCAGGAAACATGTTCCCGATGTTGGGGGAGCCCAAAACCAGTTTAAGAATAAGGGGTAAGTCATTTAGAACGGAGACGAGGAAACACTTTTTCTCACAGAGAGTTGTGAGTCTGTGGAATTCTCTGCCTCAGAGGGCGGTGGAGGCAGGTTCTCTGGATACTTTCAAGAGAGAGCTAGATTGGGCTCTTAAAGATGGCTGAGTCAGGGGATATGGGGAGAAGGCAGGAACGGGGTACTGATTGGGGATGTTCAGCCATGATCACATTGAATGGAGTGCTGGCTCAAAGGGCCAAATGGCCTACTCCTGCACCTATTGTCTATTGTCTATTGACAATGATAGAATGTACTCAGAGACAGCAAGACTAGTGGGAAAACTGAGAAGGGGAGGGGATAGAGAGGGAAAGCAAGGGCTATTTAAGTAAGAGAAGTCAATGTTCATACCTCTGGGGTTTAAACAGTGTTTGAGTGCTAATTATTTAGGTGTCGGAACTGTCGAAGACGGGCATCATTTCCGGTTTTGCTTGGGGGGGGGCAAGCTAGTCTTCCAAGAGGGTCAAACAAGATTATAGCGTATCACTACATCCCAGTGTATAATAAAACATTTAGTACATAATTTAATAATATGACAAAATATTACATGGTTGCACTTACTAATTTTCATGAAATATAATTATCAAGCAAGTAATGAAAACGATGGTAATCATGTATTTTTACAAAGGTGCCGGCCCGGCATCAACTCGTCCTGACTCTCCCTCAGCTCTGGGCACACACACACACACACACACACACACACACACACACACACACACACACACACACACACACACACGCACACACACGCACACACACACACGCACACACACACACACACACACACACACACTCGCACTTTCACTCACTCACCCACACACCCCCACTCACTCACCGGGGATCATGACAGAAGCCCCCTCGTGGCAATCCCCGGAAACGACGGCACGATGCACTCCATGACGCGTCGGTGACCAATTCTGTCAACTTGTTGGATGACGACAGAAGCCAACAGCGAGCTATACGTTGGTTGACACGCGAGCGAACGAACTCACTCACCCACTCACCCACCGCTTCCCACTCACTCGCTCACTGACCCACCTAAACCAGCAATGGACCACAACTGTACTTAATTCAACGCCAGATCCACACCCTCAACAAACGGTTCCTCGCCTATCTGGACTCGACCAAGGATTACAAGCTTGCCCGCCTCCAGACTGGTCCCTCCACCGACACTCCCCGACTCGACCGCTCGCCCGCAGGCCCGGAGCTCCAACGCTGGACCGCGGCTCCGCCTGCACGACCACCATGAGGCCGAGATGGCCACCACATGGAACAGCAACAACATCCACCGCCTCTGCGACCCTCACCGCCTTCAGGGCCAAACCCATAACCCGTGGCTGCCGACTCTCACCACCTCTCCGGGGCCACCGATGCTGCTGCCACCGACCCGTATCTCTACTCTAGTTAAAATTCCCGCTGGTTTTTTTTGTCTTTTTTATTTACAGAGGTGCCAGAGCGGTTCTCTGGTCTGCTCCGGCAGCATTGCACCCCTGCGTGTATACTACCCAAGGGAAATATGAGGTGTTGTTCCTCCAATTTGAACTGGGCCTCACTCTGACAATGAAGGAGGCCCATGACAGAAAGGGCAGATTGGGAATGGGAGGGGGAGCTGAAGTGCTGACCCACCGGGAGATCGTGTAGGTTAAGACGGACTGAGCGGAGGTGTTCAGCGAAATGATCGCCGAGCCTGCGCTTGGTCTCGCCAATGTAGTGAAGCTGACACCTGGAACAGCAGATACAATAGATGAGGTTGGAGGAGGTGCAAGTGAACCTCTGCCTCAGCTGAAAAGGCTGTTTGGGTTCTTGGATGGAGTCGAGGTGGGAGCTAAATGGACAGGTGTTGCATCTCCTGTGGTTGCAGGGGAAAGTACCTGGGGTGGGGGTGGTTTGGGTGGGAAGGGACGAGTTGACCGGGGATTTTCGGAGGGAACAGTCTTTGCGGAAAGCAGAAAGAGGTGGAGATGGGAAGATATAAACAGAAGGTATTGACAAAAATAGTTTATGACAGTAAGTGCCTGCTCTTTTGGGGATATCTAGAGCAATAGAAGAAAAGAAGAAAAAACATGCAGAAACCTCTATAGTAAATTAATAGATATGTTTGTTTTTGTTAAAAGAAAGCATGGAAGTGAATAGTTTGTCATTGTTATGTGTGACTATGTTGGAGAGAACTATCATTACAGCCTGCATCCCATGTTGATTTGCTGCTTAGAATATGAATGCTCTTGTTTGTTAAATATGTTGTCAAAAGAAGCACACCACCACAGTGACAAGATTGTTCTCTGTTGATGGACTCCAGACACCAGCATTGGGCACGGAAAGCATCAATGGGGCCCAAAAATAGAAAAGGCACTTTTTTTTCAAATAATACAAGCAAATAATGGAATGTGATATAATACCTGAACCCAAATGTGAAAATGGAAGGCGTATTGATCAGTCTATTAAGGTCTCAAATCTGAATATTTTACTCTATGCCTCTTTTTGCAATGAATTAAAAAGTCTGGAGATTTTATAATTATAGCAGTAAATCACCATGGTGCTTGGATTGTCGGGACAGTAAGACTGAAAGGTCTAGCTGTTGATATTCTACGTATGTTACAATACCTATCTTTAGCAGCGCTGCAGTTCTGCCACTCCCCGTGTGCGTGACTTTGGCGCCTTTCAGAGGGGGGCGGGTTTTAAATGCCGTTTTTCCCTAGACCGTCCAAATCGATCCAGCTCAGGCGATTTTGTTGCTAAAGAGAAATCGCTCCGACATTTCATTCATGAAGGTATTTTTAAAATACGCTAGATTATTTATTAGCTAATTTAAAAATCATCTTCTAAAACCGTGAACGCCGACAGTGGAACGGACCTAACGTAGGCGATAAAATAAGCTACACAGTTTATTTTTACATTAAAACGTGCTTCTTAGGAAGCCTTTAATCAAATTTTCATAATGCGAAAAAGGGACAAAAAATATATACGAACTGGCTGTAGTTTTCCTGCCGACTGGGGGTTAAATTCACCGCAAACCGCAACGTTCCAATCCACCGCATTCCACTAAAACCCACTCGCAAGTTGATTTAAATGGCCATTAATTTACAGGAATCAAACACTAAATTCCTTCCATTTGTCCCAGAAATTCATGAAAATGAGATTTAAAAATTATGTTATATTGTGGATTATTGTGTGAATGTTATTTGGACACTTAGGCAATTTAAAAAAAGTTTATCTTTTCTTAAGAAATGGATAGATGTTTAGATCTACTCATTGAATTTTGTAATTAGCTACAATTAGATAACTAACTAATTATATGCTTTAATTTCAGGTCATCCAAGTAAGATTGTTTCATATTTGTTTCAGAATGCTTCAATCTATAATAACTGAAAATTTCATTGAGTTCTCTTAATTTTTTAGAAAGTTATGGGCTTTTAACTTTTCCAGATCACAGTTTTTGAATTAAGTCAATTGAAAAGCAATGGGGAACAAGATGCTAATTTCCGAGTATGAAAATGGCCATAACTTTCTTAATACTGAAGATATGAAAGTGAATTAGGTGTCAAATTAAACTTCTTTTTATGCTTTATCTGATGGGATAAATTGCAGGCTTGATTTTTTAAATCTCAAAATGTTGTAACATTGCTGGATATTCAGGTTATATTCCCTGTCAAGGGCAGTGTTTCCATGGGAAGTGAGTACTCCCTATCCAGTCTGAAACATATAGAGTCATACAGCATGGAAACAGGTCCTTTGACCTAATTCGTCCTTGCCGATCTAGATACCCCATCCCAGCTGATCCCATTTGCCAGGTGCATGTCTAAATGTCTTTAAATGGTGGAAAATTGGATAAGTAAGTATGCAAATGATACTAAGATAGGTGGTGCTGTGGATAATGAAGTAGATTTTCAAAGTCTACAGAGAGATTTGGGCCATTTGGAAGAGTGGGCTGAAAGATGGCAGATGGAGTTTAATGCTGATAAGTGTGAGGTGCTACATCTTGGCAGGACAAATCAAAATACGACATACATGGTAAATGGTAGGGACTTGAGGAATGCTGTGGAACAGAGGGATCTAGGAATAATTGTGCATAGTTCCCTGAAGGTGGAATCACATGTAGATGGAGTGGTAAAGAAAGCTTTTGGTGTGCTGGCCTTTATAAATCAGAACATTGAATATAGGAGTAGGGAAGTAATGTTAAAATTGTACAAGGCAGTGGTAAGACCAATTCTGGAGTATGGTGTACAATTTTGGTTGCCTAATTATAGGAAGGATGTCAACAAAATAGAGAGAGTACAGAGGAGATTTACTAGAATGTTGCCTGGGTTCCAGCAACTAAGTTACAGAGAAAGGTTGAACAAGTTAGGTCTTTATTCTTTGGAGTGCAGAAGGTTAAGGGGGACTTGATTGAGGTCTTTAAAATGATGAAAGGGATAGACAGAGTTGACGTGGATAAGCTTTTCCCATTGAGGGTAGGGAAGATTCAAACAAATGGGCATGATATGAGAATTAAGGGACAGAAGTTTAGGGGTAACATGAGGGGGAACTTCTTTACTCAGAGAGTGGTGGCTGTGTGGAATGATCTTCCAGCAGAAGTGGTGGAGGCAGGATTGATTTTAACATTTAAAAGTAAAGTGGATAGGTATATGGACAGGAAGGGAATGGAGGGGTATAGTCTGAGTGCAGGTAGATGGGACAAGGGGAAAATAAATGGTCGGCACGGACTAGAAGGGCCGAGAAGGCCAGTTTCTGTGCTGTAATTGTTATATGGTTATATGGGTATAAATATTACTATTGTATCTGACTCAAGCAGCAGGTGCTAAACCGTTTTGAGCTCAACTGGCAGGAAATGGCCAGTTGTAGACTTTTTGGCCACTGATAATTTTTTTGGCAGCTCAAAGTTGTGTATCCAGAATTCATGTGATTGATCAGCTGAATTTGATAGTCCCATTTCACAGAAAGTCAGTCCGTTCCAGCCTCAGAAAATCTGACCACAGCTTTTAGTGTGCCTTATTAGTCTCTGTACATTTATTTATATCTATTGCTATCAGTCTGGCTGAATCTCCCTTTCAGAATGCTGTATCTTTTCAGTCAAGGTTCCATACTTTTCCAGCTGGAGATCTTTTGTGATCCCCTTCATCCTTCCTGGGCATGAACCCTACCTTAGGTTCACCCAATCTAAATGTGAACTTGAAATGAATTCCAGTGCAACTTATGTCATGGCAATGAACTATTCCAGGCTATCGCACTGTCAAGAGATATTCCTCGAGATTTTTCCTTTTTTACTTTGGTAGTTGAAGGGAAGATGAATAAAGATCCCTAATGGATGGTCTTCGATCTGAAGTATTAACTCTGGGGTTCTCTCCACCAATGCTGCCCGTGTTCAGCCATGATCACATTGAGTGGCAGTGCTGGCTCGAGGGGACGATTGTCCTACTCCTGCACCTATTGCCTATTGTCTATTGCTTTATCAATCATTTCTAGCATTTTCTACTTTTATTTCACTTTTTTTCCCCCTTATTGTATAAAGGAGGATCTGAACGGGATGGCAGAATCGCTCAGGGTATTCATGTGGTAAAGAAACAACAGATTATTTCAATGCTGATCTTTTTTATGATACTTTACTTTAAGGTCCTTGTTTCTCTTTGGTGAAAACAAATAGTTTATTAAATATTCAATCAATGTTGCAGAATTTATGTGCTTTAAAATCATGAATCATTGTCCCAATGAATATTGGATCTCATTTCACATAATTTTCTTTTGTGCAGGCTTTATCTACACGGGTGAAGTTGTACACCGCATGTTAACAGCCACTCAGTATATTGCGCCACTCATGGCCAACTTCGACCCAAGTGTGTCCAGGAATTCAACTGTAAGATACTTTGACAATGGTAATTACAAGTTCTATCAGACCATTTTGTAGAAAATTGCAATTTATTTTGTGCTTTCTGAAATTGTAACACAAAATTCTTTTGCATGTTCTAAATATCAGTTATGAGCTGAATCGTTTAAGTACCATTACCTTTCTAACTCTTGGTCAGTGGGTAGGGCTTGGGCTAGATTGGAACAATCACTGGTAAACTGCTATAAATTATTGCATTGAAAACTTGCAATTAATGAGCCTGAAATCTATAGATCTGTTAATATACAGCAACCTTTACTAATGCCTGTCTTTCTAAATGGCACAGCTAATATTTGTCAGGATTTCAGCAGGTTACCATTGTTGATAGATGTACATCAAAGGCTGCTTCCCATCATGAGTAACCCTTGTGCTGTAAACAGTTAGTGCTGAAGTTTTAATTCACAATTCTCTGTTAGTGAAGCAGTGCATGCCAGCTGACAGCTTGTTCGTCCCAGGCAGTTCTGGGCTGAGTTGTGGCAGGTAGCATTTATACATGCCACAGAGATATTGGTTAACAAACCTCACACATAAGCTACAAATTAAATCATCTTTGCAATCCCTGCCATTAACATCATGACATGACCAGTGACCAGAATCATAACTGCAGCAGCAAATCAACAGCATGGCCACAGGAACAGGAATGGTGCTACATATGAATACAATTCCACTTCTGTTAACAGATCAAAGTCTTTCAAGCATCTATAAGACTTACAGTAAGAATGCAATGCACATTATTAAACATTCAATAATGCATGCCATTTTCAGATTGAAGGATCTTCAGTGCGAGAAATTTGATTTGCAAAAAAGACCATCAGCATTTAAGAATAGGATGGATAAGTGGTTCAGATAGAGGATGAAGTGATTAGGACTATTGTTCATTTGCAGGCTAGACACAAGCATTAAAGGATTGTATTAATAAACCTGGTTTAGTGTTGTAATTCTACGTGAGCATTGTTTCTCCTGCCTGTTCCTCAAATTCCACAGCGGTTTGCCAGCACAACCCTTCACCTGTTTTAACTTTGGTGAATTAGCGGCAGAAACCCAAAGAAAATGTACTGACAATTTTCAATTTACTGACAAAGATGCACACGAAAGAAAGAACACCTGTAAGCAATTCTACCACTCCCCCAGCTACACACACACACACACACACACACACACACACACACACACACACACACACACACACACACACACACACACACACACACACACACTCTCAAAATCTGAGAAATGTATCAATTAAATTGTTAACAATTATTATTTTGTGGGTAGCAGTGTTGTTCAGCAGACTAGCCTGCAGATGCTATCCATCAAAGGGTCTTGTTTTGACTAACATTTATTTGGATATACAGGTACTGCCCTGATTGTACAGTGGGATAATGTTCATCTACAGGATAACTATGATTTAGGAAGCTTCACCTTCCAGGCCACCCTCCACAGTGATGGACGGATTGTCTTTGGTTACAAAGAGGTGAGTTTTACCACTTGTTTAAATTCTGCGACGATTCCAGAATGGAAAGTCGCCTTTTCACTCACAACAGTATGTTTTAGGCAAATTAATTTGGACAACTTAGGTGTTCTTTGTTTGCCCTTTATTGATTTAATTACGCAGATTTAATTTGTCCCCTAGCATCGGGTGGTGTAGAAGGTGGGGGTGGGGAGTTGCCTGAAATTTCATGGCAGATTCTAATCATGATGAAATTACATTTAAAAAGAAATCATTCTATTGCTGTTGCATTTACTGCCTCCAAAGAGCATTCTGCATCTTGTGGTATCTAAAGCAATGATGGCAAGAAAATAAAATTAATTTTGGCCAATGTTTTCAAGGAAAATTCCACAGGGCAAAATGTAAAGATACAAAAATGAGATCAGTAGTAATATTTCAGAAAAAAACTTTCATTGTTCTTGTGCTGAGATTTTAGATTTCTTTACTTCAGTTGGAGACATTCCAAATGATTTCTATAAAGTAAGCTGGCATGTGACTGCCTCTTACACTAGCTAAAGTCTCATGGAAAAAAAATGTCGCTAAGCTAATGTCAAAATTAAGAAAAATGGAAAATTCTCATTCCCTTTATTTTTCATAGAAAGTGGCTAATCAATATTAGCACTCACAAGTATGATGTTGTGGGTATTACAGAGACATGGCTGCACGAGGGCCAGGGCTGGGAACTGAATATTGAAGGGTGTACCTCCTATCGAAAAGACAGACAGGTGGGCAGAGGGGATGGGGTTGCTCTGTTGGTGAGGAATGAAATTCAGTCACTTGCAAGGGGTGACATTGAAACAGGAGATGTGGAGTCAGTATGGATAGAACTAAGGAATTATAAGGGTAAAAAGACACCAATGGGACATCTACAAGCCCCCAAACAGTAGCCTGGACATAGGGTACAAGTTGAATCAGGAGTTAAAATTGGCATGTAGCAAAGGTAATGCTGTAGTTGTTATGGGAGATTTCAACATGCAGGTAGACTGGGGAAATCAGGTTGGTACTGGACCCCAAGAAAGGGACTTTGTAAAGTGCCTTTCTGATGGATTCTTAGAGCAGCTTGTATTGGAGCCTACCAGGGAGAAGGCAATTCTGGATTTAGTGTTATGTAATGAACCGAATTTGATAAAGGACCTCGAGGTAAATGAGCCATTGGGAGGCAGTGACCATAACATGGTCAGGTTTAATCTACAATTGGAGAGGGAGAAGGGTAGATCGGAGGTGTCAGTGTTGAATAGAGGACTATGGGGCCACGAAGGAGGAGCGGCCAAAGTTGACTGGAAAGATATACTAGCAGGGATGACAGTGGATTAAAATGGCAGGTATTTCTAGGAATAATACAGAAGAAACATAGAAACATAGAAAATAGGTGCAGGAGTAGGCCATTCAGCCCTTCGAGCCTGCACCACCATTCAATATGATCATGGCTGATCATCCAACTCAGTATCGCTTACCTGCCTTCTCTCCATACCCCCTGATCCCATTAGCCACAAGGGCCACATCTAACTCCCTCTTAAATATTGCAAATGTACTGGCCTCAACTACCTTCTGTGGCAGAGAATTTCAGAGATTCACCACTCTGAGTGAAAAATGTTTTTCTCATCTCAGTCCTAAAAAATTTCCCCCTTATCCTTAAAAAAGGTGCAGGATCAGTTCATTCCTAGGAGGAAGAAAGATTCCAAGGGGAGTAAGGGGCGACCGTGGCTGACAAGGGACGTCAGGCACAGTATAAAAATAAAAGAGAAGAAGTACAACGTAGCAAGGATGAGCGGGAAACAAAAGGATTGGGTAATGTTTAAGGAGCAACAGAAGATAAATAAAAAGACGGTACGGGGAGAAAAGATGAGGTACGAAGGTAAGCTAGCCAAGAATATAAAGGAGGATAGTAAAAGCTTCTTTAGGTATGCGAAGAGAAGAAAATTAATTAAGGCCAAAGTTGGACCCTTGAAGGTGAATTTAATATGTAGAACAAGGAAATGGCAGATGAGTTGAACAGGTACTTTGGATTTGTCTTCATTAAGGAGGACACAAACAATCTTCCTGATATAGTAGTGGCCAGAGGATCTGGGGTGACGGAGGAACTGAAGGAAATCCACATTAGGTACGAAATGGGCAGAAAGCATTAGGCAGGAAAATAGGCAGAAAGCTGATAAATCCCCAGGGCCTGATGGTCTGCATTCCAGGGTACTTAAGGAAGTGGCCCTAGAAATTGTGGATGCATTGGCGATAATTTTGCAATGTTCTAAAGACTCAGAATCAGTTCCTGGGGATTGGAGGGTAGCTAATGTTTTCCCACTTTTTAAGAAAGGCGGGAGAGAGAAAACATGGAATTAAACACCAGTTAGCCTGACATCGGTGGTGGAGAAGATGCTGGAATCAATTATAAAAGATGAAATAGCCGCACATTTGGATAGCAGTAACAGGATCGGTACGCGTCAGCATGGATTTACGAAGGGGAAATCATGCTTGACTAATCTTCTGGAATTTTTTTAAGATGTAACTAGGAAAATGGATAAGGGAGAGCCAGTGGATGTAGTGTACCTGGACTTTCAGAAAGCATTTGATAAGGTCCCACATAGGAGATTAGTGGGCAAAATTAGGGCACACAGTATTGGGGGTGGAGTGCTGACATGGATAGAAAATTGGTTGCCAGATAAGAAACAAACAGTAGGGATTAATGGGTCCCTTTCAGAATGGCAGGCAGTGACTAGTGGGGTACCGCAAGGCTCGGTGCTGGGACTGCAGCTATTTACAATATCCATCTATGATTTGGGTGAAGGGATTCAAAGTAACATTAGCAAATTTGCAGATGACACTGGGTGGCAGTGTAAACTGTGAGGAGGATGCTATGAGACTGCAGGGTGACTTGGACAGGTTGGGGAAGTGGGCAGATGCATGGCAGATGAAGTTTAATGCGGATAAATGTGAAGTTATCCACTTTGGTATAAAAAACAGGAAGGCAGATTACTATCTAAATGGTGTCAAGTTGGGAAAAGGGGAAGTACAATGGTATCTGGGGGTCCTTGTTCATCAGTCTATGAAAGTAAGCATGCAGGTACAGCAGGCAGTGAAGAAAGAAAATGGCATGTTGGCGTTTATTGGCCTTCGAGTATTGGAGCAAAGAGGTCCTTCTGCAGTTGTACAGAACCCTAGTGAGACCAGACCTGGAGTATTGTGTGCAGTTTTGGCCCCCTAATTTGAGGAATGACATGCTTGCTATTGAGGGAGTGCAGCATAGGTTTACAAGGTTAATTCCCGTGATGACAGGACTGTCATATGCTGAGAGAATGGAGCGGCTGGGCTTGTACAATAGACAATAGGTGCAGGAGTAGGCCATTCGACCCTTCTCGCCAGCAGTACACTCTAGAGTTTAGAAGGATGAGAATCTTATTGAAACATATAAGATTGTTAAGGGTTTGGACATGCTAGAGGCAGGAAACATGTTCACGATGTTGGGGGAGTGCAGAACAAGGGACCACAGTTTAAGAATAAGTGGTAAGCCATTTAGAACGGAGACGAGGAAACACTTTTTCTCACAGAGAGTTGTGAGTCTGTGGAATTCTCTGCCTCAGAGGGCGGTGGAGGCCGGTTCTCTGGATCCTTTCAAGAGAGAGCTAGATAGGGCTCTTAAAGATAGCAGAGTCAGGGAATATTGGGAGAAGGTAGGAATGGGGTACTGATTGGGGATGATCAGCCATGATCACATTGAATGGTGGTGCTGGCTCGAAGGGCCGAATGGCCTACTCCTGCACCTATTTTCTATTGTCTATTGTCACTCACCGTTTGCAACATTCCTTTTAACAGTTGCATTTCAATTCATTTATTTCATAGAAAGTTATTTACAAAGGCGGCTTTATTCAAATTGATGCATTAATCATTCGCTGAGAAGTGTAATCTGCACGTGAGTGATTCGGAAATTGAACTTGACGCATGCATATGTTGTTGTTCAGAATTCTAATACTTTTTTAACATATGGCCAGAATATCACTAATGAGGCAATGTTTCCTAAAGAAAATTTTAATAGAACAGAAAATTGTAACAGAAGCTAAGATTATTTTATGGTTCTATGTGCTTTACATTTTGTAATCAACTCAGAGAAGATGAAGTTTCATTCCGATCTAACCAGTAGCAGTAAGCAGTAATTGTGGACATTCATTTGAAAGAATCCTACATGTTTTCTTTTTTCTGTCCTCCAGATACCTATCTACGTGACACAGATAAACTCAGCAAATCACCCAGTCAAAGTGGGACTTTCAGATGCATTTGTGGTCGTCCACAAGATCCAGCAGATTCCCAGTACGTGAAAACACACTCATTCATTCCATTGACAACATGCTGCACAGGCATAAAAAAGATTAGTGAGGAGTTTTCAGTCTTTTCCCAAAGGGGAAGCTTGTTTCAAATTAAGATTGTAAAAAATAATGGTAGAGTTCTGCACTTATGTGGAGCATTACATCTGGAAGTTGAACTTCAGGTTGAGTTTCAAAAAAATTGAATATGTAGATGTGCTAGTGGTATACGCTTTATTGTTCCAAAATAAATGATTTATCACATAATTAAGATTCCCTAAAAGCTAGAAAACAGGACATAGTAGTTAAGAAATGAAATCATATAAAATCACCGAGTAGAACACAAAAACAGTCCAGTACCGAAACAGTCCCTTCGACCCACAACATCTGTGCCAAACATGATGCCACAACAAACAATTATCTGGCTGTACATAATCCATATCCCTCCAATCCCTGCATATCCATGTGTCTGTCCAAAAATCTCATAAATACCATTTTCGTACCTGCCTCACCATCATGCCTATCAGTTCATCAGTTCAGTCCAAGCTTCAATCACCCTCTGTGTAAAAATACTTTCCCTGCATATCTCCTTTAAACTGTGCCCGTCTCACCTTAAAGTTATGCCCTTGAGTAGTAGATGTTTCCATTCTTGGATAAAGGTTCTCGCTATCTACCCTATCTATGCATATCATAATTGTATATATTTCTATAAAACAGCCCTCAACCTCAGCGTTCCACAGAAAACAATCCAGGTTTGTCCAATTTCTCCTTATTGCTAATACCCTCTGTTCCAGGCATCATTCTCGGCATTGGGGGTGGTAAATCAGAAGATGTTCTGCACCATTTCCAAATCGTTCACATCCTTCCTGTGTTGGAGCAACCAAATCTGCACACAAACACTCCAAATGCGGCCTAGCCAAAATCCTATAAAGTTGCATTTTAACTTCTGACTCTTATACTCAATACCCTGACCAGTAACGGCAAGAATACCAGACGATATGTTCAGAAAAAAGGAGCATCAAATGGTAAAGTGGCCCATTATACCTGAGTTAGTTGGCAGAATTTACTCTGCTATATTATTGTTATCACATTTCTTGCAGGATAGTCATACAAGGTTCAGCTGACTAGATGCTGGGCTGGTAATCAAAAGATATTGAAACACCAGGTGTTCGCAGAGTACATTGAGTATACACACAGATTGCAACAGTTAGCCTACATAATAATGATGAAAGTGTGCTGGTTAGAACTGTTTAATACGTTTGGCACAAGCAGCTACTGTGTCAGCTGTTCTTTAAACATGTGTCTGCCTGGTGGTTTCTCTTCAGAGCTGTTAAATCAACCATAGCCCTAGTCAATTACTGTCAGAGTAAAACGAAAGTCTCGTCGCCTCAGCGTATTTGTAGGTTCATTGGAATGCAGAGAGAATCTCAATTGCCTTGCTTTTATCTGATCGTAACGCTGCTTATAATTTCTATTGACACATTATTTATTGTTTAGTCAGATATGGGGTTGACCTTGCTGGGTATTATCATGTGATGATCTTTTCCAGTAAAATATTCCTTTGATTAATGTTTTATATACAAACTGCATATTTCCATAGTGTGCTTTGGCAAGAAATCTTAAATGTGAGAATTGAGCATATAGTATAGACTGGCTATTAAGACATTCTTATGGATGTACAATTATATTGCAGAACAATTGTAATATTGGCTTAATCAAATTCTTAATTTGGAAACAAAAATAAACTGATTTAGAACAGAAGAGGGTCTGAAGAAGGGTTTCGGCCCGAAACGTTGCCTATTTCCTTCGCTCCATAGATGCTGCTGCACCCGCTGAGTTTCTCCAACACTTTTGTCTATCTTCAATTTTCCAGCATCTGCATTTCCTCGTGAACAGAAGGCATTGAAAGGTAGACACAAAAAAATGGAGGAACTCAGTGGGACAAGCAGCATCTTTGCAGAGAATGAATGGGTGACGTTTCGGGTCAGGACCCTTCTTCAGTCTGAAGAAAGCTTCTTTCTTCTCTCTCATTCCTTCTCTCCAGAGATGCTGCCTGTCCCGCTGAGTTACTCCAGCTTTTTGTATCTATCTTTGGTTTAAACCAGCATCTGCAGTTCCTTCCGACACAGTATTGAAAGGTGTTCCTTTGCTTTTCCCGTCCCACCCAAACCACCCACTCCCCAGGTACTTTTCCCAGCAACCGCAGGAGACGCAACACTTGTCCCTTTACATCCCCCCCCTTGACTCCATCCAAGAACCCAAACAGTCTTTCCAGGTGAGGCAGAGGCTCACTTGCACCTCCTCCAACCTCATCTATTGTATCCGCTGTTCCAGGTGCCCACTTTTCTACATCGACAAGCCCAAGCGCAGGCTCAGCTATCGTTTCGCTGAGCACCTCCACTCAGTCCCTCTTAACCCACCTGATCTCCCAGTGGCACAGCACTTCAACTCCCCCTCCCATTCCCAATCTGCCTTTCTGTCCTGGAAGTCATCCATTGTCAGAGTGAGGCCCAGCGCAAATTGGAGGAGCAGCATCTCATATTTTGCTTGAGTAGTTTACTCCTCAGTGGTGTGAACATTGACTTCTCTAACTTCAGATATAGGTAGCCACTGCTTTCCCTCTCTATCCCCTCCCCCTTCCCAGTTCTCCCACTATCTTTGTCCCGTCCCCTCCCCTGACATCAGTCTGAAGAAGGATCTCAACCCGAAGCATCACCCATTCCTTCCCTCCAGAGATGCTGCCTGACCCACTGAGTTACTCCAGCATTTTGTGTCTACCTTCTATTTAAACCTGCATCTGCAGTTCTTCCATACACATCCTCCTCAATGTTATCAGTCTACTGAATGGTCCCTGTATTAGCTAAGCTGCAGCTTGTATTGGAGCTTACCAGGGTGAAAGCAATTCTGGATTTAGTGTTATGTAATGAACCGGATTTGATAAAGGACCTCGAGTTTAATGAGCCATTAAGAGGTAGTGACCTTAACATGGTCAGGTTTAATCAACAATTGGAGAGGGAGAAGAGTAGATTGGTGGTGTCAGTGTTGCAGTTGAATAAAGGGGACTATGGGGCCATGAGGGAGGAGCTGGCCAAAGTTGACTGGCAAGATACACTAGCAGGGATGACAATGGAGCAAAAATGGCAGGTGTTTCTAGGAATAATACAGAAGGTACAGGATCAGTTCATTCATAGGAGGAAGAAAGATCCCAAGTGGAGAAAGGGACGACCATGGCAGACAAGGGACGTCAGAGACAGTATAAAAATTAAAACGAAGAAGTCCAATGTAGCAAAGATGAGTGGAACGCAAGAGGATTGGGTAATGTTTAAAGAACAACAGAAGATAACCAAAAAGACAATACGGGGAGAAAAGATGAGGTACGAAGGAAAGCTAGCCAAGAATATAAAGCAGGATAGTAAAAGCTTCTTTAGGTATGTGAAGAGGAAAAAATTAGTTAAGACCAAAGTTGGACACTTGAAGATCGAAAAAGGGGAATTTATTATGGGGAACAAGGAAATGGCAGATGAGTTGAACAGGTACTTTGGATCTGTCTTCACTAAGGAGGACACAAATAATCTTCCTGATATAGTGGTGGCCAGAGGATCTGGGGTGATGGAGGAACTGAAGGAAATCCACATTAGGCAGGAAATGGTGTTGGATAGACTGATGAGACTGAAGGCTGATAAATCCCCAGGGCCTAATGGTCTGCATCCCAGGGTACTTATGGAAGTGGCTCTATAAATCGTGGATACATTGGTGATAATTTTCCAATGTTCTATAGACGCAGGATCAGTTCCTGTGGATTGGAGGGTAGCTAATGTTTTCCCACTTTTTAAGAAACTTTTTCTGTGGACGCGGTCGGGAGACCAGGATGGTGGTCTGCCTCCCTGGTGTCAAGATCTTGGACGTGTCCAAGATATCCTCAAATCAGAGGGAGCGGAGCCTGAGGTCGTGGTACATATAGGTACCAATGACATAGGTAAAAAAAGGGAAGAGGCCCTGAAGGGAGGATTTAAGGACTTGGGAGGAGAGTTGAGGAAAAGGACCAAAAAGGTAACAATCTCAGAATTACTGCCTGTGCTACGTGACAGTGAGAGAAGAAATGGAGCAAGGTGGAGGATAAATGCTTGGCTGAAAGACTGATGCAGAGGGCAAGGATTCAAGTTTCTAGATCATTGGGACTTCTTTTGGGGTAGGTGGGACCTGTATAGAAAGGATGGCTTGCACTTGAACCCGAGGGGGACCAATATCCTGGTGGTGGGACTAGTAAGGCCACTGGGGAGACTTTAAACTAGAATGGTTGGGACGAGGGATGCAAATAGCAAAAGCTAGTAGACAGAATGGGAGGCAGGAAGCAGAAAAGGGAAGCACTCGGACACAAGAGGAGAAAGAAAAAAAAGGAAATAAACAGAGAATAAGAGATGAGGGGTTTCTTAAATGTGCATATTTTAATGCTAGGAGCATTGTAAGAAAGGTGGATGAGCTTAGAGTCTGGATAGACACCTGGAAGTATGATGTTGTGGCGATCAGTGAAACATGGTTGCAGGAGGGCTGTGATTGGAAACTAAATATTCCAGGATTTCGTTGCTTCAGGTGTGATAGAATTGGAGGGGCAAGAGGTGGAGGTGTTGCATTGCTAGTCAGGGAAGATATTACAGCAGTGCTTTGGCAGGATAGATTGGAGGGCTCATCTAGGGAGGCTATTTGGGTGGAACTGAGAAGTGGGAAAGGTGTAGCAACACTTTTAGGGGTATATTATAGACCGCCAAATGGGGAACGAGAATTGGAAGAGCAAATATGTAAAGAGATAGCAGATATTAGTAGTAAGCACAAGGTAGTGATTGTGGGAGATTTCAACTTTCCACACATAGACTGGGAAACACATTCTGTAAATGGGCTGGATGGTTTGGAGTTTGTAAAATGTGTGCAGGATAGTTTTTTGCAGCAATACATAGAGGTGCCTACTAGAGGAGGGGCAATGCTGGACCTCCTGTTAGGAAATGAGACGGGACAGGTGGCAGAGGTATGCGTTGGGGAGCACTTCGAGTCCAGTGATCACAATACCATTAGTTTCAATATAATTATGGAGAAGGACAGAACTGGGCCTAGGGTTGAGATTTTTGATTGGAGAAAGGCTAACTTTAACGAGATGCGAGATGATTTAAAAGGAGTGAACTGGGACATTTTGTTTTATGGGAAAGATGTAGAGGAGAAATGGAGGACATTTAAAGGGGAAATTTTAAGAGTACAGGATCCTTATGTTCCTGTTCGGTTGAAAGGAACCAGTAAAAATTGGAAAGAGCCCTGGTTTTCAAGGGAAATTGGACATCTTGTTCGGAAAAAGAGGGAGATCTACAAAAATTATAGGCAGCATGAAGTAAATGAGGTGCTTGAGGAGTATAAGGAATGTAGAAAGAATCTTAAGAAAGAAATTAGAAAAGCTAAAAGAAGATATGAGGTTGCTTTGGCAAGTAAGGTGAAAGTAAATCCAAAGGGTTTCTACAGCTATATTAATAGCAAAAGGATAACAAGGGATAAAATTGGTCCATTGGAGAGACCGAGTGGACAGCTATCTGCAGAGCTAAAAGAGATGGGGGAGATATTGAACAATTTCTTTTCTTCGGTATTCACCAAGGAGAAGGATATTGAATTATGTGAGGTAAGGGAAACTAGTAGAGTAGCTAAGGATACTATGAGTTTCAAAGTAAAAGAAGTACTGACACTTTTGAAAAAGTGGATAAGTCTCCAGGTCCTGACAGGATATTCCCTAGGACATTGAGGGAAGTTAGTGTAGAAATAGCTGGGGCTATGACAGAAATATTTCAAATGTCATTAGAAACGGGAATAGTCCCTGAGGATTGGCGTACTGCGCATGTTGTTCCATTGTTTAAAAAGGGTTCTAAAAGTAAACCTAGCAATTATAGACCGGTTAGTTTGACTTCAGTGGTGGGCAAATTAATGGAAAAGATACTTAGAGATAATATATATAAGTATCTGGATAAACAGGGTCTAATTAGGAACAGTCAACATGGATTTATGCCTGGAAGGTCATGTTTGACTAATCTTCTTGAATTTTTTGAAGAGGTTACTAGGGAAATTGACGAGGGTAAAGCAGTGGATGTTGTCTATATGGACTTCAGTAAGGCCTTTGACAAGGTTCCTCATGCAAGGTTGGTTAAGAAGGTTCAACTCTTGGGTATAAATGCAGGAATAGCAAGATGGATTCAAGAGTGGCTGAATGGGAGAAGCCAGAGGGTAATGGTGGATGGCTGTTTGTCAGGTTGGAGGCAGGTGACTAGAGGGGTGCCTCAGGGATCTGTGTTGGGTCCTTTGTTGTTTGTCATGTATATCAATGATCTGGATGAAGGGGTGGTAAATTGGATTAGTAAGTATGCAGATGATACCAAGATAGGGGGTGTTGTGGATAATGAAGAGGATTTCCAAAGTCTACAGAGTGATTTAGGCCAGTTGGAAAAATGGGCTGAAAGATGGCAGATGGAGTTTAATGCTGATAAATGTGAGGTGCTACACCTTGGCAGGACAAATCAAAATAGGACGTACATGGTAAACGGTAGGGAATTTAAGAATACAGTTGAACAGAGGGATCTGGGAATAACCGTGCATAGTTCATTAGAGGTGGAATCTCACATAGATTCAACAGCTAAGTTACAGAGATAGGTTGAATAAGTTAGGTCTTTATTCTCTGGAGCGCAGAAGGTTAAGGGGGGACTTGATAGAGGTCTTTAAAATGATGAGAGGGATAGACAGAGTCGATGTGGACAAGCTTTTCCCTTTGAGAATAGGGAAGATTCAAACAAGAAGACATGACTTTAGAATTAAGGGACAGAGGTTTAGGGGTAACATGAGGGGGAACTTCTTTACTCAGAGAGTGGTAGCGGTGTGGAATGAGCTTCCAGTGGAAGTGGTGGCGGCAGGTTCGTTGGTATCATTTAAAAATAAATTGGATAGGCATATGGATGAGAAGGGTATGGAGGGTTATGGTATGAGTGCAGGCAGGTGGGACTAAGGGAAAAAAGTTGTTCGGCACGGACTTGAAGGGCCGAGATGGCCTGTTTCCGTGCTGTAATTGTTATATGGTTATATGGTTATAAACGCGGAAGAGAGAAAACGGGGAATTATAGACCAGTTAGCCTGACATCGTTGGTGGGGAAGATGCTGGAGTCAATTATAAAAGATGAGATAGCCGCACATTTGGGTAGCAGTAACAGGATCGGTCCGAGTCAGCATGGATTTACGAAGATAGGGAAATCATGCTTGACTAATCTTCTGGAATTTTTTGAAGGTGTAAATAGGAAAATGGACAAGGGCGAGCCAGTGGATGTAGTGTACCTGGACGTTCAGAAACCATTTGATAAGGTCCCACATAGGAGATTAGTGGGCAAAAGTAGGGCACATGACGTTGGGGGTAGAGTGCTGAAATGGATAGAGAAGTGGTTGGCAGACAGGAAACACAGAGTAGGGATTAACAGGTCCCTTTCAGAATGGCAGGCAGTGACTAGTGGGGTACCGCAAAGTTCGGTGCTGGGACCACAGCTATTTACAATATTCATCAATGATTTGGATGAAGAGATTCAAAGTAACATTAGCAAATTTGCAGATGACACAAAGCTGGGTGGCAGTGTGAACTATGAGGAGGATGCTATGATAATGCAGGGTGACTTGGACAGGTTGGGGGAGTGGGCAGATGCATCGCAGATGAAGTTTAATGCGGATAAATGTGAGGTTATCCACTTTGGGAGCAAAAACAGGAAGGCAGATTACTATCTAAATGGCGTCAAGTTGGAAAAAGTTGAAGTACAATGTGATCTGGGAGTCCTTGTACATCAGTCTATGAAAGTAAGCATGCAGGTAAAGCAGGCAGTGAAGAAAGCCTTTGTAACAAGAGGAATTGAATATAGGAGCAAAGAGGTCCTTTTGCAGTTGTACAGAGCCCTAGTGAGACCACACCTGGAGTATTGTGTGCAGTTTTGGTCCCCTAATTTGAGGAAGGACATTCTTGCTATTGAGGGAGTGCAGCATAGGTTTACATGGCTAATTCCCGGGATGGCGGGACTGTCATATGCTGAGAGAATAGAGCAGCTGGGCTTATACACTGTGGAGTTTAGAAGGATGAGAGGGAATCTTATTGAAACATGTAAGATTGTTAAGGGCTTGGACACTCTCGAGGCAGGAAACATGTTACCACTTTATCCAGAAATATCAAAAAAAGGAGTAGACCATTTTATGGTTTGATCCCATTCAATCATTAACTAGGTTATAATTGATTTCATGACTTTACCAACTCGACATTGCCATCCACCCCCATTGCCTTATGACTTCTCAGGTACAGACTCGCATCCATTCTACTCTTGGAGCCTAAGCCTGATCCTGAAATAATATATTTATGTTGCACCTATTAGATTATCTGGACATTCCAAAGCACTTTACAGATAGAAATACATATCAGATGCAAAGATGAATTTGCCTAACTGGAACAGCCCGCCTTAATTAAGACATGCTCCACAACCACTAATTATACTGCAAACAGGTGACATCAGATCTATCTGCACATGGATTTGGTGAAGTTTCTGGATTCCATATGAAAACTGGTGTATATCTAGACCCTTTGCATTCTCTAAAGTTACAAATGGAGAGATCTTACTGAAGAAATACAAACTTCCGGGAAAATATAGATTTATCTGACAACTGTCCGAACATGCTCCATGATTCCCTTTGTTTTTTGGACTGTGATGTGATGTGTCCTATGATCAGTCTTAGTGCAACTGCAAAATTCCACCAATCCAAAGTCAATTTATCTTAATGGCCAAATAATGGTCACATCTTTAGAATGGAAAAGCGTTTGTTTTAATTTGCAATGATGAGGTCAAGTCTTACCCCGTCAACCTAGGCAGATGTTTGAAGTTGGATCAGTTTTTTGCTCTACAATGTGAGGTTCCGTTCTAGTGAACCTACAATTTAGACTGCCGGCACGCAAACAAATATGTGGACAACAATCTGAGCCAAAGTCTCCACAACCAATAGATAGGAGCAGGTTTCCAGCAATTTACCTGCCACAGTTAGTATGAATGGTTGTGCACAATTCTTTGCATGTGAAAAGAATTTTGTGCCCAGGACTGTCATAAGAGCCATGTGGATGATAATTTCAGGGTGCAGCATCATTAGAAAATTCAGTGTTTTCAGTGTCATGGCCTCAAACAAAGTTATTCCATATTAAAACAGGATCTCATAGAGTGATACAGTGTGGAAACAGGCCCTTCGACCCAACTTGCCCACACCAGCAACATATCCCAGCTACACTAGTCCCACCTGCCTGCGTTTGGCCAATATTCCGCTAAACCTGTCCTATCCATGTACCGTCTAGTCTCGATTTGACATATAATATGATGTATAATGTACGTAACATCTCTAGAAAGATTGCTGTCTAAGTGCACATGGCAATCAGCAGATCATGTTGGTTACACAAAACCCTATGCATCGTGGCTTTGGAAATTCTTGGATCAATGCCTGACAAGTCAGAAAAGAAATGGATGTATTAGTGGAGTCTTACTTGTGTGCCAGTTGGCAGATGCTCCTGACTATCTTTATTAACTTAGATTGTGTGTTGGTGTGGAAAGGGTCCAATTTAGTGAACTATTTTGACCCTGCTGATTCAGCATTCAAGATTCACAAAGCATATAACAGATTTTGTTCCTCGTCCACAGCCAGATTTAGTGCGTCTTTTTTAGTTTCCACGCAGCTGCACCCATGTTTTTTGCCTTTGGTCATGACCATAATTGCCCTGGACCATAATTACTCGCTCTCGTTGGTTTTCACAAGAGCTCCAGCTTTATTCCAGCCTATCCAATCCCTTCTCAACTTGACTGTTAACAGCATACAGAACAGGTCTGGATTGGCAAAAGACCAGCTTTGCATCCAATCTGTTGCAAATGTGTAAATTGTATCCTGTCCTGCTAGTATAGTTATCCTCCAACATATCATCATGGCTTTACAATAAGATGTTAACTTTGAAAATCCAATTCAGAAAATATTTTTTCGGTCCAATCGGAGTTGTCTTAACCAAATTTGTTTTCCAATAAGTTTGGCCTGTTTTCACCTTTTCATTCCCATCTGTTCCATTCCACTATGCAATTCATTTGCCGTCATATTTATAAGATCTTATCATAGTTTTCAATGTGCCTGTGCTTTCCAATATAAGTACCTGACTGAAGTTGCCTGAGTAATTGCCTTGGCTCATTATTACGCAGTCTCAGACAGATCAATTTTAATGTCAATCCATTGGCTAATAGCCAGCTCCTTTCCTCAGAAATCTGTTTGTTCACTACTATTGTTGTTTGTGGGATAGTTATTGTATAATACCAGTTCCTCGTGGTCTGAATGAACTTCTGACCATAAAGTCCTCATTTTTACTGTTGTTCTGAATTACCACTGAAATTGCTTTTGTTACTTGTCATTGGCCTGGATTTGTGGACTCCTGAGACATGACCATTCTATTATCAACTGAAATACTCAGCTGTCCTAAACTGATAAGCTGTCATGAGTGTTGAATGTTGGCTATTGCAACTATAACAACTGACTGAACTGGCCTCACCACTCTACTGCAAACTTGATTTTGTTGCTTTAGACATTGCTGCTTTGCTCCAGCTATGGATTATAACTACTCAAATTCCCAATAGTGGATAATAATTCTCTAGCATTCTTAGATGCTATGTCCATGAACACCCCAACTTTGGAAGCAAGTTCAAATGTCAGCATTTGCATACACAACTATTTTAGTTGAATTTATTTGTGCATGAGACCACCCATCTATTGTTTAAGGCACAACTCAAAAAGTCACACCATTTTGCAGAGGATGGAGTTATCCAATGAAACACTGTCTCATGTTGATTCTGAATTCTAGACACAAACATTTGGCTTTCAATTGTTTCAAATGGCTTTGAATTAAAGTTATCTTGCTGTTTCTGTTGAGCAAGGTATTTTTTAAGGTGTGAGAAGATTTATCAGTAGGTAACATGCTTCTGTAACAGTCTCTACCAAACCAACATCCGGAATCCTGTTTTTCAACAGTGGCTTACCTATTTAGTGTGGACTGTTGTGATATCATTGTAACATTAATCGTACAGCACAGAAACAGATTATTCAGTTGAGTATGTCCATGCCAGCCATCTTCACTATTGTCATTTGCCCTCATTACCTCTGTATTTTAATGCCTTGCCGATTGAAGTCTATTCAATAGTGATGCAACTACACGTGGTGCATACTACAGTCCAACAATGAGCCAGTGCTGCTGTCCTTTACCACTGTAGGATGCAGTGTTATGCACTCTCATAAGTACACATGGAGATAAATAAGTAAGAATGTACAATTTTTAAAAATTGTACACTTAAAGCAATGGTATCAGTTTGGATACATAGAAACATAGAAAATAGGTGCAGGAGTAGGCCATTTGGCCCTTCGAACCTGCACCGCCATTCAATATGATCATGGCTGATCATCCAACTCAGTATCCTGTACCTGCCTTCTCTCCATACCCCCTGATCCCTTTAGCCACAAGGGCCACATCTAACTCCCTCTTAAATATAGCCAATGAACTGGCCTCAACTACCTTCTGTGGCAGAGAATTCCAGAGACTCACCACTCTCTGTGTGAAAAATGTTTTCCTCACCTATAAGATGCCAGGTGTGGTTAATCAATAGAAACATGAGGAACTGCAGATGTTGGGGAATCTGGTATGGAACATAAAGTGCTGGAGTAACTCAATGGGTCAGGCAGCATCTCTGGAAGATATGGATAGGTGACGTTTCTTGTCAGGATCTTTCCTCAGACTGGTGACCCCCTGAAGAAGGGTCCTAACCTGTTTCATTGGTACTTTTCCACAGTCCCAAAGAAAAACTACCAAACATTCCATTTTCATTGCTGCTTTGCAATATCTTCACAATGCTTTAAGGTGCTACATAGACATGAAATCAGGAAGAGATTTATTTTCAAGGTAGAAAATTTAATCTGATCACTTGCAGTGTCTTCAAAGCTTCTGCTACCGAGTGTTCTGATCAGTGAGAGCAGGTAGAACTCATGACTATCCTGCCCAACAGGACCACAGCATCATGCACAAATGCACACAGAATAAAATTGAGCTATTCCCCAATTTGCCAAACGTTGCATTCCTGGTAAGCATATTTTAGGGAAATCTTACAAATTGAAAAGGCCGATGTAGATCTCATGTAAGGACATTTTGGTATTTACTGATTTTATGTTCATAAATAAAGAACTATATGCACATCCATCCATAGAGACCAAAGTAAAAATGATAGGGCATAATTTTCACACTTACATTTTGGCTGCTCGTTAAACATAAATCATTCGTAATTAAAAACCTGGAATAGTTAAATACGAGAGGTATCGCTACCCATTGAAGAATATATTTAGACTTCAACAGGCATTTTAAAGTCAAAAACACAAATACTGATCAGAAGTAAGGTCCCATCTCACTTCCCCATCTCTAGGCTCTGCACACTGAGGGTTACTGCGACATTCCAGCTTCTGTTCCAGCTGAGAATGGCCATGTTATTGCAGAATATCGAATTTTGGCATCAGTGCCTGATTACATTGTACGTTCATCTATCATATCTAGACATCATACCTAACTGAAAAAAAACATGAGTTTCATGGTTAGAAAGAGAGATTCACATTCATTACACATCTTACTTGATGTAATCTGATTTACTGTAAACCACACCAGCTACTTCAGGTGCCACAGCAGCTACTTCAGGTACCAGTGTCAGTGAAATGAATTGTGTAGGAAGGAACTGCAGATGCTGGTTTAAAAAAAAATTATACCCTTCTTCAGACCGTAAGTCACGGGAAAGGGAAACGAGAGATATAGATGATGATGTAGAGAGATAAAGAACAATGTCCCTCCCCCACCTAAGTCACACCAGCTTCTTGTTTTCAACCAACATACAGCTAACAATGGCCTGTTTCCTTTATCATCGTTACTTTTTTTCATATCTTTCATTCATTGCTCTTTATCTCTCTACATCATCGTCTATATCTCATTTGTATTTCCCATGACTTTCAGTCTGAAGAAGGGTCTCGACCCGAAACATCACCCATTCCTTCTCTCCAGCGATGGAATGCCCGTCCCACTGAGTTACTCCATATTTTTGTATCTAACTTCAGTGAATAACTAATATAATTTGTTTTTCATTTGTAATTAAGTGAATTGAGGAAACTGTCTGCATTTATTTTATGTTAGTAAGGAAGCTTCAGAAAGCATCCTAACTGGGAAGGCAAAGCCTGTCAAGAAATAGTCTTGCTGACAAACATCTTCTCAGTACTCCAGACTGAAGCAAAAACACAGACTAATGATTTCACTTCAAAATCTATTTGAAGTGTGGCATACTGCAATGATAATAAGGTGGGGAAAGAGTAAATTGAATTTCGATTTTATTAAAAAGAAAATAAAGTTGTATTATGCAGATCCTGCCTTGACCTTGGGTTCTCTCAAAGTGAATCACAAAGTACCTTTGAAGTGTAAAAACAGCTGCACTATAGGTCAATCAATTTGCACACTGCAAAGTCCCACAAGCATTAATCAGAAAATATCCAATACATTACTTTAATAATGCTAAGGGATAAATATTGACTGCACTGCTCTTACATGTATTACATTCTGAGTGAATGGAAACCTGGTCTTGCCAGGCTCATGGGGAATTCTTCAGTACTTCCTTATTCAGATGCTAACACAGAAAGCTAAATAAACGGTGGCTCTGCTGTAGATTTAATTAGTCAGACTGGCAGTCAACGAGCATATGGAACGCAGGTCCAATCAGCTGCTGATTTGTGAAAGTCGAGAATTTGGTAAGTGTGAGAAATTGGTCAAGGGATAGGAACAAAGTGTTGCTAGGTGTTGAAAATAAATATAATTAAATGGTATTAAATGAAGGACAGAAGAACACCTATTTAATTAAATAAGCCGGGTTAGCGGCCATGTGCTAACTGCTGAGCTGACAGCTGTAGGATTTTTACTTAATGAAATGAATAGATCCTGGCAGAGTTCCTCAGGACTGTTGAATGCACATCTTGTGCCATCTGATCCCCAGGATGTTCATAATGGGAGACTCAATTATCAAGGTGGTTAGACTCCCTCTTGCGGAGATGGTCATTGCCTGCATCTTTTAAGAGGACAGAAGGAATTGTAGATGGAGTTTTGGGCGAAACACAAAATGCTGGAATGACTCCGGCAAGTCAGGCAATATCTGTGGAGGGAATTGATGGGTGACATTTCAGGTCAGGACTCTTCTTCAAACTGAGCTGGACAAGTCTCATATATCTGGATAACAGTAATAAGATTAAGTCCCAGCAATAATGAAGGACGGGATATATATACATCCAAATGAGGATGATGCACTACCCGGAGGAGTACCTACACGAGGTGGCATTACCAAGCACATACTTCCCTTGCCCTTATCGGTAGCAGATGTTATGGATTTAGGATGTACTGTACTTAGGATAATCCCAGAGTTATAATTACAGTGTACTTTGCTGATATTCTGCAAGCCACGATGCATCAACAATGGCGTAAATGGATGTTTGGGGTGTTTGAAAGATTGTCCTTCAAGTTGCGAACTATGTCCTGGATGGTGTTGAGCCTTTTGAGGTTTCTTAGATCTGTATTCATATAAACAAGTGGCTGGTGCTGTACCAACTCCTTGTTTGCTTTGCAGATGATGGAAAGGCTTTGGCATGGGAAGTCACGTGCTGTGGGATACCTAACCTTGATCTGCTCTTATAACCACAGTACTTATGGCTATATAAATTGGTCAGTGGTGACCACCCACCCCCACCAATTTAATTAAATAATCCAGGTTAGCAGCCATGTATTGACTGCTGAGCTGACAGCTGTAGTATTATTACTTAATTAAATGAATAGATCCTGGCAGGCATTCACTTTTGCATCAACTCTGAAATTAGGCTCTTTCCTGTGTAAATACAGAACGTAGAACAGTACAGCACAAGTATCGGTCCTTTGGCTCACAGTGTCTATGCCAAGCATGATGCCAAGCCCAACTCTTACAGGATGTACCGAAAGGGGGACTATGTTATCAAGGGCAGGTAGATAGCCTTCCACTTGCCGGAGATAGACATTGCCTGACAATTGTTTAGTGCAAATATTACCAACCATTCATCACCCTTTGCCTAAATGTTGTTCAAGTCTTACTGCATGCAAGAATATTTCCTTTATTTTCTGAGCAGTTGTGAATGGGATTGAACATTGTACAATCATCGGACCTTAAATATGTGAGGAAGGCCATTGCTGAAGCAACTCTGGATTGTTAGGCGAAGACCACTGGCTTCAGGAGCTGTAGAAATAAAGGGATGAATGATCTTCAACAGCCACAAACTGTGTCAGATCTGACCAGTCATTGGAGTGTTATCCCTCGGCACCATTAAATTAAGATTTACAAGTTTCCTTAATGAAATTTTCAGTCACATCCTGTCTCGTCATTATGGGTATTTACTTTTGCGTCAACTCTGAAATTAATCTCTTTTCTGCATATATATAGAACATAGAACAGGATAGCACAAGACTAAATCCTTTGACTCACAGTGTCTGTGCCAAGCATGATGCCAAGACCAACTCTTCTCTGCCTGCACATGGTTATATCATTCCATTCCCTGCACATCCATGTGCCTATCCAATGTCTCTGAAATGCCATAATCGTATCTGCTTCAACCACCACCCCTGGGAGCACGTTCCAGGTACTCACCATCCTCTGTGTAAAATAAACTTGCCCCACATATCTCCTTTAAACTTTGCCCTTAAAACAATTTAATGTCATGCCCTCTAGTATTACACTCTATCTATGCCTCTCATGATTGTAAATATTTTTATCAGGTCTCCCCACAACTAACAGTGTTCCAGAGATAACAATCCAAGTCTGTTCAACTGTCCCCTGTAGCTAATACCCCTAATCCAGGCATCATTCTGGTAAACCTTCTCTGTGTTCTTTCCAAAGCCTCCACATCCTTCCTGTTCTGGTGACTAGGACTGCATGCAATACTCCAAATACGGCCTAATGAAAGTCCTATAAAGCTGCCTCATGACACCCTGACCCTTATACTCATTACCCTGACCTAGGGAAGCAAGTTGGGATGTTGTCTGGCCACATGGCCTTTATGTCTATAAAGACACAGATATGATACCAGAAAGATATGTTGCATTCCTGATTTCAGAATCAAGGATTTCTTAGCACAATATATGGATTTTCTTCAGTAGAAGGGTAAACCGTAAGTTGCTCCTCACCATCTATTTTAATCACCAATAATATGTTATCCATGGGTGATTGGATAATAAATGTCCTTTGCCTTTGTCCTTTGGAAAGATTTGTGCATTTATCATAAGCTTGGATGAAAAATGGTAAGGTCCAGCTGCATTGTCAAATAAATTAGAGGGAATTTTTTTTGATTAGCTTTGTCAGAATACTGCATAATTCTTTAAATGTGCGTGATAATTTTTCATTCACATGTGGTTTTGTATGTCCATGAGATCAGGTGGCTGCTTCTGAATGTAGGCAGCTGGGAGTTGTAAATGTTGTGATATGGATCAGGTGTGAAGGACAGATAAGAGTTTATAATTGACAGATCAAGTTAATTGACACAAATGATGAATAACCAGTAATTACTATATTGTTTGCAAAAACAGTAAGCGAGGTCTGGACTTTTTCATCTGACTCACAAATCAGACAAAAAAAATGGCATTCTGCTCCTTTACCAGCTCCAATGCTCATTGAATTTGTATTCTTCAAAGGAAATGTCTGCTTCGAAGGTGTACCGACAAAGGAAAATGTTACATAGCCACAAAGTGAACAGTAATAGATTAGACAAGTAAGTCTAATCTATTACTTGTTGCTTTCAACAGCAAAGTCAAAGGCTTTAAGTAATTTGCAGATACTGACAAGAAAGCAATCACTCCACAGAATGGAATTCCTAATACCTAACGAATAATTTTCCACAAATGTCACTTAGATTCCCCAATTTTTAATTAAAAACCAAATTAGATGCATGCTAGTTATTATAATAGAAAGTGGAAATATACTTGTGACTTTTAAGAGTTAGTATATAAAAAAGGAACTAAAAGGCTAATGTTGAAAGCAGCCCACATCATATATCAGCATTCATCGCTGCTAGAATTCTGTAGTATGAATAAGCTGTGATTATTGCAATGCCCAAGATGTGAATGCAGTTTTATATTCAAGCACAATATTGAATTTGTTGGGACAATGCATTTTATCATACAGGATTATAAAATATGAGCAGTGACTTAAACATATATTTCAAGTAATTTAGTGAAACAGAAAATAGTAGGCCATTCGGCTTTTTGAGCCAAGTTCACCCTTCAATATAATCATAGCTGATTGTGCAGATTCAGCATTTAGTTCCAGCTTTCTCTCAATATCCATTGTTTTCTTTAGTTTTTAAAACTATATCTAATTCCTTCTTGAATATATTTAATTATTTGGCCTCAACTATATTCTGTGGATGAGAATCTCTGTCTACTTGGGTGCAGAGATTCTCCTCATTTTAGTGCTAAATAATTTACCCGATATCTTGAGGTTATTGGAATGTAGAACAGTACAGCACAGAACTGGTCCTTCAGCCTACAGTCCACGCCAAACAATGATGCCGTTAAATTATTCTCCTCGGTCCGCACATGATCCATATCTCTCCATTCCTGTATATCTTCTTCTTCTTTTCGCATCCATCTTGTTACAAATGTTGGCATCGCTGTCATCCTCCGTCCCGAAAAGGACGCAAGCTTCCGGTGAAAATCAGTGGAAGCCATCACTTCTTGCAATAGATGATGGCGGTAGCAGAATTAGCTCAGGATACTTCCAGTTTCCAGTCCCGCGACGTGGATGCTTCTGCTATGGGGCCATTCCTGTATATGAATGTACCTCTCCAAATGTCCCTTAAATGCCATCAATGTATTTGCATCTGCCACCACACAACAGACCGCTTGTTCTTGGCACCCATTGCACTTTGTGTAAACATCTGCCCACATATCTCCTTTAAACTTCACCCCTCTCAACTTAAAGCTGTGCCCTCTCGACTTTGAGATTTACACCCTGCGCTACTGTATATTAATTTCAAACTGATAACTGTTTTCAATGTACAATAGATATTCTGAACATTGATTCTTATTTGAATCAACACCTGTCACATAATTTTATAACTCCTGAATAATCCCGAACAATAATGTTAGGTTTTAAACCTAAAGTATGGAAAAGCAATTTTACTATTCCAAGGTAAAAGAAACAGTCAATTGGAGCAGAGCCAATTTCATTGTGAAGAGAATGGATATGTTTCAAGTGTATCACCATTGAAGCTTGGCTTGCAATACTAAAATAGAACAATGGGTGGTCTTGGTTCACTTATAGTGCCAGATTATTCACATGAAGCAGGAGTGTAGGGAAACTAACGCTCTATAGAAGAGCAAAAATATAGTCAAATAGAGCAGGGAATAAAAGCATACATCAGATGATAGGCAGTTAACACAAAAGTCATTTCAGCCATTATAGGGAATTCAGTCAGTAAATGAAGCAGCACATAAAATGGGCAATTAGAGAACACGAGAAATGACCAACAGCAAACCTGAAAGAGTATTCAGAAATAGAAAGATTAAACGAGAACTTACCGTTTGAAGTTTGATCTTTATTTAATGAGAAGTCGAAGTGAGGGAACATGTGAAGAGCCCGCCAGCCACATGCGCGTCAATCTTCAGAGCAGCTGTGTGAAACCACAGACTAGTTGCTGAACTTAAGTTATAGAAAGATTAATGACCTTAGAATTACCGAATGATCTTTATGAGAAGTAGGGTTGGGAGTGGAGGGCACGTAATCCCTCACTTCAACTTCTCATAAAATAAAGATCAAACTTCAAACAGTAAGTTCTCGTTTAATCTTTCTGTGTTATTTCAAAGTCACGTGAGTGACTACATGAAGTCTTCAAAGCTCTGTGGTTTCATGCAGTAACCCAATCTGTGTGTGAAACGAGCTACCCTAATGTCAGTTATGACCCAGAGACCAAGCCAGAGATTGAGTAAAGACTGTGTTCTTTGTGCTGAGATCAGTTGCTGAACGCATAATCATCTTAAAAATACTGCTCCCATTAGGAATACAGTAGAAGAATATTAGCATAATAATTTACTGATATACATCGTACACTACAATAAGTGTAGGTTTTTAGAGTGGTCATATAAAAGACACCCTGCATAACGTTAGTGAACAGCGGGTGAATAACCAATCATTTTTTGTCCCACTTATGGTACTATAGAGAATGACAAAGCAGCACAGGCAGTGTCAATTATGCTATCACATAAACACTTCTCTATGCTCAAACTGAAAGCCACACAAACCTCTGTTACTTCCGTTTAAAAGTAACTCACATATTTTGTTCACAAGCTTTCCATACAATCGTGCAGCGCTAGCTGCCCGAGAAGACAGGCTGCCCCAGTCATCACTCGTGACCGAGTAAAAAAGTAGTTGCTTCAGCCGCCTTACGATGGCCTGAATGAATAGGCAAAATTGGCACTATTAAATTTTATGTTGCCTCATTCTTAATATCGCAAGAGGTATCACTGATAACCCCTAAGTTTTATCAGCTGCAAACTTTCGCATATTCATCTAATTGATGGAACAACCCTTTGATCTGAGTAGGGCAGCATTAGCTTCCACCACTGGCTTTGTTATCAAAACACCAGATAATCGGTGCCTCGTCTGTATAGATATGGCAAAGTATGCATCTTGAAGATCGATTCTCTGAATCAGTTAAATTGCTGAAAGCCAATCATCCATCTTAAACTGGGTAACTAAACACATGATCAGATTAGTCAAATCCTAACCTGATTCAGCATGCTCCATGTTTCTGTAATCTTGAGAACTATCAGAAATATACCCCTCTTGTTCTTGGGCAGACCACTCATCCTCCGCGAGATGTCACTGATTCTACTTGGAACCATTGTTCCTCTATTGACCATACGGACGGAAATGTTTTGGCTTCTCTTGCTGCGAAAGATGCATTATCTAGTTATTCATGCGCTTCGCTGATAACATATAATCAGAAGCTTAAGACTAGAGCTGAAAACACAGTCTCCCCTTGATGTGGAAATACGAATTCCCTGTCAACTCTTGACTATAAGAGTCACCACGAATTCTCAGCGTTCTTCCGCGGAGTGGAAACTAGCATAATGCAAGCCTGAATCAGGAATTGCTTCACAGTCCTCTGACTGAAACCACTTGTCTGAGTCAGCAGAGTGTGCAATACAATCTCTTCGATCCGCCACTCAATCAGGAATACTGGTATTGAGAGCCTATGGATTGTTATAAATACATTTTTGATTCACAACATGAACCTGCAGGTCAGATAAAAATATTATATGCCAGACCAGCTTCCTGCTGGTAGCTACCTATCCCAGAGAGGATGGCAAAGATGTTTCCAATGAACTGGCAACTCCACTAACTAAGCAGAAATTTAAACATGTGTTGAGGGAGACTTCAACTACTTCATTCTACTGAGCAGCCTGATAACCTCAATCACAGATGTTGAGGCAGTGCTTCCCTGCTCAATATGACCCATATGGCCAGCCAGTTCCATGATGGTGTACCCTGAACCAGGGTAACCAAGCTGTTCCTACTTGGAACTTACAGAAGTTACTATGCAAGGCATCCTGCCAACGTCTCTGTATCAACCTGATCTTTCCCAGAGACAGTGAAAATATACTAGGCAGCCCATGCTGCCAATAAACCCAAACCTGGGCTGACAGACTGCTCCATTTTGGAGTTTTACGGAGATTAATAAAGAGACCTTACCTGCCAGCGTCTCTGAACCCGAGTCGATCTGCTCGTTGGAGCTTCAGTGAAGTTCCATTTGCAGACCCTGTCTGACCATATCTCCTTCAGCTTCTTTTTTTTCTGTAACTGTAAAACTATAATGCTGTAACACTATATTCTGCTCTCCAGCAGTTTTCCACTTGCCATGCCTGTTGTACTTGTGTATAGGAAGGAACGGCAGATGCTGGTTTAAACCAAAGATGGACACAAAAAGATGGAGTAACTCAGCGGGTCAGACAGCATCTCTGGAGGAAAGGAATAGATGGTGTTTCGGGTCATGATCGTACGGCTTGATTGTACTCGCATATAGTATGCTTTGACTGGATAACAAACAAACTAACCTTTTCAGTGTATCACGGTACATGTGAGAATAATAAACCAATGCCAACTTAACGGATGGAGATCTAAATTGATTGCTGTAATTTTCAAACCCATTTAACCCGCGACTGCCCAGTGATGGTTGAACCTGAGAAAAAATGGCCTAATTTTCCGCACAATGCCCAGAAGGATTTTGGTGGGAGGTGTGTGAGTGTGTGGGCTTTGGGTAGTGATCAGCAGTGGAGGGTTTTGGAGCATTCAATGGAGGATGTAAATATATGGAACTGCAGATGTTGGTTTACAAAAAGAGACATAAAGTGCTGGAGTCATTCCGCAGGTCAGGCTGCATCTCTGGAGAATATGGATAGGTGATGTTTCGGGTCGGGACCTTTCTTCAGAGACTGTCTTCTTCAGACCCGTCAATGTAGGTTGTTCACACAATGTAATTAGTAGAGGAAAGCTCAAGTGAGTTGGGATGGTGAGTGTCAGCGTCAGTGTCATGGGGGAGTATGGTGAAGGATTCATGGGACTGCTGGTGAGTAAGTCATTTGAAAGTTTGCTTACTGCCTTTAAATCTCTTGCATGCCAAACAAGCAGCACTATGGGAATCTGGTTAGCTGGCAAATCACCAGTGACAAAGCTGTGCTGGATCGACCTGTCCTAATTCTTTTCTGACAGTGCTCTAAGTAGGTCAGATCCATCTGGAAGGACCAGCTAGCTGCAAGCATGGAAGTATGCATCACACGTGAGGCTGGATGCTGATGCCTCTTTCCTCCTGCTCCACAATGGACTCAGCACTGAGCCCAAACATGCTTTCCGACTGTATAGAACTGAGGAGATGTACGCAATGTATTACTGATTCTCAGCTTTATGTAGCCACATTCAAGGAAGATAGAACATTTCAGTATTGCACTGGAACATGCAAGCAAAATCTTTTCACTGCATCTAGGTACGTGAGACAATACTGAACAAACAAACAAACAGGCACAGTTCTGGTCAGGAAGGTTCAGACGATCTGGCAGAGAGGAACTATTCAAAGTTGAAAAGGTGTCATTGCGATTCTTATGAAAATTACGGAATGGTCCAGACATGGTATGTAGAAAAGAACTGCAGATGCTGGTTTAAATCGAAGGCAGACATAAAAATGTTGGAAATACTCAGTGGGACAGGCAGCATCTCTAGAGAGAAGGATTGGGTGACATTTCGGGTCGAGACCCTTCTTCAGACAACATTTCAGAAACATGGGACTGGAATAGGTAGTGCTACTCAATTGAATTTCTAGACAAGTATGGCCTTGGAGAAATTGTTCTATCAAGCGAGGCTAAATAGTTTGTGTCTGTATTCTTTGGAGTTTAGAAGTATAAGGGGTAATCTTGGAGAAACATCCTAACAGGATAAGATCCTAAAGGGGCATGACAGGGCAGAATGTGATGAAATATTTTTACCAGTTGAAAAGTTTTGGGTAAGTAGTTTCAAGATAAGGGTCTGGCCATTTAAAATGGAGGTGCATAGAAATGTCTTCCCTCAGAGGATGGTGAATCTCTGGAGTTCACTCCAGTAGAGAGTTGTGGAGGCAGGATAATTGGAACTATTTAAGGTGAAGGTAGTGCAGTGGACATTTTAATGAATGCTATCTTTCTTTGTTATTGACATCTGGGTAGGTTGATAACTCTGTTAATTGTTTTACGCAAAACCTTTAAAATATTCCTAAACTACTCGGAGCTTCAATGCAAAAGATATCAGGATGATTGTTGAGAACAAGTTAAACAGAACAAATTCAAAAGTATAACCTTTCAATAGAATGACCTTTATTGCAGATGTTCGCAGAAGAACAATTTATGAATACCACCGAGTTGAACTTCAGATGTCAAAGGTTACGAACATGTCTGCGATTGAAATGATCCCGCTTGCTAGTAAGTAGTAATTTATCAGTTCACGTTTTTATAAATATGGTTCACTGTGCAGTGGAGATGTCCATATTTCAAAAATCACAGGATCAAAAAAACACAGAAGTGTAATTAACAAATCAGACTATCAGATTAACAAATCCCTATGACAAATTAGTCATAGGAATTTGCATTATGGTAGAAATATTGAATATCCCACATCCGTTGATGCAATGGCAGCCCATCTTCTTGAACTGCTTCAGTTTTGCTCTTTCAGAGCATTCACATGCTGGAATTAACTGGGGAGTTTCACCATTTTCATGTAGTGATGCCCAAATCAGTCGGTGTGCTTTTTTAATTTATTCATTTTTTGTGGATCTGGGCATCACCGGCAAGTTGCCCATCCTCAGTTGTCCGTTGAGACAGCGGACTGGTTTGCCAGTCAATAAACCAACCACTTACACTGGAACTGATATCCAGGGAATGATGACAGATTTCCTCTTCTGAAGGTCAGTGGTAAGCCAGGTGTGGTATTACAACAAAACAGTGTTTTATGATCGGCGTTAGAAAGAGTACTTGTTGTTTCAAATTCAAGATTATGGATTGAAATTCCATATCTGCTGTGGTGGGACTGAATTCAGCTGTTTGTGTGTTAGTCCCGGCTCTGGATTACACGTCCAGCAATTTAAATGCTGTGCCACCATAATACCCTTGCTCACAACTAGTTTAAGTGAGTTTTATGTGTTTCTTTTTGGTAAACCAGCATATGCAGTTTGTTGTGTCTCTCTATTCCATGCTGTGTTCATTGTAAAATGTAGCAGAAGGACTGCATTTTCTAATGAGCAACTGGGTGAGGTAGTGGGGTATAATGGGCCCTGGGATAAATGTTTTGGGGACGGGTGTACATAGTATATATAGCAGGGGGAGCAACCATCTATTAGCTGCTCCCACGCAAGCTCATCATCCCAGACCATTGCTGTAGTGGATCTCCTATCTGGATCCCCTTCACGTTGTACCTTGCAGAACTCTTCAGCACCACAATATCCCCTCATTCAGATCCTGGCCACACTCCCATCTCCCAGTTTTGCAATGCATCAACCCCTCCTAACCACCTGACCCCATAGGCCCAAACCCCGGCCCCCAATCACTCACCCTCATGACTATCTACTTCTGCACAGCCTCATATTGTGCATTTCACCAACCTCTATCACACTACTCCATCATTCCCTCCGCAACCCCACATGTTCATAAGTTCCAGGAGCAAAATGAGGCCATTTGGCCCATCAAGTCTACTCCGCCATTCAATCATAGCTGATCTATCTTTCCATCTCAACCCCATTCTTGTGCTTTCTCCTCATAACCCCTGACACCCTTACTATTCAAGAATCAATCTCCACCTTAAAGATATCCATCCACAGCTGTCTGTGTTAATGAATTCCACAGATTCACCACCGTCTGACTAAAGATATTCCTCCTCATCTCCTTTCTAGAACTACATCCTTTTAATGACAAAGTAGTAATTGTTATCACAGCCTTGATACCCACCCTCCTTTCCACCATCACAGGGCTCAATATACCTTACTTCCTCATCTATATTTCCACCCCACAGGGTTTTAATGCAACCTATCGTCTATCAGCAGAAAATGTATAATTATTTAAAATGTATGTTTGCATCTCCTTTCAAAGAATATATTCAAGGGAATACAAGCCAAATGTCTGTAATGCAGCATCATAACTATGATCTTGTATAATCTTAAATCATGCTTAAATTATGCCACTTTTGACTTTCACATTCTTAAATGTCAAAAATGAATGCAGAAGGAAAAGCTCGATCTCAGCAGTCTTTTTCCATTTAAAAAACATTATTCTGCAATTGTCCTGATATCTTTGTTATCTTTCTCACTTCCAGCTTGCCTCCAGATGAGAAGCTGCTTTGCCTGTGTTAATGCGGAGATTGGATTCAACTGCACCTGGTGTGACAAGTTGCAACGGTAAGACTCCAGTGCCTGGAGAAGACTGTAACAAGGCAATTATAATCCTCCAACTAAATAATGCTGAAATTGAAGGAACAGACATTCTTTTTTTTTAGTTTAGTTTCATTGAAACATAAAAATTAGGTGCAGGAGTAGGCCATTCGGCCCTTCGAGCCTGCACCTTCATTCAATATGATCATGGCAGATCATCCAATTCAGTATCCCGTACCTGCCTTCTCTCCATACCCTCTGATCCCCTTAGCCACAAGGGCCACATCTAACTCCCTCTTAAATATAGCCAATGAACTGGCCTCAACTACCCTCTGTGGCAGAGAGTTCCAGAGACTCACCACTCTCTGTGTGAAAAAAGTATTTCTCATCTTGGTCTTAAAGAATTTCCCCCTTATTCTTAAGTTGTGACCCCTTGTCCTGGACTTCCCCAACATCGGGAACAGTCTTCCTGCATCTAGCCTGTCCAACATCTTAAGAATTTTGTAAGTTTCTATAAGATCCCCTCGCAATCACCTAAATTCTAGAGAGTATAAACCGAGTCTATCCAGTCTTTCATCATAAGACAGTCCTGACATCCCAGGAATCAGTCTGGTGAACCTTCTCTGCACTTCCTCTATGGCAATAATGTCCTTCCTCACATATGGAGACCAAAACTGTACGAAATACTCCAGGTGTGGTCTCACCAAGACCCTGTACAACTGAAGTAGAACCTCCCTGCTCCTATACTCAAATCCTTTTGCTATGAAAGCTAACATACCATTCGCTTTCTTCACTGCCTGCTGCACCTACATGCGTACTTTCAATGACTGGTGTACCATGACACCCAGGTCTCGCTGCATCTCCCCTTTTCCTAATCGGCCACCATTTAGATAATAGTTTGCTTTCCTGTTTTTGCCAACAAGGTGGATAACCTCACATTTATCCACATTATACTGCATCTGCCAAACATTTGCCCACTCACCCAGCCTATTCAAGTCACCTTGCAGTCTCCTAGCATCCTCCTCACAGCTAACACTGCCCCCCAGTTTAGTGTCATCCGCAAACTTGGAGATATTGCCTGCAATTCCCTCATCCAGATCATTAGCCAGTTTCGCTTAGAGATACAACGCGGAAACAGGCCCTTTGGCTCACCGAGTCCACACCGACCAGCAATCCCCGCACATTAACACTAGCCGACACACACACACACACTGGGCACAATTTTACATTTACACCAAGCCAATTAGCCTACTGAACGTCTTTGGAGCATGGGAGGAAACCGAAGATCTCCGACAAAACCCACACAGGTCACGGGGTGAACGTCCATACTCTGTACTGACAGCACCCGTAGTCGGGAATCGAACCCGGGTCTCTAGCGCTGCAAGGCAGCAGCTCTACCGCTGTGCCACCGTGCCATCCCATTGTGATTCTTAAGTTTTGATTTCCTTTCATCACTCTATATAAGTTGTAGTTTTGTTCTTATCAGTATTATACGTCGCCTTCTGTTTGCCATTGTTCAGCAGTTAAACTTGGTTTGCTTGTTATTAAATCAAACAAGAGCACTCGTTTGAAATGTTGATTTAATGTAATGCTCTTCCACATTTTTAATATGTTTGAGTGATTTTTGTTTCCTGATCTACTTTACCCATTTACTCTACAATAATCGGTTACATTTATATCAGACTTTTATCGTTGTAAAATGTCTAAAACCACTTCATATGAGAGTAATGGGATCAGAATTGGAACAACCAAAGAAAGGGCAAGTGTAAACATCATGGCAAGGACATCGTGGAATTGAAATTGAAGCATTTATTGACCAGGAGTTATTCTCAATGAGTATAAGGTAAATCTAGTTATATCTTAAAAATACAGAGCATTCAGAAAGTATCCCCTTCCTTTTTTCCACATTTTGTTACGTTACAGCATTATTCTAAAATGGATTAAATTCATTTTTTTTAAATCATCAATCTACACACAATACTCCAAAATAAAAAAGCAAAATCAGGTGTTTAGAAATGTTTGCAAAGTAATTAAAAATAAATAACTGAAATATCACATTTACATAAGTATTCAGACCCTTTACTCAGTACTTTGTTGAGGCTGCTTGAGGCACCTTTGACAGCGACTACAGCCTCAAGGCTTCTTGGGTATGACACTACAAGCTTGGCACATCTGTATTTGGGTAATTTCTCCCATTCTTCTCTGCAGATCCTCTCAAGCTCTGTCAGGTTGTATAGAGAGCATCGATGCACAGCTATTTTCAGGTCCCTCCAGAGATGTTCGATCGGGTTCAAGTCAGGGCTCTGGCTGGGTCACTCAAGGACTTTCACAGACTTGTCATGAAGCCATTCCTGCATTGTCTTGGCTGTGTGCTTACAGCCATTGTCCTGTTGGAAGGTGAACCTCCGCCCCAGTCTGAGGTCCAGAACGCTCTGGAGCAGGTTTTCATCAAGGATCTCTCTGCTAGATGATGAGCGGTGCCTGGTTTCCTCCAGACGTGATGCTTGGCATTTAGGCCAAAGAGTTCAATCTTGGTTTTATCAGACCGGTGAATCTTGTTTCTCATGCCTTTTGGCAAACTCCAAGCGGGCTGTCATTGCCTTTTACTGATGAGTGACTGCCGTCTGGCCATTCTACCATAAAGGCCTGATTGGTGCAGATATAGTTATTCTTCTGGAAGGTTCTCCCATCTCCACAGAGGAACTCTGGAGCTCTGTCAGAGTGACCATTGGGTTCTTGGTCACCTCCTATGAAGTCCTGGTTGTTCCAAATTTCTTCCATTTAAGAATGATGGCCACTATGCTCTCCAGGACCTGCAATGCTGCAGAAATTGTTTTATACCCTTCACCAGATCTGTGTGTCGACACAATCCTGTCTCGGAGGTCTACGGACAATTTCTTCATCTTCATGGCTTGGTTTTTGCTCTGACATGCACTCTCAACTGTGTGACCTTATATAGACAGGTGTGTGCCTTTCCAAGTCACGTCCAATCAATTTAATTTATCACTGGTGGACTCCAATCAAGTTGCAGAAACATCTCAAGGATAATCAATGGAAACAGGATGAAGCTAAGCTCAATTTTGAGTGTCATAGCAAAGGGTCTAAATACTTATGTAAATGTGATAGAAATAGGTGCAGGAGTAGGCCATTCGGCCCTTTGAGCCTGCACCGCCATTCAATATGATCATGGCTGATCATCCAACTCGGTATTGTAGATGTTTAGTGCATGTCTGTAAAGGAGTATACACGTACACAGTGTTCCTTTACCGAGTCTTTATTAATCACATATATATCGATGCCCTAGTTGTACATGGTCTGCACGTTTTACTAGAGGAGGTACTAGGGATGGAGAGACAGTAATATACTTGGTGAAAGGGGAGTGGCTACACAACCTACAATTAAAGGGACATGTACTAAACATCTACATCCTTCCTCTTACAAAAGAAAGGAACGTGACAGCCGACCATGTCTCATACACTAGAGCAACTGGAAAAGGATAGACAGCAAAATAGCAGCAATCAAATATAATCGCCATAACGGTCAGGCGCCCTTACAATCCGCCCCGAGCGGGTACGAACCCCGCTCACACCCTCTCCCCCCAAAGAAACGGGCACCGGGGGAGACCCCACGACAGGAGGACTACAATGTGGGGACTTGCGTGGTGACAAAGGGATTGGAGGCGAGCGACCTGGCGATGGGGAAGAGATGGCTGGAGGCACGGGAACAGGCACAGGGAGAAGCACAGGTTTAGTGACCGCTACAGGCGGGAGAGCGGACAGAGGGGGAGCATGGGGGTCAGCAGGAGGAGTTGGAGGAGGAGGAGGCAAGTTCACCAGGCGGAGGTGCCGCCTGGACCGACGGTAAACAGTACCATCGAGGTTTACCAGATAGGAGCGAGGTGAACCAGCCGTCCCAACAACAACCGCAAGGCCAGGGTGACCGGAGGTGGAATGCATGCGGACAACCTGACCAGGAGACAGAGGAGGCAGGGCACGGCAAGACCTGTCGTGGGATCGCTTCTGAATGGACTGCTTGGTAGCAATACGCTCACGGACCACGGCAGGTTTTACAACAGCTGGGGTAAGAGTCTGCTGGGCCACCGGAATGGGAGGTCGAGTAACCCGGGACATGAGGCGCTGCGCCGGGGATCCCAGAACACCGTCACGGGAAATGTTTCGCAGGTTGAGGAGGGCGAGGTAAATGTCAGACTTCGATGAGCGGCAGCGATTCAACAAGTCCTTTGCGCTGCGAACAGCACGCTCGGCCAGGCCATTGCTCTGAGGGTACTCAGGGCTACTAGTGTAATGCCGAAAGTTCCAGCGGTCAGCAAAGTCCTTGAACTCCGCACTGGTAAATTGGCTGCCGTTGTCTGACTGCAGGCTCGCTGGTGATCCAAAGGTCGCGAAGTGGCGGCGCAGCTTCGCGATAACAACAGAAGAGGAGAGAGAAAACAGCTGGTCGACCTCATACCAGTTGGAGTAAGAGTCGACAAGCACCAAGAAGTGCTTGCCGTGCCACTCAAAAATGTCCGTTGCCAGCGCCGACCATGGCAGGTCCGGTGCGGGCTGCTGCAGAAGGGGCAAACGCTGTATGGTAAAGATGTGGAACAGCACGACCACAACCTCCGACTAGTTTTGGATCGAGCTCGGGAGGTAAATCTGAAGCTCAACCCCAGTAAATGCCGGTTCCGTGTCCCGGAGGTCACCTATGTGGGACACGTCTTCACAGCGTCCGGGCTGAAGCCCGACCCACAGAAGACTGCTGCTATCTCGGAGATGCCTGCTCCTGTGGATGCGCCGAGCCTCCAGCGTTTCCTTGGCATGGTTAATTACTTGGGAAAATTCATCCCACTTCTGGTGAAAGGGGAAACCTACAATTAAAGGGACATGCACTAAACATCTACAATGTCCCTTTAATTGTAGGTTGTGTAGCCACTCCCCTTTCACCAAGTATATTACTGTCTCTCCATCCCTGGTACCTCCTCTAGTAAAACGTGCAGACCATGTACAACTAGGGCATCGGTATATATGTGATTAATAAAGACTCGGTAAAGAAACACTGTGTACGTGTATACTCCTTTACATGGAGTCAGAAGTGGGATTCGAACCCACGCCTCCATGTGGATGTCTGAGGCTGTTATCTCTGCTGCACCACCCCCTGATCATGAGGTTCGGGCAGCTACCGTCGCAACCCACCGTCCTGCTCAGCAAACTCGCCGTGGGGCCAGCTATGGTTCAAGTTCCAAGCTGGAGAAGCGCTGCCCGAACTGTAACTTTGTGACTCATCGTTTCAACGTGTGCCCTGCGGTGGGAAAGATTTGTAACTTCTGCAACAAGCCTAACCACTTCTCGTCAGCATGCAGAGCTAGAAAAAATCCTGCCCAGCAACAGCGCAGGCACTCTAATTACCTGGTACGGGATGGTACTGCGTCTGGTTCTTATCACCCTCCTGACAACCTCCCACTGTCTGATTCGGACTCTTCTCAGAGTGGGCTCAGCGTGTTTTCAGTTAGGAAGACACCTGCTCGAATAACAGACCCTACTGTGCAAGTTACTGTCAATGGTGCTACGTTCTCTGCCAAGGTCGATACTGGGGCCGCAACGAACGTTATGTCTACTAGCCTTTTCAAGAAGATAAGGAATAATGAGCGAGTCACCGTTGAGCGCTCTGTCCTTCGTGCTTATGGGGGAGGGTTGCTTGTCCCTGTGGGGAAGGCTACTCTGAACTGTGAAGTGCTAGAGACCGTTCGGCCCCTCTCCTTCTTCCTGGTTAACGAAAAATGTGTTACACTGCTCGGTGTTCGGGCATGCCAAGACCTCGGATTGGTCAATTTTCACCGGGAGATCCGTTTAGTTCAGCAACCTTTGGACCCGTTAGCCGAGTACCCCGATCGGTTTGACAATGCGCTGGGGATGCTCCCCTGCAGTTATGAGATCTCTCTAAACCCTGACGTGGATCCAGTTATACGCCCTCCACACCGGGTCTCCTTTGCGATGAAGGATAGGGTCGAGTCCACCCTTCGGGACATGGTGGCTACAGGCATTCTGAAAGAGGTGAGCGAGCCCACTCAGTGGGTCTCCACCATGGTGGTTGCTGCCAAGAAGGACAAGAGTGAGCTACGGATCTGCATCAACCCCAAAGATTTGAACCTGGCTATCAAGCGCCCGCACTATCCCATGCGTACTGTCGAAGATGTTGCTGCACAGGTTGGCCCTGCCACTGTGTTTTCGGTGCTGGATGCTAAGAGCTCGTTCTGGCAGATACCGCTAGATGAACAATCGTCCTACCTGACGACCTTTGCCACTCCCTTTGGGAGGTTCCGATTTCTGCGCATGCCGTTCGGGATCAGCTCCGCCAGTGAAGTTTTCCAGAGGACGATGGAACAGCTGTTTGCGGGGCTCCCGTGCGCTATCATTGTAGATGACATCTTGGTGTATGGTAAAGATGTGGAACAGCACGACCACAACCTCCGACTAGTTTTGGATCGAGCTCGGGAGGTAAATCTGAAGCTCAACCCCAGTAAATGCCGGTTCCGTGTCCCGGAGGTCACCTATGTGGGACACGTCTTCACAGCGTCCGGGCTGAAGCCCGACCCACAGAAGACCGCTGCTATCTCGGAGATGCCTGCTCCTGTGGATGTGCCGAGCCTCCAGCGTTTCCTTGGCATGGTTAATTACTTGGGAAAATTCATCCCCGATCTGAGCGAGTTGAGTGCCCCTTTAAGAGACTTGGTGAAGAAAGACACTGCATGGTCCTGGTTCCCGCAACACCAGGCTGCTTTCGATATGCTGCGTTCAAAGCTTGTCTGCACTCCGACGCTGCAATATTTCGATTTGAACCGTCCTATTGTCCTCACGTGCGATGCTTCAAAGTTCGGGCTGGGTGCTGCTTGTCTGCAAGTTCATGATGGGGTCCAGTTGCCCGTGTCCTTCGCGTCCCGCACGATGACTCCAGCTGAGCAGCGCTATGCCCAGATCGAAAAGGAACTGCTGGCTGTTGTGTTTGCATGTTCAAAGTTTAAGGACTATATCCTGGGCACCGAATTCTCTATTGAGACCGACCACCAGCCTCTGGTCACCATCCTCGGCAAGCCGATTCACGCTGCCTCCTCCAGGCTGCAGCGGATGATGCTGCAGCTGCAGCGTTTTACCTTCTCCGTAGTGTACCGTAGAGGCAAGGACATGTTTATTGCTGACACGCTGTCTCGGGCTCCTCTGGCTTCGACCACCCGTCACCCTTACGAGGCTTCAGGTATGATTGTCCTGAATGTCAACTTTGTTCCTTCAAAACAACTACAGTCCTTAGTTAAACACACTGCTGCTGACGCCTCGCTCCAACAGCTGGCTGCGGTCATTCAAAGGGGTTGGCCCGAGCGACGTTCTTCCCTGCCCGCCGCGGCAGTGCCCTACTTCCTGGTCCGTGACGAGCTGGTGCTACGAGATGGAGTTATCGTTAAGGGTCACAAGGTTGTGGTACCTGAGGCTCTTCGCCAACAGTATTTCGACACCGCTCATCGGGGTCATCCTGGCGCCGAGGCCACTCTCTCTATCGCCCAAAGCCAGTTTTATTGGCCTGATATGGCTGTGTATTTTCGGGACCGGGTGTCATCTTGCCCTACCTGCAACAGTCTCGCCCCGCAGCAGCAGCGTTTGCCCCTTCTGCAGCAGCCCGCACCGGACCTGCCATGGTCGGCGCTGGCAACGGACATTTTTGAGTGGCACGGCAAGCACTTCTTGGTGCTTGTCGACTCTTACTCCAACTGGTATGAGGTCGACCAGCTGTTCTCTCTCTCCTCTTCTGCTGTTATCGCGAAGCTGCGCCGCCACTTCGCGACCTTTGGATCACCAGCGAGCCTGCAGTCAGACAACGGCAGCCAATTTACCAGTGCGGAGTTCAAGGACTTTGCTGACCGCTGGAACTTTCGGCATTACACTAGTAGCCCTGAGTACCCTCAGAGCAATGGCCTGGCCGAGCGTGCTGTTCGCAGCGCTAAGGACTTGTTGAATCGCTGCCGCTCATCGAAGTCTGACATTTACCTCGCCCTCCTCAACCTGCGAAACATTTCCCGTGACGGTGTTCTGGGATCCCCGGCGCAGCGCCTCATGTCCCGGGTTACTCGACCTCCCATTCCGGTGGCCCAGCAGACTCTTACCCCAGCTGTTGTAAAACCTGCCGTGGTCCGTGAGCGTATTGCTACGAAGCAGTCCATTCAGAAGCGATCCCACGACAGGTCTTGCCGTGCCCTGCCTCCTCTGTCTCCTGGTCAGGTTGTCCGCATGCGTTCCACCTCCAGTCACCCTGGCCTTGCGGTTGTTGTTGGGACGGCTGGTTCACCTCGCTCCTATCTGGTGAACCTCGATGGTACTGTTTACCGTCGGTCCAGGCGGCACCTCCGCCTGGTGAACGAGCCTCCTCCTCCAACTCCTCCTGCTGACCCCCATGCTCCCCCTCTGTCCGCTCTCCCGCCTGTAGCGGTCACTAATCCTGTGCCTGCTCGCCCTGTCCCGGTTCTTCTCCCTGTGTCTGTTCCCGTGCCTCCAGCCGTCTCTTCCCCATCGCCAGGTCGCTCGCCTCCAATCCCTTTGTCACCACGCAAGTCCCCACATCGTAGTCCTCCTGTCGTGGGGTCTCCCCCGGTGCCCGTTCCTTTGGGGGGTGAGGGTGTGAGCGGGGTTCGTACCCGCTCGGGGCGGATTGTAAGGGCGCCTGACCGTTATGGCGATTATATTTGATTGCTGTCTATCCTTTTCCATTTGCTCTAGTGTATGAGACATGGTCGGCTGTCACGTTCCTTTCTTTTGTAAGAGGAAGGATGTAGATGTTTAGTACATGTCCCTTTAATTATAGGTTGTGTAGCCACTCCCCTTTCACCAAGTATATTACTGTCTCTCCATCCCTGGTACCTCCTCTAGTAAAACGTGCAGACCATGTACAACTAGGGCATCGGTATATATGTGATTAATAAAGACTCGGTAAAGAAACACTGTGTACGTGTATACTCCTTTACAGGTATCCCGTACCTGCCTTCTCTCCATACCCCCTGATCCCTTTAGCCACAAGGGCCACATCTAACTCCCTCTTAAATATAGCCAATGAACTGGCCTCAACTACCTTCTGTGGTAGAGAATTCCACAGACTCACCACTCTCTGTGTGAAAAATGACCTTCTCATCTCGGTCGTAAAAGACTTCCCCCTTATCCATAAACTGTGACTCCTTGTTCTGGAGTTCCCCAACATCGGGAACAATCTTCCTGCATCTAGCCTGTCCAACCCCTTAAGAATTTTGTAAGTCTCTATAAGATCCCCCCTCAATCTCCTAAATTCCAGCAAGTACAAGCCGACTGATATTTCAGTTGTTTATTTTTAATTACTTTGCAAACATTTCTAAACATCTGTTTTCACTTCTTCATTCTGGGGTGTTATGTGTAGATTGATGATAAAAAAAAGAATTTAATCCATTTTAAAATAAGGCTGTAACGCAACAAAATGGGGTCTGAATACTTTCTGTATGCACTGTAACTGTTGCATTGAATGCTTTGTACAAGAGGAATCAAGAGTAAAGAGTGTTTAATTGTCATATGCACCAGCAACAGAACAATGACAATCAACAGCACAACAAATGAATGTGCAATAAACAATAATACAATAAATGATCAACTGATAAATGATAAATGATCCCTGAATATCCATGTGCTATCTGAAAGCCTCTTAAATGCCACTTTAACACCAACCTCAAACTTTGCCCCTCTAACCTTAAAGCTATGCCCTCTAGTCTTTGACATGACCATCCTGGGGAAAAGGTTCTGACTGTCTATTCTGTCTATGCCTCACAATTATATATAGCTTTCACTTCTAGATACAAATGAAAATGTAGCTGTTCTTGTTTCTGATGCAAATAGTTTCTTGTGCGAAATATTATGGCGCAGATCTTACCCACAATAGAAACGGAAAAGTTTACATTTTTTACATTGCTTGATATGCACAGTATTTCAAGCAGTCATTGCTTTTATTTTAGATATTTAACATTCTATTTTTTTTTGTTTTTAGATGTGCATTAGATCCTTTTTCTATGGCACAGTCTTTAAAGTTAATCAAAATGTTGTCAAAATAACATGCTCCACAAAAATGACTACCAATTAATCACCTTCTCAATAGGTGAGTGGATGACTAGATGAGTTGTTAACACTGTTCCCTTTATGGATCAAACAAATACATCCTCAGGGTAGAGATGGTAAGATGTGCTATTCATCGTGACTTCTAGTTGATTTGTCTGATCACTGAAAATGGTAATGAGATGAGGAAGCACTCCACTGACTTCAGCAAACAACAACAGCATGAACAGTGTTGCTTTGGGCAAATGTGATGGGTAATCAACAACATTGCAATATGTATCCATTTGGAAGTGTGACTACATTTATAAGCAAAAATAACTGCTTGTTCCATACATTACAGTAGAATCATAGAAAAGGTTCAACATTAAAGGAGGACATTTGGTCCATTGTGCCTGCAGTAGTCAAGAGAAAATTGCCCAGCATAACCACTCCTATTACATTGTCCATGTGCCTGAAGGTTAAAGACCCTTGGTTACACATGAAAACACTTTGTAAATGTGCTGAGGGTTTCTGACACTGTTGTGTTAAACAATAGACAATAAACAATATGTGCAGGAGTAGGCCATTCGGTCCTTCGAGCCAGCACCGTCATCCAATGTGATCATGGCTGATCATCCACAATCAGTACTCCGTTCCTGCCTTCTTCCCATATACCTTGACTCCGCTATTTTTAAGAGCTCTTGAAAGCATCCAGAGAACCTGGCTCCACTGCCCTCTGAGGCAGAGAATTCCACAGACTCACCACTCTCTGTGAGAAAAAGTGTTTCCTCGTCTCCGTTCTAAATGGCTTACCCCTTATTCCTAAACTGTGGCTCCTGGTTCTGGACTCCCCCAACATCGGGAACATGTTTCTTGCCTCTAGCATTTCCAAACCCTTAACAATCTTATATGTTTCAATGAAATCCCCTCTCATCCTTCTAAACTCCAAAGTGTACAAGCCCAGCTGCTCCATTCTCTCAGCATTGTCTTGCAGTCTTGCAGAGAATGTGTTCCTAACTCGACCACCTGGAATAGCATGGGCAGCATTGAAGGATAAGGTCCTAATGTGATTAGTATAGATGGAAATAAAAAGTCAGCATGGTGGATCAAATAGCCCATTCCTGTGCTGTATGACTCTATGACCTTGTTGGGTGGAAACGTTTTCCTCATCTTCTCTTTAATCATCCATTGTCTGCTGGTTTTAGACATCTTCATAAATGCAATAGGTCTTTCCTATTTCATTAATCTATGAACAACCTTAGTGTTTCGCAGAGGACTTGATCCCCACTAAGGGACCTAACTTAATTGTACTCTCTCTTGCCACTCTTTAAATCAGTCCCAAAATCATTATTTCTGAGACCGTCATGCTTCCATTTCCTGGATTTAACTGGCTCCATGTAACTTCAGTGTTCAGATTCAAACTTTATTGTCATTGTGCAGCGTACATGTACAGATACAACGAAATGCAGTTAGCATCTCACCCAGAAGTGCGAACACAGAATAATGGAACAGTAAAATATATATATAAGTATATACAGTAGCAGTAGTGCAAATTTCGAGGGGGAGATCAGTCACTGGGGGAAGGAGTGCCCGGGGGGGGGGGGGGGGGGGAGTTTTCACCACCCTCTACAGTGCTTTCCGGTCAGAGACAGAGCAGTTGCCATACCAGTTAGTAAGGATGCTCTCGATGGTGCAGCGGTAGACGTTCACCAGAATCTGAGGAGACAGATAGACCTTCTTTAGTCTCCTCAGGAAGAGTGAGCCTTCTTGATCAGTGTTGAGGTATTGTGGGTCCAAGAGAGGTCATCAGAGATGTTGACCACCAGAAACCTGAAGCTGGAAACACACTCCACCTCTGTCCCGTTAATATGGATGGGGGTGTGCGTGCCACCCCTCGACCTTCTGTAGTCCACAATGAGCTTCTTGGTCTTCTTGGTGTTAAGGGCCAGGTTGTTGTCAGCGCACCATGCTGCAAGGAGCTGGACCTCCTCCCTATAGGCCGACTCATCGTTGCCGCTAATGAGGCCAATCACCATTGTATCATCTGCATACTTGATGATGGTGTTAGTACCATGTACAGATGTGCAGTCGTAGATGAAGAGGGAGTAGAGGGCTCAGCACACAGCCCTGTGGAATGCCGGTGTTCAAAGCAGCCATAAAAGTGGTTAAGCTCCTCAAGGAAGGAGGCGTCACTGGATGTGGGGGTGGTGTTGGTGGGTTTATAGTCCGTGATGGCCTGGATGCCTTGCCACATGCGTCGGGGGTCGGAGTTGTTCTTGAAATGCTCCTCAATCCCAAGCTTGTAGCTATGCTTAGCCTTCTTGATGCCCCTCTTCAGGTTAGCCCTGGATGAACTGTCGGCTCGAGCATCGCCTGACCTGAAAGCGGTGTCACGTACCTTCAGCAGTAGCTTGACCTCTCTGTTCATCCATGGCTTCTGATTCGGGAATGTGGTAATCCGTTTGAGGGAGGTGACACTGTTAATGGTGGAGTTGATAAAGTCCAAAACAGAGGAGGTATAAGAGTCAATGTCCATGTGGGAGTCAAGGGTGGCCTGAGCTGCAAACACATTCCAATCAGTGTTTCCAAAACGCTGCTGAAGTGTGGAGTCCGCTCCGTTCTTAGGCATTTGGCACGGAAAGTGACTGAACACAGGAAAGGCAGCCCACCCACTATCCATAGCATTTGCTGCCTATTCAAATGTGCAGAAAATTCCATATCTGTGTAGTTTATGCATCCTGTACTGGGACTACGGTGGAGTTAAGCAGTACCAAAAGACCCAAAGAGGTTTATTTTAGCAACTTTGCATACTGTGTGGAATTTTATATCAGAAACTAGTTCTGAAGCAGAATCTGTGCATTATGAAAGAGGTGGATAGTTACTTGAAAACAAGATGAATATTAAGAAGTACGAGACTATGTGAAAGTGGAAATAGGTCAGGTGGCAGGCAGCATGTTAAAACAGAGGCTCTTCTGCTCATCTAAAGACCAGGACATAGTTAACAGGTCAAATTAACAATGCTTGTTTGGTCAGATAGGACAGGTTCATAGTGGAATTGATGCATCTGTGCTACGAATTGAAAACATGAGAGAAAACAACCAGCAAATGCTAAGATAGCAAGTGAGTGCAGACGAGAAGTGAGAAATCCGTTAAATAATAAGGAAATTGGGTTTCAGATGTGAAAGACCATTTGGGGATTGGTGGGAATGGCAGTTGATCTTACACCACTCAGAGAGCGTTAATGATCAAAGATCTGCAAATTTGATAATTTCTGGCAGCAACTGATGACTACTGCCTGGGGAAAGCAGCTGCTGTGCACGTAATGCGATGTGTGATTAAACTCACATAATTTCCCAGCTACAATCAAGGGGAAATAAGGTTGTGCTTTCATGTTGCAGAGAGAAAAAAAATAAGGTTTAGCTTTTTTCCCCATTGTGAAATAACTATAGCAAGGATGACTACCTTAATCTAGCATTTTCTGAATAGCTATTTCTGGAAATATTGTTTCATTTGGCAGGGCAGCATTATGCTGAAAAGCAGAGAAGTGACAAATAATGCTAAGCACAAAGAAATAAATGTGTTGCATCATTACACTTGTGGCATTACCTTGATAAGTAAAAAGATTGTAATTGCCTTTTCAGAACTACTGGTGAGGAGCATTTTAATATTTGTGCCCCTTGTCTCTTATTGCTATAATAAGTAACATTTGCAAAAATGTCATGAAAGACTTGCTATCTCGATCCAGAGGGAAATAAGATATTTTAATCAGCGACTCTGTCTTTCAAAGGGATAATGAGACACATCTACTGGAATTCAACTCAACCTTCACATATGCTTAAAGAATCAGTGCTTTTGGCAAGTAAATTATTCTGTTTATTCCAATTGTATTTGGACTGTAATTTTGATGGCGCTCTTTGTGACTGCTGCAATGTGCACCATCCTTCATTGCGCTGGATATCACTGACCTTTAGATCTTCATCTTGGTTCAATGAAAGGAATGCGCAGTTAACGGATGTGATATAGTTGGGATTACGGAGATATGGCCCGGGGTGACCAAGACTGGGAGCTCAACATGCGGTGGTATTCAATATTCAGGAAGGATAGACAGAAAGGAAGAGGAGGTGGGGTTAAAGAGGAGATTCATGCAATTATAAGGAGAGACATTAGCTTGGATGATGTAGAATCTGTATGGGTAGAACTACGAAAAAGTCAAGGGGAGAAAATGCTTGTTGGAGTTGTGTACACACAACCAAACAGCAGGAGTAAGGTTGGGGATAGCATCAAACAGGAAATTAGGGATATGTGTAGCAAAGGCGCAGCAGTTATCATGGGTGACTTTAATCTACATATAGATTGGGCCAACAAAATTGGTAACAACATTGAGGAGGAGGATTTCCTGGAGTGCATAGGGGATTGTCTAACCCAATGAGGAAGGATTCTAATTGTCTAACCCAATGAGGAAGGATTAGTTAGCAATCTTGTTGTGTAAAGCCCCTTGGGCAACAGTGACCATAACATGGTAGAATTCTGCATTAATTCAGAGACAAGGGTCCTGAACTTAAATAAAGGTAACTTTGATGGTATGAGACAGGAATTGGCTAGGATAGACTGGCAAATAATTGACGATGGATATGCAATGGCAAATATTTACATATAGCATGGATGATTTACAACAAATGTTCATCCCAGTCTGGCATAAAAATAAAACAGGGAAGGCAGCTCAACTGCGGCTAATGAGGGAAATCAGGGATAGTGTTAAATCCAAGGAAGAGATATAGAAACATAGAAACATAGAAAAATAGGTGCAGAAGTAGGCCATTAGGCCCTTCGAGCCTGCACCGCCATTCAATGTGATCATGGCTGATCATCCAACTCAGTATCCCGTACCTGCCTTCTCTCCATACCCCCTGATCCCTTTAGCCACAAGTGCCACATCTAACGCCCTCTTAAATATAGCCAATGAACTGGCCTCAACTACCTTCTGTGGCAGAGAATTCCAGAGACTCACCACTCTCTGTGTAAAGAATGTTTTCCTCATCTCGGTCCTAAAGGAATTCCCCCTTATCCTTAGACGGTGACCCCTTGTTCTGGACTCCCCCAATATCGGGAACAAAATTGGCCAGGGAAAGCAGCAAACCAGAGGACTGAGAGTAATTTTGAATTCAACAGAGGAGGACAAAGGGATTAATTAAGAGGGGGGAAAATAGAGCATGAAATAAAGTTTGCGAGGAATATAAAAACTGACTGCAAAAGCTTCCTAGATATGTGAAGAGGAAACGATTAGTGAAGATAAATGTAGGTCCCTTATAGTCAGAAACAGGTGAATTTATAACGGGAAACAAGGAAATGGCAGAACAGTTAAACAAGTACTTTGGTTCTGTGTTCACTAAGAAAGACACAATCTCCCAGAAATACTAGGGGACCATGGAAGTAGTGTGCGGGAGGAACTGAAGGAAATTCACATTAGTCAGGAAATGGTGTTAGGTAAACTGTTGGGACTGAAGCAGATAAATCCCAGGGTCTGGTGGTCTACATCCCAGAGTACTCAATGAGGTTGCCCTAGAAATTGTGGATGCATTGGTGATCATTTTCCAATGTTCTATAGACTCTGGATCAGTTCCTGTGGACTGGAGAGTAGCCAATGTAACTCAATTTTTTAAGAAAGGAGGGAGAGAGAAAACAGGGAATTATAGACCAGTTAGCCTTACATCAGTGGTGGGGAAGATTCATGATTTGATTATTAAAGATGTAATAGCAGTGATAGGATCGGTCAAAGTCAGCATGGATTTATGAAGGGGAAATCATGCTTGACTAATCTTCTGGAATTTTTTGAGGATGTAACAAGTAGAATGGATAAGGGAGAGCTAGTGGATGTGGTGTATCTGGACATTCAAAAGGTCTTTGACAAGGTCCCACAAAAGAGATTAGTGTGCAAAATTAGAGCACATGGTATTGGGAGTAGGGTGTTGACATGGATCAAAAACTGGTTGGCAGACAGGAAGCAAAGAGTAGGAATTAACAGGTCTTTTTCAGAATGGCAGGCATTGAGCAAGGCTCAGTGTGGGGCTCCAGTCAACAATTTAGACAAGGGAATTAAATGTAACATCTCCATGGTTGCCGATGACACAAAGCAGGGTGGCAGTGTGAGCTGCGAGGAGGATGCTGCAAGGAGGCTGCAGGGTGACTTGGTTACAGGGGTGAGTGGGAAGATACATGGCAGATGCAGTATAATGTGGATAAATGTGAGGTTATCCACTTTGGTGGCAAGAACAAGAAGGCAGATTATTATCTGAATGGTGTCAGATTATGAAAAGGGGAGGTGAAATGAGACCTGGATTTCCTTGTACATCAGTCACTGAAAGTAAACATGCAGGTTCAGCAGGCAGTGAAGAAAGCTAATGGCATGTTGGCCATAGCGAGAGGATTTGAGTATAAGAGCAAGGAGGTCCCTCTGCAGTTGTACAGGGCCCTGGTGAGACCGCACCTGGAGTATTGTGTGCAGTTTTGGTCTCCTAATGTAAGTAAGAACATTCTTGCTATTGAAGGTGTGCATACTAATTCCAGGGATGGCGGGACTGACATATGATTAAAGAATAGATTGACTGGGCTGATATTCACTGGATTTTAGAAGAATGACAGGAGATTTATAGAATTATATAAAAAATTTAAGGGATTGGACAGGCTAGATGCAGGATAAATATTCACGATGTTGGGAGAGTCCAGAACCAGGGGTCACAGTTTAGGATAAGGGGTAGGCCATTTAGGACTGAGATTAGAAACGTCTTCAACCAGAGAGTTGTGAATCTGTGCAATTCTCTGCCTCAGAAGGCAGTGGAGGCCAATTCACTCGATGTTTGGAATCAAGGGATATGGGGAAGAAGCAGGAACAGGGTACTAATTTTTGATGATCAGCCATGATCATACTGAATGGCTGTGCTGGCTCAAAGGGCCGAATGGCCTACGCCTGCATCTATTTTCTATGTTTTGATTAATTGCCCAACTCCATGATCAAACAAGATGATAGCAATCTCTTCTATTTCCTACCTTCAGACTTCAGCTGCTGCGGTCACTTTGATCTGCTGCAATTTGCCTATCGCCACAAGAGATCAACAGCAAATGTTGTTTCTCTGCCGCTCCGCTGCTCTAAACCATTTAGATTACAGGTACGCAAACGTCAAACTGCCTCAAGAAGACGGCATCTGTCATCGAGGATCCTCACCATCTGGACCATGTCCAATTGTTGCTGCTGTCATCGGGCAGAATGTACAGAATAATAACAATAATAACAATAATAATAATAATATATTTTATTGTCATTACACATAAGTGCAACGAGATTTGGTTTGCAACTTCCATCCGATGTCATAACTTAATTGACAAATAAAATTTATGTTTGGATACCCCGAGAACAAGGTTTGTAAAAACAAACATTAGACCAGTAAATTCAACACAGACTAAAGTACGAGGCCAGGGGAGACAGTCCATGGGGGTGGGGGGGGGGGCACACAGCAGGGCTGGTTCAGAGCCACTATAGCTCTGGGAATTAAGCTGTTCCTGAGTCTGGAGGTGCGGACATAGAAGGCCTTGTAACGTCTGCCGGAAGGGAGTAGTTCGAACAGTCCATTACAAGGGTGAGAGGAGTCTTTATGGATGCTGACGGCCTTCCTGAGGCACCGTGTGTGTTAGATGCCCTCCAAGGCTGGTAGCGGTGTCCCAATAAGTCCCACATAACCAGGTTCAGGAACAGCAATTTTCCTACAATCATCAGGTTTTTGAACCAACTTGCACAATGTTAATGCTACTTCAACAACGACACTCTACAGACCACATCGTATGACTTTTTTTCTAATTGTTTTACCCTTATGTGTTCGTTTTTTTTGCACGGTCTTTTTCTTTTTGCTGCTTTGGATAATTCATGTAGACTTTATATTTTTGCGTGTTTGGCTAAATCCACATGCCTGTGGTGGTGCTGCTGCAAGGTAGACTTTCAGTGTACCTCTGCATCTCACTGTTCGTGTGCATATGAAAATAACTACCTGATTTGACTGGATACAGTGAAAAATTGTTGGATGCTTTCCAGGCACCAGGTGGCGCCGCACAATGGCAGCCTCGCCAACAGTTTGTCTCATTCTGTTCTTCTTTTGTTTTTAGTCTGTTGTTAAATATATGTTTTAGTGTATCTTTGTATTATGTGGTGGGAGCGAGGAGGTGGGGGAAACTTTTTTTTAATCTCTTTCCTCGACAGGGATGTGATTTTTATTTTCCATATCATATCTCCATCCGCACTGTGGCCTAACTTCGTGAAGCTGGCAGCCTCTTGCTGGGGATCGACTTTTGGAGCTCCAACCGCGGGAGCCTGCAGACTTAATATCGTGGAACCGGCGGTCCCTGTCGAGGATCGACCTCGGAGCTCCAGGCCACAGGAACTTCGACCGCCCCAACGCAGGAGCTTCGATCGCCGGCTGCGAGAGCTTCGATCACCCCGACTGCGGATGGTTCGACTGCCCTGTCCACGGGAGAATAAGGAGGAAAGAAGATAAGACTTTATTGCCTTCCATCACAGTGAGAAATATGGGGGAGCCGCTGTGGTGGATGTTTATGTTAACTTTTATGTCTTGGTGCTTTTTTGGTATGACTGTATGGCAAAGCAAATTCCTTGTATGATTTAACATACTTAGCTAATAAATTAATTACAATTACCATTCATAACTTATATGAGTACATCAGGTAGTGCAAAAGAGAAAATAAACAGAATGTGGAATATAAAAAAGTACAAGGGTCGCAATGATGTAGATTGAGAATTCATCCTTACCATATGAGAGGTCCTTTCAAGAATTTGATATCAGCAGGGAAGAAGCTGTTCTTGAATCTTTTGGTACATGTGTTTTTTAAGCTTTTTTATCTTCTGCAGTTTAACCAAAAGTTCCAAACTAAACACATTCCTATTTCTTACTTTTCTGCTACTTCTTTGAATATGAAGAATATGAGAGGCCGTTGGAAGAGGGAGGCGGATCACTAAGGATCACAATCACTAACGTTCCATTCAGATAAGGGTTTTTTTTTGAGGAAGCCGCTGATTGGGAGAAAGCAGCTGATTGACAGTCAGATTCCAGCAGTTTGTAGTGTACTGTATTTTGTCAGGTATCCAGGGTAAGTGGGGAATTGTACTTTGTATTGTGTTGATATTGTATCCTGTGGAAGGGGGGAGTATGAAGGCCAGGGCAGTGTACTGTTATGGATGTCAGATGTGGGAGGTCAGGGAATCTGATAGCTCTCCAGACGTCCACATCTGCGCCAGGTGTGTCGAGATGGGGGTCCTAAGGGACTGTGTTAGGAACCCGGAGCAACAGCTCGAGGACCTCCATCTGGTCAGGGAGAGTGAGGAGGTCATAGACAGGAGTTACAGGGAGGTGCTCATTCCCAGACTACGGGAGGCAGACAAGTGGGTCACTGTTAGGAAGGGCAAGGGGCAGAGGCAGGGACTAGTGAGTACCCCGGTGGCTGTACACCTGGAAAATAGGTACTCATGTTTGAGTACGATTGGAGGGGGCAGCCTTCTTGGGGGCAGCAACAGTGGCCGGGCCTCCGGCACAGAGACCGGCCCTGATGCTCAGAAGGGTAGCAAAAAGAGGAGGGCAATTGTAATAGGGGACTCCATAGTTAGGGGGTCAGATTGGCGATTCTGTGGACGCAGTCGGGAGACCCGGATGGTAGTTTGCCTTCCTGGTGCCAGGATCTCGGATGTGTCGGAACGTGTCCAAAAGATTCTGAAAAGGGAGGGAGAGGAGCCTGATGTTGTGGTACACATAGGTACCAATGACATAGTCAGAAAAAGAGAAGAGGTCCTGAAAGGAGAATTTAGGGAGTTGGGGGGGAAAGTTAAGGAGAAGGACCAAAAGAGTAACAATTTCAGGATTACTGCCTGTGCCATGTGACAGTGAGAGTAGGAATGGAATGAGGTGGAGGATAAATGCGTGGCTGAGGGACTGGTGCAGTGGGCAGGGATTCAAGTTTCTTGATCACTGGGACCTCTTTTGGGGAATTCATGATCCGTATAAAAAGGACGGGTTGCACATGAACCGAAGGGGGACCAATATCCTGGCGGGGAGATTTGCAAAGGAGACTTTAAACTAGAAAGGCTGGGGGGAAGGACTCGGGTAGAGGGGGCTAGGGGACAGGGTGTGGGGCAAGAGGCAGAGAAGGGAAGCACTCGGACCCAAAATGTACGCAAGAAAGGGGAAAAAGATAATAAACAGAGAATAAGGGATGGTAGGTTTCTAAAATGTGTATATTTTAATGTTGGGAGCATTGTAAGAAAGGTGGATGAACTTAGAGCCTGGATTGACACCTGGAAATATGATGTTGTGGCAATCAGTGAAACATGGTTGCAGGGGGCTGTGATTGGAAACTAAATATTCCAGGATTTTGTTGCTTCAGGTGTAATAGAATTGGAGGAACCAGAGGTGGAGGTGTTGCATTGCTTGTCAGAGAAGATATTACAGCAGTGCTTTGACAGGAAAGATTAGAGGGTTCGTCTAGGGAGGCTATTTGGGTGCAACTGAGAAGTGGGAACGGTGTAGCAACACTTTTAGGGGTGTATTGTAGACCGCCAAAAGGGGAGCGAGAATTGGAAGAGCTAATATGTAAGGAGATAGCAGATATTAGTAGTAAGCACAAGGTAGTGATTGTGGGATATCTCAATTTTCCAAAAATAGACTGGGAAACACATTCTGTAAATGGGCTGGATGGTTTGGAGTTTGTAGTTTGTAGTTTGTAGTTTTTTGCAGCAACACATAGAGGTATTGACCAGAGAAGGGGCAGTGCTGGACCTCCTGTTAGGAAATGAGGCAGGTCAGGTGACGGATGTATGCGTTGGTGAGCACTTCGGGACCAATGATCACAATACCATTAGTTTCAATATAATTATGGAGAGAGTCAGAACTGGACTTAGGGTTGAGATTTTTGATTGGAGAAAGGCTAACTTTGAGGGAATGCGTAAGGATTTAAAAGGAGTGAATTGGGACATTTTGTTTTATGGGAAGAATGTAGAAGAGAAATGGAGGACATTTAAAGGGGAAATTGTAAGAGTACAGAATCTTTATGTTGCTGTTCGGTTGAAAGGAAATAGTGAAAATTGGAAAGAGCCATGGTTTTCAAGGGAAACTGGACACTTGGTTCGAAAAAAGAGAGATATCTACAATAATTATAGGAGGCATGGAGTAAATGAGGTGCTAGAGGAGTATAAAGAGTGTAAAAAGAATCTTAAGAAAGAAATTAGAAAAGCTAAAAGAAGATATGAGGTTGCTTTGGCAAGAAAGGTGAAAGTAAATCCAAATGGTTTCTACAGCTATATTAATAGCAAAAGGATAACGAGGGATAAAATTGGACCATTAGAGAGCCAGAATGGACAGCTATCTGCAGAGCCAAAAGAGATGGGGGAGATATTGAACAATTTATTTCCTTCGGTATTCACCAAGGAGAAGGATATTGAACTCTGTGAGGTAAGAGAAAAAAGTAGAGTAGCTATGGAAACTATGAGATACAAAGAGGAGGAAGTACTGACACTTTTGAAAAATATAAAAGTGGATAAGTCTCCAGGTCCTGACAGGATATTCCCTAGGACATTGAGGGAAGTTAGTGTAGAAATAGCAGGGGCTATGACAGAAATATTTCAAATGTCATTAGAAACGGGAATAGTGCCGGAGGATTGGCGTACTACGCATGTTGTTCCATTGTTTAAAAATGGTTCAAAGAATAAACCTAGCAATTATAGACCTGTTAGTTTGACTCAGTGGTGGGCAAATTAATGGAAAGGATACTTAGAGATAATATATATAAGCATTGGATAAACAGGGTCTGATCAGGAACAGTCAACATGGATTTGAGCCTGGAAGGTCATGTTTGACAAACCTTCTTGAATTTTTTTGAAGAGGTTACTAGGGAAATTGATGAGGGTAAAGCAGTGGATGTTGTCTATATGGATTTCAGTAAGGCCTTTGACAAGGTTCCCCATGGAAGGTTGGTTAAGAAGGTTCAATCTTTGGGTGTTAATGGCAGAGTAGCAAGATGGATTCAACAGTGGTTAAATGGGAGATGCCAGAGAGTAATGGTGGATGGCTGCTTGTCAGGTTGGAAGCCAGTGACCAGTGGGGTGCCTCAGGGATCTGTGTTGGGTCCACTGTTGTTTGTCATGTACATCAATGATCTGGATGATGGAGTGGAAAATTGGATAAGTAAGTATGCAGATAATACTAAGATAGGTGGTGTTGTGGATAATGAAGTAGATTTTCAGTCTGCAGAGAGATTTGGGCCATTTGGAAGAGTGGGCTGAAAGATGAAAGATGGCAGATGGAGTTTAATGCTGATAAGTATGAGGTGCTACATCTTGGCAGGACAAATCAAAATAGGACGTACATGGTAAATGGTAGGGACTTGAGGAATGCTGTGGAACAGAGGGATCTAGGAATAACTGTGCATAGTTCCCTGAAGGTGGAATCGCATATAGATAGGGTGATAAAGAAAGCTTTTGGTGTGCTGGCCTTTATAAATCAGAGCATTGAATATAGGAGTAGGGAAGTAATGTTAAAATTGTACAGGGCATTGGTGAGACCAATTCTGGAGTATGGTGTACAATTTTGGTCGCCTAACTATAGGAAGGATGTCAACAAAATAGAGAGAGTACAGAGGAGATTTACTGGAATGTTGCCTGGGTTCCAGCAACTAAGTTACAGAGAAAGGTTGAACAAGTTAGGTCTTCATTCTTTGGAGCACAGAAGGTTAAGGTGGGACTTGATTGAGGTGTTTAAAAGGCTGAAAGGGATAGACAGAGTTGATGTGGATAAGCTTTTCCCATTGAGGATAGGGAAGATTCAAACAAGATGGCATGACATGAGAATTAAGGGACAGAAGTTTAGGGGTAACATGAGGGGGAACTTCTTTACTCAGGTTTACTGTGGAATGATTTTCCTGCAGAAGTGGTGGAGGCAGGATCGATTTTAACATTTAAAAGTAAAGTGGATAGGTATATGGACGGGAAGGGAATGGAGGGGTATGGTCTGAGTGCAGGTAGATGGGACTAGGGGAAAATAAATGGTCGGCACGGACTGGAAGGGCCGAGAGGGCCTGTTCCCGTGCTGTAATTGGTATATGGTTATATGATTTGCAAGGATGAGTTCAGCTTCCACCTGTACATCAGTGAAGGTCAACTTTGTTGAATTATGTTATATGCCTGTCTTTCTGACAATAAGTGTAAATGGTTAGCGTTAGAACATTATTTCTACAATGGCCCAGCAAGGGACAATACATGCTAGTCTTGCTCAAAGATCTTTGTTCTTGCAAGCGATACCTGATCCTGAACAATGAATAGGTAAAAACAAAAAGAAGAATTTTAATCATTTATGAAGAAGCATCACACTCAGGATGTCAATGAATGAACAGTGAATATACTCTCATCAGGATTGCCCACATCTATGGGAGAACTAAAATGAGCTACGTTTGTATCATTTTAACCTGAGTGGTATGAAAGTGATCCTACGGTATTTAGTTTCCATTCTAAAATGTGTACCTTCAATCTTGGTTCATCTCTTATCCATGCTCAGTTTTGGGCAGATTCTTTAATGAACAGAGGTGAGCAGCAAACACTAGATTCAGTCTACCCCCTGTATTATACACTTACATAGCAAATTGTACTATATCAAGTCTGTTTCTAAGGCCACATCTACTACCAGAACATCTCTATATTTTCACCATAGTTTCCTGTGTCTCCACATGAAAGCAAAGGCTTTGTCCTTTATCTCTCTAAAAAGTTCTCTGCCATGCTGAATATGATTTTTGCTCCACTTGTTAACATACATACAAATTCACTGCTGTGTTTCTACATTACTTGGGTTTCAATTCCTGTATTAGAACTGTGGCTATTTTTCCAAAGATTTGCCATTGGGAGTAAAGTTCTTTGGGATGTCCTGCAGATTTCTTTCTTGCACAAAAATAACATACAACATAGCATTGCAAGTCAATGATAACCAATCCACTGGATGAGGAGGATATAGCCCCTTTGTTAGACTGCACCACATGTGTGTGCTGCACATTTTCTTCAGGAAATAAAATGTAGCAGAGGCCATATTCTAAAAATAACAAAGAATATTTTTTGTAGTTTTGGTAATTTATTTCATCCTATACTTTCAAATTATATGTGATAATTTGCTTATAAATGTAACCTTACTTTTCCAGTTTCCTCTTTTAATGCATCTCACAAACACAGACATAGGGACCAGTAGGGTGAATAGAGTTTGTATAAAATGTAATAAGATACAAGATATAGCGGATGCTGGCATTATATTTGAGTATGGTCAATTTAAATTTATTAAAGATCCATCTGCATTCATAATGTGTTGTAATATCTTAATCATACGGTCTTCCTTCAACAAAGTAATGCAATAAGCTTTCAAGTTTCTGCACGTTAAGCTATTAGGTCACCTGGAGAAACCGCTGAAGATTGAAGATCGATTAACTGAGACCTAATCAAATTCTAATGAAGACAGCTCATCAATTTACTCAGGCATCTAGTGATTCTTTCCTATGTGACCTAATAGTCTCAGATGCAGAATCAAATGAATAAACCCACGTCGCCTTTAATTACTCAAACTTGTTTACATTGGGCAGGGGTCAAACGGAAATGTCCAGTTGGCTTTGTTTCGCAGTGTTTATTGTACCAACCAAAACCAAGTCTATTTATTTATCTTTCTGCCAATGAGATGCAGATTCTGCTAATAACTAGACACACTTGAGGATAACTTATATGTCCTCTATTTCATACCCTTCCTCTTCCCTTCAGTGTGTACTTTTCTTGGTGAGTTACAATGAAGCAATGGCATACAATAGATCAGCACATGTTCAATCCCAGATGGAGAGATCACAACTATAATAGGTTTGGTAACTGGTTGAACCCCCAATTGGTACAATTGGTTTTGTAGTGATATTGGGGTTAATGCCCAGGTTTAGATCACCTTATTGTCTAAGGAACTGATGAGCTACAATGCTGAGAGATATATCCTACACTTTGGGTATATCATTGCCCAATCTATTGTTCTTGAGTTTGAATTGATTGTATATATGTGTGATATATCTGACCTTGAAGAAGGGTCTCGACCTGAAACATCACCCATTCCTTCACTACAGAGATGCTGCCTGTCCCGCTGAGTTAATCCAGCTTCTTGTCTTCTGTTTAAACTAGCATCTGCAGTTCCTTTCTACATTTATCTGATATTTTTGGCTAGCATGTATATCAAAGCTTTTCACTGTACCTCAGTACACATGCCAATAATACATTTAAACATATACCTCTCCCAGAGTAAAACTATAAAATGTTATACTTTTCTCTGCTGTGATGAATCCATGATTCATTGGATTCTTTAGCCATCTTATACATTTACCTTCGCAAAATGAAAACCACAGAAATCAGATCGTTATTGTGTAAAATATGGAAAAAAACAGTCTGAGTAAAAGCAGATCAACTATGGGCATACTTTAAACCCACAAAGCATGCATTGCAAACTGCATGGCAAATGTGATTTCATGCTAGGAGTCATTTACAATTTTGGTACAAAGACCTAAGTATGTCATATTTAATATCTGCGCAATCTATAAGTTTAATAATGTTTTGTCCTCCGGCCAACAGCAGGCCTATTTCGCACCGCTATTTGAAAATCAAAATTCCTGTCAGGAAAACTGTCACCAGCCATCTTGGGTGAGGACAAAGGAGACAAATGTTTAAAACATTTAAAAGATACTTGGATGGGTCCATGGATAGGAAAGATTTAGAGGGATATACCTCTCTCCGAGTAACTGGTGTAGAAGCTTGTGTAAGTTTATATGCAAATTGATTCAGTATTAGTCATGTTTTACAATCAATTGTGTTCATTTTTAAAACTAGCATTAGATGCAGGGCTTGTTGCCAGTGTGAATTAAGCAGCATTGGGCGTTTCCAATAAATTTGCGTATATGATAGTCTCAAAATTAAGCTGCATCTTATGGCCAGTAGAGCAGTAATTAGGTAAGCTGGGAAATCATTTATTTTCTAAATTCAATGAAGAACTTATTATTACAATGTAACTGGTGAACAATTTTACATATTTTAAGCCATATTCAGATTATTTATAAAGAAATACTAATGAGTGATAGATTTGCACTGTGATTTACATCATTTTATATATAATATTGATTGAATTTTCAAACTGTATGAATATGTAGCTGAATTTCTTTTTATTTAATGTTTTCTTCAATTATGTTTCTAAAGCAGTGGTAGATTTTGTATCTGGTAAAATGGAAATATGTTTGAATGGTAAAAGGATTCTGAAAAAGTACTTTACAAAATACAGTTTGCTTCCAGTTTTAAGAGTAATTTTCTCCAGAATCACCGATGTCAGTCAAATGGTATCAAAGCCGAGAATGAAAATCAAATTAAAGTTTGAATTCAAGAACAAAAACAAAAAATGCTGGAATCATTCAATGTCGGGCAGCATATGTGAATGACTGATTTGATCATTGACTGTGTTTTATGTTTGCTGATGTTGCAAGATTTGCGGAGAGTTTGCAGCATTTGCTGCCTTTGTTAAGAGATAAAAAACCTTTGGAATTTGTTCCACCTCCAACAGGATTCCACTTCTATTCCTCTATAGCCCACTTTTGTCGAACAGCTCACTCCTTTCACAACTCCCAGACATGTCTGTCTGTCTGGCCAACTGTTCCATGCCTACAGCACTGTCCCTGGGAACTGCAGTGGATGCAACCCCTTTTACCTTTTCTATATCTATCCTCACGGAATCCAAACAATCTTTTCAGTTCAAGCAGTGAATTGATTGCCTTCCTCCAAACTGATGCACAGGATTCCATGTTCACAAGGTTGCTCCCTCAGTAATGAAACCAAAAGCAGGTCATGGAACACCTGCATTCAGTCAAGAATTTGGCTTCCAGCCACTTGAACTCATTCTCAGTCTCACCTTTCTGTCAGTGATCTCCTGTGCGCAATGGGTCAGTTTTCCTTTTTCCCTTTATACAGCTTGACCTGCTGGTTATGCTCCCCAGCCCTGTTATTAGCAACACGTAATACAGGGAAAAAAAGAATGATGTCACCCACCAACTGTTCCACTAAAGGGCCTGTCCTACAAGCATGCAACTCCATGTGATGAGCGCGACCTAACTTGGTCGCTTGAGCCGTCCGGCGTCGCGGGGCCGGTCCCACTTCGATCGGCGGAGCCGTGCAGAATTGTGCGGAGTTCGTCCCGACATCGCGCGGGGCTCCAAAAAACTGACTATGTTCGAAAATTCCGCGTGGCAACAGCTTGTCGGCTCGCAGTCGCCTCGACACATTACACACCGTCTCGACGTCGTGCCTCCGTGAACCTATCTGTAGGTGCCTCCGTGACCCTCTATGTGTGTGGCTCCGTGGCCCTCTGTGTGTGCGCCTCTGTGCCCCTCTCTGTGTGCCCCTCTCTGTCCTGGCGAACTTACCTTAAGACTTCGCTCCAAGTTCGCCTCACTTTGCGCCGCGTTGCGCCACTCACCCGACCTCCGCGCGGCCCTCGCTGCCGGTTTGGTCGTGCTTGCCACATGTAGGCGCATGCTGGTGGGAACGGCCCTGTACAGGGGATCACCCGACCTCCGCGCGGCCCCCGCTTCTAGTTTGATCGCGCTCATCGCATGGAGTCGGATGCTGGTAGGACAGGCCCGTAACTCATTTGATCTAGTCTCCTTTATCACAGATATTCCCTCTGTCTTCTCCAATACCAGCTCAATGCTATTACCTATTCGGCAACATGAAGAGAAATTAGAGAGTTATGGAGACATTGAGCCACAGATTATGGAAACAGACCCTTCAGCCTAACTCCTCTATGCTGACTAAGATGTTACATCTAGCCAGGTCCAATGTGCCCTCATTTGGCCCATTATCCCTCTAAACCACCCCTATCCATGTAGATATCCAAGAGTATTTTTAATGCTGATAAAGTACCTACTTCTCTACTTCCTCTGGAAACTCCAATGTTCTCTCGACTCTGGGTCAGTTTCTGTGGACTCTAGGGTATCCAATGTAACTCCACTTTTTAAGAAAAGAGGGAGAACGAAAACAGGAAATTATAGACCAGTTAGCCTTACATCAGTAGTGGGGTAAATGCTTGAGTCAATTATTAAAGATGTTATAGCAGCGCATTTGGAAAGCAGTGACAGGATCGGTCGAAGTCAACATGGATTTATGAAGGGAAAATCATGCTTGACTAATCTTTTGGAATTTTTTGAGGATGTAACAAATAAAATGAATAAGGGAGAGCCAGTGGATGTGGTGTATCTGGACTTTCAAAAAGCCTGAGATTAGTGTGCAAAATTAGAACATGTGGCAGTGGGGGTAAGGTATTGACATGGATAGAGAACTGGTTGGCAGACAAGGAAGCAAAGAGTAGGAATTAACAGGTCCTTTTCAGAATGGTAGGCAGTGACAGTGATGTGGATAAATGTGAGGTTATCCACTTTGGTGGCAAAAACATGAGGGTAGACTATTATCTGAATGGTGGCAGATTAGGTAAGGGGGAGATGCAACGAGACCTGGGTGTCATGGTACACCAGTCATTGAAAGTAGGCATGCAGGTGCAGCAGGCAGTGAAGAAAGCAAATGGTATGTTAGCATTCATAGCGAAAGGATTTGAGTATAGGAGCAGGGAGGTTCTACTGCAGTTGTACAGGGTTTTGGTGAGGCCACACCTGGAGTACTGCGTACAGTTTTGGTCTCCAAATCTGAGGAAAGACATCCTTGCCATAGAGGGGGTACAGAGAAGATTCACCAGACTGATTCCTGGGATGTCAGGACTTTCATATGAGGAAAGATTGGATAGACTCGGTTTGTACTCGATGGAATTTAGAAGATTGAGGGGGGATCTTATAGAAACCTACAAAATTCTTAAGGGGTTGGACAAGCTAGATGCTGGAAGATTGTTCCCGATGTTGGGGGAGTCCAGAACAAGGGGTCACAGTCTAAGGATAAGGGGGAATTCCTTTAGGACCGAAATGAGGAAAACATTCTTTACACAGAGAGTGGTGAGTCTCTGGAATTCTCTGCCACAGAAGGTAGTTGAGGCCAGTTCATTGGCTATATTTAAGAGGGCGTTAGATGTGGCACTTGTGGCTAAAGGGATCAGGGGGTATGGAGAGAAGGCAGGTACGGGATACTGAGTTGGATGATCAGCCATGATCACATTGAATGGCGGTGCAGGCTCGAAGGGCCGAATGGCCTACTCCTGCACCTATTTTCTATGTTTCTATGACTAATGGGGTGCCGCAAGACTCAGTGCTGGGACATCAGTTATTTACAATATATATTAACTATTTATGCAAGGGAATTAAATGTGACATCTCCAAGTTTGCGGATGACACAAAGCTGGGTGGAGCTGCGAGGAGGATGCTATGAGGCTGCAGAGTGACTTGAATAGGTTGGGTGAGTGGGCAGATGCAAGGCAGATGCAATATAATGTGGATAAATGTGAGGTTATCCACATTGGTAGCAAGAACAGGAAGACAGGTTATTATATGAATGGTGTCAGATTAGGAAAAGCGGAGGTACAACGAGACCTGGGTGTGCTTGTACATCAGTCACTGAAAGTAAGCATGCAGGTACAGCAGGCAGTGAAGAAAGCTAATGGCATGTTGGCCTTCTTTACGAGAGGATTTGAGTTGACGAGCAAGGATGTCCTACTGCAGTGGTTAGTCCACACCTGGGGTATTGTGTGCAATTTTGGTCTCCTAATATGAGGAAGGACATTATTGCTAATGAGGGAATGCGGCGTAGGTTCACCAGGTTAATTCCCGGAAGGGCAGGACTGACATATGATGAAAGAATAGGTCAACTGGGCTTGTATTCACTGGAATTTAGAAGGATGAGAGGAGATCTTATAGAAACGTATACAATTCTTAAAGGATTGGACAGGCTAGATGCAGGAAAAATGTTCCCAGTGTTGGGGGAGTCCAGAACCAGGTGTCACAGTTTAAGAATAAAGGGTAGGCTATTTAGGACGAAGATGAGGAAAGAAAATTTTCACCCAGAGAGTTGTGAATCTGTGTAATTCTCTGCCACTTGAAGGCTGGCTTGAAGGGCTGAATGGCGTAAAGGGCCGAATGGCCTACTCTTGCAGCTATTTTTCTATGTTTCTAACTCGTTTCATATATTTACCGCCCTCTGAGTTGACCCTCAGGAATCTATTAAATCTTTTCCCTCTCACCTTAAACCTTTGTCCACTGGTTCTTGATTCCCCATACCTAGGTAAAAAGACTCTGAGCATTCACCCTATCTATTCCACTTTTGATTTTATACATCTATTTAAGATCATCCCTCAGCCCCCATTTGTCTTCTAAATAGGGTCGCAAAATAGGAATGGAGTTTACAGTTAATGTTTTCTATGTAACCAGGTGTTCCAATGGATTTGATCGTCATCGACAAGATTGGGTGGATAATGGCTGTCCTGATGAGGTGCGTGGGTCTGAAGGAGAGTTGAGATGAGTAATAGAACAAAATTTAATTTCAAATAGAATTGTATTATTTTCTACACCTCATTAAATCGTGTTCATGAAAACCATTGACTGTAACAGTACTAACTACATTAATGGATTTGATGCAAAAGCATGGATGTTTTTTAGCTGTAAGATGAGGTCTATCTAATGCCATCAGACTGTTGTGCCCTTTATATTGTGTGCCAGTTATATTATGATAAAAAGATAGGTGCAAACAGCTGGAGTAACTCAGCAGGTCTGGCAGTATCTCTGGAGAAAAAGGATGGGTGATGTTACAAGTTGGGACCCTTCTTCAGACTGCCATTCTGCCATAACCCAAAACGTCACCCATCCTTTTTCTCCAGAGATGCTGCCTGACCTTATGAGTTACTCCAGCACTGTGTCTATCTTCGGTATAAACCAACACCTGCAGTTTCTTTCATATCATGATAAAAGTTGTGCCCACAGTGTCTCCAATGGTACTTTTGTAGGCATAATATTGCCATAGGGTGGTTGGTTTATGAGGGTATTTAGTTTCTATGCTTTACTGAAGCTGAACTGCTCTCTTTCTAATAGTCTAATGATCAGGCCTGTGACAACTCGCCTGAGGAAATGACTCAAGCTTCTTCAGCTACGACCACAAGCCTTGTGATGACAACGACAACACACAAGACCCCAGGCATCACATCCACAACTGCTATTACGTCTGGCCTTCCTACTTCCAGCTTAACCACAGAAGGTATGTGGAAATCAAACCTAACAGTATATTGATCACCAGTCAAAGAATATCACGGCAGCTGCAAAAAGATGACTGTCAAAATTTTACCTGTATAGCTTAGATATCTGTAATAATCAGTCTGTTATTACACACAATATTACCCCAACATTTTGTGTCTGTATTTGTTAATATACACAGTTTGCTCTGGTTAGAAAGTATGTTAGCTTCACAAAGTGTCTCGCAGAAATTGTAGAAGTTTTCCAATTTAAATAATAAGTTCGTATCTCATTGGAGCAGAGTTAGGTCTTTCAGCCCATCGAGCCTATTCCGCCATTCAATCAATCTTTCCTGCCTTCTCCCCATAACCTTAAATACCCTTACGGGTCTGTCCCACTTAGGCAACTTATTTTACGAATGTAGGCGACTGTTATAGTTGAATCGCCGAAAAAGTGAATGTATCAAACTATGTAGAACAAGCTACAACTATCTACAACTTAATCACTGATGCACTCGTGACAATTGTCGACCCAATAGTGGGGACTGAAGATGACCTTCGACTTATAGATGACTACACCCACGATCACAGAAAGCAAGCTTCGAGAAGCTACGACTGGCTACGACTCTAGTTGTAAGATCACCTATAAAAATGATGTTCGATTTTTCAAACATGTTCTTTTAAATTCAGTGTATTGCTTGTTTTAGTATTAGATTTATCGAAATGTATAAAAATGTTCTTTTAAATTCAGAGTATTGCTTGTTTTCGTGTTAGATTTATCGAGATGTATAAAAATAAAATCCTTTTAAATCCTGTGCATTTGAAGTGCTTGTGTCTGTTGTCTTTATCAAAATAAATGTGAAAAGTCAAACTTTAAATACAGTGCATTCCTTCCTTGCGTTTCTGTGTATTTCAATTATTTAAATATATGAGAAATTAGATGTGAGATATAAGTAATGACATGAGGGACTACTATGAAAAAGAATGATAATCATACATCAATTTGAGGTTAAGTTCAGGGATTTCATTTATTGGTAATGAAACATATAAAAGTCATATAAACAAACAAATGTTGATAACAGGCTGGTGGGTGGTGTTGAGGCTTGTGCCCTGCCCCTGCGCTGAAGCCTTCTCCTCGGAGCCATGTCTCACACCGCCTGATCCACTGAAAGGAAAATTGCGCAATGACCGCGCACAGGAATTTCTTTCGCAATGAGCCAATGAAAAATGACCGGTCAGCAAAGGTGATTAACTAGGACTACCTACGACTATCACGACTACCTACGATTACCCACGATGACATGGTGACACTACTAGGACTAGACCTACAACTACAAAAGTATCGATTTTCTCCATGGCGACCAACTTTTGGTCGCAGAAAATCTTTCAACATGTTGAGAACTTTTGGTGACCATACTGAGGCCGCGACTAGTTCCCAGAATGCGGGAACTCCACTCGACCATGAAGGAGACTCACCGGAGACCATGAAGGAGACCACCTGCAACCTTAGTAAAGTGAAAATCCTTGCTTTGCATACCTTCCAAACAGATTAGATTTTCAATGCATCGATAAAATCAGTTGAAACTCAAGTACAATAGTTTTAGAAATCCAGTTTTAGAGATACACTGAGGAAATTAGCCCTTTAACCCACCAAGTCCGCACTAACCATCGATCGATCACCTGTTACGACTTGTTGCGAAACTGAGGAAACTACTCACGACCATGCAGGCGACACCCCGGCAACCGGTGAACATCTAGTGACCATGTGGCGACCACGTGTAGTCGCCTAAAAAATCGCCGGTGGGACAGGCCCTTAACTTACATCATAGAAATGCAAATGAAAAACAACTTATATTAGTTATTCATCTCACTGAAGATGGACACAAAAAGCTGGAGTAAGTCTGCGGGACAGGCATGATCTCTGGAGAGAATAATGGATAATGTTTTCACACAAGGGTTGTATGGAATAAGCTGCCAGATGAGGTAGTTCAGGGTGGGACTATCCCAATGTTTAAGAAACAATTAGACAGGTACATGGCTAGAACAGGCTTGGAGGGATATGGACCATCCCAGGCAGTTGGGACTAGTGTAGCTGGGACATGTTGGCTGGTGTGGGCAAGTAGGGCCGAAGGGTCTGTTTCCACACTGTATCACTCTATCACTATGACTCTAAAATGGGAAGTGTACACTATGTCAAATTTCATCTATTTTAAATAGTTTTGATTCAAATCATTAATCTATTAAACTTTTTAGTCAACATGTATCTTTCTTAATGTCATTCTGGTCTTTGCTAAATTTTCAACATGTTGAAAAATTAGCGGCTACACTTGTTTTGACCCCATGGATCATAGCTTGTATTCTTGTGATGTAAGTGTGATGGTAGTAGGCCGCCAGAATGACGTAGGTTGTCACCAGGTGACGCAGGTTATCACCGGTGCTGACCGGTGAATTTGATTGCCGTATAAGTATACATCTCCACGTGGTGACTCGAATCGAGTATGCGGTCATTGGGCATTTTATTTTCGGGACATCGGACGGTGCAACATGGCTCCGAAGATAAGGAAGGGGCAGCGCAAGGGCATCGCACAATCCCCATCACCACCCACCAGGCAGGTGAAGCTGACCCAGGAGGAGTATGTTTAAGAAGGAACTGCAGATGCTGTAAAATCGAAGGTACACAAAAATGCTGGAGAAACTCAGGGTCTGAAGAAGGGTTTCGGCCCGAAACGTTGCCTTTTCCCTTCGTTCCATAGATGCTGCTGCACCCGCTGAGTTTCTCCAGCATTTTTGTGTACCCAGGAGGCATATGCCCAGGAGGAGGAGGCCCAGGTGGAGGAGGCACAGGACACATGTTGCGTAGACAATGGTCTCCACATTCTTGGGCTCCTGCTCCATTGTAGTCAACAAGCATCTGAATCTGCTGGCAAGGATGCAAAAAGTGTTTCCCATGACCCTCCTAGCCCTGGACAATCTGTAGTTGAAGATACTCTGCTCCTTGGACATCTGCCGGTGAGGATATGGCTTCATCACCCATGACCTGAGTGGGAAGACATCATCAGCAACCAGTGTGTAGTGGATGTCAGGGTTGTCTTCTCTTTGCAGAGGTTCTGGATGAGGAAAGCCTGCTGTTCCTTCTTCCAGTGCTTGCCCAATGGAGGTCTCTTTCCAGATCCTACCATCTGCGACATTGCCATCTGCGACATCCACAAACAGGAAGTTGTAGTTCGCATCCACCACAGCTAGGAGTACGATGGAATGGAACTTCTTGTAGTTGAAGTACATTGAACCTCCCTTGGGCGCACTGCACACCTGATGGCCACCTGATGCTTGTCGTCAACTGCCCCACATGTGTGCTGCAAGTTCCATTTTGTATCAAAGCCCTGCACCACTCTCTTCATCTGGCGTACTAGGGCAATCCATGACTTCATCTTCAAAGGCATTGATGATGGCCTCACAGGTCTCTGGGACAACCTTGCTGATGGTGTTGTGGGCCAAAAAAAAGCTATAGGAGAGGCTCTTGTAGGAGTCTCCTGATGCCAGGTAGCAGAGGGTGATGGCTAGGTGCAGGCCTGGTTCCAGTGCCTTCCTCATGAAGGTCTCCTTTTGCTCCATGAGAGGGCCATCCATGTATTCAGCTCCTGAAACAGCTCAGGTTGGATTCTAGTGAAGTTTCTGAAAGCAGCTTGATCTTCTTGCTGGAGCACAGTCATACTGGGTTTCATACTGGCCCAAACTGGGTCTACTCTGGAACAAGGATTCCACCCACACATACCTCTTCTTTTGCTTTTTCTTTACCATTATTCTTGTCCTTCTGTCTTGCGGATCAAAAATCATGAGGGCTGCCGCAAGCAGCAGGGATTCTTCTTCTTGTGAGAACAATGCCCTGAAGTGGACGTCCTAAGTCGCCACTATTGGGTCGCCGGTTGTCGGGATCTTGCCGTAGCGTGACGTCGACTAGGTTGTAAGTTGTTGTAGCTTGCCGTAGACATAGTCGTAGGATGGGACCCAGTCGCTGGTTTTACGGCAATCTGACAAGACTATGACAGATGCCTACAAAATGATCTAAGTGGGACAGGCCCTTAAGGAAGCTTCAGAATTCGTCCCGCTGAGTTACTCCAGTTTTATGTTCTATGATATGTTCCATGAGGTGATTTTATAGGATTTCCAATTTTAACTACTATGTCCTGTTATTCAGCTTTTAGCTGAAAGCCGCTGAGAGGTTCTGTTTAAGTTTGGACGTGTACTGCTCAATGGGTCAATATTCTATAATTCCGGCATGTACAGATCATGGATAAGTTGGGCTAAAGGGCCTGTTTCTGTGCTGCATTGCATTGCCTTATGACTCTATGCTGTCACTAACACTCTAAAGTACATCTTTTTAATTCTGTTACAGATGACACAAAGATTGCTCTGCATCTAAGGGACAATGGAGGTAAGTGTATTTATATGTGTTCATGTTTCTGCTGAGTCCATTTATAGCACACTGTGGCACTTGGCCAAGACTTCAATGTGGATTTGACAACAACAACTGCTCGTTTGGAGAACTCTTTTCTGTATATATAATACTTTACAAGATGTTTTCCCTTGTGGCATCTTTGCAGAGACTCAGTCTATAGCTGTAATAAAAACTGAGTTCAGAATAAAAACGGGTTCCCATATCGGATGCTTGGTGATCGTGCATTTTATCAGTTGCACATCAAATACATTGGATGTGAAAGTATTAAAACAGCTTTATTGATTTGGTTTTGATTTTGAACATATTATGCCATGTAATATCACAATTTATGCAGTAATTTGAATGCATGTGATGAAGTAGATAAACAATATGTTTTTTTTTTATTGCAATATTAAAGGTGTCACTGCAATTTCACACAGTAGCTCTCAAATGCAGTAAATTTTACTAAATCCAATCAAGGAGCAGGACTTCACTGTTAGATGCTCAAGTTGCGGGGAGCAGAAATTGGACAAGACCACTATGTCTGAGCATCACGACGAGTTTAATACGAGGCAGATGTCACCAATAAACCTAAATAGTCAAATTTCAAGCAGTAGATGGAAAGGACTGAAATGTGCACCTTGCCTTCCAATTTACCACGAAGAGACCACAGGCTCTGTGGGGCTAAATGGTGTAAAATATATTGTTGGAGTTATCTCTATTTTTGCCGAGTGCGTCTGATATTCTACCTGAAATTAGATGCAGACCTTTAAACAACTGCATGGTTTGAAGAGACAATACTTCTCCGTACGTTCCCCTAGATAACACTGAGCTCTCAGTGCACCATATCATTAATCGTAAATAACCAGTCTACCATGAAAAATCATAGGAAGTCATCGTTGCATGATGTTAATGAAAGCTAATATCATTCTACACTTTTTCTGCAGCCTTATTGCCAGGACTGCAAACCTTTCCCAATATAATCAATAATCTTTGCACTTCAGATGGACTTAATCACAGAAGCCACTAGAGTTTTCATTTGTAGGCTCTAATAGTTTACCGTATAAAATCCTAATTTTAGTAGAAGAAAGGCCCTTAGATTGTATGCCTCCTTTTTATTTCAATAATACACTCATATTGTGAGTTCAATTCTAAGAATTGCTGACTGCTTGAAGCCAACTATCATATATCCAGATGCTTTAAGGGCCTGTCCCACCAGCATGCAACTCTATGCGATTAGCGTGACCTAATGTGGTCGCTTGAGCCGTCCGGCGCTATGCGGGGCCGGTCCCACTTCGATCGCCGGAGCCGTGCGGAATTGTGCGGAGTTAGTCCCGAGTTCGTCCCGACATCGCGCGGGGCTCCGAAAAACTGACTATGTCCAAAAATTCCGCGCGGCAACGGCTTGTCGGCTCGCAGTCGCCTCGACGTTTACACACCGCCCCGACATCGTGCCTCCGTGAACCTATCTGTAGGTGCCTCCGTGACCCTCTATGTGTGTGGCTCCGTGGCCCTGTGTGTGTGTGTGCCTCGGTGCCCCTCTCTGTGTGCCCCTCTCTGTCCTGGCGAACTAACCTTAGACTTCGCTCCAAGTTCGCCTCACTTTGCGCCACGTTGCGCCACTCACCCGACCTCCGCGCGGCCCCTACTGCCGGTTTGGTTGCGCTTGCCGCATGCAGGCGCATGCTGGTGGGAACGGCCCTGTACAGGGGATCACCCGACGTCCGCGCGGCCCCCGCTTCTAGTTTGATCGTGTTCATCGCATAGAGTTGCATGCTGGTGGGACAGGGCCTTTAAGCTCATGCTGAATGTGCAGCTGAAAATGAAGGAATGGAGCATCTGAATATCCTGAATAAGCTCCTAACTCCTGCCCTAGACTGATTTAACCCGCTCTTCCAATGTGGAGTTGCAACCATTCTTTCCAACTTTTTATCAGGCCCAACCAAACTGAGTTGAAATTAAACATTTCACGGGTAGGTCTTCAATCCTTGGGGAAGTGTTTTAAATGCCAGAGAAGTTAATTAATTTTCTCTGGAATCTATTACTTATTCTGGGAGATAAAATTGAACACTTACACCGGGTCTCAACTGGAGTGAGTTCTGCAGAAGCTTATCATGGGCCGAAAACGAGGAAACTCCTGGGGAAACACAAAAGCTCCTCTGACATCCTTCCTTATCTGGGCAAGTACAGGAGGACATCCATTCAAGCCAATACCATCCCTGACCTGAATTTATAATTCTAATCGAGAAAGGAAGTAAATCCAGAGGAATTAGATTCCCATCCAAATTCCTTGGCAGCTTCGGACATAAATCTAATTTAATCTCTCTCTGATCGGGAATGTTTGGCAAAGTACACTTAAGGGCCTGTCCCACTGCGGCAACCTAATTTGCAAGTTTAGAAGAGTTTGCCCTCGACTCATACTTGCAGCATGGTTAACACAAGGTCCTAGGAGGTCTTTGTAACTCTCCTTCATGCTCGAGGATAGTCCCCGCGTACTCGCGGCGTTTTTTTCAGTAAGCTGAAAAATGCCCTTGAGTAAAAAAAGGTCACCATGGAAAAAATCGATACGTTTTTACTCATAGGTTTAGTCGAGGTAGGTCATAGTAGGTCGTAATGCTATCGTAGGTAATCAAAGGTAGTTGAAGGTAAAGCTCGTTGAGAAAAAAAAGGTAAAGGTAAGTAAACCGACCATTAATGTTAAATGCCCGCTAAACTTTATTAAAAGTTGTCTGGCTTCTTAAAAGTGTCTCCACTCCTTCTCCCCCATTCTCTCCCCTTCTCTCCTCATCTCTCCCCCTCTCCCCTTCTCTCCCCCCCCCTCCCCCGTGCTCTGCGCTCTCTAAAGGACTTACCATAATGGCCCTGTCCCACGGTACAAGTTCATTCCAAGAGCTCTCCCGAGTTTTAAAAAATCAACCTCGTGGTAAGCGCGGAGAATGAACGTAGCGCGTAGATCGGAGCTCGGTGACGTCTCTTAGCGACTTGTAACGCTAACGGCAGGTACTCGGGAAGACTCACTAATGGCAGGTAAGCTCAGGAAGACTCGTGAAGATTTTTCAACATGTTGAAAAAAGTCCACGAGAGCCCCGAGTACTGACGAGCAGCCATTACCGTAAATCTCCAAGTTCGAATCTGGGCAAACTCGGGAGTTCTTGGAATGAACTCGTACCATGGGACAGGGCCATAACTATGCCAGCTGTCTTCCTGTTCATTGCGGGTGTGAAATTCAGATCCCGCTTTCCCTGGCCCCCGCCTTTGCGATGTGTCTCGATCCGGCTCGCGGTTTCATCGCTGATGGTCGAGCAAGCTCGAGGTTTTTCAGGCGTGTGCCCTCGAGCTTGAAGGTCGAAGACAATCACTGAAAAGTCGTGTTAGTGGGACAGGCTCTTTACAACAGGAATATTTCACATGCTGTATCATACTGTAATGAAAGAGATCCACATGGCACTGTTACTAGGTTCCCTCGAAATACTGATGACTGCCTTGTTAATTTTCAATTTAATTTTAGCCTTATTTGAGTTTTTGGTGGATTCAGCTATATCCAGTACTTTAAAGAACCATAGATTCTTATTTTAATCACAACCAAGACTCACTTATTGCTGATCCTTGCTTTTCGAAGGAGGTGTTGAAGCAACTGAATAGCTTGTTAAGCCCCTTGAGAGAACAATCTGTTCGTATGGAAGTGATGCAAGGTATGGATGATATATTTCATTCCCCAAAGGAGATTACTCAACCAGAAGAGTTTTTACATCCATGCACATTGTGCCATGGAGAATTACTATTGATTTCCTTTCTTATAAAGTGAGTTTTTCAGGGTTGTGGTAGTTGTGCAGAGCTTCTCATTGAGCAGGTGCAGGTTGAGTATAGATCCTCTTGCAGTGTGACTAGTTAGATTTAGGTTTATTTTTGTCACATGTAATGAGACATAGTGAAAACCTTTGTTTTGCATACTTCCAAACATCAGATATCTTATATATAAATACTATCAAGTCAATCTCAAATACACAGCAGCTGGGTGACACAGTGGTAGAGCTGCTGCCTTACAGCTCCAGAGACCCGGATTAATTCCTGACCTTGGGGGCTGTCTGTACGGAGTTTGTACATTCTCTCCGTGACCTGCATGGATTTTACGGGATCTCCCTTTTCCTCCCACACTCCAAAGACGTACAAGTTTGTAGGTTAATTCTCATGGTATAATTGTGAATTTGTCTTTAGCGTGTGTCAGATAGTGTTAGCGTAGGGGGATTGCTGGTCGGTGCAGACTGGTGGGCCGAAGGGCCTGTTTCCACACTGTATCCCTAAACTAAACTAAACTGAACTGAAGTAAACTAAACTAAATAGACATAGCAAGGGGTAAGGTACAGAGTGCAGAATTTTGTTCTCAGCATTGTAGTGCATCAGTTCCATAAACAAAATCCAATGTCCTCAGTAGGATAGAGATGATTTAGCCAGCACTTTAACTTATGGAAGGGTCGTTCCGAAGCCTGGTAACAGAGGAGAAGTAGCTTTTCTTGAGTCTGGTGGTGTGCACTTGCAAGCTTCTGTACCTTCTGCCGGATGAAAGCAGGGAGAGGGAGGAATGGGACGTCTTTTTTGTTGGCTACCTTTTACGATTTTACCTCTTTTGTCGAGAAGATCTGACTTCAGCATCAACTCCTGAGCTCAAATTAGCACTTGATCCGTCAGGCAAACTCAGAAACCTAAAACATAAATAATCCTTCGAAAAGCCCCATAAAATTGATATGAGAACAAATAATTCTGTGGGTTCTTTTTTTTCCATTTTAGTTTTTATTGCTTTTATGTATACACAAATAAAACACAAATATAACAACGAAACATACAACATTACAGTGAAACGTACAACAGTGCCAGCGGGGAGTTCAGTTTACAATTAATGATGCAGTATACAGAACTATTTTCATATTAAAATATTTTCCAATAACTTACATTATTGTCTATAAAATTATACAGTGTTGATGTCTTTATTTCTATACCTAATCCATTTTTCCCATTTTCTATTAAACTCGTCTTCTTTCACTCGTAGAGAATATGTCATTTTCCCCATGAAAATTATTTCCTAACCATTGTCTAAGTCTGGTTGTGTCCACTCCAAGCCAGTTTCTTGTAATGGCCTTTCTGCCAGCTGTGAGTAGGATTTTAACCAAGTAATGGTCTTCCTTCAGCACCACTGTATTTATATTACCCATAAAATGGAACACTTCTTGGAGACTATATATCCTAATACCGCCGTTAATTATGAATTCACTCTGTCCCAAAATGGTTCTATTTTTGGGCAACTTCGGAAGATATGTGCATGATTTGCGTCCGTTTGACCGCATTGCCTCCAGCATGTTTGCTGCCTTAGAATTTGCTTGCTTTTTATGTTAAGCGTAATAAAGAAACAAATCAAATTTTTCCAATTAAATTCTCTCCAATTTTGTGAATTAGTGGATGTCTGTAGTGTTACACACACATGATGCCATTTTTCTTCTGAGATTGTGATGTTTAATTCCTTTTCCCACTTAAACTTTACATAAAATGTAGTTTTAGCTTGACATTCCATTAAACTATGATAAAGTTTAGAAATAATCCTTAATGTTTTTTGATGATACACACTGACTTCTATCACTGGATTCTTTTCTTCTAGTGCCTCCCTTTTTACCTTTTTATTGTAATAATCTCTCAGTTGGAGGTATCTAAACAAGTCTTGGTTCCGAAGTGCAAATCTATCCTTCAAATCTTGAAAACTTCTTAGGTCTCCATTTTCAATTACAGTACAAAATGCAGTCATTCCTTTCTTCATCCACTCTTTAAATGTTGAGTCCCACATCCCTGGTTTAAATTCATTATCCAAAGCTATCCATCTTAAAACTTGTTGTCATTTATTCAGTTTAAGTTGGCTGTGGGTTCTTTTAACAGAAGTTTTCTGTACACAAAACCTTCTCTAACCTGTGGGGAAAAGAGCAAAAATAAAAAAAGAACAAAATAGTTGTGCATTTCCAGGAAGGGAAATCTGGAAGTTATCCTTCCCAATAAATAAATTGTTGTTTGCACTGATATTGTAAATTCTGTCTTGTTTTAAACACTCATTTACTTCACATTGATAAGATAATCAATTGAGTCTCCAAACAAATAAGCCTGTAAACAACTGTGCCACTGAGAAACAAAATAATAGAGCAGTGAGAAGTATCTAATTTTTATGCATTAAGTATTTATATCAAATTTGAAAAACAAGCTGGATCACAGTGGCGCGATTGGTAGAGCTGCTGCCTTACTGTGTGAAGACTAGGGTTTGATCCTGACCTTAAGTGGTGTCTGTGTGGAGTTTGCACCTTCTCCTGTGATTGCGTGGGTTTCCTCCACGTGCTCCGGTTTCCTCTCACATCCTAAAGACTTTTGCTTTTGTTTTTAACTAACCACTATAAATGTCCCCTAGTGTGCAGGCAGTGGATGCAGTTGATGCAGAAGTGGGATTACATATAGCTAGTGTGAACAGGTTACACAGGTTCGGCGTGGGCCAAACATCCTTTTTCCATGCTGTATCTCTAAACTAAAACTAAAACCCAGCGAACAATGTCAAAAGGCTTCAATAAAAAAATGCCATGACCAGCACCACACTTATTCATGGGTTGTTTACCTATGTAGATTCTCTATGAAAAAAACTTATTTTATCGTACATGGTACACTTCCAGGTGAGGCACTATAGTGTAATCTGCTTCTTTCATTCATGTTACAGTTTGTAGGAAGGCCTCTTTACTTGAGTCACATAATTTGAATCAGGTGCACTTGAGTCTCTCTGGAAAAAAATCCAAGTACAAACAAAAAAATATTTTCTCTGCAAAGACAAATTCCCACTTAAAAGATCCTTTAACTGCTTGAAACATATGTACAGAAGCATTTTTCCCAAATTCCAGTTGATTCAGTTAGTCCTAGAAATGTTTTAATTCGCACAGTGGGTGTTGACAGCAGACTGAGAATGGTAACTTTGAAGGGCTTAAAAGGCATTGATGTTGGAAGATATTTGCCTTGGCTGAAAGTGTGTTTTCCTGCCTCTAATCAGAAGGTTTATGGGTAATAACCCTATATCAAAGGCTTCAGTACATAACCCTAGGCAGTGTTGTGCCGTCAAAGGTGCAGTTTGCAGATTAATTGTTAATCTACAATCTTTGATGGAGAAAAAAATCGTAAAGTGAAAATAGAGAAATGTATGCAAAAGTAGCAATTTAGGTAGTTTATTACTGCACTCAAAGCTTAAATTTACAGAGCATGTCCAAATGATCTCTTTAATAGCACACATTTACAGCAGAATTGATCTTTAAGGTGCAAGAATACCAGTGTCCTGGATTTTATTCCGTTTTTATTGTGGTGCTATATAAATATTGGGTCCAAGTGACACATGCTGGAGATCTGAAAAACAGAGAAATCTGAAACATGCCCAGCAGGAGCACCGTGGAGAGAGAAACAGAGGTCATGTTTCAGCTCTGGTTTTTGTACGTCATCACATCAGGATTGTTGAGGTAACATTGCAAATGCACCATTATTCATACATCACAGTTTTTAAGTGGCAGTGGGATTTGCATGGACCGGATGACAAAGAAAACAAAAAATTGGTTGGTATAAATTAATTTATATAGATACATAGTTTGTGGCCCAGATTATTTTAATTTGGAGTGCTTCATTTGCATCCTGCTAAATGGCGTGAAACTGTGAGGAAGGAAAAAGGGTTTGCAACCAGCTTCAGACTGTAATGTGGTGCGTTCAGACAAGCAGGGGGGAGATTGAAGCAATTTATAAGTGGGAAGGTAATGGGGTCACCCTGTCACACTCACAGGCCTATTGCACCACCATTGTTATGCCCCTGTTAGATTCCAAAATCGATTGCTGGTGATCTAGTCCTCCCTCCAGAATCTAATAATTTTGGTTCAATGAATATGAGAGATGACTGGTGTGTATAGCCATGTAACTGAAAGGCAGATGAATTGTTTCAGTTTATCAGAGTGCCAAACTGTATCCCAAAATAGAAGTATTGAACAAAACTTCTAGCAAACACATTCTGAGTTTCTCCGTCATAACTGGAGATCGCAAGGAATGGATTCCTATTAACACTGTAATTTAGCTACGATGGATATTCAACTTATTTCCAAAGTTGTTGAATCACATTCAGTAATTATTCATATACTTGAGCAATCCCAGATTAGATCCATGAATGAGCTGGGATATTAATTTAACTGCTGTGGGCCTAACATTTAGATAAAAGTTGTGAAGCATGTCATAGGATACACTACACATTCTACATGTCGATCATTCTGCTGCCAGTTCCCATGATGAATTTGTGTCAATTATTGTTCTGCTGACCTGGTAGCCTCAGATCTTGAATCACCTTTCCGTCCGATGATCTTTGATCTAGTAACAGTGCAGTTTTATAATCTCTCCAGGATATTGGTTTATTACTAAGCATACCCATACACAGTGGAAAACCTGTTTTACGTGCTAACCAGGCAGATCACGCCATATGTGTAGGTATGTTACAATACCTACCTTTAGCGGCGCTGCAGTTCTGCCGCTCCCTGTGTGCGTGACTTTGGCGCCTTTCAGAGGGGCGGGTTTAAAATGCCGTTTTTCCCTAAACAGTCCAAATCGATCCATGTCGGGCGATTTCGTCGCTAAAGAGAAATCGCTCCGACATTTCATTCATGAAGGTATTTTTAAACTACGCTAGATTATTTATTAACTAGAGTAGTTTAAAAATCATCTTATAAAGCTCTGAACGCCGACAGCAGAACAGACCTAACGTAGGGGAGAAAATAAAGTGCACAGTTTATTTTTACAATAAAACTTGGTTTTTAGGAAGGCTTTAATCACATTTTCATGTTGTGAAAAGGGGACAAAAAAAATGTATGAACCGGCAGTACTTTTCATACCAACTTCACCGCAAACCACAACGTTCCAATCCACAAAAACCCACTCACTAGTTGATTTAAATGGCCATTAATTTACAGGCATTAAACACTAAATTCCTTCCATTTGGCCTATAAATTAATGAAAATGAGATTTAAAAATCATGTTATATTGTGGATTATTGTGTGAATGTTATTTAGACAGGCAATTTAAAAAAAATTATCTTTTCTTAAGAAATGGACAGATGTTTAGATCTAGTAATTGAATTTTGTAATTAGCTACAATTAGATAACTAACTAATTATATGCTTTAAGTTCAGGTCATCCAAGTAAGATTTTTTCATATTTGTTTCAGAATGCTTCAATCTATAATAACTGAAAATTTCATTGAGTTCTCTTAATTTTTAAGAGTTATGGGCTTTTGACTGTTCTAGATCACAGCTTTTGCGTTAAGTCAATGGAAAGCACACGGTATTGGGGGTTCAGTATTGACGTGGATAGAGAACTGGCTAGCAGACAGGAGGCAAAGGGTAGGAGTAAACGGGTCCTTTTCAGAATGGCAGGCAGTGACTAGTGGGGTGCCACAAGGCTCAGTGCTGGGGCCCCAGCTATTTACAATATATATTAATGATTTGGACGAGGGAATTCAATGCAACATCTCCAAATTTGCAGATGATACCAAGCTGGGGGGTATAGTTAGGTGTGAGGAGGATGCTTGGAGGCTGCAGGGTGATTTGGATAGGCTGAGTGAATGGGCAGATGCATGGCAGATGCAGTATAATGTGGATAAATGTGAGGTTATCCACTTTGGTGGCAAAAACATGAGGGTAGACTATTATCTGAATGGTGGCAGATTAGGAAAGGGGGAGATGCAACGAGACCTGGGTGTCATGGTACACCAGTCATTGAAAGTAGGCATGCAGGTGCAGCAGGCAGTGAAGAAAGCAAATGGTATGTTAGCATTGATAGCGAAAGGATTTGAGTATAGGAGCAGGGAGGTTCTACTGCAGTTGTACAAGGTTTTGGTGAGGCCACACCTGGAGTATTGCGTACAGTTTTGGTCTCCAAATCTGAGGAAAGACATCCTTGCCATAGAGGGGGTACAGAGAAGATTCACCAGACTGATTCCTGGGATGTCAGGACTTTCATATGAGGAAAGATTGGATAGACTCGGCTTGTACTCGCTGGAATTTAGAAGATTGAGGGGGGATCTTATAGAAACTTACAAAATTCTTAAGGGGTTGGACAAGCTAGATGCTGGAAGATTGTTCCCGATGTTGGGGGAGTCCAGAACAAGGGGTCACAGTCTAAGGATAAGGGGGAATTCCTTTAGGACCGAAATGAGGAAAATATTCTTTACACAGAGAGTCGTGAGTTTCTGGAATTCTCTGCCACAGAAGGTAGTTGAGGCCAGTTCATTGGCTATATTTAAGAGGGCGTTAGATGTGGCACTTGTGGCTAAAGGGATCAGGGGGTATGGAGAGAAGGCAGGTACGGGATACTGAGTTGGATGATCAGCCATGATCACATTGAATGGCGGTGCAGGCTCGAAGGGCCGAATGGCCTACTCCTGCACCTATTTTCTATGTTTCTATGTTTCTATGAAAGGCAATGGGGAACAAGGTGCTAATTTCCGAGTGTGATAATGGCCATAACTTTTTTAATACTGAAGATATGAAAGTGAATTAGGTGTCAAATTAAACTTCTTTTTATGCTTTATCTGATGGGATAAATTGCAGACTTGATTTTTAAAATCTCAAAATTTTGTAACATTGCTAATATGTGAGTGCAACAGGTACGGCAAAAACAGAACGAAGACATAGCAACACAGCAGAGAATAAAATGTTTCCAGTGAAAGTGCAGACTTAAAAAAACAAAATAAGGCAGAGTGGAAGATCGGGAATACATCCCTTTGAGAGGTTTGTTTAAGAATCTGATGACAGCGGGGAAGAAGCTATTCTTGAATCTGTTTGGCAGGTATTTTAAAGTGTTGTGTCTTATATGCACCTGGGGGAAGGGAGGTGAGAGGATGACCAAGGTGTAAGTGATCCTTGATTACCTTGGCTGATTTCCTGAGGCAGTGTGAAGTGTAGATGAAGTCAGGGGAATGAGGGTGGTCGGGGAAGCTAGTTCATGCAATCGACTGAGTTGCATCCACAATTCTGTAATTTCTCACGGTCTTAGGCAGTTGCCACAACTAGCTGTGAGGCATCCCTATAGGATGCTTTCTGTAACGCATCTGTAGTAATTGGTAAGAGTCATTTGAGATGCCAAATGTTCTTAATTGTCTGAGGAAGTAGAGATATCATTGTGTCATTTTGGTCATACCGTCAATGTGGTTGGAGGAGGTCAAATTGATATTTACACTTAAGAATTTGAAGCTATCGACCTTATCCACTACAGCACCACTGATACAGATTGGGGCACGTACCCCACCCAGCGTCACCCTTCCCTACCCCCGAAAAACAATTCTCAGATCTTTGCACTATTCCAACATGGCCTCTTGTGCAATTCTATTTCAATCGTTGCACTCTTCACTAGTTAAATGGTGCACACGTTTTGAAATTATTTGCACAAACCTTTGGTTCACTCTCTCTCTTTTTTTTTTTTTTTTTTTTTCATTTCAAAAACTTTATTCAACACAAATCATAAAATACAACACATCAAAACACAATCAAAAATCACACTATAATGAACAGATCATTGTAGTACAGCAGTACATTCATTTATAATCGCCTCAACCCCACGCGGCGACCAGCGCTGACGGAAGGCCTCCAGAGTCCCCGTGAACACCGCGTGTTCCCTCTCCAGGGACACACGTGCACGGACGTAGGCCCGAAAGAGGGGCAGGCAGCCGACTCTCGCCAGACCGTCGACCGCCCGCTGCCTGGACCCACGAATGGCCATCTTGGCCAGGCCAAGGAGCAAACCGACAGGTAAGTCCCCCCCCCACACTCGGCTCTCCCCACTCCCCGCCTTGTGTCCAAACACCAGGATTGTGGGGCTAAAATGCAGCCAGAACTTGAGGAACAACCCCTTCAGATATTGGTACAGGGGCAGTAACCTCACACACTCCACATACACATGGAATACGGTCTCCTCCTCTCCGCAGAAAATACATGCGGCAGACGAGCCCGTGAACCGACTCAAAAGTTTATTACAAACCACCGCTCCATGCAGCACTCTCCACCCCAGGTCCCCAATATAAAGGGGTACAACTCCCTTATAGAAGGACCCCCACTGGGGCCCCCCGCCTCCTTCGGATGGTAACACCGTCCTCCATGGTGAGTCAGGACGGGAGACGAAGGCACGGTGGTTCAGAATGTGCAGGAGCATCCTGTACAGTGCGCGTCTCCTTGCATCACAAAATGGCATGCTGGTCATCTCAGAAAGGCAGCTCAGATTATGCGGAGCCGGAGGCCGAGAAATATCCCGAAGCCTAGGCCCGATGAGCAGATCTGACGGAGCAGGGGTAAGCTCTATCTGAACCACTCTAGGCTCGCGCCTCTCCTCGACAACCACCATGACAGGATGAGGACCAGCCACACCCGCAGCCACAACATCCCCCTCTCCTCGTGGAACAACACTCTGGCTGAACACCACCAAATTCCCCACTCTTAACACATCCCTATAGAAAACAGGCAAGCCCCTTAGAGCGGGTCGACTGACACCCGCCACCGGGAGCCGCGAGGCCCCCCTTAGGCAACGACCCTGACGAAAAAAATACGTGGCCAGAGCGTGCCATCTGGGAGGGTTCTCTACATACATGTATCTCCGCAGAGTCCTGAGACGGAGAGCCGCCACCTGGGTGTGCACGCACACCAAGGACTGGCCGCCCTCCTCTAACGGAAGACTCAGGACCGCCGCGGAAATCCAATGCTTCCTATTTCCCCAAAAGAAATCCACCAGCTTCTTCTGTATAGCAGTTACAAATATAGAGGGCGGGACAAGAGTAGCCAGCCGGTACCATAACATAGAGGCCACCAGCTGGTTTATGACCAGCACCCTCCCCCGAAAGGAGAGAACTCCAAGCAGGCCTGACCAGCGCCCCAGCCGAGCAACCACCTTCGTCTCCAACTCTTGCCAGTTTGCCGGCCAAACATCCTCAGTGGGACTCAGGTACACCCCCAGATAGAGGAGGTGCGTGGTACTCCACGCATACAATGCCATCTCCTCCGGCAGGGAGTCTACCCGCCACTGACCCACCAAAAGTCCAGAGCACTTACTCCAGTTAATCCTAGCAGAAGATGCAGCCGAGAATATCTCCTGGCAGTCACGCATCCTCCGCAGGTCACCAGGATCAGTGAACATAAGAAGTACGTCATCGGCATACGCCGATAGAATCACCTCAACCCGCGGGCCAGGTAGGGCCAGGCCTGTCAACCTCCTCCGAAGAAGACACAGGAACGGCTCCACACAGACCGAATACAACTGGCCCGACATAGGGCACCCCTGGCGGACCCCCCTCCCAAAATGAAAAGGAGATAGCACCGCGCCATTAACCTTTACAAGACACTCCGCAGCAGCGTACAAAAGCCGGACCCGGGCCACGAAGTGTGGTCCAAACCCAAACGCTTGCAACGTCCCAAATAGGTATTCATGCTCTACCCTATCAAAAGCCTTCTCCTGATCAAGAGACAGAAAAGCAGCTGACTCACCAGTACCCTGGACTAAATGAATCAGGTCCCTAACCAGGTGGATGTTATCCTGGATGGACCGGCCAGGGACTGTATAAGATTGATCAGGATGAATCACTTGATGCAGCACGGAGCCCAGGCGATTTGCCATTGCCCGTGCAAAAATTTTATATTCTGTGCAAAGGAGAGAGACTGGACGCCAGTTCTTCAACAAACGGAGTTCGCCCTTCTTAGGCAGCAAGACAACAACCGTCCTACGCCACGAGAGAGGCATCACTCCAGTCGCCAGGCTCTCCCCCAAAACCAACATATAGTCACCCCCTAGGACATCCCAGAATGCCCTAACAAACTCCACCGTCAACCCATCCAGCCCGGGGGACTTACCCCTCCTGAGCTGATGCAAAGCGCAAGTCAACTCCTCCAAAGATAAGGGGCCATCAAGAAGATCAGCCTCCCCCCTATCTACGGTCGGTAGACCCTCCCACAGATCTTGCTGAGCCTCCACACTGAATCCTTCCGCAGAGAACAAGGACCCATAAAAGGACCTAACCAAGGCATTAATCCTCTCTGGATCAGTGACAGAGGAGCCGTCATCTGCAAGCAACTCCACGAGCTGTTTTCGAGCTCCCCGCCCCTTCTCCAAAGAGAAAAAGAAAGGCGACGCTCGGTCCAGCTCGTGCAGCATCTGGACCCGAGACCTCACATAAGCGCCTCGAGATCGCTCAAGCAGCAGACTCCTCAAAACCTCCTTCTTCCTCTGAAACTCTCCCCATTCGCTGGAGTCTTCACCAAACTGACCCAGGCGAGACTCAGCGTCCTGTATCTCCCTCTCCAGCTTCTCGACCGCTGAGTCCCGCCTCCCAGTCGACCCCCATGTATATTCCTTACAAAAGAGACGGATGTGAGCTTTACCCACATCCCACCACTGCCTAAGGGAAGAGAAGCACCTCTGCCTCTCTCTCCACTTCACCCAAAACCGAGTGAATGACTCCCGGAAACACCGATCCTCCAGCAGCCTGTTGTTAAAGTGCCAGTACGCGGACCCAGCCCGAGCGCACGCTGGATTGAAATCCACACGCACCAGACAATGGTCCGAGCACGGCACCAGCCGCATTGAGGCCGCTGAGACACGGGAAACAAACGCTCGGGAAATATAAAACCGATCAATGCGGGAACCACCGCCCTCAGACCTCCGCGAAAAAGCAGTGGAATCAGGGTGAAGGTCCCTCCAAACATCAACCAACTCAAAGGAGTCAATCAAGCCTCTCAGCTTCTTCGCTACAGCAGGCGCACACTGAGTACCAGAACGGTCCCGCACCTCAAGTGTGCAATTAAAGTCCCCACCAAGGAAGACACACTCTCCCCTATCAATAGTGCCCAACAGAGCATTCACCTCCCGAAGCAGGCCGGCCTGCATCGTGCCGGAGCTAGGGGCATACACGTTAATGAAATGCAACGGCATGCCATCCAGGCTCACGGCCAGATGGAGCAAACGTCCTGGCACCACTTCCTGCACTTTTAAAATGCTTGGCAGAAAATTTGGGGCCAACAAAAAAGCCACCCCACTCGAATTTGAGCTGAGATGGCTCATATAAACCCTCCCTTCCCACTCCAGTTGCCAGGTAGGTTCATCACTAGCAACGGTATGTGTCTCTTGCAGATAACAAACTGCAAATCTCCCCTCCCTTAGGGCTGATAAGAGCTGAAATCTTCGAAAACTCGCTCTACTCCCATTTAAATTTAATGTAGCTACTGTGAATGTGTAGACACATTAGATTGTGACCCTCACACTCCCTGTAGTCACAGGAGGTCCTTTTCTGAGGACCTTCAACAAACCCCAAAACTGCCCCAAATCCGAGTCAGAAAGACCACTATCCTTGTTACTAAGGATAGCCTCGAGACTCTCCCGCACATCTAGTCAATCCTCCCATCTCCTTGTAACGGCCCACCATAATGTTTTGGGAGCACGACTTATTTTTAAGAACTCTCGCACCTCAACAATAAGCTTCGCCTCAGACACGGCCTTGGAGTCTGGGCTCTCAGCCAACCCGCTCGCACCTGAATCAACAACCTCAGAAAGACCAGAACTGTCTGACACAACACTCTCTGAGCCCCCCCCACTGGCCGCATCGCTATCCTCCTCCACAGCCATGACACGACCACCCGGATCAATGCTGGGGGTGGGTCCCAACACCCCTACCTGAGACTCGCAGCCCTCTGAATGGCTGGGCTCCTGCCCGCTACCATCACCCTCCTCCTCCGGGCCTGGGGAAGCAACAACAAGAGGCATCCCCAGGGCCTGTGGAACACTGGCACCCTCGGAGTCTGAAAGAGGATCACGTCCCATAACAGCCCTGACCTCCACATCATCCAGAGTGCCCTCTCCACAGGCATCACCCAGAGAATCACCACCTGCCATTAACCTCACCCCAGACAACTCATCCGGTGAGGCATCCCGCCCCCCAGCACCTCCACTGGCACTGATATGGAGCACAGACTTGAACGACAACACCCCCGAAACTCCCCCCTCAGCCTGACTCTGCACATCCCCCGTCACAGAGGGCACACTACCAGAGGAGCCAACCACGTCACCTACCGTGCTAGCACCCTCAGTAGGCCTCTGAAACGAGGGGACCTCATCCGACCCAGAGGGTACACACCCAAGGGAGCTAACCACAGCATCCGCCGAGATAACTCCCTCAGAGGGCCCCTGAGATGAAGGGACAGACTCCCGCCCAGTGGACACAACTCCACCGGAATCAACTTCAGCACCCAGTCCGGTGACACCCGCTGTAGATCCATGAAGAGAAGGCCCAACCACCGACCCAGAAGACACCGGGTCAAGACCACTTTCAGCCACCTCAGTGGTGGAAAGCCCGGAGAAAGACATCCCCTTCGCTCTGGACCCACGCCCTTCCTCCTCTTCACCAGGCAAATGCCTCCTTTTAGTCCCACTCGCATGCGGAGGTGCGGTAACCTCCATAAGGGAAGGGTCATCCGCCTCCACATTACCCCCAACCACTTTGCCACCCACACGTTTAGACTTCTTTCCCCCCTTCCGAGCCACCACAACTCCCCCCTGGGCCCCAGCAGGTGCAGTCTGCACCACACTGGAGCCAAACTCACCCGATTGCACTTTCTTCGCTCGGGCAGCCCTATCCCTCTCCTTCTTCTTATTATGCTTCCCCTGCTTCTCCCAAAACCCCCCCTCAACACTCCCCTCCTCCTGCGCCCCACCTCCATCCACCGCCACAGGCGCAAGACGTAGGGGACGTGGGGGGCTTGGGCTCTCACTGCCCAGGGTCCCCAAAGCGGAACCTCTGGACCCAGAAGGCTTAGCACTGCCGCCCCGGGTCACCAAGGCAGAACTGGCAACCTCAGCCGGGTCAGCAGTACCACCCCGCGCCGCTGAGGTTTGACCAGCCACCCCAGATGGGCCAGCAGCGCTTTCCTGGGCCACTACACTAGAACCTCTAGCAGTGCCCCCGCGAAAAAGACACTCCCTACGGAGATGTCCAAATTCGCCGCACGCATGACACCGTGCCTTTCCCCAACTCCAACGCACGGTTCTGGGTACACCCTTATGCACCACCTCAAAACTCCCCTCGGCACCATCCCCCTCACCCACCTTCATGAACACCCTCCTCTTGAAACTGAAGACCCCTTTTTCCTCCGGGTCCCCCCCGGGATGCAAGAGACGAAAACATTTAGACCGCACCTCCCCGAACTTGGACAGGTGTGGAATAAGCACTGCATCCGAAAAATAAGTGGGGCAGCTCCGCAGGAGAACCGGTCTCACCCTGGATACCCACGGATCCACCTGTACGTGGACCCCCCCCACTGAGATCCCCTCCTCCAACGCTCGGGCCACACACTCCCGGGTCTTAAGTATCATCTCCACCTTTCCCCTTTCGAGCTCAGAAGAGACAATAGCCCCCCTCCCAAGAAGTTCATTCATGGCCTTCGTAATTACCCCCCTAGACATCATAGGCCCAGTTTGAACAGAAATACCAAAACTGTCCCCATCCAAGTCAACATGAGGCTCAAGCTCAGATGGCCTCGCACCCGCCACTGATGCCGTCGCTGCGTAGGTCCGGACCTTCGGCCGCGCCCCTTCCATCGCCATCCTCACAGAGGCACAAACCAGCTCCAAGCACCTCAGCAGCACAGCTCCAAGTTAAGTCCCAGAGACAGTCACAGTCAAAGACAGGCAGCAGAAAACAGAAACCTCCAGCTGAAGCAGGAAAGTCCCCAGGTTCGTCCACAGCCAAGAGCAGCTTACGGGAAACTCGATCCCAGTCGCGCTGGACGCAAAAGTACCTTCTTCACATTAAGCCAGGCAGCCGCACTGAGCAAAATGACTTTAGGGCAGAGAAGCGGAGCCAAAAACGACAAAGACACCGCACAACTTCAGCCCACGGAGATCACAGGCACTCTTGGCAATCCGCCAACGCCAACCGCACCCTCGACAATGTGGAGAAACTCAGGAATCTTCACACAGATGGAGGCTCCCCAGACCAGAGAAAAGCTTCAACAGCCCAACAATAAGTTGAACTATGAAGCCCCCCTGGGTCTGTGCCCTCTCCAACGGCAAAATCCTGGAAAGGCTGCTCCAATCCTTCTCAACTGCAGAGCTGAGAAGAAAACACGACCTCTCTCTCTCTCTCTCTCTCTCTCTCTCTCTCTCTCTCTCGTTCTCTCTTATCGCTCTCTTGCTCTATCTCTCTCGCTTTCTCTTGCTCTATAGAGAAAATGGATATGTGACATTTTGGGTTAGGACCCTTCTTCAGCCTGAGAAATGTAATCTATCCATGTTCTCCAGAGATGTTGCCTGACCTGCTGAATTACGCCAGCATTTTGCATCTATTTTTGGTTCTTTCTGCAACTTTTTCCACAAGAAATTCTGCAATTCCCTCCAAGAGCCTTGGGAAATACTTCCAAGTATCCTTATTCCATCAGTCTTGCATTGTAAAACACACAATCTCTGCTGCATTTGGTGATGCTGGAACAAAACCGAATTGTAACCTTGTCTGTCCAATAACTAGATGATGGATGAAAGATCCTGTGTAGGGGGAACAAGATTAATGTAATATTCCAAGAGCTAGTGTGGACGGTGGACTGAATGGCTTCCTGTGTAGTAAGGGGAAAACAATATAATAATAATTAGATATTAAAATAGCAATGTTTTTGGTATTGGTACTGGTTTATTGTTGTTGTGTATACCATGATAGAGTGGAAAACTTTGATTTGCGTGTTTTCCCAGCAAATCATGCCATACATGAACACATCAGGTCAAGTAAATAAACAAAGTGCAGAATGTAGAGTTAAAGGTATGACAAAGTGCAAAGAAAAACATTGCAAGAACTGCAATGAGGCCGATTGGACGATCGGGAATTTAGACCTTGCATATGCGAGGTTTGTTCAAGAGTCTGATAATGGAGGGATAATCCTGTTCTTGAATCTGGTGGTAGATATTTTCAAGCTTTTGTATCTTCCGCCCGATAGGTGAGGAGAGAAGAGAGAATGTAAGTAACCCTTGATTATGGTGCCTTGATTTTCCAGCAGCAGCTGGAGTTGGTGGGGAAAGGTATGTTTTTGTGATGGGCTGGGCTGTGTTCGCAACTATCTGCGGTTTCTTGCAGCCTTGGGCAGAGTCATACAAATATTTTTTCACTGTACTATTTGCCACATATGGCTGCATTCAAATTCAACATTTGATGATTTTTAAATGCTGGAAATTCAGTTTAGTTCAGTTTAGTTTAGTTTAGTGTCACGTATACCGAGGTACAATGAAAAGCTTTTGTCGCGTGCTAACCAGTCATATACAGTGTACAAATACACGATAAGGGAATATAATTTAGAGCAAGGTAAAGCCAGTAAAGTCATCGAAGATAGTCCGAGGGTCCCCAATGAGATTGATAGTAGTTCAGGATTGCTCTCTAGTTGTGGTAGGATGATTCAATTGCCTGATAACAGCTGGGAAGAAACTGTCCCTGAATCTGGAGGTATGCGTTTTCGCACTTCTGTACTTTTTGTCCAATGAGAGAGTGGAGAAGAGCATGGCCAGGGTATGACTCATTCTTGATTATGCTGCTGGCCTTGCTGAGGCAGCGTGAGGTATAAAGGAAGTCAAAGGAAGGGAGATTGGTTTGTGTGATTGTCTGGGATGCATCTACAATTCACTACACTTCGATGTAATGATGGACATATTACTTCCATGATTGTTGCATGCTCAACATGCTCCAATCTTCCATCAATGTTTCTCATCTCCATCCCATACCTTGGTGTATGTAAAACTTAACTGCGAACAAATTATTCAATTTTGTGTTGAACAAGAATAATCAAAAATGAATATTCTTGATTAGTGAAGGTTATGGGGATAAGGCAGGAGAATGGGATTGAGAGGGAATAATAGATCAGCCATGATTGAATGGTGGAGTAGATTTGATGGTCCAAATGGCCTAATCTTTCTCCTAGAACTTATGAACCTATAAATTGTGGATATTGAAGCTAGCAAGTGGTAAAGAATGCAGAATGTTGTACAATAGAAAGATTAAACGAGAAATTACCGTTTGAAGTTTGATCTTTATTTTATGAGAAGTTGGAGTGAGAGACTACATGAAGAACCCACCAGCCCACATGCGTATCAATTTTCAAAGTAACTGTATGAAACCACAGACCACTTGCACCAAATTAAACTATAGAATGATTAATAACCCTTGACTTACCGAATGATCTTTCTGAGATTCAGGGTTGGGATTGAAGGGCACGTTTAATCTTTCTATTTTACTTTGATGTCGTGTGACGAGACTACGTGAAGCCTTCGAAGCTCTGTGGTTTAATGCAGTAAACCAATCTGTATGTGAAACAGACCTTGAGGATTGGTTCAGCAGAATGCCATCCTGTACGAAAAGAAAAATGAGGGGTAAAGGGACAGGGACAAGAATGGCCTGCTTGCCATCCACTGCCCCATATGTGTGCTTAAAGTTCCATCTTTTGTCAAAGCCCAGCACCACTCTCTTCCAGTCATCTGTGTACTGGGACAGTCCATCACATCATCTCCATTCACCCATTGAGACCTCTTCTTGTGCTTCCTCTTCACCCTTGCTCTTCCCCTTCTGCCTTTCTTAAAAGGCTGTTGAAGCAAAAGGGCTACTCCAAACAGCAGTAAAACGTACATGGTCGAAGCCAGTCTTCAACAGTTGGAGGTCGAAGGAGATCTTATTTATAGTCGTAGGAGGTCTTCAACATAGTCGTAGGAGGTCATAGACATAGTCGTGGAAGGCCGTAGGAGGTCGTACACATAGTCGTGGATGGTCATAGGAGGTCGTAGGTTACCGCGACCTTGATTTTTTTTGTGGTGTGTTTTGTAGTCCTTTTACTCAGGTACTGGAATTCAGTACACTGCTAAAAAGTTTTATTTTTATCCGTGGAAAGAAATGAAATAGTGCCTGTCATGACCACAGATATTCCATGCTAGGTCACAAAGTGCTGGCATAACTGAGAACATCAGGTAGCGCTGCTGGAGAACATGGATTGGTGACGTTTCGGGTCGAGACCCTTCTTCGGTCTGACCCTTCTTCACCTATCTATGTTTTCCAGAGATGCTGCTGACCAGCTGAATTATTCCAGCACTTTGTATCCTTTTGCGTATTAACCAGCATCTGCAGTTTCTTGTTTCTACACTTTGTTCCATGTTACTATTTTTTGACGATGGATGTAAAGTTTCCCTCATGCTGTTATCCACAGGTCCTCACAACATGAATTCTGCTCATCCATTGCCAGGTTGAAAGTAATGTACTCCTACATACACATCTTTTGGTTCCCTGCAGTATATCCAGGTGCTAAAATATTCAGGATCTTGTGGTGTGAGGCCTGGAGTATTGGATACAGCCATTGAGCATGCCTCATTCAGATCTTAAGAAATATATTCCTCTTCCAGCATTACATTTCAGCAGCCAGTAAATGTTCCTGCATTCCTATCCCCCTGATTAAGAACATTTTTCTAACTGACTGAGTAGAAAATAATAGACTTTAAAGGAAATAAAAATCGAAGACTCCACCAGTTCCACCAACATAAAATGGAAGCCCTCCTGCTGTTGTCCAAGTGATGACTTCAGACTCCGGCAGGAATATTACTTCCTGAGGACCAAGGGGAGCCGCACAAGTTAGGATGTGGAAAGTGGAGGCATTGAAGCTGGCCAAAGTGAGAAACGGATTGAGCTGAATACCTGCTGAGTTTCAATTGTTTCTTTTAAACTGTGTCGATGTGGCACTGTTGGATGTGGCAAGCTTCAGATTTCATTTTATTTATGCTGGAGGGGCAAAAGTTTCATTTCTAAACATGTACCGTGGAGCTGAGATTTATTTTTAATGGATGTTGTGGCCTACTGATGCCAGTCAAGAGTGTTTTGTACATAATGGGCCTGCTCCTCTATATATTTTGAGTTTGCTGTTACCTCATTCCCCATGGTGCATGACAAGATTCTTGTTTACTTTTTAGTTTAGAGATACAGCAAGCAAACAGGCCCTTTAGCCCACCGAGTCCATGCCGACCATCCGATCACCGCACACTAACACTATCCTACTCACAATAGGGACAATTTTTCAATATTCTCAGCCAAACCTGTACATCTTTGGAGTGTGGGAGGAATTCTGAGCTCCCGGAGAAAACCCACGCAGGTCACGGGGAGAACGTCCAAACTCCGTACAGACAGCACCCTTACTCAAGATCAAATCTGGGTTTCTGGTGCTGTAAGGCAGAATCTCTACCGCTGCACCACCATGCCATCCATATTCTACCAATCTTGTCTAGCTATGAATCAGAAGTCTCCATGTAGTTGCAATCTATAATAACAATGTTGGGTTAGAACTTTTGCCAGGATTGGTGTTTAAGGTGCACCTCAAAGAATTTGTTTTGCATTGTCCAGAGAGCCTGGCTTCAGTCTACCCTGAGTAAATGCATCACCAGCAACTGCGTAAAGCTACAGAGTCATAGTACGGTTGAAGCAGGGAAGGAGGCCATTTGGCCTATCTGGACTGTTGCGGCTCTATGCAAAAACAATCCCCTCCATCTCCTCATGGCCCTGAAAATACCTTTCTTTCAAATTGGTGTTGACCTCCCGTTTAAATGCGACAATTGAATCTACTCCATTACGGGCCGTGCCAGAGCATTCCAAATTCAAAAACTGCTCAGTGGTAAGAAATATTTCCTTGCATCTCTGCTGCTAATAAGTGAAAGACGCCTATAGAGTCTGAATCCACCACCTTCCATTCTGTCACAAAAAAAAAAATTCTGAATTTTTGAAATGTTTGACTGATATCTTTCCTGGCGTCGAGGTTGAGTTCCCTCCTCAGAGACAAAAAACGTGTGCCTTTAAATCTCACGCCAGAAATTTGAGTACATAAATGTGCTATTGAGGATGCATACCATCACAGGTGCAGTGGTTTGGTTGAGATGTTGCAGCAGGCTTTGGAGTTTGGAAATGGTCAGCGTGAATTGTAGAATGCTTACAACATGAAAGGAGACCATTAGGCCTATCACTTCCACACGCGGTTGATCAAAGGATCTCACGAGTTGCATTCACCGGCACTTTCTCTGTACCTTGCTAATTTTTCTCCACCAAATATCTATCCAGTCCTCTTGAAGCCCACATTGATGCCTCTTCCACAATCTTTAGACAGCGTCTTCAACCACTCGCTGCATAAAACACATTTCTTTATGTGACACGTAATTGTCTTCCCCTGTATCTCATACTTGTGACTTCTAGTCTATAATCCCTCACCAAAGGGAACAGGGTTCCACAATCCAATACGTCCCGTCCCCTCATCAATTTATATAAATCTATCAAATTTGGGGGATTACTTGAATCAAGGGGCGTTGGCCTGGTAAAGGTTTATTCCTCAGTCAATGTTACCAGAAACGGTTGATCACTTAAAATCTATCAAATGTCTTCTCTTGGGGGCTACTTGAAGAATTGTGGGGTGTTGGCCTGGTAAAGATTTATCCCTCATCGAATGTTACATGAAACAGTTGATCACTTATCTCATGGTTTGCTTGTGGACCTTTGGTGCATAGAAACATGGAATCATAGAAATTAGGTGCAGGAGTAGGCCATTCGGCCCTTCAAGCCTGCACCGCCATTCAATATGATCATGGCTAATCATCCAACTCAGTATTCCTTACCTGCCTTCTCTCCATACCCTCTGATCCCCTTAGCCACAAGGGCCACATCTAACTCCCTCTTAAATATAGCCAATGAACTGGCCTCAAATACACTCAGTGGCAGAGAGTTCCAGAGACCCACCACTCTCTGTGTGAAAAAAGTATTTCTCACCTCGGTCTTAAAGGATTTCCTCCTTATCCTTAAGCTGTGACCCCTTGTCCTGGACTTCCACAACATCGGAAACAATCTTCCTGCATCTAGCCTGTCCAACCCCTTAAGAATTATGTAAGTTTCTATAAGATCCCCTCTCCATCTCCTAAATTCTAGAGAGTATAACCCGGATCTATCCAGTCTTTCTTCATAAGACAGCCCTGACATCCCAGGAATCAGTCTGGTGAACCTTCTCTACACTCCCTCTATGGCAATAATGTTCTTCCTCAGGTTTGGAGACCAAAACTGGACACCATACTCCAGGTGTGGCCTCACCAAGACCCTGTACAACTGAAGTAGAACCTCCCTGCTCCTATACTCAAATCCTTTTGCTATGAAAGCTAACATACCATTCGCTTTCTTCACTGCCTGCTGCACCTGCATGCCTACTTTCAATGACTGGTGTACCATGACACCCAGGTCTCACTGCATCTCCCCTTTTCCTAATTGGCCACCATTTAGTTAATAGTCTGCTTTCCTGTTTTTGCCACCAAAGTGGATAACCTCACATTTATCCACATTATACTGCATCTGCCAAACATTTGCCCACTCACCCAGCCTATCCAAGTCACCTTGCAGTCTCCTAGCATCCTCCTCACAGCTAACACTGCCCCCCCAGCTTAGTGTCATCCGCAAACTTAGAGATATTGCCTTCAATTCCCTCATCCAGATCATTAATATATATTGTAAATAGCTGGGGTCCCAGCACTGAGCCTTGCGGCACCCCACTAGTCACTGCCTGCCATTGTGAAAAGGACCCGTTTATACCTACTCTTTGCTTCCTGTCTGCCAGCCAGTTCTCTATCCACATCAATACTGAACCCCCAATGCCGTATGCTTTAAGTTTGTATACTAATCTCTTATGTGTGACCTTGGCGAAAGCCTTCTGGAAGTCCAGATACACCACATCCACTGGTTCTCCCTTATCGCTACTAGTTACATCCTCGAAAAAGTCCACAAGATTCGTCAGACATGATTTACCTTTCGTAAATCCATGCTGACTGGGTCCAATGATTTCACCACTTTCGAAATGTGCTGCTATCCCATCTTTAATAACTGACTCTAGCAGTTTCCCCACTACCGATGTTAGACTAACTGGTCTGTAATTCTCCCTTTTCTCTCCCCCTCCCTTCTTAAAAAGAGGGGTTACATTTGCTACCCGCCAATCCTCAGGAACTACACCAGAATCTAAAGAGTTTTGAAAGATTATCACTAATGCGTCCACTATTTCCGGAGCTACTTCCTTAAGTACTCTGGGATGCAGCCTATCTGGCCCTGGGGATTTATTGGCCTTTAATCCATTCAATTTACCCAACACCACTTCCCGACTAACCTGGATTTCACTCAATTCCTCCTTTGACCTGCGGTCCCCTGCAATTTCCGGCAGATTATTTATGTCTTCCTTAGTGAAGACGGAACCAAAGTAGTTATTCAATTGGTCCGCCATATCCTTGTTCCCCATGATCAACTCACCTGTTTCTGACTGCAAGGGACCTACATTTGCTTTAACTAATCTCTTTCTCTCCACATATCTATAAAACCTTTTGCAGTCAGTTTTTATGTTCCCTGCCAGTTTTCTTTCATAATCTATTTTTCCTTTCCTAATTAAGCCCTTTGTCCTCCTCTGCTGGTCTCTTAATTTCCCCGAGTCCTCTGGTATGCTGCTTTTTCTAGCTACTATGTACACATCATCCTTTGCTTTGATACTATCCCTGATTTCCCTTGTTATCCACGGATGCATTACCTTCCCTGATTTATTCTGTGGATACAGCGAACCTGCTGCAATTTCCTACATTACAATGTGCTACATTTCAGGAATATTTTCTTGGCTGTGAAACAATCAGCATGTTGTAAAATCATAAAAATGTGTTAAATAAATGTGAGTAAATGTAAGCTCTTCCTTTGCAAGCTCAAGAATGTGTAAAGTATGGTGGATGTTGAAATTCCGATATAGAAATCTGGAAAGAGAAATGCAATTGACATTTCAGGACAATTAGCTAACATCAGTGCAGGAGAAAGCAAGAAATAACAGGTCTAAAAGCACAAGAACGGGGGAAATCCGGGACACACAGGCATTTGATAGTGTGGAAAGCAGCAGTGATAAAGGTGGAGTAGGCTAATGGGAGTGATAATGGCATGTGCCTAATCGATGGATGAGGCCCTTTAAGCTGCCACTGCGGCTCATTAGAAAAGCAAGAGGCCAGGGGCACAGAGGTCAGAGAGGGAGTGAGGCAGAAAATTAAAATTACATGGTCAACAGCTCAAGGTTTTGCAATGTTATGCTGTAGGTGAACAATCTTTATACTTAAATATGTTCATCTCATCCTAATTTAATGCAATCTCACTTCCAATTATTTTTCTTTCCTCTCAATCTGTGAGTAATCTATATAATTGTAATACTCAAAACATTTTTTGGAGCCTATTTAGAATTGTGCCGAAAGTCATAAAGTATAGATCTATTTCTGTCTGCTTTAGTGACAGCCTCAAGTACATTGTGTTTTTACCATGGTGGCCATGGTTATTCCAAGGCATAAAAAATATTAAAAATAGGAGCTGTGGGAGGCCAATTGCTCCCCCCCCCCCCCTCCCCACCCCAAACCTTTCACATGTTTTAATAGGATCTTGTCTGATCTGGACTTGATCTCAACACCTGAGCGGCACAGTGGTGCAGCGGTTGAGTTGCTGCCTTACAACACTTGCAGTGCCGGAGACCCGGGTTCGATCCAGACGGGTGCTGTTTGTGCAGGGTTTGTACTTTCTCCCCATGACCATGTGAGTTTTCTCCGAGGCCTTTGCTTTCCTCCCACACTCCAAAGGCATACAGGTATGCAGGTAAATTGGCTTGGTAAATGTAAAAATTGTCCCCAGTGTGTGTTGGATAGTGTTCATGTGCAGGAATTGCTGGTTGGCCCGGACCCGGCGGGCTGAAGGGGCTGTATCTCTAAATAATGTATCTTAGAGAATATGTCATTTTGTCCATGACAAATATTTCCTGTACTATGTCTAACCATTGTCTAAGTCTGGGTGTGTCCATTGCAAGCCAGTTTCTTGTATGGCATTTCTGCCAGCTGTGAGTAGGATTTTAACCAAGTAATGATCTTCCTTCAGCACCACTGTATTTATATTACCCAGGTATAAAATGGAACACTTCTTGGAGACTATATATCCTAATACCTCCGTTAATTCTGAATTCACTCTGTCCCAAAATGGTTCTATTTTTGGGCAACTCCAGAAGTTATGTGCATGATTTGCGTCTGTTTGACCGCATTGCCTCCAGCATGTTTGCTGCCTTAGAATTTGCTTGCTTTTTATGTTAAGCGTAATAAAGAAACGAATAAAAACTTTCCAATTAAATTCTCTCCAATTTTGTGAATTAGTGGATGTCTGTAGTGTTACACACATCCATTCTTCCAACATATGATAGTCCAGCCATCCCGGGTATTAACCTTGTGAACCTACGCTGCACTCCCTCGTTAGCAAGAATGTCCTTCCTAAAATTTGGAGACTAAAACTGCACACAATACTCCAGGTGTGGTCTCACTAGGGCCCTGTACAACTGCAGAAGGACCTCTTTGCTCCTATGCTCAACCCCTCTTGTTATGAAGGTCAGCATGCCATTAGACCTTGATGTTTCTGCATGGGTGTGTTAGTAGATTAATGTTTATGTTCAAGTTTATTGTTGCATGCATGAATACAGTGAGGTACAGGTACAATGAAAAATCTTGCATGCAGCAGCATCACAAGCACATAGACTCAGACAAACACACAAAAACAAACTATACGTAAATTATACATAATTTACACAAAATTCAAAGAGGAAGTAGATTATGCAAACAAAAACACAGCATTAGTATTTAGTTTTAGTATAGTTTGGAGTTTCAGAGCAGAAACAGGCCCTTCTACCCACTGAGCAAGTTGGCCAGCGATCCCTGCGCACTAACACTATCCTATGTGGGAGAAAACCCAGCCAGGTCATGGGGAGAACGTACAAACTCTGTGCAGACAGCACCCATCATCAGGATCAAACTTGGGTCCCTGGCGCTCTAAGGCAGCAACTCTACCACTGCAAAAGCATAATTAGAAAAATAATTCAAGCCCATAATTATTTCTGCAAGTCGTGCGTAGCAGCGAAAAGTGGGCATGGCTTGAATGGTGGGCATCCTTGATAATAGATTCTGCTTTCTTGAGGAAGCAACTCATATGGATGATTTCAGCAGATGGAGGTGTATGCCCGGGCAGAGTACGCTACTCTGTATGGCCTCTTATAGTCAATACACAACTGATGAAGGGAACCATGCCAAACAATTTCTTGACCACCCTGCCTACCTGTGCCATCACTTTAAAGAAACAATGTACCTGCATCCCTAAGTCTCTCTGTTCAACAACACACCCCAAGGTATTTCACTTACTGCACAAGACCTGTCCTTGTTTATTTTGTCACAATGCATCACCTCACAGTTATCTGCATTAAACTCCAACTGCCATTCCATAATACATACTGTACGTCCAGTTGATCAAGATCCCATTGTAATCTTGGATTACCTCCACTGTGAACTAGACCACCAATGTTAGTGTCATTCGCAAATTAACTAACATTGCCACCTGCATTCTCTTCCAAATAGTTAATATAAATAACACTAGTAGACCCAGCACTGACCACTGTGATGCAAAACCTGTTACAGGCCTCAAGTCTGAAATACAACCCTTTGCCATCAAAAAAAGACTCAAAGCACTGGAGCATCTCAGTGGGTCAGGCAGCATTTCTGAAGAACATGGAAGGGGGATTGTTATGTTTGGTGTTACCTTGTAGTGTATCTTCATGATAAAGAATGGAAACGGCACTTTGTGTCGTAGTTCTCTTTTAATGTTCCAACTATTAAAATGGCATCTCCAGGCTTCTCAATCTGCAAAATGTTGTGCTATCTAGATTACATGACTTAGCCACATCATACACTTTATTCGCATGTTACAATCCAGTTTCAATTGTAACAATATGACATTCCCCCTTCTTTAAGAAAAAGTGTGCATTTAGAACAGTCAGTGTAAGACATAACAGTTCTGTTTCTTCAATTCTGTGTATCCAGTTTTGCTTAGTTTGCTCTGTCTTTACATGTAATCTGGATCACTGTATCTGTCTGTTTTTTCCGGTTCTTGTAGTTCTGTTAGGTATTTGGTATTTATGTCAGCTCTGTGTTTTTCGTCTTTTCACTCATTTGTCTTAACATCTGGTGACAAAAGTTGGATTTAGCTCTTAGGGCTGATGGAATCAAGGGATATGGAGAGAAAGCAGGAACAGGCTACTGATTCTGTATGATCAGCCATGATCATATTGAATGGCGGTGCTGTCTTGAAGGGCCGAATGGCCTACTCCTGCACCAATTTTTCATGTTTCCATGTTTCCATAACATTACAGATTGTGTGAAGTTGGTGCTGTGCTCCATGTTGTTGATGTGGCTGTAGGTGTGGGTATTGATGGCAAACTTCTCTGGTTCACCAGGTCATGGGTTGGTCAGATGTGGCCACTGTTTCTTCCTAACTACGTCCCAGTCTCCATCTCAGTGATGTATGATCTGGGATTCTCAGCTCTTCCCACAACTTTTGTAAGTGTCCATATTTTCAGATCAGGATCCTGGGCATGAACATGCTGTCTTCTCAGCAGTTCTGGCAATGTTTTGGCATGTATTTTGAAATACTGACTTCCTTCTGTTTGTGCATCAGTCAGTTGTTGTCGTGCTTCGTCCTGGTCTTGTGGAGGGTGTATTTTGCTTGGCAGGGTTGTATTGTACTTTCTGTCTTCAGTAGCTCTGCTGATGACTTAATATTCTCGTGCTATATCAACGGCATCTTGGAGGGGCTAATGCACATCCCCTCCAATGAGAGACCTCTGGACCTCTTTGTGCAATGGTCATATGAATTGGTCAAGCACCCTGTCAGTTATCTCTTGCATATCTCTGAATATACATTTCGATGCAAAGTTCTTTAGCTTTGTGGGATAGTCATCCACAGATTCATCACTAGCTTGAGTGAACCTTTAAAAAGTGTAGCGATGTATGCAGTGGTTGGTCTTTGGTTCGAGGTGTTTTTCAAACTTACCTAAAATAACTTTTACCTTCACTCTGTCCACCTCTTGCTCAAATGCCCAGCTGTGGTACAATTCTAGTCCCTTTTATCTTGCACTAGCAGGCAGCTCTACTTTCTCACTCTCACTAGCATTCTTTAACACACTATTGAACATTAGTGTTGTGTAAATGTAATGTAAATGCCAGTGCCCCTTGAGGCCAGTAATAGAAGCTGGCGACAATTAGACCACATTTTTGTCTAAATCTGGTGAAGGCATACATTATATCTGCTGCTTCCCAGTCCATTTGTGGTGCTAGGATGGGCATGTTTATTGTAGCCATATCTATTGCGATATATACAGCGTTTCAGTTCCAATGGTACGTGACAAGTTAATAACAGTTTCAGTCAGTTATAAATATTTAAGTTTGCAGTGTGGTAACTCACTCGTTTTCATCGGCATCTTGCGACATACAAAGTAATATTTTACTTCAGAGTCACTTGAGTGATTCCGTAAAGAACCCCACCAGTCCGCATGCACGTCATTACGTCTGACGCATGGCGCAGCGACCGGCTGGGAGGAGCATCGTTCCTCCAGCGGTAAGTTTTAAAAAACCTCAGGTAAGTGGAAAACTTAGTCGGAGGTCATTTTCTGTGCTTGATAATTCTTGTTTTCAGGAGCGAGTTCAAGTATGGAATAAGCGTTGAGGGTGAAGTCAAGGTGAGCCACAGGGAGAGCAGCTATGAAAGACCGCGGGGGTGCGGGTAGCGGGTGGCCGCCAAGCTCACCTACCGTGTAACCAGCGACTGCAGGCTTGGTATCTGAGAGAACGGTGGTTGCTCCATTAGGGCGCAAAGCTACTAAAAAGTCTGCACGGCCTGTTGACTCGGACGAGTCGGGCCGGGAGGGTTCCCCTCCAGTAATGGATAACATCTTAGGACGGTTGTCCAGGATGGAACTCCAATTGGAGAGGATGTTCATCTAGATACACTCCAACAGGAGGAGTTGTGTCAGCGCCGGCCTCTTGGAGAGCCCGCGCCAGCGAGCCCGCGCCAGCTGGGACAGGGCTGCTTAATGTCTCCCTCTTGGAGGAGGAGAGCATGCGGGGTCAGTGTTATTCTGACGCCGAGTCGGAGGGTATAGCCGTGGAGCATAACCCAAGGAATGAAGGGCACGAGTCAGAGGTACCATCCCTGGCAGCAAGATTTGCCATCCCAACAGAGTCAGGAGAACCACTGGGCGAAGAGATGGCTGCAAGTATTAATTACCTGGCTTCACGCCAGCTTCAAGAGCTTACTATGGATGAAACGTCCAAAAAGTACGTGACCCTGGCTAATTGTGTCCTGCTCAAAGTGCCGGCTGTGAACATGGGTTCATATGGGCGTAGGCATCAGAGCTCAGGAAATGAAGCTTCAGAGGGTGCTGAAGCTGCTTGCCTCAGGCATTAGTGTTCGCCAGTTCAGTGGATGGAGGGCATCTGTCTGATGTACAGCAGGATGCCCTGGCCCTCATGTGCAATGCACACTTCGAGATAAACTGTCTGAGAAAGAGTGCCATCCGCCCTATCATCAACCCGAAGTTCGCCGCTTTGTGCAAACCCAGCAATATCCAGCCACCGAATCTGCTGTTTGGTGAAGACCTCACAAAAAGAGTCAAGGAGCTGGACGTCGAGGCAAGAGCGGTCAGGCTCATCAAAGCGCCGATGCCCAGCAGAGCGTTTCGGCGGCAGTATCCCTACAAACGGTTTGCTGAAACCGGGTCAGGGCAAGGACCAAGCCGGCCATTTACAGATATGCGCAGCTGCCGCACTCCTACAGGGGCACGAACAAACATGTCATTTCGCACCAGAAACAGGGGGCAGACAATTCCACCGGTAACCATGGAGGTAGGTGGGTCTGGTTCTTGTCGGAACATATTAAGTGAGAATCACCTACAAGTTGGAGGGGATTACACTTGTTTCTGAAGGAATGGTATGGGATAACATCAGATTTGTTTATACTGCATAGTATACAAGGGTTTCAAATTGAATTCCTTCCCAATTTGCGTCCACCGACACAGCATACATGTAGTCGGGCACTCATTTTCACACAAAAAGAGAATTTGGAGATACAAGCTGAAATTGAAAAGTTATATAAAAAAGTGGTAATTGAGAAGGCGGTTTATCAATCTCACCAATTCGTGTCTAATATTTTTCCTAGATCAAAGAAGGATGGGGGTTGTCGAATCACCCTTGACTTGACGAACCTTAAACCTTTTGTGCAGTATAAACATTTCAAAATGGAAACATTTGTTACTGCCAAACAACTGATTTCCAGAGGATGTTACATGGCATGTATAGATCTTAAAGATGCATATTACTCAGTGCCTGTTCATAGGGATCATCGGACATATTTGAAATTTAGCTGGATGAGACAATTATGGCAATTTAAAACACTGCCTAATGGGTTAACCTCAGCCCCTAGATTATTTACAAACTGTTAAAACCAGTTCTTGGGCTACTCCAGGCTCAGGGCAATATTTTAATGGCTTATTTGGATGATGTCTTAATCATCCTCTATGTATGTTATGTCTTGTGCTGTATGTTCTATGTTGGACCCCCTCGAAAACAAGATGACTGTCAATCTCAAGGGGTTATCCATGAATAAACTTGTATATCTTAGTCATAGGAAAGATTCAGGAAGCAGCTGAATTATCTGTGTCAGTTGTTAAACTCATGTTTTAGAAATTGGGGTTTCTCATTCATCCAATTAAATCCAAATTGATACCAGTTAGAGTTATTGATTATTTGGGATTCACTGTTAACTCAACTCACATGTCAGTGACTCTGCCCAGGGGCAAGAGATTAAAGTTAATTGAAGGCTGTAACAAGCTCATGGTGCTGCAACAACCTTCAATTAGACATGTGGCCAGCTTGATTGGCAAATTAGTGGCTGCCTTTCCAGCTGTACAGTATGGACCTTTGCATTACCAAAATTTACAATGGGCAAAGGAACAGGAACTCAGGATACATGCAGGTCATTTCGACAGGCCCATGCAATTACCAGCTGAAGCCATTGCTTAAGTGCAGTGGTGGATAATGAACATCTCAAGCTGCTCCAGCAACATTCTGGTTGAGGAACCCTCAATTGTATTACAGACTGATGTTAGTGCCCTAGGTTGGGGTGCTACTGATACCGTCTCTAGTGGTGGCGGCAGATGGAATATGCATGAGGCCTTTATTCTTCAATCACATGGGATTAATTATTTAGAGCTATTGGGAGCATTTTATGGGCTTAAGGCTTATTGTACTACTATGCGTCACTTGCATGTTCAGCTTCAGATTGACAACACTACGGCAGTGGCGTATGTTAATCTCATGGGTGGAATCAAGTCATAATCTTGTGATAGATTGGCTAATCTTATTTGGCACAGGTGTATTACAAGAAACATTTGGGTTTCAGCTATCTACCTACCAGGTAGACTCAACATGGTGGGAGACACCAGGTCACGCAAATTCAATGACCACACGGAATGGATGTTGAATCATGATGTATTTAATGATATTATTGTTCGGTATGGGATGCCAGATATCGATTTGTTTGCATCCAGACTCAATCACCAGTTACCCAAGTATGTTTCATGGGAACCAGACCCAGGGGCAGTAGTGGTAGATGCATTCTCGCTACACTGGGGTGGAATGTTTTTTATATGCATTTCTTCTGTTTTGCCTCATCAGTCGGTGCTTGCTCAGGATCAAGCAGGACTCTGCTTCAGGAGTTTTGGTGGTACCTGACTGGTCTACTCTGGCCATGGTTCCCTCTCGTTTTGGAGATAGTAACACAGCCTCTTGTAGCTGTCCCGATACATAGTGACCTACTGGTGCACCCTGTCACTGGGGATCAACATCCATTACATGACAGTATTGATCTGTTAATTTGCAGATTCTGAGGAAGCCATACCTGGGGCTTGGACTATCCGATTGTACCGTGGATGTGATCACTGCGGCCTGGAGGGATAGTACCAAAAAACAGTACATCTCTCATGCCAGGAAATGGGAGATGTTCTGTTTACGGGGGAACATTACATATCACACGGCATGCATTTCTGATGTGCTGGAATTTCTGTCAATGCTATATTTTGATGAAGGGTTGGGCTATAGTGCTATCAATAGTGCCAGGAATGTCCTGTCATGATACTTATGGCTGGGGTCGGAACAACATTCTGTTGGATCTCACCCTTTAATATCCAGGTTTATGAAAGGTATTTTTAATTCCAATCTCCCATGCCCAGGTACTCTGAAATCTTGGATGTGAGCGTGGTGCTTACGCTGCTTCGCCAGTAGGCTCCAGCCACATCCCTGTCTTTGCCCAAAATCATCCTTAAGGTGGTCATGCTCATGGCGCTAGTTTCAGCGCAATAGGTCCAGACGTTGCAGAAGCTGTTTCTGGACAGGATGGTGTCATCTGGTAATAACATTATGTTTTACATTTATGATTTAATTAAGAAGAGCAGACCAGGGTTGTTAGGGTTCAAGATTACTTTTTCGACATACCCCACGGATTTACGACTGTGTGTAGTGTCGCACTTGCAATATTATATCAAAGTCACCAAGACCGTCTGAGGTTCAGAATCAGCATTACTTATTAGCCCCAAAAAGCCACATATGAAAGTGTTGGTTCAGACCATTTCAAGGTGGCTGAAACAGGTTCTCGGTTGTGCAGGAGTAGACACTGACAAAGTTAAATCTCACTCCACCAAGGCGGCATCAACATCAGCAGCGAGGGTAATGGACGTCCCTCTCCACCATATCTTCGCGGCCGCAGGATGGTCAAATGAACTGACTTTCCAAAGATTCTATAACAAGTCGCTTACCGAACCGGGAGTATTCGCCCATTCCATTTTAAGTTCCGTTTCATAGAGGGGTCGCTATTGTTTTTCTTTGTTAAATAAACCATTAACATATTCAAATCAATGCCATGGTTCGATGAATTGTTTATTATTCACTCATCCTGAGTCAATTGATGTAGTGAGACGCCTGGATTCGTATCTACGGCATGAAATCCCAGAGCTTTGAAATCTTCACGGAATCACTCATGTGACTCCGAAGTAAAATAGTAAGATTAAACGAGAACTTACCAGTTTGAAGTTTGATCTTTATTTTATGAGGAGTTACGATGAGCGATTACGTGCCCACTGCTCCCAACCCTCATATCACAAAGGTCATCTGGTAGTTCTAGGTTCCTAATCTTACTATGTTACTTGAATTACTGTCATCTGTGATTTCACACCGCTGCTTTGAAGATTGACGTGCATCTGGACTGGTGGGGTTCTTCACGTAATCGCTCATTGTAACTCCTCATAAAATAAAGATCAAACTTCAAACTAGTAAGTTCTCATTTAATCTTACTATTTTGGTGAACATTTGAGTCTTCTGTAGCTGAATAAGTAGCATATTTAGCACTTGAGGGTCATCTTCATAATCATAGCCCCGTGCACCATTGCCACCAGGTTATGTTTTGTGTTGCCTTGAAGTTTATCTTCAAGGTAAAGAACAGAGACAGCATTTTGTGTTGTAGTTCTCTTTTAATGTTCCAACTATTATAATGGCTTCTGCAGGCTTCTCATTCTGCAACTAGATCACATGAATTAATTATGCCATGCACTTTATTTGCATGTTACATCCCAATTTCAATTGTAACAATATAACAGGGATGTTTCGGGTTAGGTCCGTACTTCAGACTGGGACCTTTCTTCAGACCAGACCCTTAACACTACCCTATCTGCCTCCTATCTTCAAGCCAACTTTGTTTTGAATTGGCGAATTAGTCCTGCATCCTTTGTGATCTAACCATCCAGACTAGCTACCATGCAGTACCTTGTCAAAAAAAAAACAATGGCACAAAAAACAGTACATGTACACTCTGTAAGTCAGGCAACATATGAAAAGGAAAAGACCATATCTTTTAAGCCACAGTTATTATTTGGGATTTCCAATGCAGCAGTGTTAATTTGTTGATTTTCATATGTAATGATGATCAGAGTTATTGTTAATACGTGAAGCAAAATAAATATACCTGAGGAACTTCTATATTTCAATAAGATCAACTCTCATTCTTCTGAACTCCAATAAGTATGGGTCAAACCTGTTCAAACTCTCTTCATACATCAACCCCTTCATCCCCCAGCAATTAGCCTCATAAAACCTCACTGCATTGCCTCCAAAGCAAATATATAATGTCTTGAGTATGGAGACAAATAATGTCCACAGTGCTCCAGCAGTATTCTCACCGGCATCCTGTAAATTGAACCAAAATGTCACTACTTTCATCATTCCTATACTCTAAACTCATTGCATTAAAGTGCACCATTACTTATAATTCACTGCAAACCTGTCCATTGTATTACCACATTTATTTCCCTGTGCACTGTTGTCTCACACAAGCTCTTTGCATTAGTCTTCCTAATTATTTGCTGTACCTACCTGCATGCCAACTCTTTGTGTTTCACCTACCGGGACTAACATCCATTTGTAGAACAAAATATTGATTCCATTTAAAATATAATTGGCATTCTCTTTCCTTCCAAAGTGAATAACAACAAATGTTTGCACATTATTGTCCATCTGCCACACAACTTGCTATCTCCCCAATCTTTCCATTATTGCAAAATTAACTCCCGTACATTTGTTCATTCATCCTTGTCATTAATCTAGCGGGCCGAGCATGCAATTATTTTCATTTAAGTGCCTTCTGCATACGTTTGTGCATCACCACAAATTCTGTATTAAAAGTAATAGCAAGTGAAATAATTCAAATTGGAAACGTATTGCTTACTTCATATTGCATGACAATATTTTCCCCGCAAGTCATTTTTTTCTGTGATAGGTACAGGTGAAGGATCAGGAATCTTACTCTTTATTTGACTTGGTTCAATCCTGGGACCATCCATCAGTGAATTTAGGACAATTTTTTTTCTGATGGTCCTCTTTAATATTCCAGGTTTGGGAGAAAATCTGGCAGTTCATTTGGAGGTCATGGCTCTGCCTATTTATGGTTGCAACATTACATCTGCAACACTAATTAATTTATGAGGATCGGTAATTCTCTTGTGAAATATTGAAGTAACAATCTCCAGCAGTCATTGACTCCTGCACCTTGATTCTCAGACAGTCCCTTAGGATGGAAGATTAAGTGCATCGTAGACTACAGCTCTGCTTTCTATACCATTATCCCATTGAAGCTTATCTCCAAACAAGGCCCCATATCTGAGGAAGGAAGCACAGGCATTCAAGAGGGCCCAGGAAAGGTTCATGAGGATGATCGGGTTAACATATGTTGAGCATTTCTCGGCACTGGGTCTGTACTCGCTGGAGTTTAGAAACGATGAGGGGGGACCCGTTTGAAACTTACCGAAAAGTGAAAAGCCTGAATAGAGTGGATGTGGAGAGGATGTTTCCACTAGTGCGAGAGTCTAGGACCAGAGGGAGATGAGGAGGAATTTATTTTGTCAGAGGGTGGTGAATCTGTGGAATTCATTGCCACAGGAGGCTGTGGAAGCCGTCAATAGATATTTTTAAGGCGGGGATTAGCAGATTCTTGATTAGCACAGGTGTCGGGTTTGTAAACATCCCTGTAGCATTTTCTCAGTCCTTTGGCAGTCTATTGCTATGACAGAGATCAAGGTAGATTGTGTATATACCCAGACATTGGCAACAAACTGTACATCAACGACTAACTTTAGTGTGACCTTGCCTTTGGAGTGTAAATGACAAAGGTTGACCAGCTGCTTCTTTATTCTTTAAATTATTTCCATTCCAGTGCAGGACTTGTTGGAGTTGAGGTTTAGTATTGCAGCAAGGAAGATTGAGAAGAAGGTGAATATTATGGCACAGCCTTACCTATCTCCAGTATGGACAGGGATTGGATTTGTAATGAACTTATTGGTTGGAATTATGACTTGCTTGTCATTGTGTTGCAGGTGTAGAAGGGTAACACATTTCTGGGAATCGAAGGGCACACATCATGCATTGGCATATGGGATTAGGTTATCTTGGCATTATGTTCGCACAGACTGAATGAATCTGGCACGGGAAACCTTTTCCCGTACTGTACTTTTTATGATCTATGTTCTGAGCAAAAAACAATTTTTCATAATCCCTTTTGATTGATGGAATCAAATGTGTCTGTGGGGTCAAATAAGTCATAATTTTCCTTGGATTTGTCACACAGATAAGATCATGCCTGTTGTGCCAGTACATAAACCGTACCCACTCTGTGACCCTGGGATTAACACTTCTGTCACTGAGAGGGGGTAGTTGAGTAGGATCCTTGTGAGAAACAAGAGGGTATTTGCATGGTGCATCTGACAGTCAGTGTCAAATATTCATGTTGGTTATCATTCACTACTACTTAGTCCTTATCCTTCAAATTTGACACATTTTTCAAGTGCAGTTTTCGGGTTCACCCAGCCATCGTGTCAGCTGGACTAAAGAAAGACACAAATTGCTGGAGTAACTCAGCAGGTCAGGCAGCAGCTCTAGAGAAAAAGGATAGATGATGTTTCGGGTCAGATCCCTATCTTTGGTATAAATGAGTATCTGCAGTTCTTTGTTTCTACATGTCAGCTGGTCCCATTGTTGAGTGCGTTAAGATGCATCTGTAGACAATTTGTGTGTGTTATGTCATGTCTTGCTCTTTCATCAACATTAAATTTTTGCACTATATGGCCCTTTTGTCCCTTGAATGAATGGTAAAGGCGATAAGATTTCACACATCTCGACTGCATATGTAGTTGCGCATGTTGCAATTTTGATTAAACATGTTAATCCAACTGAGTATTCTGAAATAATGTGAAATATAATTTATGTAAATTTGACCAAGATTTAGAAAGTGTTATTTTACATCTAGAGTAAATGGGCAATATTCACTGGCAATGCATGTTCAACAGAAATATTTACTGTAGTTATTAATTTCAGCAGTCAATTTTTGTAAACTGCTAACATTTCATGTTTACTTCTCTTCCTTGCTAGAGCCTTTTTAATAATTAATACAAGTGAGCAGTAATTTACAGTATCTTACGTTCTCTTGTTTTGTTTGCTATCCTGTAAGAAGTGACTTTCACTCCATATCTCTTTTCACAGTCATTAAACTGTATTTTGAATGCCACTGTGTCGACTCAAATTTCAGAAATCCTACTTATTTTTTGGAACGTTTAATACAATGTTACTGCTTGCTGCCTTTTTGAACACAAAATTACATCTTACCTTTTGATACATTTCATTTTTCCCTTTGATATATGGCATGCCCTTGGCACGTGTCATTGGATCAATTACATAAATAACTTTAATATATATTATGTTGTTTGGCATCCATGGTTTGACCTGCATCTATTGCCCATTCCCCATTGCCCGGATGTGTTGATGGGATTTCTGGAGCCTGAATTATAAATGTATTTTTCTAGGGATGGCATGGTGGTGCAGCGATAGAGTTGCTGCCTTAGAACACCAGAGATCCGGGATTGATCCTGTCTATGGAGGTTTTCCCCGGGTGCTCTGGTTTGCTCCCTCACTCCAAAGACGTAGAGGTTTGTAAGTTAATTGGCTTTAGGAAAGATTGCAAATTGCCCCTAGTATATAAGATAATGCCAGTGTATGGGAATCACTGGTTGGCATGGACTCGGTGGGCGGACTAGCCTGTTTCCATGCTGTATCTTTAAACCAAACTAAACTAAACTAGTGTTGTTGGATTAGAGGTTTGAGGACTTTGTCCTCTTATTTCATTACTAATATTCCTTGTTATCAGTTGCAACAGTCTGATAGCTTGCGTGGTTCATGGTCCAGAATTAGTCATCATTGCATTTCCCGCATCAGTGACTCCCATGTTCCACCTACCTACATCCAGTCCATGCCTTAGTCTGATTGCATCAAGGGAGGAACAGATGGATGATGACCTGATGCCTGACTAGCTCTGAAAATACTGGCTGTAGAGCCCCAGGAGGGGATTTCCCTTCGTAAAGCTTATGGTTAAACATGGGATAATTACATACAACTCTTTTGACCAGAATATGCAGGGAATCAACAAATATGTGGGAGTAACAAATCAGGCTGTCGGAGAAGAAGGTATGCATCGGAAATCCATGTCAAATCCTTGGGTGGGTGCAGGACCATCTCCAGAACATGGAGCATTGTTTTTTTTCTACTCACCAGAATAAAGACCAGTACTCTGTGAACATGCCTTGGAACTGCGGGACTTGGGACATGATTCCCCCTCTGTATCTGGGACAAAAACAGTCTTGATGCCCACAGAGTTTGTGCTCAGTCTTCAGAGGTGATACTGCACTATCTGATGGCTGCCACTTTAAATTCCCATTCTACTCACACTCTGACTTACCTGCGTGTGGCCTCCGGTAATGTTATAATGAGGTCCACAATAAGATTGAGAACCAGCGCCTAATCTTCTGTCTGAACACGTCGCAGCCTTCTTGACTCGTTATTGAATTCTCCACTTTTAGATAACCAACTCATTCTTTCTGTCCGTAATGAAATTGGCCATCTCTACCAGTCATCCTGTCGTTTCTGTTCTTTAAATTCTATTAATATAGTCATGCCTGCTGGGTAAGTCACACTGTCTTGTTATTAGCAACCCATTTCACTGATAATAAAAGCACAATCGTTTCACCGAACACCTCCGCTCGGTCCGCAATAACCAACCCGACCACCCGGTGGCTCAGCACTTCAACTCCCCCTCCCATTCCATATCCGACCTCTCGGTCCTGGGCCTCCTCCACGGCCAGAGTGAGCAACACCGCAAGTTGGAGGAACAGCACCTAATATTCCGCTTGGGGAGTCTGCATCCTCTGGGCTTAAACATTGAATTTTCTCAATTCTGTTAACCCAGGCTGCCTCCCCCCCTTCCCACCTCTCCCTCAGCCCTCGGGCCCTGGCATTCCTTCTCTCTCTATCTCCCCCCCACCCAAGTCACACTAGCTTCTCATTTTCACACTACAAACAGTTTACATTGGCCTATTTCCTTTATCATCGATACTTTTTTGCATATCTTTCATTCATTGTTCTTTATCTCTCCACATCACCGTCTATATCTCTTGTTTCCCTGATCCCTGACCAGTCTGAAGAAGGGTCTCGACCCGAAACATCGCCTATCTCCTTTGCTCCTTAGATGCTGCTGCACCCGCTGATTTTCTCCAGCTTTTTGTGTACCCTCGATTCTCCAGCATCTGCAGTTCCTTCTTTAACACAAAAGCACAATGGACTTCTGCCACAATAGGTTATTCTGTCTCATTTGACCAGATAATTTCATTTTGTTCTCTCCTTCTTTGCTAATTATAGAGTCATACAGAATAGAAACAGGCCCTTCAGCCCAAATTGTTCATGTCGACCACGACAATCCAAGTTAACCCCATTTGCCCGCATTTGGTCCATATCTCTATAATCCTTTCCGACACTTGAATCTGTCCAAATGTCTGTAAAATGCTGTAATAGCACCGGCCTCAACTACTTCCTCTGGCAGCTCATTCCATACACCCACCACCTATGTGAAAAGGTTTTGCCTCAGGTTTTTATTAAATCTTTCCCCCCTCACCATAATCCCTTGTCCCTACTTCTTGATTCTCCTATCTCATGTAAAATACTGTCTTTTACCAGGTAAAATGCAGAGTATGCAGGAATTCACCTGTCTATTCTACAGGAAATTAACTTGTTTTCTCTCCCGGATCTGACAAAAGACACCAGACCTGAAAGATTAACCGTATCTCCTTCAACGGATGCTAGCTGACCTGCTGAGTTCTCCAGCATTTTCTGTTTTTATTGCAGATTTCCTACATCTGCATGTTTTTATTTTTGTTTCTTACTGCTCATACAGAATCTAAAAGTTACCTAGTAAAGCCCATTGAAATTCAATGAGGCCAACATTTTATTTAGCTACTAGATGATAGCTAAGTTTGTAGTTATATAGGATGGTGCATTTCTGCAAGTACTTAATTAAATGTGTTAAGTGTGCCTGCGTGGTGTTCCTCTCTAAGATGGAAGATTGTGGGTTACACACCACCCCACAGACTCAGTGACAAAATCCAGGTAAATACTTCAGTCTAGTACTGAGGGACAACTGGTGTTAGAGATGCTATCTGTATCTATGGAAAGCGAAAAGGAGATTATGTTTCAGACTTCAACAGAACTGGGGATAAAAAATATATAAAACGATTTTAAGATGAAGAAATGAGAAACAGGATGAGAGAGAGCTCAAAGTCTCTAGTATGATGGAAGGCAGAAGCATTTAAAGGTCAAGATGAGAAATTATGCTACTTAGTGAATAACTAAAGGATGGCACGGAGGAATTGGAAAAAGCAGAATCATATTCCGACATCACCAGAAAAAGATCATAAATATAATAACAATATCAGAAATCTGAAAATGGTGACCTCAAATTTGGCCAGAAAGCTGTTAATGTACCCATTTGGAAGACGAGACATTGTTCTTTGAGCTATAGAGAGGTGGGTGTAGGCGGCACACGGTCTGGAGCACTAAAGTGACATTTCAGATATAAAAGCAGAAAATGCTGGAAAAGCTCAATGCAGACATTACAGATGCTGAAAATCTGAAAACAATAAATCTTGTCATGCACTCTTAATTCAACAAGATTTACAAAAGCGATCTTGCCATAATTGTCTCAGAAGCTGCTTGGTTAATCTTAGAGGCGCTTAATTTACTTTTATTACAAGCCTGTCACTTTTCAATGCAAGGGTATTAATATTATAGTGCTGATCATTTGTTGTGGCGACCTGCAAATAGCTTGTCAAATACTTCTTAAAAATTGGATTTTAACAAACTTCACCATTTTACAGCCCATTATGGGCATTACAGCATCACCTCAGGAGTGAGATATAAAATGGCAAAAATAGTGCAAAACATATTTTACCCAAGGCCATTAGCAATTTTACATTGTCATTTTCCAAAGACAATTTGCCATGAAACCATTATTTCACCATGTGAGGAAAAAGAATTGCTATACCACAGCATTTCTTACAAATAAGTTCATCTCTGGTCAGATGAGGTCTAGTTTCACTCTTATCCTACATTAATTAAATAGACTTATACAAGTATATGCAGAGGGGAAAAAAGAGGGTTTCAAATTGACCACACACAGAAGCATAGCTTAAGATGTCTCATGGGGTGTATGTTGAATAAGCTTGATTGTAATCAGGGTTTAAATGTATTGATACATCTTGTGTATGATTTTCTGTCAATATTTTGTTAATCGCACACCATGATTTAATTGCGGAGTAGACTTGATGGGCTGAATGGCTTAATTCTGCTCCTATCACTTATGAAACTCATCAAAGGTTATATGTCATATTCCATCATGTCATATGTGGTTTAGATTATGCAAGACAGACTCCCAGATTATTCAAGACAGACTTCCAGGTCCATCAGTGGTCTTCCATTCTCCCAGGCATTTGATTATTGCTTCAAGTCCTATCCTTACTTTAAATATTTAAACACTCTTGACCCTTTTCAATTTCTGACTTCGGTAGGATTTGACATTTCAAGTATTTCTCATTCCTCAGGCACCTAACATTCAAAATGTCATTAAACCAATTGAACTTCAATCATTAGATTTCAAGATGATGTAATTATATTCCACCCTCAATGTTACTTTACGATCATCAAAGTTCAAATTTAATCTCAGTAATTATTTATTTTTATTCTTTCTACTTTGGTGATATTTTGGCGAGGGCGCCTCAATGCCGCAGGTGGTGGAACTGCTGTCTCATGCTACCAGAGGCCCGTGGTTGATCCTGACCCCAGGAGCTGTCTGTTTGGAGTTTGCACGTTCTCCCTTTGACCATGTGGGTTTTCTCTGGGTGCTCTGGATTCCCTCAACATCCCAAATACATTTGAAGGTTAATTGGTCTAGGTAAAATTGCCCCTAGTAAATAGGGACTGGATGACTAAGTGGGAAAACATTGAACTAATGTGAATGGCACTCTGATTCTGATTCTGAATGGGTGATTAATGGTCAGTGTGGACTCAGTGGGCCAATGGGGCCTGTTACTTTCAATCAATTATTACCTGTATTGTGGACACTGGTACTTCATTAAAATTAATGAAACTTGGTTTAAGCAATACCAATGACAAGATTTGCTGCTTATTATCATGTGATCAGATGGGGAGTTTAATTTGGCTGCTTTATGCAAATATTTGGGTCAACTGCACAGCAACAATTGACACTTTGTGTTAGGACCTTATCCCACTTTTCACTGCCCATTTATATGTCTCTCGATATGCGTCTTCGATATTGCTGCCATATCTGCTACCACAACCTACCCTGACATTCAAAGCCCCTTACCACCCTCCATGTAAAAAACCTTGTCTCAACATATATCCTTTAAACTTTCCCCTCTCTTCTGCATTCTATCGAGTATTACATAGACATAGAAACATAGAAAATAGGTGCAGGAGTAGGCCATTCGGCCCTTCGAGCCTGCACCGCCATTCAATGTGATCATGGCTGATCATCCAACTCAGTATCCCGTACCTGCCTTCTCTCCATACCCCCTGATCCCTTTAGCCACAAGTGCCACATCTAACGCCCTCTTAAATATAGCCAATGAACTGGCCTCAACTACCTTCTGTGGCAGAGAATTCCAGAGACTCACCACTCTCAGACCTCAGGTATTAGACCTTTCCATTCTGGGAAAAGGACTGCGGCCATCTCACCTTTCTATGCCTCTCATAACTTTTTTTCAAATTACCCCTCAGCCACTGATCTCCAATGAAAACAATTCAAGTTTGTACAATCTCTCCTGATTACTAATACCCTTTAACCCAGACAACATCCTGGTAAAGCCCTTCTGCACCCTCACCAAAGCCTCCTCATCCCTCCTGTAATGTGGCAGCCAAAGCCACACGCACTATTGCAAATCCAACATACAAGCAAAGTTTTATACAGCTGCATGTGACTTTTCAGCTTTTATATTCAATGCTCCATGCATAACTTATGGACTTGTTCTCTGAAGGGTTCATCCTTTTACTCAATACTTCACTCTCACGTTTGTCATTACATTTATCCAGATTAAACTCCATCTGCCACTTTTTTGTACAAATTTCCAACTGATCTGTATCCTGTTGTATCCTTTGACAATCTTCCATGTACTCCACCAATGTTCATGTTGCCTGCAGACTTACTAAGCAGACTACCTACAGATCTATATCACAAACGATAGAGGTTCCAGCACTGATTTCTGCAGAACACCACTGGTCACGAACTTGCAGTCAGAGAAACACCCCTCCACCACGACCTTCTGTCTTCTATGACCCAAGCATACCAGCTCACTGTGAATCTTGTGGACCAGCCTACTATAAAGTCTGTGTGAACACCATTCACTTGCCTACCCTCGTCAATTATGTTCGTAATTTCTAAAAAAACACAATCAAATATGTGAGACGCGACCTTCATGTACAAAGCCATGCTAACTTTCGCCAAGAAGACCATGCTTTTCCAAATGCATGTAAATACTGACCCTAAGAATCTTCTCCAATAATGTCCACTGATGAAAATTCCGCCTGCTGTTCTTTATCCAGACTGATTGTCATGCATGTCTTATATAAATGTTGGTTCCAGCATGCACACCACTTCATTTGTAAACTACTGTTAGTGAAAATGGGTTGTTCCGAATCAAAACCACAGAATCATTTTCATATTCCATGCTTCTGAGGTAAAACATATAAATAATGCAGTTCTCTAGGAAGATTGAAGTTCTCTATGTTTATGAAATTAGGCACTTTCTGTAAAGTGTTTCGGTTAAGGGTGGCAGAGGTTCACTTCTGATCTTGGGTGCTGTCTGTGTGGTGTTTGCACATTCTCCCTGTGACCGCGTGGGTTTTCTCCCAGTCCTCTGGTTTCCTCCCACATCCCAAAGACGTGAGGTTTTTAGGTTAATTGGTCTCAGTAAAATGCCTGTAATGTGTAGGGAATTGGTGAGAAAGTGGGATGACATAGAACTAGTGTGAATGGGTGATTGATGATTGGCGTGGGCACAGTGGGCTGAAGGGCCTGTTTCCATGCTGTAATTCTAAATTAATCTAAAGTAAATTCCCCAGAAAGGAAGCCCATTATCATCTCACTCGCATCTTAAGATAGACTTGGACTTCATCTCCACTAATTCAAATTGCAGTTCTGAAATTTAAAAAAAGCATTAATATAAATGGATCGCAAATCGAAATAAATAATTGCTTAGTCAAAAACAATTAATATCTATTTTTTTGTTGATTCCTGTGTTCATAAATGCCAGCCTTCTTGCTGCTCACAACTGCAAAATGCATTTATAAATGTCAATTAGATCTTGTAGTAAGCTGTCTTGTGGAATAATAAATCTCCCTAACTAATTAAATAATAATCCCTTTGAACTTCGTAATAATTTGCTCTGTCAAACTAATATCTGTGAGAAGCATTATTGGGTCCAAATCTAAAATTCTCCTGAGTCCATGTGAACTTTCAGTTCCTTTCACTTACAGTGTGGAAACTTTTATTTTGAACCTCGACCTTACATTCTTAAATATATGCAGTATATTAACAAAACAATAGCTTGTCATTGAACCATCTCAAATGTAACCTGGAAAAATTAAAATTGAAATCCTAACTGGTTCTATCAGTGATAGCTTTCATTTTGTAATAATCTTAAACCGACTTATGAACACGTGATCTGGTATTTCTGGTATTTTTACTTTCTGTTGCACTTGTGTGTGGCTTGATTGATCTTATGCATCGTATGATTTGATTCGATGGATAGCACACAATCAAAAGCTTTTCACTGAATCTTAGTACATGTGACAATAGTAAACCAATACCATTACCAACATAAATAGCAAGAGTAGTCCATCTGGTTCTTCAAGCCTGCTTCCATCAGTCATCAAGATCATGGTTGATCTTCTACCTCAGCAATATTTTCCTGTACTATATATATTTCTCTTGATTCTGTCATTGTCCAGAAATTGATTAATCTCTGTTTGGAATCAACTCAATGACTCAGCTCCCACAACAGTCCAGCTATCATTTATTTCAAGAGGGCTTATATACAAAAGCAAGGATGTAATCCTGAGGCTCTAAGGTTGCATTTGGAATATTTTAAGCAATATTGGGCACCATATCTTAGGAAAGATGTACTGGCTCTGGAGAGGGTCCAGAGAAGGTTTACAAGAATGATTACAGGATTGAATAACTTAACATATGATGAATGTTTGACGGTACTGGGCCTATATTCGCTGGAGTTTAGAAGAATGAGGGGGAACCTCATTGAAACATACAAAATAATGAAAGGCTTGGATAGAGTGGATGTGAAGAGGATGTTTCCACTAGTGGGATAGTCTATGACTAGAGGTCATAGCCTCAGAATTTAAGAAGGAGATAAGGAGGAATTTCTTTAGTCAGTGGATGGAATTATTTCCACAGAAGGCAGTGGATATATTTAAGGCAGAGATAGATAGATTCTTGATTAATAGAGATTATGGGGAGAAGGCAGGAGAATGGGGTTAAGAGGGAGAAATAGATCAACCATGATTAAATGCCGGAGTAGACTTGATGGGCCAAATGGCCTAATTCTTTCCTGGATATTATGATATTATGATCTTATGATAAAAATTCTAAAGATTCCACAGTGTATATGTGAAGCAGCCTCTTTCCATCAGTTCCAAATGGCCTACCCCTTATTCTGAGTGTGTGAAGCAATGTAATCACACTTTTGCATGCAAGCCTAGAGCCGGGAGCATACCACGAGGCACGAAGGATATGGTCCGTGGAGGGGCTACATCAGCGCAGGTCTCCTTGGGGCCTGCGGCAACAGCACCTGCGTACAGGGCTGCACACTGACTCCCTCTCCGAGCAGGGGAGCAGCCGGGGTCAGTGTGTAACTGACTCCAAACATGGAAGTATGTCTGTGGCACATACTGGAGTTCCTGAAAGTACCGGCAGTGAACAGCGCTATTAGGGGTGACGTTGGAGGGGCATGGTACCCCAGGAAACCAGCCGCAGTATCTGCTATTCAGGTAAAACCTATTCAACAGGTGAGACCTGCATGAGGGAGCTAAAGCTGTCGAACTACAAGTACAGCCTCATCATTTCGGCGACAATACACCTCACACCTCCATCGGCAGCAAGCGGTTCACTGAAGCTGGTGGCAGCCAGCAAGCTGGGCACAGGGCTTTAGGCCAAGGCTCAAGCCGGTCTCAGGAAAAATATGGGATCCACGTATCCCACCAGTCCTCCCCAATCAAGGACGGAAATAGAACCAGCATGAGGGGCCTTTGGGCTTACCATAAGACCACTGGCAGCCATGAAGGTAGGTGGGTCTGGTTCTTTCTGAAACATGGGGTATTTGGACCATTTACAAGTTGGAAACACTTGTAAAAACCTGTAAACAACTTTGTTGTTATGAGGCAGCCTCTATTCATCAAGAGTATTGGCAATATATTGGCTGTGTCTTCAGCTGTGCATTTGGACCTTGCATTTTCAGTGTCATGTAGGTCGTTATTAACAGACCTATTCCTATTACCAACTGAAGCTATCAACGTCACAATGGTGTATTCGATATTGCTCCTGTAACTTTGCTCAAGTAACTCTTCAGTTATATTACAAACTGATACTAATACTCAAAGATGAAAAATTATGAATACCATCTCTAGTTATGGAGGCGGATGGGCTTTGCATGCTCAACTCCAAATTGATACACTATGGTGGGGGCATTTGACGCTGGTGTATCATCATGTAAAAATCTATGACAACACAGTATGAATGTTGTATCACAACGTATTTAATGACATTGTGGTTCGATGGAACACTGACTATCAATATGTTTGCATCCAGGCTCTATCACCATTGCAAAGATATGTGGCACAGTGGCAATAGATGTATTCTCACTACACTGAGGAGGAATGTTCTTTATGTCTTTCCTCCATTTTGCCTCAACAGTCGGTTCTTGCACAAAAACCAGCAAGATATCGCCTCAAGCATTTTGTACTGCCTGACTGGCCTATGCAGCCATGGTTCCTGCTAAATGTTGGGGATGATTATAGGACCTTATATGGTTGTCCTAAACACAAAAATTTGGTGGTTCACCCCGTGACTGAGGAAACCACCCTCTGCACGATAAAATCAATTTATAGACTTGGAGTCTCTTTGAAGACCATTCGGCGGCACGGGTTGCCAGACCAATTCATGTACGTGCTCATTACAGAATGCAGAGATAGCACCGAGAAAGCAGCACATTTTTCCTCATCAGGAGATGGGAAGTGTTTTGGTTTTAATGCCAATGTTCCATATAATACGGCACGGATAACTAACGTGTCGGAGTTCATTTCAGATGGGTCTCTGACAATCAATTAAGTTATAGTGCCATTAACTGTGCCAACATGCTTTCTCATCAGCGATGAGGACCCACTCTGTCGGTTCACACTCTCTGATATCCAGATTTATAAAGATATCTTTAACAACATTCTCCCAGGCCCAGGTACTCAGATATATGGGATGTTAGCATTGTTCTTAAACTGCTTCACCGATAGGGCCCAGCTACATCTTTATCCCTCGTCAAACTCACGTACAATATGTTTATCCTCATGGCGCTAGTCTCAGCGCAACTGGTTCAGCCACTACTTATTACGACTGGACAGGTCTGCAAATAATATAATATTTTATGTTTATGATGTAGTTAAGCAGAGCAGACCAGCGTGTCAGGTCCAAAACTACTTCTCATGGCACACCCCATGGACTTTTGGTTGTCTGTAGTCACTCATTTACAACAATACGTCAAAGTCACTAAAAGCCTTAGAGGATCTGCACTAGCAATGGTTGTTAGTTGCTAAAAACCTCATAAAAGGTATCTATCCAGACCATCTTTAGGTGGCCAAAAAAGGTTTTGGCTAATGCAGAAGTAGATACTATATCTTCTATGTCACTCCACTAGGGCTGCTACTACATTAGCAGCAAGGGTCATGTACGTTCTACTGGACCACATACTAGCGGCCACAGGATGGTCAAACAAATGAACTTTCCAACATTTTATGATAACCCATTGCCAGACTGGGGGTATTTGCCAAATTCCTTTTAGATATATTTCATTGTATCCCCCAGGATGGAAGGGGTTACAATTATTTGCCTTTATCTTAATTCATCTTTTTCACTCATCCATGGTCAATTGATGCAGTGTGTGATGCCTGGACTCGTATCCGGCATGAAATCAAAGAGCTTTGAAGTCTTCACGGAATCACTCACATGACTCCGAAATGAAATAGTAAGATTAAACGAGAACTTACCAGTTTGAAGTTTGATCTTTATTTCATGAGGAGTTACAATGAGCAATTACGTGCCCACTGCTCCCAACCCTCATATCATGAAGCTCATCTGGTAGTTCTCAAGTTCTCTCCAATCCTACTATATTCAGGTCAACAACTGTTATTTGTGATTTCACACCGCTGCTTTGAAGATTCACACGCATGCGGCCTGGCGGCTTCTTCACATAATCGCTCATTGTAACTCCTCATAAAATAAAGATCAAACTTCAAACTGGTAAGATCTCATTTAATCTTACTATTCTACATGATTTGAGAAATAAGTTTAACTCAATGTAATAAATTAGTAAGATTAAACATGAACTTACCAGTTTGAAGTTTGATCTTTATTTTATGAGGAGTTACGATGAGCGATTACGTGAAGAACCCTGCCAGTCAACATGCACGTCAATCTTCAAAGCAGCAGTGTGAAATCACAGATAACAGTAATTGAAGTAACATAATACGATTAGAAACCTAGAACTACCAGATGACCTTTGTGATATGAGGGTTGGGAGCGGTGGGCACGTAATCGCTCATCGTAACTCCTCATAAAATAAAGATCAAACTTGAAACTGGTAAGTGCTCGTTTAATTTTACTATTCTACTTCGGAGTCACGTGAGTGATTCCGTGAAGATTTCAAAGCTCTGTGATTTCATGCCATAGATACGAATCCAGGTGTCTCACTGCATCAATTGACACAGGATGAATGAATAAAAAACAATTCATTGAACCATGACATTGATTTGAAAATGTTAATGGTTTATTTAACAAAAGAAAACACAATATCGACCCCTCTCTCCCAGGGGGAAGCTATGAAACAGAACTTAAAGCGGAATGGGCGAATACCCCCGGTTCGGTAAGCGGCTTGTTATAGAACCTTTGAAAAGTCAGTTCATTTGACCATCCTGCAGCCGCAAGGATATGGTCGAGAGGGACATCCATTGCCCTTGCTGCTGACATTGATGCCGCCCTGGTGGAGCGAGATTTTAAATTGTTAGTGTCCACTCCTGCACACACGAGAACCTGTTTCAGCCACATTGAGATGGTCTGAACCGACACTTTCATATGCGGATTTTTGTGGCTAATAAGTAATGCTGATTCTGAACCTCTGAGGCTCTTGGTGACCTTAATAGAATATTGCAAGTGTGACACTACACACAGTCATAAATCCGTGCAGTATGCCGAAAAATTAATCTTGAACCCTGACCCCCTGGTATGCACTGCTTAATTAAATCATAAATGTAAAACGTAATGTTATTACCAGATGATACCATCCTGTCCAGTCGCAGCTCTGCAACGTCTGAATCTGTTGTGCTGAAACCAGCACCATGAGCATGACCACCTTAAGGGTGATTTTGGGCAAAGACAGGGATGTGGCTGGAGCCCACTGGCAAAGCAGCACGAGCGCCATGCTCACATCGAAGATTTCTGAGTACCTGGGCCTGGGGCGATTGGAATTAAAAATACCGTTCATAAACCGGGATATTAAATGGTGAGATCCAGCAAAATGTTCTTCCGACCCCAGCCATAAGTATGATGAAAGGGCACTCCTGGCACTATTGATGGCATTATAGCTCAACCCTTCATCAAAATATAGTGTTGACAGAAATTCCAGCACATCAGAAATGCATGCCGTGTGATATGTAATGATCCCCTGTAAACAGAACACCTCCCATTTCCTGACATGAGAGATGTACTGTTTTTTGGTACTATCCCTCCAGGCCGCAGCCACGGTATAATCGGATAGTCCAAGCCCCAGGTGTGGCCTCCTCAGAATCTGCAAATTAACAGATCAATACGGTCATGTAATGGATGTTGATTACCAGTTACAGGGTGCACCAGTACTTTTGGGACAGCCATAACAGGCTGTGTTGTTATCTCCAAAACGAGAGGGAACCATGGCTGAGTAGGCCAGTCGGGTACCACCAAAACTCTTGAAGTGGAGCCCTGCTTGATTTTGAGCAAGCACCGACTGATGAGGCAAAATGGAGGAAATGCATATAAAAACATTCCACTCCTGTGTAGCGAAAATGCATCCACCACTACTGCCCCAGGGTCTGGATCCCATGAAACATATTTAGGTAACTGGTGATTGAGTCTGGATGCAAACAAATCGATATCTGGCATCCCATACAGAACAACAATATCATTAAATACGTCAGATAATTCAGCTGTTTCCCGAGTCTTTCCTATCGTCCGAATAAGCCATTACAATATGGCCCTGAACCTGGAGTAGCCCTAGTATTGGTTTTAACAGTTTTGTAAATAATCTAGGTGTTGAGGTTAACCCATTAGGCAGTGCTTTAAATTGCCATATTTGCTTCATCCAGCTAAATTTCAAATATCTCCGATGATCCTTATGAACAGGTACTGAGTAATATGCATCTTTAAGATCTATACATGCCATATAACATCCTCTGGAAATCAGTTGTTTGGCAGTAACAAATTTTTCCATTTTCAAATGTTTATACCGCACAAAAGGGTTAAGGCTCGTCAAGTATGATTCGACACCCCCCATCCTTCTATGACCTAGGAAAAATATTAGACATGAATTGGTGAGGTTGATAATGTGCCTTCTCAATTACCCCATTTCTATTATAATTTTCAGCTTGTACCTCCAAATTCTCTTTTTGTGAGAAAATGAGTGTCCGACTTGGGGTATGCTGCGTGAGTGGACGCAAATTGGGAAGGAATTCAATTTGAAATCCTTGTACACTATGCAGTATAAACAAATCTGATGTTATCCCATACCATTCCTTCAGAAACAAGTGTAATCTCCCTCCAACTCGCAGGTGATTCTGACTTAATATGTTCCGACAAGAACCAGACCCACCTACCTCCATGGTTACCGGTGGAATTTTCTGTCCCCTGTTTCTGGGTAAGGACATGTTCGCCTGTGCCCCTGTCAGAGTGAGCCAGCTGCGCATATTTGTGAATGGCCAGCTTGGTCCTTGGCCTGGCCCAGTTTCTGCAAACCATTTGTAGGGATACTGCCGCCGAAGCACTCTGCTGGTCAACGGTACCTTAATGAGCCCAACCGTTCTTGCCTTGTCGTCCAGCTCCTTGACTCTTTTTGCGAGGTCTTCACCAAACAGCAGATTCGGTGGCTGAATATTGCCGGGTTTGCGGAGAGCGGCGAACTTCGGGTTGATGGTAGGGCGGATGGCACTCTTCCTCAGACAGTTTATCTCGAAGTGTGCATTGCACATGAGGGCCAGGGCATCCTGCTGTACCTCAGACAGGTGCCCTCCATCCACCGACCTGGCAAATGCTGTAATGCCCGAGGCGAGCAGCTTCAGCACCCTCTGAAGCTTCATTTCCTGAGCTCTGATGCCTACGCCCATATGACCCCAGTCGGCACTTTGAGTAGGACACAATTAGCCGGTGTCTCGTACTTTTTGGCTGTTTCATCAATTGTAAGCTCTTGAAGCTGGTGTGAGGCCAGGTAATATATACTTGCAGCCATCTCTTCACTGAGCAGTTCTCCTGACTCTGTTGGGATGGCAAATCTTGCTGCCAGGGATAGTACCTCTGACTCGTGCCCTTCCACCCTTGGGGTGTGTTCCACGACTATACCCTCCGACTCGGCGTCAGAATAACACTGACGCACACTCTCCTCCTCCAAGAGGGAGACATTAAGCAGCCCTGTCCCAAGAGGCCGGCGCTGACACAACTCCTCCTGTTGGAGTGTATCTAGGTGGAGCATCTTCTCCCTTAGGAGCTCCATTCTGGACAACCGCCCTAAGACCTTATCCACTACCAGAGGGGAACCCTCCCAGCCCGACTCGTCCGAGTCTACAGGCCGTGCAGACTTTTTGGCGGCTTTCCGCCTCAATGGAGCAGCCACGGTGCTTTCAGACACCAAGCCTGCAGTCGCTGGTCGTACCGCTAGCGACTCGGTAGGCGAACTAGGAGGCCGCCCACTACCCGCACTTCCGTGGTCTTCCATAAGTACTCTCGCCTTGACTTCACCCTCGATGCTTTCTCCATACTTGAATTTGCTCCTGAAAACAAGAATTATCAAGCGCAGAAAACGACCTCCGACTAAGTTTTACACTTACCTGAGGGTTTTTAAAACTTACAGCTGGAGGAGTGATGCTCCTCCCAGCCGGTCGCTGCGCCATGCATCAGACGTAATGACGTGCATGCGGACTGGTGGGGTTCTTCACGGAATCACACGTGACTCCGAAGTAAAAAGATACATTTGTCAATAGTCTCCAGTAATTTCGTAGTCCCGGTTTTTACATTCTTCTTCTCCGATTGCTGGATTTGTAGTATTGAGACTTTCATTGTCCTATAAGCTCTCTGGGTTTTTACTTCTATGCAGTTTGAATCAATAGGGAATATTTGCGCTAATTGGGACCTTATTGACCAGCTTACCCTGCCATTATATTGTTTGAAGTGTGCCAACATTGCCATAAAATGATTTTTACCAAAATACCATGGTTCCTGGCATGTCTATATCCTGTGCTTAGAGTTTCCTAAATAGGAATGTTGTATATTGTACACTGCTGTCTGATAAGGTCAACGTTCCCAAAGACTGTATTTATTTTAAAATAACGTGTTGGTTTCCTTTTGTGCAGGACGGTTGGCAAAAGTTATCTTCTGGAATGTAACCCTCCCTTGGTAATTGGCACTTCCACAGAGTTTGGGAGGATAGATTTAACAGCAGATATATTCCCAGCTAAAGCCGTGGAAATTCAGGGCATTCCCCTGTACCCAATTGCAATTACTGTTACATTCTTAAACATCACAAAAAACTAAAAAAACAAGTTTAGTCTTGTACACCACTAACATCAGTGGAAATTTGGCTGAAGTTAAGAGCCTGTCCCACTATACGAGTTTACCTAAGAGCTCTCCCGAGTTTAAAAAAAATTAAACTCATGGTAAGTACGCAGAATGTACGTAGCGGGTACGTCGGTGCTCGGGACGTCTCTTAGCGGCTCGTAACGTTAACGGCAGGCACTCTGTAAACGCGGTAAGTTTGTTAAGTTTTTTCCACCCGACAATGACATGTTAAGCAATTTTTGTCTGATCTTAGATTATAGCACCACCATTTCAGAACTTCAGAGTTCTTAATTCTCCTAATATCAAAAAACCTGTTAGTGTCTTTCTGAGACACACTCAATGACTCAGCCTTCATAACAGTCCCAGGTTGATAGTTCCAAGGATTTACCTAAAGAAGATTATTTCTTAACTGAGTCCTGATGGGCCAGCCCCCAGGTGAGAGAGTGTTCTCTGGTCTAATAACTGTCAGGTATAAGTATTCCCTGCATTAAGCCCTGTATTTATATGAAATCACCTCTCATTCTTTGAATCTCAAGACCCAGTCTACTTATTCCTGTGATAAATCTCCTCTCCCCCTCACACCCCCCCCCCCCCCCCCCCATCCTAACCTTCCCAAGAAGGTTTACTGCATGAATTGCAAGCATATCCTTCATTATGTAGGAAGATCCTGTTTTTGCTACCAAAGCGGATAACCTCAAATTTATCCGCATTAAACTTAATCTGCCATGCATCTGCCCACTACCCCAACCAGTCCAAGTCACCCTGCATTCTCATACCATCCTCCTCACAGTTCACACTGCCACCCAGCTTTGTGTCATCTGCAAATTTGCTAATGTAATGCTCCTGTCCCACTTAGGAAACCTGAACGGAAACCTCTGGAGACTTTGCGCCCCACCCAAGGTTTCCGTGTGGTTCCCAAAGGTTTTTGTAAGTCTCCCTAATGGTCAAAAGTGGTTTCCGTTGTAAAAATTGTTAATTTTTTAGTTGAAGCCAGTGGCGATTCCAGTTGAAGGTGGTTGCCGGAGGATAAAAACCTCCAGGAACCGTACGGAAACCTTGGGTGGGGCGCAAAGTCTCCAGAGATTTTCGTTCAGGTTTCCTAAGTGGGACAGGGGTAGTTTGAATCCCTCATCCAAATCATTGATGTATATTGTAAATAGCTGCGGTCCCAGCAGCGAGCCTTGCGGTACCCCACTAGTCACTGCCTGCTATTCTGAAAGGGACCCGTTAATCCGTACTCTTTGTTTCCTGTCAGCGAACCACTTCTCTATCCATGTCAGCACTCTACCCCCAATACCATGTGCCCTAATTTTGCCCACTAATCTCCTATGTGGGACCTTATCAAATGCTTTCTGAAAGTCCAGGTACACTACATCCACTGGCTCTCCCTTGTCCATTTTCCTAGTTACATCTTCAAACAATTCCAGAAGATTAGTCAAGCATGATTTCCCCTTTGTAAATCCATGCTGACTCGGACCGATCCTGTTACTGCTATCCAAATGTTCATCTATCTCATCTTTTATAATTGACTCCAGCATCTTCCCCACCACCGATGTCAGGCTAACTGGTCTATAAGTCCCTGTTTCCTCTCTCCCGCCTTTCTTAAAAAGTGGGATAACATTAGCTACCCTCCAATCCACAGGAACTGATCCCGAGTCTATAGAACATTGGAAAATTATCGCCAATGCATCCATGATTTCTGGAGCCACTTGCTTAAGTACGCTGCAATGCACACCATCAGGCCCTGGGGATTTATCAGCCTTCAGTCCCATCAGTCTATCCAACACCATTTCCTGCCTAATGTGGATTTCCTTCAGTTCCTCCATCACCCCAGATCCTCTGGCCACTACTATATTAGGAAGATTGTTTGTCCTCCTTAGTGGAGACAGATCCAACTCATCTGCCATTTCCTTGTTCCCCATAATAAATTCACCTTTTTCGGTGCACATTTTTTCAGATGCCATGAGCTCACCGTTCAACTAACCTGTCTATTTTGCCCTGTAGACTCTCTGCATCCTCCTCACATCCCTCATTGCCACACAGCTTTGCACCATCAACAGTTCATACACGTTACTCTTTAAAATCGGCCCGATGGTGCAGCGGAAGAGTTGCTGCCTTACTGCGCTTGCAGCGTCAGAGACCAGGGTTCAATCCCGACTATGGGTGCTGTCTGTGCGGAAATTGTACGTTCTCCCTGTGACCGTGTGGGTTTTTAGTGAGATCTTTGGTTTCCTCCCACACTCCAAAGGCGTGCAGGTTTTGTAGGTTATTTAGCTTGGTAAATGTAAAAATCGTCCCTAGTGTGTGTTGGATAGTGTTAATGTGCGGGAATCGCAGGTCGGTGCGGACTCGGTAGACTGAAGGGCCTATATCCACGCTGCATCTCTAAACTAAACTAAACATAAACTAAAATAACTGAAACAGATTTGGAACAACCTAGACTCTGGCACCAGTCTCCATGACACCAAACCAACTGCAGCCTCCCAACTTGAAGATGATCCATTTTCTGATGTTCTGTTTTCTGTCTGTTAACCGATTCACAATCCATGCCACCAAGTTACTTCATTCCCTCCAGGAGTAATATTATATAATGAGCTGTGTGTGGCACCTGACAGCCCTCTGAAAAGCAAGTTACACCAATTCATGCTTATCTGTTTGGCATGTTCCAACCTCAAAGCATCAAAACATGAAACATAATTTTCCTTCTACAATTTAAAAAAAAATTTGGGGGGAAATAGAAACTGTTCCCAAGCATAGGATTCATTACCCATCCTGAATAGCATTTCAGAATGTGTTGGTGAACAGTCTTTTTGAACCATTGTAGTCTTTGCGGTGAAAGCACTTCCATTGTTCTGTTGGGAAGGGAGTTCCATTATTCAGACCCTGCAACAATGAAAGATTGGTTGCACATGTCCAAGTCATGAAGGCAGTTGACTCTGCAAGGTTGCAAACCTTGACTTTGCAATTGCAGGTGAAATTGCAGGTGATGGTATTCATATGCAACTGATACTCTCATCCTTCTTGCGAGTATTCGTTTGGGAGAGGCTGTCAGAAACAGAAGCAGGAGAAAGCCATTTGACTCCTCAGGCCAGATATATCTTTCAAAATAATTATAGCACTACCATTTTCCTGCACTAACCTCAGAATTATTGATTCTCCTAATATCCAAAAACGTATCAATATCTTTCTGAGATGCACTCAATGACTCAGGTTTATGGCCCCAGGTCGATAATTCCAAGGATTCACTACCTCTGATTGAAGAGGTTTCTTCTTAACTGAGTCCTGAAAGGCTAGTCCCTTAGTTTGAGTATGTGTTTCTGTTTCGAGACCTTGTTATCAGTGGAAACATCTTCCTTGTATCAAGTCCTGTAAGTATTCTGTATTTTTCAATGAAATCACCTTGCATTCTTCTAAACTCCAGAGGTATAGACGCAATTGACTTAATCAGTTTCATATGTTAAACCTTTTGGGTGAGCAATAGCAGTGTGTTTTGTAGATAGTACAGACTGCAGCTTTATCTTTTGCTTATTGTGAACATTTAGGTTGTTCATCAGGTGTTAGTCAAGTGGACTGCTATGTTCTGGATGATATCAAGCTTCTGGAGAGTTGTTGGAGCTGCACTCATCCAAGCAAATGTGGAGTATTCCACCACACTTTTGACTTGTGTCTTGCAGACAGTGTCTGTTACAGTGTCCAGAAGTGAGTTACTCATCACAGGACAGCCAGCCTTTAACCTGCTCACACAGTTGCGATATTTATGTAGTTGGTTTAGTTGAGCTTCTGGTCAATGATGACTCCCAGAAATTGACCGCCATTGACAATGGTAATGCCATTGAATGTCAAGGATAGATTGCTAAACTCTTCTGTTTTGGACTCTGTCCAATGCTCTTTTATATTCTAAATCCAGTTACATTCCTTCCATAATAAACGCCGGCATTCCCTTTCAAACATTAGTCTCAATTTGCATGTGGCTCAAGTAGTGATTCAGTGAGCATTGCTTTTGTGATTCCACTTTTTAAATTGTTCAGTTGCTGCTCGTTCCTTCAGCTGAAGCTCCTTCATTGCCCCATCTAAGTCATTGGCTCCCACGACAACTGGGTACTTCCATTCCCCCTGCAAGTTTCTATCTAGCCATAAAGAGATGTCCTTAATACTGGCTGGTATAATTACATTATAGCAGATCTTCGTGTTCATAAGTTCTAGCAGCAAAATGAGCCTATTTGCCCATCAAGTCTACTCTGCTATTCAATCATGGCTGATCTATCTTTCCCTCTCAACCCCATTTCCCTGCCTTCTCTCCCTCCTCCACTCCTGCCACCTTTACTAATCAAGAATCAGGCAATCTCCACCTTAAAAATATCCATAGACATGGTCTTCACAACCATCTGTGGCAATGAATTCCACAGATTAATCCTCCACTGACTAAAGAAATTCCCCCTCATTTCCTTTCTAAAGATATGTTCTTTTATTCTGAGGCTATGACCTCTGGCCCTAGACTCTCCCACTAATGGAAACATCCTCTACACAATCACTCTATCCAGGCTTTTCACTGCCACTTCCATGCACTAAGCCCATATCCCTTGGGATCTCGTGCTAAAATGAATGAATTATGAATTGTTAATAAATTATGTCCTCATCCCCATATTACAGATGAACTGTCTCTAGTTTTTAATGCATTTATTCCTTTAAATGAAAGAGTTGCTATGCCATTCCAGAGGTCACTGAGAGTCAACCAAGTTGGTAGGCCTGGACTTCAGTCCCTGGAATCATGCTCGCAAGTGTGAATAGCATCTTGAGCCCCTGTCCCACTGTCACGACCTAATTGGCAACATCTTCCGAGTTTGTCCTTGACTCATACTCGCAGCACGGTCGCCACGAGGTGTAGGAGGTCTTCGTAACTCTTACTCATGCGCATGAGTGGTCTCCGCGTACTCGTGGCCTCAAGTAGGTTGCGGCGTTTTTTCCAGCCTGATAAAAAATGTCCACGAGTATAAAAAAGGTCGGCATGGAAAAAATTGATACTTTTTACTCGTAGGTAGGTCGTAGTAGGTCGCGATGTTAGTCGTAGGTAGTCGAAGGTCGGTAACTGACCCGAGAAAAAAAAATTATCATGTGATCATTTTCCACTCATAGCTAGTCGTAATTGGTCTTAGGTGTGGAAGATTGAGGGTGAGGGGGATCATAGGAGGTCATAAAAATAGTCGTAGCAGGTCGTAGACATAGTCGTAGGAGGTTGTAGACATAGTCGTAGGAGGTCTTTTACTTCATCGAGTCAACACGACCTTGACATTTTTTTCAACTCGTCTAGGGTCTTCTAAACTCGTGGATTAGGTCATCTAAGTGGGACAGGCCCTTAACTCCCTAATTACACTGTTTTCTATCGCTACTACATTCCCTTTTCTATGACACTTTTTACTGTTTATGAGCTACTCATTACATTATTTTTGTACAAATTATTATTTATGCTTATTAAATTGGAATGTTTCATTCTACGAATCTAACTTACATTTTCAGTATGCAACATATTGTTTGAACCAATTACACCAGGGTGATGGGGCATAACAAAACCAAAATAAAAATGACTCTATTTCCTGCTTCTCACAGCTCTGAAAAATCTTTTCACTGCATGCACAGATCAAAAATTAATTTAAAATGAAGTGCCTGTTGTTAACTGGATAACCACAGCTGTGATATTACCCAGAGCCAGATTCTACAACAGTAGTGAAAGAAATGGACAGTACTGATGCCACTGACTCAAAAGAAGCAGGAAGAGGCCATTTGGCCCTTTGTACCCGTTCCACCACTGACCTGACTTGCTGAGTTCTTCAAGCACTTTGTGTTTTACTCAAGATTCTGGGTGATCGTGCTCTGTCACTTTCTTGCCAACCCATCCCCCCACCAAAGCCCTTTTGTTGTGCTTCTTTGAATAATTAAATTATATGGTTGAACTGCCTCCAGATGTTTTCATTCATCTATTTATTCCACTTGAACTGAGTCGTTTGCTTGGCATTTCATGAGGTAATGAGAGTTAACTACATTAGCCAATCTGAAATCGCATTCCAGAAAGGAAATTTCCTTTTCTCACCAACATCAGCTTTTAAAAAATCGAATAGTTTTGCAGTCATCATTAATAGTGATTAATGCTTATTTAAATAAAAACTGAAATTAATTGTACTTAAATTCCACAAATGGTATGCTGAGATTCTAACACATTCGATATGTAGGGTGGCATGATGGCACAGTGGTAAAGTTACTGCCTGTCACCCATGTTCGATCCTGATGGATGCTTGCCTGTACGGAGTTTGCACGTTCTCCCCGTCACCTGTGTTGGTTTTCTCTGGGTGCTCCGGTTTCCTCCCACACTCCAAAGATGTACAGGTTTATAGGTCGATCGGCTTGGTAAAATTGTAAATTGGCCCTAGTGTGTGTAGGAGAGTGTTAGTGTGCGGGGATCGCTGGTCAGCATTGATTTGGTGGGCCGAAGGCCTGTTTCCATGCTGTATCTTTAAACTAAACACAGTTCTCTATGTTTGCAGCACAGTGGCACAGTTACTAGAGCCACTGCTCGAGAATGCCAGAGACCCAGTTTCGAGTCAGATTTTGTTGCTGCCTGTGTGAAGTTTGCATGTTCTCCCTGTGACTGAATGCATTACTTTTGAATGCTCATACCACGTTCCAAAGACATCAGGCTGGTCGACTAATTGTTGTGCTAATTGTCCCTAATTTATAGCAGAATGGTTGAATCTGGAGAAATCAATGAGAATACAGGGCAAATTAATCCAGGATTAAAATAGGTGGCTATGCTTGATGAGGACTTGGTCGGCTGTCTCTCTGCCTCTATTAACCTATTCTTGGTCTAGTAAATTAACCAGCACACCAGCATGTTGATTAGAACATGGCACTCCTTGAAATATATGTTGTCAAGTCTTCAATGCACACAAATCTTCCAGACCGGGTTTCAAAGCATTCCATCCAAGCTACAAGTCCTGCAACCCTTCTTCATTGCTGAAATGGGAAGTCAGACATTTGACATTGGCTAGGCTCACTGGAGACCTTTGAACTAACTTTAATTGGACTTTATCAAACTTCAATGTTATATCTTGTACTAAATTATGGATCCTTTATCTGTGCACTGTGGACCATGGTATACGTGATTAAGCTAAATTAAGCTAAACTAAAAATGGCAACTTAGTATTACAATGGTGGCTTTAACATAGAAAAATATTGCAAAACACTACACAAATTTGGATGCAAAAGCAGTCTAGTTTAGCCTATGTCAATGCTGAAGAAATGAAACAGGTGGCAAAGGAACATAATTTGTAATGGAGAGGAAGGGGAAAGATAGGGGATGGGATGATCAACAGTGACAAATACAATGGCTTTGGTCTTCCCCATGTACTACTGAAAGGTGTTTTAAGTACATGCATGTACAATGGCAATGTTGCTGTGAAGAATGTGTAGACAACACACCTTGACCTGAATTATAACATGATCAATAATGCTGTTCCTTCACGGAATGCTGCTCAGCTCAAACGTTTAAGTGGATCGATTGCAGAGGAAGATAAAAGGCTTTGGTAATTCTGCACCTTTTCAAGAAAGAAAACAATATGTCAGGATTGGAAAGTGACACTACCGGGGGCGCCATACAATAGGCAGCCTCGCCAACAGTTTGTCTGTTTTTTGGTATTTTTTGTTATTTTTTAGTGTGTTTTGAAAGTTTGTTTTAATGTTCTCTGGTTTGTTATATGTGGGGGAGGGGGTTGGGGAAAGTTTTTTCAATCTCTTGCCAGAGATGCAATTGTTTTCCGGGTCATGTCTCCGGTCACTCTGCGGCCTAACATCTTGGTGCTGGAGGTCTCGCTCGGGACTGACTTTGAGCCCCACCGCGGGACGTGGATGTACCATCGGAGCCGATCCCTTGCCTGGGATCGCTCCAACCATGGCCTGCGGTCTTTACCATTGAGTTCACAGTCTCGGGAGAGACCGTGGATGTCAGTAGCTCCAACGAGGCAGAAGGTTCGACAAACCACGACCCGGGGTCCAAATGCCGCCGGCTACGGGAGCTAAGATCGCCCCGTCAACAGAAGGCTCGAGGCCCCCGACCACGGGAGAACAAAGAAGGACATTTAGACATAAGGGACATTTGGCAGGACAAATCAAAATAGGACGTACATGGCAAATGGTAGGGAATTGAGGAATACTGTGGAACAGAGGGATCTAGGAATAACTGTGCATAGTTCCCTGAAGGTGGAATCGCATGTAGATAGGGTGATAAAGAAAGCTTTTGGTGTGCTGGCCTTCATAAATCAGAGCAATGAATATAGGAGCAGGGAAGTAATGTTAACATTGTACAAGGCATTGGTAAGACCAATTCTGGAGAATGGTGTACAATTTTGGTTGCCTAATTATAGGAAGGATGTCAACAAAATAGAGCGAGTACAGAGGAGATTTACTAGAATGTTGCCTGGGTTCCAGCAACTAAGTTACAGAGAAAGGTTGAACAAGTTGGGTCTTTATTCTTTGGAGCGCAGAAGGTTAAGGGGGGGACTTGATTGAGGTCTTTAAAATGATGAAAAGGATAGACAGAGTTGACGTGGATAAGCTTTTCCCATTGAGGGTAGGGAAGATTCAAACAAGAGGGCATGACATGAGAATTAAGAAGTTTAGGGGTAACATGAGGGGGAACTTCTTTACTCAGAGAGTGGTGGCTGTGTGGAATGATCTTCCAGCAGAAGTGGTGGAGGCAGGATCGATTTTAACTTTTAAAAGTAAAGTGGATAGGTATATGTACGGGAAGGGAATTGAGGGTCTGAGTGCAGGTAGATGGGACTAGGGGAAAATAAATGGTCGGCACAGACTGGAAGGGCCGAGAAGGCCTGTTTCCGTGCTGTAATTGTTATATGGTTATATGATTATTTAAATTTATTTTCGCATTCCATCACAGTGAGGGATGTGGGGGAGTCACTGTGGTGGATGTTTATGTTAACATGTTTTTTGTGTGTTCTGTTGCTTTTTATTTGTGTGATTGACTTGGCAAATGAAATTCCTCGTATGTTGCAAAACATACTTGGCAAATAAAGTATTGTAGTTTATTCTGAAATCGGGTTCTATTGGCTGCATTTGAACTTTGAGTTCATGGTCCAACAGCTGTCACCTATGAAAATATGTTTTCATTTTTCTTATTACTACAAGTAGATACCCCATCAGCATTCTTCAGCATGCATACAACTCTTCTATTACCAAGGGTTACACAAAAAGCTGGAGAAACTCAGCGGGTGCAGCAGCATCTAAGGAGTGAAGGAGATAGGCGACGTTTCGGGTCGAGACCCTTCTTCAGAAGGTAACAGAAGATTCCCGAATCTTCTATTACCAATTTCATTACGTCTTATTGTGGTACAAGTAATTATTATAATTGCTATGCAGAATTACATTTCTATTTCTCTGAGTGCATTTCTATACTATGAGGATCCCTGTTTGAGAATCCAGTACAAGGACCTGTCAGTATAATCTGGCAATGCATTTACATTTGAATGACTTTGAAATTATATTAATGGTCTTTCCAAATACATAGGGTATTTGGTAAGATTACCAAGAATAATGGGCTTGATTTAGTTCTTTAGCATAGACATTGTTGTGTGCAGACCTGCAATGCTGGACAGCTGCAATTCCGTAGAGTCCAAAAATTGATTAATAGGAATAAATTGCACAAGAGATCATCTCCAGATAAAATCATACTAATTGCAAAATAAAATGATGGAATTGAAAAAGGCATGGACTGGATTAGCTGACTCGCCCCCTCCTATTTCATAAGAGAATGTGAGTAGCATTCTCATCCAGGAGACTGAAATCAGTGGATAGCAGCACCATCTAAGGACTGGAAGCATTGCCTTTCTACCTCCATATGTTGCCTAATCTATTTCTCCTATATAACCCGTAAGCAGCGACATTTATTGATGCCCCATTATTACAAACACACTGATAAATGGTTTATTCACAGGCAAAACACAAGGTGCTGGTTGTACCTAACGGGGCAGACAGCATCTTTGAAGGAAATGGACAGACAATGTTTCGGATCTGGACCCTTCTTCCAACCGATTCATATCTGAAACTTCATCTGTCCATTTCCTCCCCAGATGCTGCCTGATCCACTGAGCTCCTCCAGCACTTTGTGTTTGTCTCAAGATTCTAAGCATCTGCGTCTGGGGGGAAGGATGGAGAATGGGGTTAACAGGGAGAAATAGATCAGCTATGATTGAATAGCGGAATCAACTCAATGGGCCAAATGGCCTAATTCTGCTCCTATGAATTATGAAAAGTTCCTTGTGTCTCTGCTTTCCCCACTTCCTTTCTTTTATAATTTTAAAGCCATGTTAGACATCACTTTACTGGAGAAAAGTGCTCCAGGCTGTTCATTCTTTCCTGTTGGTTGTGTCCTTCCTATTCCAGTAGCAATCTTACAAGTCAATTCTGCACTCCCTCCAATGGAGAACTGGAGGAAGGGGAAAAAAACACAATGCCCATAGGAAATAGGAATAGGAAATGCCCATTAAACTGACCATCATTGCATATAGGACCAAAAGTGCAATCTTAAGTGAATTCAACATTCCCTCTCTCTGTTTATATTTTTTTCCCCTGGAAATGAACACCAATATTTTGGTTACAATTTATTGAGTTGCATTGGGACTTTTGGAGAGTTATGCATTTTCATTAAAAAAAATTATTGTACCTCTTATTTAGTTTTTTTTTACATTAAAAGGAATAAATTGCCATCGCATTCCTCATGGGATTAAAGAGTGTCAACCCATCATGATACTATTGGTCAAAAAAGAACAACCTACTTCAATCACACATTCCAGCACATGATCCAATCCCTGTGAATTACATGTATGGAAAGGAACTGCATGCAGATGGTGGTTTAAACCGAAGATAGACAAAAAAAAAACTAGAGTAACTCAGTGGGACAGGCAGTATCTCTGGAGAGAAGGAATAGGTGATGTTTCGGGTTGAGACCCCTCTTTTGAAGAAACGACACATTTTCCTTTTTTACAGAGATGCCGTCTGACCCACTGAGTTATTCCAGCTTTTTGTCTCGACCCTGTGAATTACATCTCTTTAACAATACATCCTGGAACCTTTAAAACATAGACGCTTTCTACATATAAAACTACTTTTAAGCTTTGAGTTCAATATCCCGAACATCATTGTGATTAAAAATATTTTCCTCAACTCTTCTCTAAACCTTTTACTTCTCCTTGGAGTGCAAATCATTAATGTACTTGGTGAAAGCAGTAATTACATAGATACATAGACAATAGGCGCAGGAGTAGGCCATTCAGCCCTTCAAGCCAGCAGCTTCATTCAATGTGATCATGGCTGATCATCCCCAATCAGTACCCCGTTCCTGCCTTCTCCCCATACCCCTTGATTCCACAAGACCTAAGAGCTCTGTCTAACTCTCTTTTGAATGCATCCAGTGAATCGGCCTCCACTGCCTTCTTAGGCAGATAATTCAACAAATTCACAACTCTCTGTATGAAAAAGTTTTTCCTCATCTCAGTTCTAAATGGCCTTCCCCTTATTCTTAATCTGTGGCCCTGGTTCTGGACTCCCCCAATGTCGGGAACATGTTTCCTGCATCTAATATGCCCAATCCCTTAATAATGTTATATGTTTCTATAAGATATCCTCTCATCCTTCTAAATTCCAGTGAATACAAGCCCAGTAGTTCCATTCTTTAATCATATCACAGTCCCGCCATCCCTCGTGAACCTACGCTGCACTCCCTCAATAGCAAGAATGTCCTTCCTCAAATTAGGAGACCAAAACTGCACACAATACTCCAGGTGTGCTCTCATCTGGGCCCTGTGCAACTGCAGAAGGACCTATTTGCACCTTTACGACTCTCATTATGAAGGCCAACATGCCATTAGATTTCTTCACTGCTTGTTGTACCTGTATGCTTACTTTCAGTGATTGATGTACTAGGACACCCAGGTCTTGTTGTACTTCCCCTTTTCCTAACCTGACACTATTCAGATAATAATCTGCCTTCCCGTTCTTGCCACCAAAGTGGATAACCTCACATTTATCCACATTATACTGCATCTGCCATGCATCTGCCCATTCACCCAACCTGTCCAAGTCGCCCTGCATCCTCATAGCATACTCTTCACAGTTCACACTGCCACCCAGCTTTGTGTCATTTGCAAATTTGCTAATGTTACTTTTAATTCTATCATGGACCCCAATTTGAAAACTATTTCCTTCTGCCTGCTAATCTGGGAAACTTTGAACTCCTGCCCTCTGATTTTTTTAACGATTATCCTTCAGTTCATTCTACCATGTCTCCTGCCTAAATAAATGATGATAAATGTGATGAGCTCTTTAGGAGGCATCTTATTAAAAAAATCCTTCTGAATGTCCGCTGATAATTATATTCTCTGAACTGGCCATGTCTTCCCTTTCTGTTTATTCCCAAAAGGCTGGTTGCAGACTGTTTACACATTGTGCCAACTATATTTTGTGGCAGTGACTATATCTAAATATATTGCGTAATCCAGTTACTCACTTGCCACTAGGGGCACCGCATTAACGGCAGCCTCTGCCTACAGCCTGTTTGTTTTTCAATCTTTTTGTTTTATTTTTAGTTAGTTTAAAGTCTGTTTTGGGGGGAATCTTTGACTTTTCTATGTGGGGGAGGGGGGCAGGGTAAGGGGGAAACTGTTTCCCAGTCGCTTCCTGTTGGGGACGCGACTATTTCTCCGAGTCGCGTCCTCGCCCCCTTCCTCGCGTCCTACCACCTGATGTCCAGGCCGCTGAGGAGGTCCCCCAGCCCTGACATCGGACTTACGTCACCCCGGTGAGCGGGCCTGAACATCGGGCCGCCCCTTAGCAGCAACTGCGGAGGGCTCGGGGAGGCCCTGACCGTGGGTGAACATTGGAGAACATTAGAGGAAGATGATTGACTTTGGTGTGTTCCCTCACAGTGGGAAACTTTGATTCTGCTGTGTGGGGATGTTTTTATGTTGAACTCCATCGTGTGTTGTTTTCTTTATTTTTATTGTATGGCTGTATGGTAATCACATTTCACTGTGCCATCTGGCAAGACAAATAAATGTATCTTGTATCTTGTATTTCAAAATTCTACCTTACCTGTGCAGTTCTTTCTTTAAATGACATAAATAATATACAAGGTCGCCAAATCAAGTGCACTGCCTTTAATTTATCATTGATATGGTACATTAAGTTGTCAATATGATTCGCCATGGTGCCTTCCTTTGCTTGTCATTTGCTTCTATTGTGCGATGGATAATCTACATCACCTAAGTATTTCCTTTCCAGAAGCAGTAAATGATGCAACCTGCAGAGATTTTGATGATTTTAGGCCGCTTTTCATATGCAGTGAAAATAACCTGTAACTCTTTGTGGCACGGTGGCATAGCAGTAGAGTTGCTGCCTTACATTGCCAGAGATCAGGGTTCAATCCTGACTACGGGTGCTTGTCCGTATGGAGTTTGTACGCTCACCCCGTGAACGACGTGGTTTTCTCCTGGATCTCAGGTTTCCTTGCACACTCCAAAGACGTATAGGTTTGTAGGCTAATTGGCTTGGTATAATTGTAAATTGTCCCTACTGTGTGTAGGATAGCTTTAGCGTGCGGGGATCGCTGGTCCGCTTGGATCCGGTGGACCGAAGGGCCTGTTTCCGCGCTGTGTCTCTAAACTAAACCAAACTAAACTAAAATCACACAGCGTCTAGCAATGTCTTTACTCCCCAGCATGCCTTTGTTACTTGTACCTACACACAGACAGTCCTGTCCTGGTCCCAAAGTAAAATACCAGCAATGCTGGAAATATGAAGTAAAACAGAAGCTGCTGGAAATCCTCAGTGGGCCAGGCAGCATCTGTGGAGGAAAAGAATGGTTACTGCTTAAGATCAATGACAAATGAAAGGTCATTGATCTGAATCATTGACAGTATTACTCTTTCCATGGTCTCTCTGTTGCTGTTTGTAAGCAGACTGAATATACCCAAGCAAGACTTTGGACAGTTTTGTACAGGACTTTGGACAGTTCCTAGTTATTTGAATGTCTGCAAAGAAAATGTTTATCTTATCTTTTTATCTTCCTGCTTAATACAGTTGTGAATTTCTGAGCTCAAGATTTAGCGACATAGGAACATAGAAAATAGGTGCAGGAGTAGGCTATTCGGCTCTTCAACCAGCACCACAATTCAATATGATCATGGTTGATCATCCAAAATCAGTACTCCGTTCATGCTTTCTCCCCATATTCCTTGATTCCATTAGCTCTAAGAGCTAAATCTAACTCTTTCTTGAAAACATCCAGTGAATCGGCCTCCACTGCTTTCTGTGACAGAGAATTCCACAGATTCACAACTCTCAGGCTGAAAAGGTTTTTCCTCATCTCAGTTCTAAATGGCCTATCCCTTAAACCCCTGTCTCACGGTGCGCGTCGACCCACGAGTGACCCCGAGTTTAAAACAAATTAAACTCGTACAATTGACGTAGCGGGAACGTCGGAACTCGTGGACGCAGCTGAGCGACTCGTGGCGCTAACGGCAGGTACCTGGGAAACTTGTTAACTCTTGAAAAACTTTAAACATGTTTAAAGATTTCCACTAGTCAAATTTACTCTTGAAGTTAAAATTTGAAACTCTTTGTAAGAATGTAGTGGCTCGTGAGTTTACCGTAGTGACTCTTGAGTCTACCGTGGGCAATCTTTAACTCAGCGGGACAGGCAGGACAGGCAGCATCTCTGGAGAGAAGAAATGGGTGACGGAATGACTTTTCCAAAATTCTGCTGCGTCTTTCTGTTACTCCAGCACTGTGTGTTCACTTTTTGTCAACTAGCATCTGCCCTTTCTTGTGTTTGACATTATTTGTACACGTGGCAGTTGATTATCGCTCCTTTCAGTTTCCCAGGAGGTCGGGACGGGACTGGAGTTTGGGAGAGAAAGGTGGGGGGGGGGGGGGGGGGGTTGGGGTGACTTAGTACGGGAGGCATGTGTACGAGAGGTGTACTGACTGTGTGGGCAGTCACTTTGGTAGTGATTGCCCATGGGGTTAACTGTCGAGGACTTCATAATGCAGAGAGCATTATAAATAGAGCAATTAACCCTGGAAAGGGGGGAGACTTCTCTCTGAGTTGGACCCAGGAAACTGAAGCAGGCTCACGTAGACTTAATATTTTCTTGAGGCTATTAACGACAGATAAATGGATGGGTAGGGTTTAGAGGGCTATGGGTCACATGCAGGCAAATAGGACTACCCCAAGACGTCAACTTGGACGGCACGGCCAAGCTGGGCCGAAGGACCTGTTTCCGTGTTGTACAGCACCATGACTAAATCTATCCAGCGGGATTGGCATGTTTTGTATTTTTCCTTTCTAAAGATGCAGTGTGTTGGTGACTATTGCACACTGCAGACCAGAAGCGCCTTCAATACCCAGAGAAGAGATTGGTGAGTTAGGTGAGCAGGAGAGTGGGGTTGTTTGCAGTTCCAGAGGGAGGGGGCAAGGGCGGTAGAGTTCCCTGTCTCAGCTCCTGTTCTACCGAGCATGTGGATGTGGACGGGTGGCTTGGTTGGCGGAGGCCCATGATGTGGCAGAGCCGGCATGCCCACTGACTCCCACCCCCCCCCCCCCACCCCCCGGTCCAGGTCCACGCTGGGAGATCATCCGAGCATCTGCCACGGGGCGACTGTCACTGACCTGTTGGCGTTGCCGACGTGAAGACGGTGCGAAGCCCCCGCGCCCGGTGCAATGGGCGGGGAGCTGAAGAGGGGAGAGAAGGGGTCACACACATGCCCGGGAAACAGAGGGGTGGGGGTGTGGGTGGCAACAGACAGGGCCTACAATGAGATGGAGAAAGACAGAAACACCGACAATAGTGCATGATCTCTCTCACGTTATGGTGGGTGATTGTCGCCTGCCCGCTGTTTCTGACGCTAAAGCCTTGGGATCGTTGCCCTTCGTGTTGGTGTGGAGGGGGAGGGCTGCTTGATCACCCCCTGCTGCTTGATCACCCCCTGCTATCCCAGGGACAGGGAGACACAGCGGCTTTTGAGACGGGTGGACATTTACTACCAAAGTGTCTGCCCACACAGTCAGTACATCTCTGCTACACTTGTCTCCCATACTAAGTCACCCCAGCCCCCCCTCCCCCCACTCCCCTCCCCTCCCCCCCCCCCCCCCCCCCCCACCACCTTTCCCTCCCAACTCCAGTCCCATCCCGACCCCCTGGGAAACTGAAGGGAGCGACAATCAACTGCCGCGGATACAAATAATGTCATACACAAGAAAGGGGAGATGCTGGTTGACAAAAAGTGAACACACAGTGCTGGAGTAACACAAAGACGCAGCAGAATTTTGGAAACGGCATCCAGTCACCCATTCCTTCTCTTCAGAGATGCTGCCTGTCCCGCTGAGTGACCATACTGAGGGAATTCCCACCTATATGAAGCAGAGAAACGTGGGTTCTACACAGCTCCGCCCGACCTTTGAGAATGGATTCAGTGGTTTGTACCCACTCCCCCTCCCTGCTCACCCACCCATCCACCAAGCCAGCCAGCCAGCCGGACCCCTCCTCATTGCAGGGGCAGGGCTGGGATGGCATCCCCCCCACCCCAGCCTCCGTCCACCGCAACACACGCCTCGGCACCAAAGCAGCTCAGGAGACGAACCCTGAGCTCCGTCTCCCAACAATCTGATGTGCAACTGTTTATTAAGAACAGCGGCTGCGGCCGGCCGGCACCCAGCATGGACTTCTCACACACGAAATGTATGTGCGAATAAACAAAAACAAGGAATAAAACCAAAGCCCGGCTTGAAAGGCAACTAAAAATATATTCCGCTTAGAACGAGCAGGCGCAGAGACATCCGTCCACATTCAAAGATTTCATCTCCCGGCTCCCCGCAGTGTGTAGACCTGGCAGTAAATTCAGGATGGAGTTGTCTTCTTTAACACTGTTGTTTCGCCGCCACCGCCTCCTTGCTGTACAATGGCAGCGAGTGCGGGGCCGAGATCCCGACTAGTTTTTTTTAGTTCTGAAATTGAATAACTTTCAATACTGAATCAGAATATACTTACTGTATGAGATGCTGTCCAGCTCCTCTATTTGATACTTAAAACAGACCTTCATTCACGGTTGGCTCAAGAGTAACTCGGGAGAGGAAGTTGGTAACTCGGGAGAGGAACTTGGTATATCGTAGAAATGAGAAGTAAACAGCAAAGTTAGACATACACGTGGGAACTCATTTAAACCCGTGAACATAAACTTGGAATCTCGTAGACAACCACGAGTGTGATTTTTTCTTTCACTCGGGATCACTCGTGGGTGGACTCGCACCGTGAGACAGGGCCATTATTCTTAAACTGTGACCCCTGGTTCTGGACTCCTCCAACATCAGGAACATTTGTTTCATAACATTGTGACAATTCATGGGGAATTACTTTGACACTAACAGTTGCACTGCAGATGCCACCACATGTGCCAGGTGTCTCGTGACGTGAGTGCATTGCAAGCAGCTGGTGGCACTCACTGAGCAAGGTAGTTTCAGGTTTGATTCCTCCCAAATATATTTTTTATGGACAAAGATAAATCATGTTGACATGATATATACTGCTGGGACAATAATCATCTGTTACAAGTAGATCCAATGAGTTCAGAATCCCTGCGCACAGTTCTTTGCAAAGGCGCTTATGATTTTAATTCAACAAAATGGTCAAAGGAAATCTCCCTGAGAGATTCCCTACATTTTGCAAAATGCAAGCTATGAGATAACAGTCTGACATTTACCACCTTAATTTTATCAAGCTAGTTTGGCACATTAACCATATGAGACATTGGCCAGAGGTTTTCCTGAAGCTGATTTTTTTCCAAAGCTGTAACCATGCTATAGATGTGGTTGCAATGATATTTCTAATATCCTTCCACCAAAAGTGCATCATTGAAGATGCTTCAGCACCAAGCAGACTACTGAGCATTATATTATATTACACTTGCAAGTGCCTCATTGAGCAAATTACATTTATGGGTCAAGAAGTTGAGTTATCTTAAGAGTAACTCATGTACAGGCAGATAGATCAACTTAACTTGCCACCATATTCGGCACAAACATTGTGGGCTGAAGGGCCTGTTCCTGGGCTGCACTGTTCTATGTTAAAAAATAGAAGATAAAAAAACACCGCAGATGAACAGGTCCTTTGTCCACAATGTTTGTGTTGAACATGATGCTAAAATAAACTAAGCTCATCTGCTTGCACATAAATCATATCCTTCCATTCTCTCCTCTTTCATGTTTAGGTTTAGGTTTATTATTGTCACGTGTACCAAGGAACAGTGAAAACATTTGTTCTGCATCCAACCCAATCAAATCGATACTAAACATAAATACAATCAAACCGAATTCAAGTACAATAGGTAGAGCGAAGGGAAAGATGTAGAGTGCAGAATATGGTTCAAGAAGGATTTGCAGCATACAACTGTTCTGATGTCATCAGATTGACACTCATTAATTTATAAATATTCAAAAATATCAAAAACAAAATATATTCAATATTTTTGGATATGTATCATCATGCAATTCATTTCTCTGGTCTTTATAGTTTACAAAGCTGTAATGATAGGACCTTGACCAATAAACCTTATGCCACAATGTGACACTTGCAGGGTTTGTACAACATAATTAATTCACAGGTACCTGTAGATTTCATATCGGTTTCAATGCAGTGCTGATCTACTATCTACAGGTCCTTCACTGGTAACCTTGGATTATCCTTGATCGGACTTTGTTGGCTTTACCGTGCACTAAATGTCATTCCCATATAATGTATCTATACACTGTACATGGCTCAATTGTAGTCATGTATTGTCTTTCCACTGACTGGATAGTAAGATTTTCACTGTACCTCGTTACACGTGAGAATAAATTAAACTAAACTAATTCTTTTGACTTCTGGTGAATAAGATTTCCATCCGTATTTCACCAGTCCCTGCATATCCATGTGCCAATCTGAAAGCCTCTTCAATGCCCCTGTCGTATCCTCCTCCATCATCACCAGCAGCAACATATTCCTGGCACAATCACCCTCCATCGGTAAACTCCACATTAAGGCCAGCACCCACACAAAGTGGTTGAATGATGATATTTGTCACTGAACACAGTCGATGAGATCAGTCACTCTGCACATCTCAGATCTTTGGATAGCTCATGTGCACTCGTCTCATTTACCCTATGGAGCTGATAGCTGCAGCCATGCAGATTAAGCCCTCTAATTCCATGCACAATATTGGACATATTCAGCTGGTCAGATGCCATATACGGAGAGCAGGAGAAGGTTACCACTGCAGGTCATTGCCTTATTCTGTTATTACAAAGGGTGAATGACTTGAAATATTGAGCATCTCACTTTCTCCATATGCATGTTGCCGGAGCTGCTGTGTATTTCCAGCATTTTCAATTTTCATTCCACTTCCAGCATCTTCGATATTTTGCTTTGATAAAGTCTTTAATATTAGCTAGCACAAGAAGAAACTCAAAATATGGCTTCAATGCTGAATCATATCTGGTCTATGGAAGTTAAATTGTATAAATGTTTTCATTAATGTTTGCATTCAGATCAATCCGCAGTTGTACCAAACTTGTCAGTCTTAATTTCTCCTCATTTGAGGGCAGCAGTTTTCCAGAATGTGGTCTGTTGTGTAGAGACAAAAGAGGAGCTCACCAGCAGCATGGAGGACAGAGATGTGTGGTGCTTCCGTCACCGTGCCCGTCGGAAGCCAGCGCCACTGCGTCGCTGATGTTTCCAACGATGATGATGATTTAAACTTTTCCACGCTACATCCATGCAAATGGTACTGGCTTATATGGGTCATTTTGGTCAGAATGGATGAGTTGGGCAGAAGATCCTTTTTCCATGCAGAATGACTCCATGACATCCTGATCACATATTTTGGTGGACGTTGTTACATTTTTCTTCTGTCTGCTCTTCCAGCTTCAACGGCAGACAGCACTGCAGAAAAGAAAGGGGACACTGTGCACACTGGGCTGATTGCGGGAATCCTCCTGGTGATCATCATTGCTATAGCAGCCGTCCTTGTGACTTTTTATATGTACCATCATCCGACATCGGCAGCAAGTCTCTTCTTCATTGAGGTAAACTTGTTAAACATTAAGGAACCAAATTAGTGTTTAAGTTGTTTCAATTCATTTTTACTTGTATACTTTGATAAAATTGAGCACTGGTAGGAATTTCAAACCTCCTTTTACACTTTTGCTCTTCTTCTGGTTGATGTTTAATAAAGATGACTTAATGCGCACCCTTTCATAACAATTGCAGCAAAATGCACCTGGCTCGGAACTCTGAACATTAATATCCCTCCATCTGTTATTTGCACTTTATTAATTTATTAAGTCATGGGTGGGTGTATTTATGTATAGAATTGTAGTCAATGCCTTCTATGTTCTGTTGTGCTATGCAAAGAAAGATTTTCATTGTCCTGTCAGGGACACATGACAATAAACTCTTTTGACTTTGACTTTGATAAGCTCCTGGATACAGAGATAGTAGGTCTAAGTGCCATTTCTCTCTCACATTGATGACATACATCTCGACCCTAAATGTTATGCATCCATTCTCTCCACAGATGCTGCCTGACTTGTTGAGTTCCTCCAACCTTTGTGTTTTGCTCCAGGTTCCAGCATCTGCAGTTTCTTGTGCCTCCTGATCTGGATATAATAGAATGGGCTTGAATCTGACCTCCAGCTCAGCTCTGGGATCTGTGATTCAATGCAGGGGCACACAGGTTGGGTGACACGGTGGCGTTGCGGTAGATTTGCTACCTTACAGAGCTTACAGCTCCAGAGACCTGGGTTCAATGCCGACAGAGGGTGCTGTTTGTACGGAATTTGTACGTTTTCTGACTTTAACCGGTCGACGGATACGGTTTCAGTCTTTCTGTTCTGATAGATCACAATACGTTTGGGTAGGCGTTGGATGACTTGGTAAGGGCCATCGTATGCTTGCTGAAGTGGTCGGCAGATGCGTTGTATCGGACCAGAATACGTCTGCAGCGTTGGAGGTCAGCAGGCACGTAGACCACAGCAAGTGTTCGCCTTGTCGGTGTTGGCTTGAGTAGCTGCATAGTTCCATCGATCGATATACCTGCTTGGATCAGTCTGTGGGGATTGGTTCGACAAATTCACCGGGCAGCTTCAGAGCTGTGCCATAAACCATTTCCGCTGATGAACATCCTAGGACTGCTGTCATCGCTGTACAAATGCCAAGCAGAAGCAGAGGGAACGTTCACTCCAGTTCGACGCGTATCCTCCGCCTGCCAGAGCGGCTTTCAACTGGCGATGGAATCGTTCAATCAGGCCGTTCACTTGTGGATGTTACGCAGTCGTTCGAATCCGGTTCGTACCCAAGAGGTCGGTTAGTGTGTGAAACTGCCCAGATTTGAATTGCGGTCCTTGATCTGTTGTGATCATACTTGGGACCCCAAAGACTGAAATCCATCGGTCAACAAAAGCGCGGGCTATTGTTTCCGCTAAAATGTTGATGACTGGGATAGCGTCTTGCCATCTTGTGAACCGGTTTTCACAATGAGCAGATATGTGAGACGGTGGGAGTGGGCCGAGGAAGTCCAGGTGCACGTGCTCGAAACGGGTGTTCGGTATAGGAAACTCATCAAAAGGGGTCCTACTGTGCCTGGAGATCTTGGATTGCTGACACGGTAGATAAGTCTTTGCCCTTAATCCAACGTCACGCTTGAAGAAAGGCCAGATGAAATGTTCGTAGATTAGTTTTATCATAGCGTTCTTGCCCGAATGTGATAAGTCGTACAGCGCGCTGAAAACTTCTCGACTCATCGTCCTAGGCACAAACGGCCTTGGTTTGCCAGGGGAAGTGTCACATATGATGGTTTCTCTCTTGTCACTGAAAGGTACATCTTCCAATTTTAGGGCTGTATGCGTTTGCAGGTAACGGCTAAGATCGGGATCAGTATGCTGTGCGCGAGCCATGGCATAAAAATCGATGAGTGTGGCCGCATTCAGAGCATACACCTCCAGTCTTGATAAGGCCTTGGCAACCGGATTTGCTTTTCCTTGTATGTGCCTGATGTCACTGGAGAATTGCAGAACGAAGGCCAAGTGGCGGTGAATAGCTCCCCACACTTATATGAGTAGCATATTTGAACCGTTGGTGATCTGTTCAAATAATGAAGGGACAGCCTTCCAACAATTGGCAGAAATGCTTGAAGGCAAGGTACATAGCCAAAAGTTACAGGATTTATCAGTGTGCATATTGCAGCATTTCTAACATCGATATTGAAATGATAATCCTGTTTCACTGATCAACACTTGAACCAGCTGTAATCTCTCCTGCGGCTTTGGAAAAAAATATTCTCTTTGATACAGCTGCTTTCAAATCTATTTCAGGGCATCTTACTCTACAGTCAATAAAGTATATTTGAAGTTAGTCACTGATAAAATATCTCAAATACAGCAGCTACGAAGATCAGAAAAGCCACAGATGCTGGAAAGTCTCAAATGAAAACAGAAAATGCTGGAAGCGGGTCAGGAAGAATCTTTCCAAAGCAAAACCAAGTTAATTTTATAGCTCTTCAGCAGTAATTTAATAGAGATGTTATTCCCCTGAGCACTGGAGGCTAAGGGGTGATTTTCTAGAGATGTATAAGGGGAACAGAATATTTTACCTAGAGTAGGGGAATCATGAATCAGAGGACATAGGTGAGAGGAGAAAGATTCAACAGGAACTGGACTAGATTGTAGAGTAAGATGCCCCAAAAATTAAGAACTAGATGGCATTGGTTTTAGGTGAGAGGGGAAAGATTTAATAAGAAGCTGAGGAGCAACCCTTTCACACCGAAGGTGGTGGGATATGGAATGATGTGCTAGAGGAGGTAGTTGAGGCAAGTACAATAATAATATTTAAAAGACATTTGGACAGGTACATGGATAGAACTCTGGAGGAATATGGGCCAAACACAGGAAAATGGATGGGGATCTGGGTCTTGGTCAATATGAATGATTTGTCCAACGTGTCTACTTATGCACCGTGTTATTCCATAACTCAATAACTGAGGCTGACTTTGAAGACAGTTTATAAAAGGCCATTTTCAAGTTTGAAACTATAACTCGGTGAAAGGTCTCAGTAGTCAATTCTGGAACCTTAGCTTTTTACCAACCGAATCAATGATCTTAAGGAAGGGACCATGCTGTAATTAAAGTTTAAATCAATAGAAAATGGATGATTTGAATTGTTTTGTGATTAGAAAGCCATTCACAGCAGGTTAGCATTATGAAGTCTTATCTACTATCATGTGCCATGTAAGTTAGACATTCTGCTTCTCAGTCTTAGAACAAGCTGGTTAAATAATTGCCATACCAGATCACTCAAGAATATCCTCCAGGACTGAGCATCAAATTCAAGGTTTACTTTGAAATGTGAATAACTAGATTAGTAACGAACCACCACTGTGCTACTCAGATGTCTATCTGCTTTCTTCAACTTCATTTTAAGCTTTAAACACACCCTCACTTTTAGTTTAGAGGTGCAGCTCAGAAACAGGTCTTTTGGCCCACCGAGTCCACGCTGACCAACGATCCCCGTACACAAACACTATTCTACACACAAGGAACAATTTACAATATTTACTGAAGCTAATTAACCAACAAACCTTGTTGCAGAAAACCAGAGCACCTGGACCCACATACAAACTCTGTACAGACAGCACCCATGGACAGGATCAAACCTGCTTCTCTGGCGTAAGAGTTTCAGTTTCAGTTCAGTTTAGTTCATTGTCACATGTACAGTGAAAAGCTTTTGGTTTGTGTTAACCAGTCAGCAGAAAGACAAACATGATTACAATCAATCAAATTACAGTGTATAGATACATGATAAGGGAATAACGTTTAGTGATCTGAGAGGAGTTTAAGAAGATCATAGTTAAAGTAAGAAATGTTGCTGTAGGAATGGATTTTTAAGAGTGTGCAGTGATTATAATACGCGATTGTCAATCTGTTTCTGTGGCTAGCAGGTAGTTGCCTGTGTTGGACGCCATCTTGGACAGCAACTCTACCGCTGTGCCACAGTGCTGCCCAACTTGGCCTTCTTCACCTGGATATCTGCAAATTTCTATTTGGAGTCATTTGCGTTTTGCCACAGTGTCGGTGCTAACTCACTTGTAATTTCTTGCAGCGTCGCCCAAGTCGATGGCCTTCAATGAAGTTCAGACGGGGCTCTGGGCATCCTGCTTATGCTGAAGTGGAGCCCATTGGGCAGGAAAAAGAAGGCTTTATTGTGTCTGAACAGTGCTGAAACTGAGAAACAAACAGTGTACCAGTGCTGGCCTCAGGATGGGGGCTAATCCTTTGAAGTGGATGAAGAAACAAGCTGAAGCCCATCGTCCACAAAATAACTGCTTCTGGATCAGCTCAACGTAAGAAAGATCAACATTTTCATCCACAAAGTCACCACTCCATAGTCATCCTAAGTAGCCCAGCGGACTTCACCGTTGTTTCAAAACAAAACAGTGCAGCATTTCTGTTTGGCAATTGTGGAATTGGATGAGCAGTAGTGACATACGCAAACCACAAAAGTGAAGAACCAAATTCACTCCATCAAATTACTTCCAAGGAAAAGGAGAACGTTCACTTATCTGTGTTGCAAATGTAGTTACAAGCATGTGTTGACCAATCATCAATCAGAGAGAGTCATTGATAGTCATTCACTTCAGCATTTATAGTGATTCATAAAATGTGTGTACATTAAGAATGCACTGACATCAGTTGGTGAAAATATGGTGTATATGTGTATTTTCTTTGCAATCATTTCTAATGGCTTAGTTGGCTTTAGTATCTACGATTCACTACTGTTTGATTTCTTTTCTGTAGATGAAATATAATGTGTGGAATTTAATATCCCAGTCTACAGAATTCTGCTGGAAAAGGGTTGGGAAATAATACAAGACAGAATGATTTGTTTAACATTTTACAAAATGCAAATCTAACTTTTCTTTTCCTTGAATTTACTATGTTTTCCTCAGTAACTTTTATACGTTCCTAATGTACACTTAAGTTATCAACAGTATCAATAGTATCTCCAAAATATTATATACGCAACAAGATAACATTGGTTTTAGATTGCTGAGCGATTTGTAAGATTTGCGTTGCTTATATTGCTCCAAATGTGCAATACGTCATCTTTTGGATCAAAAAGGCAGTGAAACTGATAAGGTTTAAGCAGCCTACTGGAAACCAAATTCTGGGGAAAATGTTGCACATCCTACTGGTTCTGTTGTGTAGTGAATGCATTAGTTAAATAGATGAATATATTTTGTTTCTTGATAGTTTACACAAGACAGGTTCTTGTGCTCCAGATTGTGAAGAAATATAAAAGTGTATTTTTTTCCATCCATAAGAAGAGTGTAACATGAACTACCTTCTACTTCAAATGGGATTTTAAATTGTAATGGCGTCTAGAGTGCTGTTTGATATTAGAAAGCATTTTCATTGATGGCAAAGGACTGTCATTTTTAACTGGCTTTACTGAAATGGACTGTTTGCTTACTTTGGATTTTTGTGCTGTAAGAGTAGTTTGTCATGAATAAATTCAGGTAAGTATTCATAAATAAAATCTTTATTAATAAACTTTTTTCATTCCTCCAAGTAAATGCACTTGTAAGTATTAATGCCAATGGCAGATTCAGATCTAATTTGAGATAATTGATTTATTTCTGTTTGCCGACACCCCAGTGAACAAACAATAAATAATTCACTTCAATTAATGTGTCATTAGTGCAAAAGCAATGGATTTATTTTTCAAAAGAATGTTTATATAAAAGCATTAAATAGGAGTAAAAGCTTGTTCAGACTTGATCTGAAACAATCATGAAAACTGCTGCAAAATATGCTTCTAGCCATCATCACATATGATCTTAACTCTATTAAAGTGGTTTTCAACATTTTACAATGAAAATGAGGACCTGGAATGGAAAATATTTGTGGTTACTCAAGGCTGATATGAAACATAGAAACATAGAAAATAGGTGCAGGAGGAGGCCATTTGGCCCTTCGAGCCAGCACCGCCATTCATTGTGATCATGGCTGATCGTCCGCTATCAATAACCCGTGCCTGCCTTCTACCCATATCCCTTGACTCCACTAGCCCCTAGAACTCTATCCAACTCTATCTTATATGCTGCAACTGCTGTTAAATTAGAAATTAATGCAGAAAACACCAAGTTTAATGTTGGACAGTTAAGCATGCTTGTAATCAATACATACAAGAGCAAATATTGGAAGAGTTCTCCTCACTTCTGAGTTTTATCTTGGGAAGATAAATACGAAAACCCACAAAGGGAGGTATAAATAATGGATGATATAATGGATGGAAATTGTGTTGGGTGGAATTATTTGCCCTGCATTTTTATTATCAGAATTCACGTATGATTGTGACACTGAGAATAAGTGCATTTGGATATTGATCATCTTAGGACATGGACCATTATTTGATATGTTATGAAGCGATAACATTAGACAATCAGCACAGAGGAACTTTAGTTACAATAAAATGCACAAATTATAATCACAAATAAAAGCAAAAAGCCACAAGCAGATTTACATTATAAAGGAAGGTTGACATAAAGCTAAATCCAGAGTTAAGAGTAAATTAGGGTTCATGTTCAGTAGGGACATTGTGGGCCGAAATGCCTGTTCCTAAGCACTACTGTTCTATCTTGTAAATTAGATCCGATCATTCTTGTGCCACTTCTTCCATCTGGTTTTCACAGTCCCTTTGAAAAGTAATGCCTAATTTCACTAATGCCCCATCTAGAGAGATAATCTTGAGCTTATGACTTTATCATGCTTCTTTGTGCCAGCATTTTAAGGCAACTTCCTAAAGTAAACAGCAATGTTTCATGTGCAAGACTCCATCATGTGCATTGGTTCTTCACACTTTTACATACCCAAAGAAAGCATGTTAAAAGATTTTAAGAAGAGAGCAGTAAAAATACTTGCCATATATTGTCAAATTAATTTGAAATCTGGTCATTTTTACAGTACCTTAAGACAGCATCCTGGTATTTAAAATGTATCCATTTATGGGATTCTAAGTTCCTCCATCCTTCATATTTGTTAATTATCTTTTTATTCTTGTGGAACAAAATTTCAATGTCATGAATCATTTTATTTGTATTTGTTCTGATTGATCTCAGGTTATTATTGTCACCACAAAATGTTATTCTTTAAGTTTTGCAATATCATCTTAGATTTTAAATGTGAGGAATGTTCTAATGAATGAATCTTAAGATTAGTCTCGGGTTGCAAGCTTTCTATTAAATGCCATTGCTACCGGGATTTTGAGCTTAATGGACCTATTAATGGACAACTATCCATAGCCCTTGAATGTGCTAACCCATCAGTGATATCATCAGGTAAGTATAAAATCTCTGATCCTCTCTGTGACGAACCAATTTAAATTGGTTAAAATGATTTATAGACTCTGGCTAAAATTATATAATCAATTAAATATAAATAAAATATTAGAATTATAAAGGTTTTCATACTTTCCATCATTTGGGTTGGTTTAAGGTTATACTTTGAATTGGAACACCATTCTTCCTGCTTGGTGCCAATAAGCAACAGCAAACCCAGGGATCTCCTCAGCCTGAGGTAATGTTTGAAGCTACCCAAGATAATACATTCTAATTCCTGACACTTGATCACTGCTTTGTTGCATATGTTTATTGCACACATGTAAAACTTTTTAACATTCATTTCATATGCCAAATTTCTTACAAGTAATTTTTGAAATGCTTATCACTCACACACAACCAAGAGTTATAAATAATTGCAATGTATTCTGAAAATGATAAAACTTTACATTTTACTGACATGTTACAACCAAATTCTGTTGCAATCCTTCGCAAGAATACAGAGCAATGGATCTATTGCAATATTAAATATAAGCACTGTAGAAGATTGTCCATATTCCCAAATGGACTTGTCTTATAGCTACATTTTATATTTGTATCTGTATTTTCATTGTTTTATCTCTTTGAGGGCTATTTTTCTCCCAATTGCTTAACATCCTTCATTGGACCTTATGTTTTTATAAACCTCGATAAGATTACCCTCAGTCTCTTTTCTGAATTCTCTCTAGGTTAATCAAATCATTCCTGTATCATGGCAACCAGAATGGCACAAAATACTTGAGTTGCAATTTCTCCAACATCATATGACATCTCAACTCTTGTAGTCAATGTCCCTTCCAATGAAAACACTCCTTCTTCATCACCATCAACACTTTCAGGGAACTATGTTCTTGTACCCGAGGTCTCTCTCTTTTATAACACTCCCGAGGCCCCTATCACATACTGTGTTGTGTCCTGTCCTCGTTTAACTTCCCAAAATCCATCCTTGCATTTGTCTGAATTCCATCTGCCATTCCTTTGTCCTCTTTCCCAGTTGATCTTGATCCTGTTGTAAACTTAGAAAACTTTCAATGTCCAGCACACTCTTGGTTTCATCCTCAAACTTATTAATTATGCCACCTGCAGTGTATTGTCATCTCAATTGTTAATATATATGACAAACGATAAGGGAATCAGCTCAGATCCCTGGGACTAACCACTGGTCACAGGCATCCAATTTGAAAAATAACCATCCACTATCACTCACTGGCTCCTTCCACCAAGCCAATTTTGTATCCAATTGTCTAGTTTACCCTGGATTTCATGTGATATGTTCCGCCCAGTCTACGTAGGACATTGTCAAAAGCCTTGCCAAAATCCATGAGGTCAACATCTACCACCCTAACCTTGTCAATTCCCTTGGTCACCTCTTAAAAAACAATTCCAATGCTTCCATTTAATGGAATAACATGACTTTAGTTGATCAGTGGTTGCCGGTATCTAGCTTCATCACACCCACTAGAATTGTTAGTAAATTTGCAGATGACACCAAAATAGGTGGTGTAGTGGACAGGAAAGAAGGTGATTATCAGAATTACAATACGATCTTAGCTGTACAAGTGTCGTTAAGATGGCAAATGGAGGTCAATTGTGTAAAGTGCTGCCTTTTGGGACCATCCTTCTACCTGACCAGAGATGAGGGAAAGGTTTTTTATATTTTAAAAACTTCAAAATCTTAAAACAGCATCTCTTCATTAATGACTTGAACCTCTGTGGTCTTTTTGTCTTCTAAAGGATATGAATATTTAACTGCCCTTGTTTATGAAATCTGTTTATTAGAATTCATCCACATTTTTTTTGTAATATTGCTAAATTCTTCACACAGGTAGTTTTGTGCTAATTCCAAAAGTGTTAGACCTTCTCAGAGTCCAAGAATGCTTGTTCCTCCTGATTTTGCAGAGACATTGCAACCTCCTCATTGCTTATATGAGGTTATATATGATGTGTCCCAAATCACTCAATGGATTTTTTATTCCATATGAGAATTACAATTCAAGTTATCTCTCACTTCTGCTGTTGTTTGTTTTAAATACAATAATGTAATAATCACGCTTCTCATTTCTTTCTACATATTACATTAATTATTTTGTGATTTAACTGCAATGATTTGCGAACACCTTGTTTTCAACAATATTTTTCTTGTGTGAAAGGCAATTAAGTTTATCTCGGGTTTCTTAGCCACATTCATTCAGTTAACTTCAGTCAGCCGTATGTCTAAGAAACGATCATCATATGTTTGTGTGAACTGATGTGTTCATGGCTAACTCTACCAAGCTTAAACTAGCCCACCCAGACTTATGGAAGCTCTATCCGGGACATTCGTACCTCTGCCACATCACTTGCAGTGGAGAGAAGTTCTACCTTTTATTTATTTTCACAAGCAGCATCCAATCAATTTACATGTGCAAATTAATTGAAAAAACAGGCTGAGTGTATTTTTTTTAATTTGATGAGTTTGACTTTCTATGTCCACCACTTATTCTTTTATTTTTCTGAAACCCAATAAATCTCTTCCAAAAAAAAAAATCTGGTCTTTTCTCAATCTCCGGGCATTTGTTTCCTGTGATGTCTGCAAAGTTTGCCTTCAGATGGATGATTTGCACTATTTGCAGACCTTCCTTGACCCAGTGTAGAAAAAATAATAATGTGTTGTATTGCATGAAATCAGAACACAGGGAATAGGAGAATCCAACAGAAATAGACTAAACTAATTCATAAAAAGAACCATTAGAAATTCAAGAAGATGAGGATGGATAAATAGGGGACTAGAATGAGCAAAAGTAAAATAATCAGTGTGAAGATGGGATGCATGAACACACCTGATGAGGAAGGTCTGGAAATGATGCAAATGAAAATGTGTGGAATGTAGGGCACAAAATGGTAAACAAAGGTGGCTGCAACTTAACATGTGTGGAATACAAACAATGCATGAAGCGACACCGATGACATGCAGAATAAATTAAAGACAGAGCCTTACACCATGGCGTTAAGCTAGTATTGCATCATCCACCTACTGTTTGTACAATGTTTGGAGAAAGTGTAAAACAATTCACACAAAAATGATGTAAAACAATTCACACATCACCCCAAGGAGGTGAACAGAGAACATACTGTAGACTTGCATCACCATTGCTTGATGTAACAGTGAGAGATTACAAAGTTGGTATGGGTGAGCCAATCCAGCATTGTCAAGCAAAGGGTCCGAACGTGGATCACCAAGAGGACAGGCAGATGCAGCTACAAAAGGAAGACGACTCCAGGAGATGAGGCCTTGCCGATTCAGGAAAGTATGAAGGATCTGAGAAAGACATGGTATTGGGGGGTAGAGTGTTGACATGGATAGAGAAGTGGTTGGCAGACAGGAAACAAAGAGTAGGGATTAACGGGTCCCTTTCAGAATGACAGGCAGTGACTAGTGGGGTACCGCAAGGCTCGGTGCTGGGACCGCAGCTATTTACAATATACGTCAATGATTTGGATGAAGGGATTCAAAGTAACATTAGCAAATTTGCAGATGACACAAAGCTGGGTGGCAGTGTGTACTGTGAGGAGGATGATATGAGAATGCAGGGTGACTTGGACAGGTTGGGGGAGTGGGCAGATGCATGGCAGATTAAGTTTAATGCGGATCAAAGTGAGGTTATCCACTTTGGTAGCAAGAACAGGAAGGCAGTTTAAATGGCGCCGTTGGGTAAAGGGGAAGTACAATGGGATCTGGGGGTCCTTGTACATCAGTCTATGAAAGTAAGCATGCAGGTACAGCAGGCAGTGAGAAAGCGAAGGCATGTTGGCCTTTATAACAAGAGGAATCAAATATAGGAGCAAAGAGGTCCTTCTGCAGTTGTACAGAGCCCTAGTGAGAACACACCTGGAGTATTGTGTGCAGTTTTGGTCCCCTAATTTGAGGAAGGACATTCTTGCTATTGAGGGAGTGCAGTGTAGGTTTACAAGGTTAATTTGCGGGATGGCGGGACTGTCATATGCTGAGAGAATGGAGCAGGTGGGCTTGTACATTCTGGAGTTTAGAAGGATGAGAGGAGATCTCATTGAAGCATATAAGATTGTTAAGGGCTTAGACACATTAGAGGCAGGAAACATGTTCCCGATGTTGGGGGAGTCCAGAACCAGGGGCCACAGTTTAAGAATAAGGAGTAAGCCAATTAGAACGGGGACAAGGAAACACATTTTCTCACAGAGAGTGGTGAGTCTGTGGAATTCTCTGTCTCAGAGGGCGGTGGAAGCAGGTTCTCTGGATGCTTTAAAGAGAGAGCTAGATAGGGCTCTTAAAAATAGCGGAGTCCGGAGATATGGAGAGAAGGCAGGAACAGGCTACTGATTGGGGATGATCAGTCATGATCACATTGAATGGTGGTGCTGGCTCGAAGGGCCAACTGTCCTAGTCCTGTACCTATTGTCTATTGTCTATTGACAAGCGATGCCTTGACGATAGATTTGGATGCAGTATGTGCCTCGAAAAGCTCAAGCACCATGCACCGACATCAGCCATATAGCCAGATGACCTGTGAAAAAACTAACTTTTAACTGCTGCGTGGAAAAGAAACAATATCAGTATATTTAAAATATAAAGATTGGGCATGTGAGGACTGAAGAAATATGTTATTCAACCTGGATGCACTTCATCGTCCAGCACCTAGACCGCCAGGGGACCTATGCAAGGATTCTGTTTGTTGATTTTAGCCCTGCATTCAATACCATTGTGTCAGAGCTACTACACTCCAAACTTTCCGAGTTGACTTTGCCTGCATCCCTCTGTCGGTGGATCACCAGCTTCCTGACAGACGGACATGTGAGGCTGGGAAAGCACAATTCGGACCCGCAAACCCTCAGCATAGGAGGACCGCAAGGCTGCATACTCTCCCCTCTCCTCTACTCCCTCTGCACCAATGACTGCACACCACTGACTCCTCTGACAAGCTTCTCAAGTTGACACAACCCTGATTGGACTGATCTGATGGCGGCCTGGTGCCATTGCAACAACCTGGAGCTCAATGCCCTTAAGACAGTGGAATTGATAGTAGACTTTAGGAGAGCTCCCTCTCCCCTCACGCCACTCACCATCAACAACACCACAGTGACATCTGTGGAGTATTTTACGTTCCTGGGAACCATCATCTCCAAGGACCTTAAGTGGGGGGCTACCATCGACTCCACAGTCAAAAAGGCACAACAGAGGATGTATTTCCTGCAGCAGCTGAGGAAGCACAATCTGCCACAGGCAATGATGGTCCAATTCTATACGACCATCGTAGAGTCTGTCCTCACCTTCTCCATCATGGTCTGGTTTGGCTCAGCCACCAAGCATGACCTCCGGAGACTGCAGCAAATCGTTCGATCAGCTGAGAAGGTTATTTGCTGCAACCTTCCCTCCATTGATGAACTATACACTACAAGGGCCAGGAAGCGAGCGAGCAAGATCATCTCTGACCCTTTTCACCCTGGACACAAACTTTTTGAATCACTTCCCTCTGAAAGCGACTCCACACTGTCAAAGCTGCCACAGCCAGACATAAAAACGGCTTTTTTCCATGAGTAGTAGCTCTACTCAATAACCAAAAATCTGTAGCGTCCTTTCGCTCTGGTATTTTATTTAATTCACACGTTTAATCAATAATGTTTTATTATTAATGTTTAATGTTTTATTAGCAATGTTACAAAATTTTGAGATTTAAAAAATCAAGTCTGCAATTTATCCCATCAGATAAAGCATAAAAAGAAGTTTAACATGACACCTAATTTACTTTCATATCTTCAGTATTAAGAAAGTTATGGCCATTTTCATACTCGGAAATTAGCATCTTGTTCCCCATTGCTTTTCAATTGACTTAATTCAAAAACTGTGATCTGGAAAAGTTAAAAGCCCATAACTTTCTAAAAAATTAAGAGAACTCAATGAAATTTTCAGTTATTATAGACTGAAGCATTCTGAAACAAATATGAAACAATCTTACTTGGATGACCTGAAATTAAAGCATATAATTAGTTAGTTATCTAATTCTAGCTAATTACAAAATTCAATGAGTAGATCTAAACATCTATCCATTTCTTAAGAAAAGATAAACTTTTTTTAAATTGCCTAAGTGTCCAAATAACATTCACACAATAATCCACAATATAACATAATTTTTAAATCTCATTTTCATGAATTTCTGGGCCAAATGGAAGGAATTTAGTCTTTGATTTCTGTAAATTAATGGCCATTTAATTCAACTAGCGAGTGGGTTTTAGTAGAATGTGGTGGATTGGAACGTTGCGGTTAGCGGTGAAGTCGGGAGGAAAAATATTGTTTGTTCATTAATTTTTTGACCCCATTTCGCAACATAAAAATATTATTAAAGCCTCCCGAAAAACCAACTTTTAATATAAAAATAAACTATTTACCTTTTCTTCTCCCCTACGCAAAATCCTACCGGTTATCAGTGCTCACGGCTTTTGAAGGTGATTTTTAAATTACTCTAGTTAATAAATAATTTAGAGTAATTGAAAAATACCTTCATTCATGAAATGTTGGAGCGATTTTTCTTCCGCAACTAAATCGCCCGACATTCATCGATTTTCCAGGTCTGTTGAAAAACGGCACTTTAAGCCCGCCCCCCTCTGAAAGGCGCCAAAGTCGCGCACACGGGGAGCAGCAGAACTGCAGCGCTGTTCAAGGTAAGTTTTGCAACATACCTAGTTTTATGTGTCATTCCTAACTGTCACTGTATGTCATTGTCACTTGTGGACAGAACACCAAGGCAAATTCCTTGTATGTGTGATACTTGGCCAATAAACGTATTCATTCGTTCATTCATTCATTCATTCATTTATTCGTTATTCAGTGATGAATACTATTACCTGGTTTAGGGCCAATGTAGTTAACATAGAGTCATAGAGTAATACAGTGTGGAAACATGCCCTTCGGCCCAACTTGCCTACACTGGCCGACAATGTCCCAGCTACATTAGTCCCACTTGCCTGCGCTTGGTCCATATCCCTCCAAACATGTCCCACCTATGTACTTGTCTAAAAGTTTCTTAAATGTTGGGATACTCAGCCTCAACTACCTCCCCTGGCAGCTTTTTCCATACACCCACCACCCTTTGTGTGAAAAAGTTAATCCTCGTATTCCTATTAAATTTTTTCCCCTTCACCTTGAACCTATGTCCTCTTGACTCTGATTCCCCTACTCTGGGCAAAAGACTCTGTGCATATACCCGATCTATTCGTCTCATGATTTTGTATACCTCTATATGATCTCTCCTCATCCTCCTGTGCTCCATGGAATAGGGACCCAGCCTACTCAACCTCCCACTATAGCTCACACTCTCAAGGCCTGGCAACATCCTTTCTGAACCCTTTCAAGCTTGACAATGTCTTTCCTATAACAAGGTGCCCAGAACACAATATTCTAAATGCGGTCTCACTAATGTCTTATACGGTACCTGGACGTGGCGTCGAAGGAAACGAAGCCGAAGCAAAGAAGTGGAAGCCAAATAACCGAACGGAAACTAAGCCGAAACGCCAAATTACCAAATTACCAAAAGGGTGGGATGCCTAAAAGCAAACTAACCAAAAGGGCAGGACGGCTAAAAGCCAATGAACCGACAGGGTGGGACGCCTATAAGCAAACTCACCGAAAGGCCGCTCTGCCGAAAAGTCAAATAACGTCGCCGGGGGGAGGGGACGTCAGCGATGTAGTCCATCGCATGTGGTCCAGAACCACTGGCTCCACCTCTACCTTTCTTCACGGTCAGTGACTCTGGGTGGGCGGAGGGACCAGCCTGTCCCACACCTCTGCTCCACCTGGCACTGCCGACACACGGCCCGTCACAGTGTGGCCGCACAGTGGAGACGAAGCGGAGGGCGGCTGTGGCTGCAGGAAAGTGGGGGCTGTCCCGAGGGATGCGCTCCTTCAGCCGCTTCCAACTTGGTGCTCGGGTTCAGAGTGCCCAGTCGCCAATGGCTTGTGTGGGAAAATGACCCCCACCCTCCCATCTCCACCGACCAGTGATGTGATGGACACGGGGACTGGACCAATCGCTGACATGTTCCCCCCCCCCCCCCCCCCCCCCCCGGCGACGTCATGTCCGTTATTTGACTTTTCAGCAGAGTGGCCATTAGCTTGTAGGCAACGCAGCCTTTCAGTGAGTTGGCTTTTAGGTGTCCCACCCTTTCGGTTAGTTGGCGTTTCGGCTTTGTTTCAGTTCGGTTATTTGGCTTCCACTTCTTTGCTTCGACTTCTCCTCCTCCTACGCCATGTCCACACACGGTCTTATACAATTGCAACATGACCTCCCAACTTCTATACTCAATACTCTGACTGATGAAGGCCAAAATGCCAAAAGCCTTTTTGACCACCATATCTACCTGCGACTCGACCTTCAAGGAACCATGCACCTTTACTCGTAGATCCCACTTCTCTCCAACACTACCCAGTGGCCTACCATTTACATATTCGGAGATGAATTGGTGAGCCGGTGAGAACACTTCACACCAATTATTTGGTCAAACATCCTGAAAAGATGGTGCTCTGGGGTTGCCTCAACTACTACAGCATTGGCCTACTACACTCATTTGATGGAATGATGAGATTGCCGCAAAATATCGAAGGAGATAGACAGACTTTTTCAGATGGATCAGGGATATTCCAACAAAACTGGCTTTTGCACAGTGGACAGCCTTCTCGTTTGCCACCGTTAGATCTTCCAGGCAGCATTGTTTACCAAGAAGTGGGCATCTTAGTAGGTGTGACATGGATTGTACAGATGTTCCACATTCACATTCTTTGTCTGTCGCATCCGCATAGCCCTATTTGCTCGTATTGGTCTTGCATCGGCCCACCCCTATATGAAGCTTATTGAGGAACTGCCAGTTCTTCCAGTCACACCTGTGACCGGGTGGTAGCTGTTCCTTGGTTGGGATTGGCATCTTTACGTTGTGGTGATTTTCACTGTGTTTCTTTTCCCACAAGGCTAGTCTAGTTGCCTGAGGAAACTGTGACAGTGGCTGAACTGTATGAAGGAAGCTCTTACTAAAACTCTCATCTTGTTTGTTTGTTTGCAGGTTTGAGTTGTGCTTCTATTTGCTCAGAAACGGTACACGATGGCGTTACAATTTTTGGCCCAACTTACTCACCATTGCCCTGTGGTGTAAATGAAACATGTTTTGTTCAGAATAATGGTATATTTTTAAAGTTATTAACTTTTAAAACTTAAATTAACAAAACAGTGCAGTTGGGGGAGGGTTCCCGTGCTAGTCAACTGGCGTCAGAAAGGGCACCCGAAGGGTCCTCAGCTGCCCTTGCGCAGTTGGGTCCTTACCACAATTCAGATCGCCATCTTTTTTTCACAACGGCGACACGGGTAAGATTACTTCTATTTTACTGTTGCTCAGGGCCCGCGGGGATCCGCCGCCTTAGCACTGAGGCTGGGGCTGCGCCTGCGGGCGGCGGGCGGCGGGGGCTCTGTGGGCGGGGAGAAGCTGCAACGATGATCCGGGGCCTGGGTGCTGAGGCTGGCTCTGAGGCCGACAGCGCTGCTGCTCCGGGCATGCAAGGAGGGAAAGGAGGGCCACCCTCGAGATCCTGGGGAGGTGAGGAGGGAGTGTGGGGGGGATTGAGGGAGAGGAGGGGGTAGGGAGAGAGAGGGGGAAAGTAGGGCAGGTGAGGAGGGAGAGTGGGGGTCGGGGAGGAGGGTGAATAGAGGGTGAGGATGGGGCAGTGGGAAGGTAGGGATGGGGAATAGAGGGAGAGGAGGGCAGTGGTATAACCACACTAATACTTTACTTTAGTATAATGGCGATTTCAAACTTTTCCAATGTCCAACTTTCCGTTGCCATTACTACACAGGCAGGTAGGAGTGAACTTGCACAGATGATAAAAAAAATGAATCCTCCAGTCATTATTTCCAGTTTAATTGATTCTTTATTGAAGTCGTTGTACAAACAAAGAGATGATTCATTTCAGGTATTCCTTATTCTCATACAAGCTGTAACTTTCCGTCCTCTCTCATCTGGTAAGAGCTGTTTTCTCTCCAAATCCCATGGCTGGTCTGAGCTGGTCAGTTCCTCTCCCTCTATATGTCACGCCCATCTAAATTTCAAATGCCCATCCCTAAGCATTCAAAATAATACTGCTAGAAATATCTAGAGAAAATAACTAGCCTAAACATGAATGGCTCCTACACACCGGCCCCTAATTGTTCTAGTATATAACGAAACAATTACCAATAAACATTAAAAGGAGCTATAAAAACTTAACATGTTATCAAAAACAAAATGTATGCTCTATGTGTTGGCATTAAAACTTCTTTAGAGATTTTTCAATCTTCTGCTTTGGCTTTTTGTTTGGCATCTTGGAGCAGACATATCTTAGTTATCGGTCTTACCAAGATATTGATCCGTCTTCTTTGAATCTTTGTCTTTGACAGAAAGAGATAACCGCATTTTCTGCTTTGAGATTGCATGAATGGCTCCTACAAATATGGTGCCCTTTCAGTCTGCTCTAATCTTTGCTAATCTCTTTCAATTTCTGAATAGATCAAATGCCATCCAGTAAACAAAATCGACAAAATCTATTGACCTACATGTATCCATTGTACAAAACAATAAGCCAGATGTCATATGTAATCTACCCTCACAAAACCTAAGCTGCCTTTCACATATCAGCTGGTACTTATTACTCTGCTTTATGCAATTGATATGGATATGTCTGTCAATTACTATATTGATGGGAAAATGTGTAATTATATAGTTTCTCATTTCTTCTCCTGTCTTTTTGAAATAACACAAAAATATAAATTCTGCAACGATAACAAAAGGCATTTACAAATCACTTTAAAAATAGTAAAGCAAACCCCAATATTTCACAAATGTGTTATCAAGAAAAGTACAACATTAAGTCACATGAACTATCAGAGTTTGGTCAAAGAGGAGGGTTTTAAGGAACTTAAAGCAGGGGATCAAATAAGAGTGTGGACATTCCAGTACTTGTGATCTGGACAGGTAAAGGCACCGTCACCAATAACAGGAATAGAGCAATTATGGGAAAGAGTGCTCATGACAGATTTGAAAACATGGGATAAGATCCTTAAAGTTAAATGATCTAACTCAGTGTTAAAGAAAGAAGGTAAGCATGAAGTCTTATTTCAGTAGTAATCAATAGTGAGCATAAAACAGAATGCTGGAAAGTTCAGCAGGCAAAACAGCATCTGTGGGGGTAACAGGTGTGAGTCACTGTTTTGAGTCATCGGGACTGAGGGAGAACAGGAAAGATTGCTGGTGCATTGTAGTACAGGGTTGGGGGTGTCTCGGGGAGTCAAGGCTGGTAGGTGACAGGTGGAACAAGATGGGAAAGGAACATAGGGGTCGATCACACAAGGTGTGGGGGATGGAGGGAGTGAATAAACAGAGTAAAGTAATGGGACAAGTATGTGTGGGTCGAGAAGTTTGACGGTAAAGGTTACCTGAAATTGGGAAATTAACTGTTCATACCATTGGCTTGTAGGCTACCAAAGTAGAATATGAGGTAATAAAAAAGAACTGCTGGTTTATACCAAAGATAGACACAAAATCTGTAGTCACCAGGGACACCGACCATATCCCTGATCTCCCATATGTTGCAGGCTGAGCAAGGCACGGGGCCAATCTCTACTGACATATCTAATTCCCAAATTACTCTTTATTAAATATATATATAATAATTTAAAAATATATATATATATTTTTTTTACTTTTTATTTTTAGTAAACACAAAATTTTATCCTTTAAACTTTACTAATAAATACTGAATACCTAACTCCCAGAATCCTAACTCACAGAATCCATAAACCTGAAGGCAGAAATGTAAAAATGTAAACCCCGGGTTGCAGCCAATCAGCTGCTTCCTCTGGTCCTCTTCAACCAATCAGAGGCTTCCACCAGATTCCTTCTCTGGAAGATGGAACCAAAGATTTGGATGGAACGTTGCAGATGTTGATTTATACTGACAGCGCAGGTAACTCCAACCTCTCTCACCAACGGCTCCCAGGGCCTCTGTGAAAAGCAAGCCCCACGCTAGATTTATACTCACAGCTCAGGTAACCCCACCCTCTCTCACCAATGGCTCCGGGCCTCTGTGAAAAGCAAGCCCCGTGTTAGATTTATACTCACATCGCAGGTAACTCCACCATCTCTTACTGAAGAGCTGCAGAACATTCTGGAAGGGGAGGATGAACAGTTAGTTTTTGTGGTGCATATTGGCACCAACGATATAGGTACAAAAAGGGATGAGGTCCTACCAGGTGAATTTAGGGAGCTAGGAGATAAACATAAAAGTAGGACTTCAAAGGTAATAATCTCTGGATTATTACCAGTACCAGGGGCCAGTCAAAGTAGAAATAGGAGGATATTGCAGATGAATACATGGCTTGAAAAACGATGCAAGGGGGAGGGATTCGAATTTTTAGGGCACTGGAACCATTTCTGGGGGAGGTGGGACCAGTACAAACAGGACGGTCTGCACCTGGGCTGGAATGGGACCAATGTCCTTGGGGGAGTGTTTGCTAGTGCTGTCGGGGAGAATTTAAACTAATGTGGCAGGGGGATGGGTACAAGAGCAGAGAGGCAGGTGGGTGTAAAACGGGGGTAGAAGCAATAGGGAGCAAGGTGAAAAGTAAAAGTGGCAGGCAGGCAAAACCAGGGCAAAAATTTAAAAGGGCCACTTTTCAACATAATTGGATAAGGGGTAAGAGCATTGTAAAAATACGCCTGAAGGCTTTGTGTCTCAATGCAAGGAGTATTTGTAATAAGGTGGATGAGTTGAACGTGCATATAGCTATTAATGATTATGATATAGTTGGGATCACAGAGATATGGCTCCAGGGTGACCAAGGCTAGGAGCTGAACACCCAGGGATATTCAATATTCAGGAGGGATAGAGAGAAAGGAAAAGGAGGTGGGGTAGCGTTGCTGGTTAGAGAGGAGATTAATGCAATGGAAAGTAAGGACATTAGCTTGGAGGATGTGGAATCGGTATGGGTAGAGCTGCGAAACACTAAGGGGCAGAAAACTCTGGTGGGTGTTGTATACAGGCCACCTAACAGTAGTAGTGAAGTTGGGGATGGCATCAAACAGAAAATTAGAAATACGTGCGACAAAGGCAAAACAGTTATAATGGGTGACTTCAATCTACATATATAACCATATAACCATATAAACAATTACAGCACGGAAACAGGCCATCTCAGCCCTTCAATTCCGTGCCGAACAACTTTTTTCCCTTAGTCCCACCTGCCTGCACTCATACCATAACCCTCCATACCCTTCTCATCCATATGCCTATCCAATTTATTTTTAAATGATACCAACGAACCTGCCGCCACCACTTCCACTGGAAGCTCATTCCACACTGCTACCACTCCCTGAGTAAAGAAGTTCCCCCTCATGTTACCCCTAAACCTCTGTCCCTTAATTCTAAAGTCAGGTCCTTGTGTTTGAATCTTCCCTATTCTCAAAGGGAAAAGCTTGTCCACATCAACTCTGTCTATCCCTCTCATCATTTTAAAGACCTCTATCAAGTACCCCCTTAACCTTCTGCGCTCCAGAGAATAAAGACCTAACTTATTCAACCTATCTCTGTAACTTAGCTGTTGAAACCCAGGCAACATTCTAGTAAATCTCCTCTGTACCCTCTCTATTTTGTTGACATCCTTCCTATAATTGGGCGACCAAAATTGTACACCATACTCCAGATTTGGTCTCACCAATGCCTTGTACAATTTTAACATTACATCCCAGCTATATAGATTGGGTGAATCAAATTGGCAGCGGCGCTAAGGAAGGGGAACTTTTGGAATGTATGTGGGATAGTTATCTAAATCAACATGTAGAGGAACCAACGAGAGAGCAGGCTATTTTAGACTGGGTATTGAGTAATGAGGAAGGGTTAGTTAGCAGTCTTGTTGTGCGTGCCCCCGTGGGCAAGAGTTCTTCATTAGGATGGAGAGTGACATTGTTAATTCAGAAACACTGGTTCTGAACTTAAAGAAAGGTAACTTTGAGGGTATGAGACGTGAACTGGCCAAGATTGACTGGCAATCAATTCTAAAAGGGTTGACGGTGGATACGCAATGGAAGACATTTAAAGACTGCATGGATGAACTACTAAAATTGTTCATCCCAGTTTGGCAAAAGAATAAATCAGGGAAGGTAGTACATCTGTGGATAACAAGGGAAATCAGGGATAGTATCAAAGCAAAGGATGATGCGTACAAAGTAGCCAGAAAAAGCAGCATACCAGAGGACCGGCGGAAATTCAGAGACCAGCAGAGGAGGACAAAGGGCTTAATTAGGAAAGGAAAAATAGATTATGAAAGAAAACTGGCAGGGAACATAAAAACTGACTGTAAAAGTTTTTATAGATATGTGAAGAGAAAGAGATTAGTTAAAACAAATGTAGGTCCCTTGCAGTCAGAACCAGGTGAGTTGATCATGGGGAACAAGGATATGGCGGACCAATTGAATAACTACTTTGGCTCCGTCTTCACTAAGGAAGACATAAATAATATGCCGGAAATAGCAGGGGACCGCAGGTCAAAGGAGGAATTGAGTGAAATCCAGGTTAGTCGGGAAGTGGTGTTGGGTAAATTGAATGGATTAAAGGCTGATAAATCCCCAGGGCCAGATAGGCTGCATCCCAGAGTACTTAAGGAAGTAGCTCCGAAAATAGTGGATGCATTAGTGATAATCTTTCAAAACTCTTTAGATTCTGGAGTAGTTCCTGAGGATTGGCCGGTAGCAAATGTAACCCCTCTTTTTAAGAAGGGAGGGAGAGAGAAAACGAGTAATTACAGACCAGTTAGTCTAACATCGGTAGTGGGGAAACTACTAGAGTCAGTTATTAAAGATGGGATAGCAGCACATTTGGAAAGTGGTGAAATCATTGGACAAAGTCAGCATGGATTTACGAAAGGTAAATCATGTCAGACGAGTCCTGTGGAGTTTTTCGAGGATGTAACTAGTAGCGTGGATAGGGGAGTACCAGTGGATGTGGTGTATCTGGACTTCCAGAAGGCTTTCGAAAAGGTCCCACATAAGGGATTAGTATACAAACTTAAAGCATACGGCATTGGGGTTTCAGTATTGATGTGGATAGAGAACTGGCTGGCAAACAGGAAGCAAAGAGTAGGCGTAAATGGGTCCTTTTCACAATGACAGGCAGTGACTAGTGGGATACCGCAAGGCTCAGTGCTGGGACTCCAGCTATTTACAATATACATTAATGATCTGAATGAGGGAATTGAAGACAATATCTCCAAGTTTGCAGATGACACTAAGCTGTGGGGCTGTGTTAGCTGTGAGGAGGATGCTAGGAGACTGCAAGGTGACTTGGATATGCTGGGTGAGTGGGCAAATGTTTGGCAGATGCTTTGTTGGCAAAAATAGGAAAGCAGACTATTATCTAAATGGTGGCCAATTAGGAAAAGGGGAGATGCAGCGCGACCTGGGTGTCATGGTACACCAGTCATTGAAAGTAGGCATGCAGGTTCAGCAGGCAGTGCAGGCATGGTATGTTAGCTTTCATAGCAAAAGGATTTGAGTATAGGATCAGGGAGGTTCTATTTCAGTTGTATAGGGTCTTGGTGAGACCACACCTGGAGTATTGCATACAGTTCTGATCTCCAAATCTGAGGAAGAACATTATTGCCATAGAGGGAGTGCAGAGCAGGTTCACCAGACTGATTCCTGGGATGTCAGGACTGTCTTATGAAGAAAGACTGGATAGACTCGGTTTATACTCTCTAGAATTTAGGAGATTGAGAGTGAATCTTATAGAAACGTACAAAATTCTTAAGGGGTTGGACAGGCTAGATGCAGGAAGATTGTTCCCGATGTTGGGGAGGTCCAGGACAAGGGGTCACAGCTTAAGGATAAGGGGGAAATCCTTTAGGACCGAGATGCGAAGGACTTTTTTCACACAGAGTGGTGGGTCTCTGGAACTCTCTGCCACAGAGGGTTGTTGAGGCCAGTTCATTGGCTATATTTAAGAGGGAGTTAGATGTGGCCCTTGTGGCTAAGGGGATCAGAGGTTATGGAGAGAAGGCAGGTACGGGATACTGAGTTGACTGATCACCATGATCATATTGAGTGGCTGTGCAGGCTCGAAGGGTTGAATGGCCTACTCCTTCACCTACTTTCTATGTTTCTATGTTTCTAAAATGCTGGCGTACCTCAGCGTGCCAGGCAACATCTCTGGGGAGAAAGGATAGGTGACGTTTCGGGTCGGGTTCCTTCTTCAGTCTGAAATAGGGTCCCGACCCGAAATGTCTCCTATCAATTTTCTCCAGGGATGTTGCCTGACCTGTTTAGTTACTTAAGCATTTTGTGTCTATCTTAGGAATATGATATGTTGTGCTTCTAATTTGCATGTTGCCTCTCTGTGGGCCATGGAGAAGGCCATGAACAAACAAGTCAGCGTTGGATTAGGAAGGACTGTGAGATGTAGCCTGAAGCTCCAGTGGGTGTTGCTGACAGCCGCTAAATGATTGCCTGGTTTAACCAGTGCGGAGGCAGCCACATTGCAGGCACCAAAAGCAGAAAGCCAGGTTGGAAGAGCTGCAGGTGAACCTCTAACTGTGTAAGTCCTTGGACAGTGGTGAAGGGATAATCAAAAGAGGTGCAATCACTGGTGATATTACTGTATTTTGTACTTGGCAGTATGACCCATGGAGGTGAACCTTAAAACTTCAAAAGTTATCAAATTACTTCTTTCTGTACAAAATTTTAGGCTGCCCTATAAATAAAATACAAATTGCAGACCATCAGAAGTTGGCCAAATCACAAAAGTCTGCCTTTATTATATTCCACTCATAAAATGTTATGCCTCATGAAGAATTCCTGACTGGATATCCATTAGTAAAATGCATTTCAAGAAGCAATTGCCAACCATTATGGACTGATTAAAAACAAATGGTGATAGTGGGCAGTTTAACCATTTTATAGCATTATAGTTTCATGGTGCGGGTAATTGGGGTCTTCAAATCAGCCTTCGAGGGGATTAAATCAGTCATGGCATTGGTGTCAGACTCGAAACGAGATGTAAAGAAAAAAATAGCTGAAAACCAAGCAAAAGATTGGAATAGATTTTTAGGAATAGATTGGGTAAACGTAGAGTCTTTTGCCCATAGTAGGGGAATCAAGTACCAGAAGACAGGTTTAAGATGAGGGAGGAAAGATTTAATGATAACATGAGGGGTAATTTTTTCACACAAAGGGAGGTGGGTGTATGGAACGAGCTGCCGGAGGTGGTAGTTGAGGCATGTACTATCACAACGATAGGTACATGGGTAGGGTAGGTTTAGAGGAATATGGACCAAAAGCAGGCAGTTGGGACTAGTGTCATCAGCAATGATGCTCATCGTGGGCAGGTCCATGCTGTGTGACTGACTCAAATACTAAAGGCCCTGTCTCACTTTCCCGAGTTACACACAAACTCTCCCAAGTTTTTCCCTTGATTCGAACTCGGGGAATGTCGGGGAATGTCGGTAGCGAGCTTGTAGGAGAGCGTAGGAGTCCGTAGATGTTTCGTAGCGGCTCGTAATGCCAGCCGTAGGAACTCGGGGCATCAGGTAAGTCGGGACGTTTTTTCAACATGTCCACGAGTTAAAAAAATAGCCCCGAGTACATATGAATGGCTATTACCATAATTCCCCGAGTTCGTGAGTAACTCAGGAAAGTGGGACAGGGCCTTAAGAGGATGTAAGAATGTTAGAGCACTTGCAATTGCTACAATTTCATATAGTACAGAAAATGGTTAAAGTATCGTAGTATTGTTTCAACTGAATCTTTGTACCACTTTTAATTGTATCTCAGCCTCTTTGTCAATCCTCACCATGTGACAACTGCTTTCTCCATTCACCTCTGCTCAATTGTTTGCCAGCTTTTCACTTTCTGACATTTTACTCCCTGTAGCCACCTCGGATTGACTACATCACCAGCATCTGTCTGAATTTTCACTGTACACCATTGGTACCTCTCATTCATTTCCCACATGTAAAAGTAAACTAACTTCAGCTTTGTGACTTATCAATGTTTCCTGATGGCAGCTTTGAGATAAAACCACACATATATCCATTATCTCATCGCTGTTTTCAAGAAGTAGGTGTCCATCTAAATTTCAATCATTTCACTCTGCAATGAAGGAATTTCAGCGGTTTATTGGTTCTCTTACCCATTCTGTTGTTGGGAATCTATATATGAATCTGGATAGAAGATTTCAATCAAAGAGAAAATAAAGCATTGCTCTGTTCCACAAATTGCACGTAAATACATTTTCGACTATACTGTATCTCCATGTATTTTGTGAAAACAAAATTGTTCTTTACACAATTTCAGTTGACCTACTTTAGTTTTATTTACGTGAAATCAGGTTGCTACTTTCTTAGTAACCATTACATCATTATATGTAAAGGAATCTGATTAGACAATATTAGAATCTATGTCATTTTCTGCAGGGATTACTTCTGCAACTTCAATTATCTGAACTGAATATGTACAATATAGTGCCACAATTAGACAAGTTGACGAGTTATAGGAGTAGAATTAAGCCATTCAGCTCATCGAGTCTACTAGTCATTCAATCATGGCTGATCTCGGCCTCCTAATCCCATTTTCCAGCCTTCTCCCCATGCCCCTTGATGCCTGTTCTAATTAAGAATTTGTCTATCTCTGCCTTAAAAATGTCCATTGACTTGGTCTCCACAGATTAACTACCCTCTGACAAAAGGATTTCCTCCTCACCTCCTTTCTAAAAAAGCACCCTTTAATTCTGAGGCTTTGACCTCCGGTCCTAGACTCTCCCACTAGTGGAAACATCCTTTCCACATCCACTCTATCTATGCCTACTCAATGTTTAACCTAAAGATGCATAAGCTCATGGTGGAGGGATCCTGCGGTAATGTGTTTGAATGGATTTTCAGGATGACATAGTGGAAGCAGGCTGTTTCTTTATCTTACATATCTTTAGCCTATGCCCTATCATTCCTTAGTTACATTTTGGCCTTGTAATACTTACTGTATTATATTCAGTCCTAATATTCTTATTTTTGATTTATTGAGTTCCCCGGATACAATGTGTCTCAGTGCATCATTACTTAATGCCTTTCAGGATCGAATAGTTTATTTTTATTTTCTACATTTATTTTCTAAAAGATTATTTGTGTCTATGCTCGGTCAATTTATATACAGCACAATGACATGCATTATATATGATTACAGAGACTAAAAATTGAACAGTACATTTTTTTGTCGGCCTATATGTTCAAGAGATGTAATTGTGTTGTAAGTAACTTTAAAAGTTTATAATGTCAGTAATTCCCAATTGGAGCAATCTTGGAAACTGTCAAGACCATTTTAAATCAAATGAGTTTTTATTTCAGATCGTCAGATTTCAGATTTTATTTGTATCTTTAAAAAAAAATCACGACTATAGATATTGCAAAAATATTGCATATGTGGGTCAATAAAATTTGGTCTCTATTAATCTCAGTTTCGGATTTCATAACCCATGATTTGTAGGAAAGGGTGGAGCTGTGGTCGGTGATTTGAGTGGGACACAGTATTTAGTGGAACAGGCAGATACCATTCTTCTGCTGTTCTGTGGTGATGTTTAACATGAAACATTTTCAAGGTCTTGTGACTGAAAATCACCGACACCAGCATGCCATATAGTGCTTTGATAAAATGATGCAGTTGAACAGTGTTGTAAAAGCTTTAAGGGCCTGTCCCACTTAGGCGACTTTTTAATTGGCTCATTAGGGGGAAAAAACGTAAGCACGAGTTTTCAGAACCAAGGAAAACTGACCCGTAATGTTAAATGCCCGCTAACCTTCACAGCTGTGTATCTGGCTTATTAAAAGTGGTCTGGCTTCTTAAAAGTGTCTCCACTCCTTCTCTCCCCCCTTCGCCCCCCTTCTCCCCTCCCCCTCTCTGCTCTTTTAAAGGACTTGTGCTAGCACTGTGCTAGCCGTCTTTAACCTTCCTGTTCATCGCGGTGTGCGTCTGTATCACCTTGGCTTTGCACCATGTGAATTTCAGACAGCGCTCCCCCGCTTTCCCTGGCCCCCGCCTTTGTGATGTGTGTGTGTGTGTGTGTGTGTGTGTGTGTGTGTGTGTGTGTGTGTGTGTGTGTGTGTGTGTGTGTGTGTGTGTGTGTGTGTGTGTGTGTGTGTTCCATTCTGACGGTCGCCGTTCCAGTTCGTGGTTTGTCAGGCGAGTGCCTCGAGCTTGAAGCTCGCAGGCAGTCCACTGAAGAGTCGCCTAAGTGGGGCAAGTCCTTTATTTCAGTTCCATCTAACTTAAAAGTTATTCCATGCATAGGTTATTTTCTACAATAAACTGTCAACTCTACAATTTTGCCCTGCTGCGTCAGCTGAGCTTTTAACATTACCTATATTTAATAGGTAACTTGACTAAGTGCAGACCCGTTAGGTTTGCTCCCCAAAAGCAATATTCTACCACTCACGCAAAGCCCCCAACTGCACAGGTGTAGCTCATTTCCCCTCAACCCCCAGCACTTCCCCTCCTCTTCACCCTTCCTCTTCTTTCCCATCGCCTCCTCCCCTCTCCAATCCCTGCCTCACCTCTCCCTCCCTCTCCTTTCCCCTACCCTCAGTCACTCCCTCCCTCCATAACTCCTCTCCCCTCCCAACCCCCCTCCTATCCCTCTATTCCTCACTCCTCACCTGCCCCTATCTTCCCACTATCCCTCCTGACCTCCCCCACTGCCCTCCTCTCCCTCTATTCTCCGCTCCCTACCTTCCCCACTCCCCCCCTCTAATTCCCCACTCTCCATCCTCACCTCCCCCACATGAACCCCTCTCCCTCCCTACCCTCTCCTCTCCCTCAATCCCCCCACTCTCCCTCCTCACCTCCCCAGGATTCCTCTCCTCTCCCCTCTCCTCCTCCCCAATCCCTTCCTCACCTCTCCCTCCCTCTTCTTTCCCCTACCCTCAGTCACTCCCTCCCACCCTCCCTAAAAAGCAGCATCTGCTGTTCCCTCCTCCACAGGTCATTCATTGTTAGCTGTGGTTTAGATACCGTTGACTTGACGGTTGGCCAGTTTGCATTGTGTGTGTGTGTGTGTGTGAGTTACTCAAACTCAGTGCAAACTGCTCGGCCATCCTGCAACCTGCCTCTCCCTCACTCCCTCGGCCCACTCCAGCTCAGCCACCGCTCGGCCCATCCCCATCCTGCCCGCCCGCCCACTGCTATCGCTCGGACGTCCCCGCTCTGCCCGCCCGCTGCTGCCGCTTGGCCCATCCCCGCCCTGCCCACTCACCTACTTGCCTGCCAGCTCACTGCTGCCGCCAGGGGGAGATGGAGTCTGTGTTCTTCATGGTGGGCACCACGAGTTTTGACGACCTGGTGGAGAAGATCTCCTCCGAGAGGGTGAGATACCTCAGCGGCAACGGCGGAGATGGACGGTCGCAGCCATTCACCCAGGGGGGTGGATAGACGGGACCGCCATTGCTACAGAGGGTGGGCGGGGGAGAGGGGTGAGTGAGGGAGAGAGAAACAGGACCAGGGCATGCACTGAACCTCCCTCTACCCCCACGGCCACCGCCGGTGGTGGGGAAGACGGTAGACAAGTTACTGTGAGGAGAGGAGAGGGAGTTTGTGAGTGAGGCGGGAGAGGCCGCAGTGCAGGAAGGGCCATCGCTGTCCCGGCCGTTGAATGCCTGGAGAGGAAACCAATCTGCAGGGCGCTGACTGACAGGAGAAGAGACCAATCTGCGCATGCGCGGTTTAATTTGTTTTTAAACCTTAGTAACTTGTAAAATATACCATTGATCGGAACAGAACTTGTTGCACTTGCAGCACAGGAAATGGTGAGTAAGGTGGCGAAAATGTGTAACGCTATCATCTACTGTTCTTGAGCAAATAGAAAAACCAGGCAAACCAGAAGAGCACAAGATCAGAGTTTTAGTCACGGCATGTATAGACAGATGTTAATTAGTAATTTATCGATCTTGCACAGGTTTCCTATGATTATTTCTTAAACATTTAAAAATCAAGGTAATGTATAAAAAGCTATGTGATTGGATTCCTTTTGCGTGATATATATAATATAGTAACTGGCTTTTTTTTTCTCTTTGTCTCTCTTTTTTCTTTTTCTTTTCCAGGGTCTATCTCTTAATCCCCTTTCTCTAATTCTTTGACTGGGGGGGGGGTTCTCCTCTTTGGCACGCTCTTTCACTTTCACAACTCTTTTCACCTACTTCACTCTCTTTCTTTCTATTTTTTTCCTTTAAAAGCCATAAAATTATGGGGTGCAATGAATGTAACAATATATATGTGATGTAACTGATGTATTTACCTCTAATAAATAAAAATATTAAAAATTAAAAATTAAAGCTATGTGATTAAATGCTGAAGTCTTTAACATTCTCAATATTTGCACTTTCCAAAGATTACAGATGATTATACTTTAACATAAAATAATCTGTTCAGATCAGGGTGAATATCAGAGAAGCTCCCACAGAAGGAAATATCATAGCATGGTTTGAAACACTGCCAAATTGTAACTTCCACTTGTTTCATGGATCTCTCGAGCAATCCAATCAAATCCATGCTAAATTTTGTTTATTTGATGTTCAAAATTTGTTTCTAATCATCTTAAATTAAAGTTTTCAAGACATTTGCGATTTATTTTATGATGCGTAATGCATCATAAAATTCATCATACTACAAGCAAACATCAGGATTTTATTTTATTTCTTCTACTTCCGCACTGCAAAGTGAGCCTTTGCAGTGAGATTCCAAACGTCTACAAACACAAGCATCTGCTTCCCCAACTTGGTGAAGGAACGTTGGATTAACCTTGGTTGACCGTGGACGACATGTTCCAGTTTGTAATCACCAGTAATTAATTCGAGAACCTTATATATTAAAAGCGACTGCCTGTCAACTTAATTCAGTTCAATTTCAAAAGAAAACATGTTTATAATGAATGGAATGGAATGGAATGGAGTATGTTATTGTCACATGTAACTAGGCATAGTGAAATTCTTTGCTGCATGCCCAATGTATACAAATAGCAGCCACCTACGGCGCTGACAAAGTTACAAAGCACACCGGCTGTTCCTTTTGTTCTACCAACCCACCCACAGCAGTTCCCTCACGCCGGGTCCCCATTGTCCTTTGTTCTCCCACCCTCCGCAATTGTCCATTGTTCTCCCCCCCATCCCCTCATGGAGGTACCCGCACGCCGGGTCCTCTATTGTTCTTCCCCTCCTTCCTCCACACGCTCATCGACGGTCGACCATGGGTCGACCTGCAAGGCATCGCCGCCACTGTGAGGTTTCACCACTACCGAGGCCTCATCGTCGCGAGGCTTCACCGCTGCCACCGCTTCGCCCCATTTCAAGCCTCTATGGTGTCAACCCGGGCCCCAGCTGCAGCTCCATCAGCCACTCCTTCAACCCGGACACCGACAAGCAAAGCCCGGCTCCTCTGTCCGACCCACGAGGCTCCGACTGGCCCTGACCCGGGCTTCTACGCAGTGATCCGGGAGGCATTGAGACATTAGCTCCTCGATAAAGGCCTCCAGCCGCGTTCCCAGTCCATAGCCATGGCCCATCGGGATGGCCTTCTGGCCGCGCGGCCCATCGGGAATAATGGGAAAGAAAAGATTAATGATGTACAGTGGCTTGCAAAAGTTTTCATACCCCTTTAACCTTTCCACACTTTGTCACGTTACAACCACAAACGTAAATGTATTTTATTGGGATTTTATGTGATAGACCAACACAAAGTGGCGCATAATTTTGAAGTGAAAGGAAAATTATACATGGTTTTCAAATTTTTTTACAAACAAAAAACTGAAAAGTGTGGCGTGCAGAAGTATTCAGACCCCTTTACTCTGATACCCCTAAATAAAATCCAGTGCAACCAATTGCCTTCAGAAGCCTACTAATTAGTAAATAGAGTCCACTTGTGTGTAATCTAATCTCAGTATAAATACAGCTGTTCTGTGAAGGCCTCGAGTTTTGTTAGAGAACATTAGTGAACAAACAGCAACATGAAACCCAAGGAACACACCAGACAGGTCAGGGATAAAGTTGTGGAGAAGTTTAAAGCAGGGTTAAAGCCCTGTCTCACGGTGCGAGTCCACCCACGAGTGACCCCATGTGAAAGAAAAAAAAAAGACTCGTGGTTATGTACGAGATTCCAAGTTTATGTTCAAGTGTTTAACCGAGTGCCCATGAGTATGCCATTTCTGCGATGTTCCAAGTTCCTCTCCCGAGTTACCAAGTTCCTCTCCCGCTGCTCTTGAGCCAATCGTGAATGAAGGTATGTTTTAATAAATAATTTAATGTTTTAATAGTGTTAAAGAAGACATCTCCATCCTGCGGCTTTGAGTTAAAGATAGAATTCAACGCGGCCGCATCTATTGATATGACCTATGGAGGGAAAATGCGCACCTTCCAGTGCCAGAGCAGTTATACTTATGATTTGTTTGAAACACACATCACGTAGTTAGATGACCAGCGGGTGAAGGTTTGTTATATTTTAATTTAATTTACTGCCAGGTCTACACACTGCGGGGAGACGGGAGATGAAATCTTTGAATGTGGACAGATGTCTCTGCACCTGCTCGTTCTAAGCGGAATATATTTTTAGTTGCCTTTCAAGCTGTGCTTTGGTTTTATTCCTTATTTTTGTTTATTCGCACACACTTTTCGTGTGTGAGGGTGCGAGAAGTCCATGCCGTGTGCTGGCCGGCCGGCCGCAGCCGCTGTTCTTTCACATCAGTTGCACATCAGATTGTTGGGAGACGGAGCTCAGGGTTCACCTCCTGACCTGCTTTGGTGCCCAGGCGTGCGTTGAGGTCAGGGGGGCGTCATTATTCTGTCTAGGGTGATAAGGCTCTTGGGTTAGGCTGGGATCATTCTCTGCGCAATGATCTTAGTGCGAGAGACAAGTGTAGGAGAGGTGTACAGACTGTGGGCAGACACTCTGGTAGTGATTGCCCACCAGTCTCAAAAGCCGCTGTGTCTCCCTGTCCCTGGGATAGCAGGGGGCGATCAAACAGCACAATACCCCCCTCCCCCTCCACGCCTACACGAAGGGCAACGATCCCAAGGCTTTAGACGGAAGGCAGATGCCACAAGCTGGAGTAACAACGCAGGCCAGGTAAAATCTCTGGAGAACGTGGATAGGTGACGTTTCGGATAAGGGCTCGTCTTCTGAAGAAGGATCTCGACCTGACAAGTCACCTATTCCTTCTCTCCAGAGTTGCTGCCTGACCCACCAGTTACTCCAGCATTTTGTGTTGGGCATCAAACAAACCCTCGTTCAGTCGTTCTGCTCATTTTCCAGATCAGCTAATTATACATTTGTTCCCCTGATTAACCCACCCCTCTTCTCACTTCTACCGCAGTTGCACTTACATAACTGTAACTTTGACTTCATAATTACTATACTGACTAATCTATTCATTTTAACATTTTTAACAGTAGCAACATATTTCCTACTGCTTCCGCTAAATCCCATTCCTTGAGAAAGGGTTGAAGCATTAACATATCACTAAAAGTCACAAAGTGTTGGAATAACTCAACGGGTCAGGCAGCATCTCTGGAGAAAATGGATAGTTGACCTTTTGGGTCGGGACTCTTCTTCGGGGCCTTTAGTTTAGTTTAGATACAGTGTGGAAACAGGCCCTTCGGCCCACCGAGCCCATGCTGACCACAATCACCCGGACACTAGTTCTAGCCTACACACTGCGGGGCAATTTACAGACGACAATTAACATACAAACCTGCACGTCTTTGGAATGTGGGAGGAAACTGGAGCACCCAGAAAAAATCTACGTGGTCACTGGGAGAACGTGCAAACTCCGTATGGACAGCACCAGTCGTCACGATTGAACTCGGGTCTCTGGCACTGTGAGGCAGCAACTCTACTGCTGCACCGCCAATGTGACATTCCAAGTTTTAGAATGAAGTTAGCCGCTTACAAATCCCATTCTCTGCCCAGTGTGGAGAATCATGAATTGCCAAGACACATGGCACTGTAGATGTTGGTTTCTTTTTTAATAATAACGAATTCAAAGTTATCTATTCAGGAATAATGTAGTCTGGTTCATTGGATTTGTCCATACTCAACTTAAAATTGTCCATAATCTATAACTTTAAGTTTTTTTAAAGCATTTAGTGAAACTACAGATTGTGTTCTGTTCAGGTTCAGTTTCCTGGGTCCAAATCAGAGAGAAGTCTCCCCCCTTTCCAGGGTTAATTGCTCCACTGTTTATAATGCTCTCTGCATTATGAAGTGCTCGACAGTGAACCCCATGGGCAATCACTACCAAAGTGTCTGCTCACACAGTCAGTACACTTGTCTCCCGTACTAAGTCACCCCAAACCCCCCCCCCTCCACTCCCTCCTCCCCCCCACCCTTCCCTCCTCCCCTCCCCCTCCCCCCCCCCCGCTTTTCCCTCACAACTCCAGTCCCGTCCCGACCCCCTGGGAAACTGAAGGGAGCGACAATCAACTGCCACGGATACAAAGAATGTCATACACAAGAAAGGGCAGTTGCTGGTTGACAAAAAGTGAACACATGGTGCTGGAGAAATTTGGAAATGTCATCCCGTCACCCATTTCTTCTCTCCAGAGATGCTGCCTGCCCGCTGAGTTAAAGAGTGCCCACGGTAGACTCACGAATCATTAAGGTAAACTCACGGGCCACTACATTATTACAACAAGTTTAAATGTTGCAATTTTTAACTGGAACAGTAAATTTGACTCGTGGAAAACCTCAAACATGTTTGAATTTTTTCACGAGTCCACGAGTCGCTAAGTTGCGCACAAGAGTTCCGAAGTTCCCGCTACGTTAATTGTACGTGATTACCGCGAGTGAAAACTCTGGGTCACTCATGGCTTAACGCGCACCGTGAGACAGGGGTTTGAGGTTATAAAATAATATCCCAAGCTTTGAACATCTCATGGAGCACTGTTCAATCCATCATCTGAAAATGGAAAGAATATGGCACAACTGCAAACCTACCAAGACATGGTCATCCACCTAAACTGACAGGCCAGGCAAGGAGAGCATTGATCAGAGAAGCAGCCAAGAGGCCCATGGTAACTCTGGAGGAGCTGCAGAGATCCACAGCTCAGGTGGGAGAATCTGCCCACAGGACAACTATTAGTCGTGCACTCCACAAATCCGGCCTTTATGGAAGAGTGGCAAGAAGAAAGCCATTGTTGAAACAAAGCCATAAGAATTCCCGTTTGCAGTTTGCCACAAGCCATGTGGGGGACACAGCAAACATGTGGAGGAAGGTGCTCTGGTCTGATGAGACCAAAATTGAAGTTTTTGGCCTTAATGTATTACGCTATGTGTAGTGGAAAACTAATACTGCACATCACTCTGAACACACCATCCCCACTGTGAAACATGGTGGTGGCAGCATCATGCTGTGGGGATGCTTTTCTTCAGCAGGGACAGGGAAGCTGGTCAGAGTTGTTGGGAAGATGGATGGAGCCAAATACAGGGTAATCTTGGACGAAAACCAGTTAGAGTCTGCAAAAGACTTGAGACTGGGGCGGAGGTTCACCTTCCAGCAGGACAACGACCCTAAACGTACAGCCAGAGCTACAATGGAATGGTTTAGATCAAAGCATAATCATGTGTTAGAATGGCCCAGTCAAAGTCCAGACCTAAATCCAATTGAGAATCTCTGGCATGACTTGAAAATTGCTGTTCACAGACGCTCTCCATCTAATCTGACTGAGCCTGAGCTATTTTGCATAGAAGAATGGGCAAAAATTTCAGTCTCTAGATGTGCAAAGCTGGTAGAGACATACCCCAAAAGACTTGCAGCTGTAATTGCAGCGAAAGGTGGTTCTACAAGGTATTGACTCAGGGGGCTGAATACTTTTGCACACCACACTTTTCAGTTTTTTATTTGTAATAAAATTTGGAAACCATGTATCATTTTCCTTCCACTTCACAATTATGCACCAGTTTGCGTTGGTCTATCACATGAAATCCCAATAAAATACATTTACGTTTATGGTTGTGACAAAATGTGGAAAAATTCAAGGTGTATAAAAACGTCTGCAAGCTACTTGTATGTATTGTATTGTTATTTTTAAACACAGGCGTTCCCTTGGTTACAGATTACCTAATTTACATAAATCCAAATTTATACAAATTCTCCACACATTTGTAAAGCATTTTCCAAGATAGAAATAATTATAAAAATTAGCGTTAAGGTGAATATTAGATGAAAGAATTATAGCAAATGCATGTAGAGCAATATGATCTGGGTAGCTGTTGAAAATAGACGTTATTGACATAGGGAGAAATCGGCTTATGGACGCATCTGTGGGAAGGAACCTGTATATAACCCAGAGGCTGGTAATTAGACTGAAATCTTTACTATTACTTGTTATTCTTCCAGTTTTAACAAATAACTGTGCAGTGTATGTTAGCAATATTCAGCTGTATTCTTCAAACCATACCATCATATATGTAAAATTAAATATAAAACAAAATTGGCATTGCAGAAAGCAGACGACACATTTAATATGAATGCATGTTGAATCGGCAATGATTATCCATCCTCTAATAATCCATGAATTTTTAAACATTAGATCTATGCATAGGGTCCCCAAAATATACATGAAAGCTTTGAGCATATGGTTGATGCACAATGGCAGTTGTTCCTTGGCATTAAATATCACATAATTACATGAAAATGCAAAAATTGTAGCAAAGAACATATATTATATTTTATGTTAACACCTGGTAACATAGGGGGCGCCGTTCTGTATGGTATGGCTGCCTGCAGCTGTTTGTTTTTCACTCTTATCTTTATTTTTAGTGAGTTAAAGTGTTTTGTTTTTGGAGTTTTATTCTTTGTTATATGTGGGTGGGGTTGTGGGGGGGGGGGGGAAGGGGGAAACTACTTTTCAGGGTCCCTACCTGGTCGGAGAGGTAGCTTTTCTCCGGGCTGCACTTTCGACCCATCCTCGCGGCCTACCAGCGGGCCTGGAGCGGGTAGCCTTTATACAAATAATGTCATATACAAGAAGGGCAGATGCTGGTTAACAAAAAGTGAACATATGGTGCTGGAGAAATTTGGAAATGTCATCCCGTCACCCATTCCTTCTCTCCAGAGATGCTGCCTGCCCGCTGAGTTAAAGAGTGCCCACGGTAGACTCACGAATCATTAAGGTAAACTCACGGGCCACTACGTTATTACAACGAGTTTAAATGTTGCAATTTTTAACTTGAACAGTAAATTTGAATTGTAGAAAACCTCAAACATGTTTGAATTTTTTCACTAGTTAACAAGTTTCACGGGTACCTGCCGTTAGCGCCACGAGTCGCTAAGTTGTGCGCGCGAGTTCCGACGTTCCCGCTACGTTAATTGTATGTGATCACCGCGAGTGAAAACTCTGGGTCACTCATGGGTCAACTCACACCGTGAGACAGGGGTTTGAGGTTATTAAAAAATATCCCAAGCTTTGAGCACCTCACGGAGCACTGTTCAATCCATCATCCGAAAATGGAAAGAGTATGCCACAACTGCAAACCTACCAAGACATGGCCGTCCACCTAAACTGACAGGCCGGGCAAGGAGAGCATTGATCAGAGAAGCAACCAAGAAGCCTATGGTAACTCTGGAGGAACTGCAGAGATCCACAGCTTAGGTGGGAGAGTCTGTCCACAGGACAACTATTAGTCATGCACTCCACAAATCGGGCCTTTATGGAAGAGTTGCAAGAAGAAAACCATTGTTGAAACAAAGCCATAAGAAGTCCCGTTTGCAGTTTGCCACAAGCCATGTGGGGGACACAGCAAACATGTGGAGGAAGGTGCTCTGGTCTGATGAGACCAAAATTGAAGTTTTTGGCCTTAATGCAAAACGCTATGTGTGGTGGAAAACTAACACTGCACATCACCCTGATCACACCATCCCCACTGTGAAACATGGTGGTGGCATTCATCATGCTGTGGGCATGCTTTTCTTCAGCAGGGACAGGGAAGCTGGTCAGAGTTGATGGGAAGATGGATGGAGCCAAATACAGGGCAATCTTGGAAGAAAACCTGTTAGAGTCTGCAAAAGACTTGAGACTGGGGCGGAGGTTCACCTTCTAGCAGGACAACGACCCCAAACATACAGCCAGAGCTACAATGGAATGGTTTAGATCAAAGCATATTCATGTGTTAGAATGGCCCAGTCAAGGTCCAGACCTAAATCTAATTGAGAATCTCTTCCTGAGGAGACTGCCCAGAACCTCGGCTTCAGCAGCGGCGCAGTGCTGGAGCGCTTTCGCAAAGCGGAGCGAGCGATGCCTTGTCTGGGTCGCCGCACTGTCCACCTCCAATTTCTTGTGGGTAGGCACCAGTTAGTCATTTAAACTAATCCATTACATGTTTTGAAAGAACTCCAAAAAAGAAGGATGGTCAGGATTTCAACATTGAGATGATAAATGATTGACACAACAAGGCAGTGTCTGAATGGGTAGGAAACTTGCATGTGCCAATGTGTCTGTAGCTGTTCTGACAAAGGGCTTTTGGCCTGAAAAGTCAACTCTGTTTCTCTTTCCTCAGGTGCTGTCTATTACAATAGACACTAGACAATAGACAATAGACAATAGATGCAGGAGTAGGCCATTTAGCCCTTCGAGCCAGCACCGCCATTCAATGTGATCATGGCTGATCATACCAAATCAGTATCCCATTCCTGCCCTCGCCCCATATCCCCTGACTGCTATTTTTAAGAGCCCTATCTAGCTCTCTCTTGAAAGCATCCAGGGAACCTGCCTCCACCGCCCTCTGAGGCAGAGAATTCTACAGACTCACCACTCTCTGTGAGAAAAAGTGTTTCCTCGTCTCCGTTCTAAATGGCTTACTCCTTATTCTTAAACTGTGGCCCCTGGTTCTGGACTCCCCCAACATTGGGAACATTTTTCCTGCCTCTAGTGTGTCCAAGCCCTTAACAATTTTATATGTTTCAATGAGATCCCCTCTCATCCTTCTAAACTCCAGAGTGTACAAGCCCAGCTGCTCCATTCTCTCAGCATATGACAGTCCCACCATCCTGGGAATTAACCTTGTAAACCTACGCTGCACTCCCTCAATAGCAAAAATGTCCTTCCTCAAATTATGGGACCAAAACTGCACACAATACTCCAGGTGTGGTCTCACTAGGGCTCTGTACAACTGCAGAAGGACATCTTTGCTCGCATATTCGATTCCTCTTGTTATAAAGGCTAACATGCCATTCGCTTTCTTCACTGCCTGCTGTACCTGCATGTTTACTTTCATAGACTGATGTACAAGGACCCCCAGATCCCGTTGTGCTTCCCCTTTTCCCAACTTGACGCCATTTAGGTAGTATAATCTGCCTTCCTGTTTTTGCTACCAAAGTGGATAACCTCACATTTATCCGCATTAAACTTAATCTGCCATGCATCTGCCCACTCCCCCAACCTGTCCAAGTCACCCTGCATTCTCATAGCATCCTCCTCACAGTTCACACTGACACCCAGCTTTGTGTCATCTGCAAATTTGCCAATGGTACTTTGAATCCCTTCATCAAAATCATTGATGTATATTGCAAATAGCTGCGGTCCCAGCACCGAGCCTTGTGGTATCCCACTAGTCACTGCCTGCCATTCTGAAAGGGACCCGTTAATCCCTACTCTTTGGTTCCTGTCTGCCAACCACTTCTCTATCCATGTCAGCACTCTACCTCCAATAGCATGTGCCCTAATTTTGCCCACTAATCTCCTATGTGGGACCTTATCAAATGCTTTCTGAAAGTACACGTACACTACATCCACTGGCTCTCCCTTGTCCATTTTCCTAGTTACATCTTCAAAAAATTCCAGAAGATTAGTCAAGCATGATTTCCCCTTCTTAAATCCATGCTGACTTGGACCGATCCAGTTACTGCTATCGAAATGTGCAGCTATTTCATCTTTTATAATTGACACCAGCATCTTCCCCACCACCGATATCAGGCTAACTGGTCTATAATTCCCCGTTTTCTCTCTCTCACCTTTCTTAAAAAGTGGAATAACATTAGCTACCCTCCAATCCACAGGAACTGATCCCAAGTCTATAAAACATTGGAAAATGATCACCAATGCATCCACGATTTCTAGAGCCACTTCCTTAGATACCCTGGTATGCAGACCATCAGGCCCTGGGGATTTATCAACCTTCAGTCATATCAGTCTATCCAACACCATTTTCTGCCTAATGTGGATTTCCTTCAGTTCCTCTGTCCCCCTAGATCCTCTGGCCACTACTATATCAGGAAGATTGTTTGTGTCCTCCTTAGTGAAGACAGATCCAAAATACCTGTTCAACTCATCTGCCATTTCCTTGTTCCCGATAATAAATTCACCTTTTTCGGTCTTAACTATTTTTTTCCTCTTCACATACCTTAAGAAGCTTTTACTATCCTGCTTTATATTCTGTTCTTGTTACTGTTTCTGTTACTGTTACTGTTCTTGCCCTTTGAATTAGAGATTGCAGATTTAGGAAGAGCTACTGAAAGTCGGCAAGTTGCTGCGGTGCCTTTTTGTCATTGGAAGACACTGCACTGAGGGACACTTGACTTAACACCCCAAAGCAGTATTGATTAACTTTCAAAATCCCCAACCGTCTTCCTTTATGACACTAGCAAACAGAGAGCTGTTTGAGCGCTGGTTCTGGACTCCCCCAACCTGGAGAACATTTTTCCTACATTTAGCCTGTCCAATCCTTTAATATTTTTATATGTTTCTATAAGACATGTATAATCCTCTCATCCTTCTAAATGTCAATGAATACAAGCCCAGTCGACCCATTCTTTCATCATATGTCAGTCCCACCATCCTGGGAATAAATCTGGTGAACCTACTCTGCACTCCCTCAATAGCAATAATGTCAAATTAAAAGCATTTTTAATTCTGACAAATGTTATCGGTACAAAAGGAATAAGTGACTTCCATCCAACCTCTTCTATCTCCTCATTCTTCTCCCCATCATAACTTTGGAATTGAAGGATTCATATTTGCAAATGCAACTATCCATTTCAATCGTGACTAAAAATAATGTTGGCATGGTTCTGTGCGTGGGAAATCGAGTCTCATGAATTTGATTGAGACTTTTGAAGAGGTGCCCAAGAGGATTGTCAATAGTGAGGTGACAGTTGTTGTCTACATGGACTTCAGCAAACCTTTGATTATTATGAGGCATAGATAGGTTAGGTAGTCCATGGTTTTTATTCCCCCATGGTATGGGGTGTCTAAAACTACTATGTTTAAGGTGAGAGAGAGGAAGTTTAAAAGGGAAATGGGCAGTAAATCTTTCACATTAAAACTAAATGTCATCTGTAATGAACTGGCAGAAGGGGTGGTCGTGGCAGGAACAGTAACAACATTTAGTAGGCAACTGCACAGACACTCGAATGTGCAAGGCATAGAGGGTCATAAAATTAATGCAGGCAGGCGGGATTAATACAGATAGGTATGATGGTCTGCACTGGCATGGTGGGCCAAAGACCTGTTGCTATGCAAAACAATTCTATACCTCTAAAATGTAAAAATCACAGAAAAATCTTTAAAAAATGATTAACAGTTCAATATACACTGTGAACAGCAATGCACTTAAGTCACAGAAAACAAAAAATCCTCAAAACAGTTTTTGCCAGACAGCATGTAGGGATGAACTTGGGAGAAATGAGTTGGATAGTTTAGATATTTTAATTTCAATGCATCGTTGCTGTTCCAAAATGAATCTCAGTAATTCTACAATAATCCCGCACTTACGGGACCTTCTGGACTGTTGGATGCTACTCCTAATAATATCCAAACACTTGTTCTCGCTCTTTTGTAAGTCAAACTGTAGTATAATAAATGTCACAGTGAACGCAGTGTGTCCCTGGTATTCATGTCCCCACTCCAGCCCCTAGCCCACAGTCTGGACCCCAACAACCCGATAACCCGCCTACACTGTGCATTCCCACATCTAGTTCTAGTCCAACGAGTGTGACAGATGGAAGACCATTGGTATTTCCAAACAATGAGAGGTCTACCAAACTGATTCTTTGGGAGAGTAATTCTACTGCAGTGTTAAATAAGGACATCTGAGGCAAGGACATTGGTTATCCTTTTCCATCAATTCCTCTTTCCTTATATCTGCCTCAAGATATATTTTAATTAATAAATAAATCAAGCCCCCAATCTCTGTCTCATATTTAGAAATAAGAGTAAATGGGTTGTCACTAATGATTCAGTATTATGCATGAGACATAGACTACAATCTAATTTTGTGTTCTTGCGATGTCTCCTTTGTAAGTGAATCAAAATGAATTACATCATCTTAAACCTGATTTTCAATTGAAGATGCCATCCCTGGAGGACTTTGATCATGATTCCATGTCGTGTTACATCAGCTTATGAACCTTGTGATGCAAGGCCAGAGCTTACCAATGCTTTTTTGTGATAGTAGGCACTGATATGGCACACCGGCATTTTAAAAACTAGAATGATGTATAGCAGCCAATACTGTTTCATTAACTAATATGCTTTCTGGCACCTTTTTGTCTACAAAAAGCACTGGAACATACCACTGCAGACAGTATCATTAAGATGCTACTTTCTCAAGGGCATCTTTTTCAGGGGCTACTATTCCAACATGATGTTGAGCTTGATTTGCATGATGCCATAGATTTAAGGTGAGGGGGAAACATTTAATGGAAACCTGAGGGGCAACTCTTTTTACACAGAGGTGGTAGATATATGGATCAAGTAACCGGAGGAGATAGTTTAGGCAGGTACTATCACAATGTTTAAAAGCCATGGAGAGGTACATGGATGGGATACGTTTAGAGGGATATGGGCCCAAAACAGGCAGTTGTGACTAGTGTAGATGCGGCATGTTGGTCGGTATGAGCAAGTTGGGCCGAAGGACCTGTTTCCATGCTCTATGACACTCTATCAAACTATTCCTTACTTTCAGTTCTTTTTGTGGGGGTTGTGAATTTTTTAGCAAGCAACTAATTTAACACTGAAGTATCTTTTAGTTTAGTTTAGAGATACAGTGAGGAAACAGCCCCTTCGGCCCACTGAGTCCGCACTGACACACAAATGCTATCCGACACACATGAGTGACAATTTATAATTATACTACGCCAATTAACCTACAAACCTGTACTTGTTTGGAGTGTGGGATGAAACCAGAGATCCCAGGAAAAACCCACGCAGATCATGGGGAGAATGCACTCCATACAGGCAGCACCCGTAGTCAGGATCGAACCCAGGTCTCTGGCTCTGTAAGCAACAACTCTACCACTGCACCACCGTGCCTTTCGATTGAAGAGAAATTGTAAGACAAAAGGGCATCCTCAGTTCAGTTTATTTTATTGCCACGTGTACTGAGGTACAGTGAAAAGCTTTTGTTGCGTGCTATCTAGTCAACAGAAAGACAATAGATGATTAAAATTTAGTCAAGATGAGTCATTACTCATTTTGGCAGTATTTTGCAGGCAGTAACCTGAATGGGAGACATCTAGACACTGATCAGTCATACCTTTAGACTGGTTCTCGGTATCTATTACATACACAAGCTATTTCTGTCCCATGTGTTTCTCAATCAGTTTGCGGATTGAAGTACTACTGCTGGTACAGCTGCTCTGTTTTTATTAAAACCCCTCAGCTGTATTCAGACCTGTGCATCCTGACAGCTGCAGAGCATCCTGTGAAAAAAAGCTGGCACATTACATCGAGAAGAACTGGGCATTTAGCGTGGTACAGAATTAAAAATTAGATGAAAAAGATTAGCACACCAGTAATTGGAAGCGCTTTTGCACCTGTACCATGAGTACCAAGCCTCCCATATATCCTGGAGACACAAGGAACTGCAAACGTTGGTTTACTATATATGTGCACTGTACCCTTTATCCTTGATCTATGTACTGTGAACAGTTTGATTATATTCATTTACAGTCCTTTCTTTGACTGGAGAGCATGCAAACAAAATTGTTTCACTGAACCTCGGCACAAGTGACAATAAAAAAATAAACCAAATGAAATAAAAGAAAAAGAAACACAGATTGCAGGAGTAACTCGGTGGGTTAGGTTGCATCCCTGGAGGGCATGTTTAGGCAATATTTCAGTCCATGACCTTTCTTCAGACACCAATTCATGGAAACCCAACCTGAAACTATCCGTCCTCCAGAAATGCTGCCTGACCCGCTGAGTTACTCCAGTACTTTATAAAACACCATATTTCATGTCAGTGCAAGAAAGTGTTGAAAGGGTAATTTCTGTTTGCATCTTTGAAAACAGAACTCTACCTTTAGTGAAGCATACTAATGTAGCCCTCTGTACAATGTAACGGGCATTGTTATATAGACAATAGACAATAGGTGCAGGAGTAGGCCATTCGGCCCTTTGAGCCAGCACCGCCATTTAATGTGATCATGGCTGATCATCCACAATCAGTACCCCGTTCCTGCCTTCTCCCCATATTCCCTGACTCCGCTATTTTTAAGAGCCCTATCTAGCTCTCTCTTGAAAGCATCCAGAGAACCTGCCTCCACCACCCTCTGCAATATCTTCCTGCTTCAGTTCCCTTTTCTCTTTGCCAACTTTCTTTCACCACACCCCTGAACCATTTTCTCTTGCTGATGAGATATCGTCAGTGTGAAATATTACCTCCATTTTTCCTCTTCTGCAGGTATTGCTTGATATGTCTCGACTTCAACATAAGGTGCTCACACTCTTGGCTAAATGCATCAATGCTGGGCATTTACCCTGTCCAAATCTGGAAAGGTGATCTACTTGCCAATATGCTCCTGGCCCTTAGCCACAAGGCACTGTTGTGCCTGGTGCTTGAGTAATGTATTCAGTACATGTGGTTATGCCAGGACAAATTCCATCTTTAAAGAGGTTTTAATGATTCCTCATTTTTTCAAAGCAGTCAATGCTTTTCAATCATTGTGGCAATGAGAAGCATATACAAATATTAAATGCCCTCTTAAACAACAGAGCAGGACTAAGATTGGTTTGGATCTAATAAAGTATCATGGCATAGTGGCGCAGCAGTGGAGTTGCTGCCTTACAGTGCCAGAGGCCTGGGTTCTATCCTGACTACAGGTGCTCGCTGTGTGGAGTTTGTACATTTGCCCTGCAACTGCGTGGATTTTCTCCAGGTGCAGTGGTTTCCTCCCACATTCCAATGACGTGCAGGTTTGTAGGTTAATTGGCTTCTGTAAGATAGAACTAGTGTATGGGAGATTGGTGGTCAGCGCCGAATCGGTGGCCCAAAAGGCCTGTTTTCATGCTGCATCACTAAAACTAAAAGAATTAACATTGCAATGTAATAGGGGCAATAATAATTTCCTCTAATCTTATAGCTCAAGTCGTCATCATAGAACACAGAACAGTACAGCACACGAATAGGCCCTTCGGCCCACAATGTCTTTACTAATTGTGATGCCAAGACCATCACGTATCCACCTCCACATAACCCATATCCCTGCATACCCTGCATATCCATATACATATGCCCATCAAAAGTATTTTAAATGCTCACTAACCTATCTGCTTCAACAACTCCCTCCGGCAGCACATTCCAGGCAATCACCACCCTTTGCATAAATAAACGTACCCCACATATCTCCTTTAAACTGCCCCTCTCATATTAATGCTATGCTCTCTAATATTTAATTTTTCCATCCATTCCAATTTTATACGCTCAAGTCATGTCTATTGTCATATATACAAAAAATGTGAGGCATTGATTAAAAATTAAGCTACAATTATCAACAATTTTTTTCCAGCAATATACCACCCTCTTTTGTTTTGATTTTGTGACCAGCTAACTTCCAATTTAATACGATAATAGCTAAAAAGTATAAAATCAAAGTATAATATCAACATATGTTAAAAATGTGAAAATCTAATTTAGAACTTTTTTGACCATCGCAAAATAGAACTAATAGTTAGATATTAATTAAAAAGAAACTTTAATTGAATTGATATTAATTGAATGAATAAGAAACTGTTGTCTTATACGCTTCAAAAAACGTATTCATTGGAATTAAACTAATTATCCTCCCTCGTTAACTTTGAGTTTTGCAGCTTCTGCACTTGTGGCTATTTTAAAACGACCTTGGTCTGTGTGGAGCAATTTGTGGTTATATATTGCATTTTGTGCCCTCAGGTCATCCCAACCTATTCACTTTGGCAGACATGTTGCATTCCTGGCATAGGGTGACAGGAGAGAAATGAGTTTCATCGATTCATCGAATCATAAAAAAAGGTGACGTTCGCACCTTTGCGTCTGTGTGCCGATAAAAAGCTTCCCGTCCTAATCCCATGTTCATGGTGTACACATCCAATAGTGTCTAAGGTTGACGTGGGTTTTTGCCTCTGTACTGACCCACCTCAAACAGAGCAAGGCAGTGATTTTATAAGGTCACAAGTTCATACTGTAAGTAATAGGGGCAGAATGAGGCCATTCAGCCCATCCAGTCTACTCTGCCATTCAATCATGGTTATCTATCTCTCCCTCCTAACCCCATTCTCCTGCCTTCTCCCCATTACCTCTGGCACCTGTACTAATCAAGAATCTATCTATCTCTGCCTTCAAAATATGCATTTGACGGCATCTACACCCTTCTGTGGCAAACAATTCCACAGATTCACCGCCATCTGACTAAAGAAATTCCTTCTCTTCTCCTTTAATCCTTTAATTCTGAGGCTGTGGCATGTAGTCCTAGATCTCCCACTAGTGAAAACATCCTCTCGACACCCACTCTATCCAAGTCTTTCACTATTCGGTACATTTCAATGAAATCCCCCTTCTAAACTCCAGCGAGTACAGGCCCATGCCGTCAAACACTTATCATAAGTTAACTCACTCCTTCCAAGAATAATTCTTGTAAACCTCCTCTGAACCTTCTCCAGAGTCAGCACATCTTTCCTCAGACATGGATTTTCAGGTTTTCAGGCAAATGTCTTTCAGGCAGTGATATACCAGCACCACCAGCCTGAGAATGATAAATATAACTCATCTTCCTACTAATCTTTTTACATTTTGCCACTGATTTTTGACTCCTTTATTGAGAATAAAAGATCTTTCCTTCTTACCTACACTAATTCTATTTGCCCGCATCAGGACCATATCCTTCTATGCCTTGTCTATTTACGTGTCTGCCTAAATGCCTCTTAAACATAATAATAACATCTGATTCCTCCACCTCCTCTGATGTTCCAGATATCAACCATTCTCTGATTTACCTGTCAGTTCCCCTATAAAATCCTTTCCTCTTGCTTATACCATTTTGTTTTTGCTATCCCTTCCATGGGGAAAATATTTTGATTTTACTTCGGAGTCACGTGAGTGACTACGTGAAGAACCCCGTACAGCCGTTCGTGCGTCATTACGTCAGACGTTTTTCGTGCAGGCGACTGTGGAGCAGCTCAGCTCCTCCATGGTAAGTCTAAAAAAGTTGCAGGTAAGTGTTATTTTTTCTTACCTGTTCTAGGTCTCCTGCAGGAACCTCCGGGGTTTTTTGCAGTGGATGTTCGCGATGACCGACGAGGGAACCAGCCTAGGGCTTTGGGGGGGGAAAACCCTGGTCCGACCGCGGAAGCGGAGAGCTGGGAAAGTCGGGTTCGCGATCGGAGTCACTGATAACGCGGTCAGTGACTCCACAGGTTGGGTTCCCGGGTAGGGGAAACCCGAGAATAGTGCGGTTTTAGACCGCAGTAGTCCCTAGGGGATGGGGCTTAACGGACCTGAACGGTCTGCCTGGGTTCCCGGTGGAGGGGAAACTCAAGCATATGCGGTTCTAGACCGCAGTAGTCCCCAGGACATGGGGTTAAAATTAATTTAAATGGTTAAACTGGGTTCCCGGTGCAGGGGAAACCCAGGTATATGTGTGGTTCCCAGACCACAGTAGTCCCCAGCGCATGGGGTTAAGACAAACCTAAATGGTTAGGCTGGGTTCCCGGTGCAGGGGAAACCCAGGTATATGTGTGGTTCTCAGACCACAGTAGTCCCCAGGTAATGGGGTTAATTCACATAAATCATTAGCCTGCGTGCCAGGAGGGTACCGTGGGTATATATTTATATATATATATATTATATTTATATGGATTCCTGGTGAGGGGAAATTCACCTATGGGGTTCCCAAACTACAATAATCCCCAGGATATGGGGACAACTGACAAAATAGTCAGTACAATTGGGAAAGTTGGGAGATTTCACCTCTGGGAATTAATTTATAGAGCAGCACTTTTGGGAAGGGCTGCTTCATGGGAATGTCAAGTTATGGCAGTGCCAGCCTATGGGAAAGGCTGTGTCAGCAGTATCTTTGTTTAGGACTGCTAATGGGGATGCCAAGCTATGGTAGGCTAGCCTGATGGAGAGGCTGTGCCAGCAGTGCCTTTGCTCAGGACTGCTCATGGGGATGCCAAGCTATGGCAGGCAAGCCTATTGGAGAGGCTGTGCCAGCAGCACCTTTGATCAGGGCTGCTTATGGGGATACCAAACTATGGCAGGCTAGCCTATTGCAGAGGCGGTGCCAGCAGTACCTTTGCTCAGGACTGCTCTAAGGGAATGCCAAGTTATGGTAGGCTAGCCTATTGGAGAGGTTATGCCAGCAGCACCTTTGCTCAGGGCTGCTTGATGAGAATGGCAAATACTGGGCTATGGGAAAGTCCGGGCCAGCAGCTACTTTGTTCGGGGCTGCTTCATGGGCACCAGGGGTACCTTGTTAGGGCTGCTTTATGGGAATAGCAGTTTAGTAGGGTATTCCCTTTCACAGTGATCATGGGGGATGAGGAGGCATTGTTAGGTTAAGGCAATATAACAGAATGATGACAAAAGTATTCAAAGTAAACTATACACAGTTTTTAAAAGCGCTTGTGCTAAAATCCGCTGTCTAGTCTCAAACTATATTTGAGAAATTGGGCTCCTCTATCCAGTTAGATTAAGTCCTATCAAATAGATTTGTAGGATGTTGGGATTTACTTTTAGGTATTCAATTGGCCATGGTGCCGGCCTGGGCAACAGATTGCAGTCAATAAGACTTTGGTAACAGTTGTTGGTATAAAACAGTTATAGTCGTTGGATTAATTGTTAAGTGCATAGATGCAATTCAGGTGTGTAAGTACCTGCAACAGTTATTTTGTTAAATGGTTAATTAGTAAGTGCCATCTAGGTCATTGTTAACACCAGCTGAAATTAATAATGTCACGATGATGGACAAACAGTGTTCATTACTGCTCTAGTAGTTGTTAGGTAAACCTTTTATTCTATTGCAAATTGGTGCTAATGGCCTAAATGGGAAATGGTGTCAGCAGGGCTTTGTAGCAGGCCTGCTTTATGGCTCCCTCATGTAAGAGGTGAGCATGTGGGATTGGTATAGTTTAACGCCGAGTCTGAGGGTATAGCCATAGAGCATGCCCAAGAGATCGGGGCATGTGCCAGAGGTCTAGGCCTGGCAAGAAAGTTACCATCCCAAACACAATATGCAGTGAACACCGCTTTCAGGGGGATATTACAGTTGGCTGCCGAATCTTCTATTCAGGTAAGACTTTTCCATAGGAGTAACCTGGAGGGCGAAGCACAAGCTATTGGAACAAGCAAGGTTTCATAGTTTTGGCAACAATGCATCCCATGTCTTTTTTGGCAGTAGCGGTTCACTGAAGTTGCTGGCAGCATGAAACCTGGCCAGAGGTTCCATGCACTGGACTTGTGCTACTCTACAATTAAGGGACCACTTGCAGTTTGGTAGGTGTATACTTAGTTATACAGTACAAATGATTGAGACATTATCAGCTACTTTGAACGGTAAATGTAAAATGTACAATATTGGTTTTCAAGCAGATTAGAGTGGACAGGTTCAGTATAAGGACCAAGATTGTCTTGCTAGACTGGCTCGGAAATCGGGCCACAGTTGCTATTTAAGGTAGTTACCAAGTAGCTGAAAGATCATCTCGAGTTTGGAGATGGAACAGATTTGCATGACTTGCCCAAAAAGTTCTGTTATTAGTATCAACTATTTATAGACTCTACGGGCATTGTATGGGCTATAGAGTGATTGGACAAATAAGCATATTGTCATGCTCATGTTCAGGTTGATGCATTGTGATGATGGCATATGTTAGTCACGAGGGTGTAATCGGTTAAAGAATCACTGGAATGGTTACATAGTTTTGTTGCCACAGGAGAATCATCAAGTGTGGGTAATGGCAACACAGAGTTGGTGTTGAATTGCACTGTATTATGAAATTCTGGTTCAATGGAACACCTAATATGTATATGTGTATACATATGTATGTTGGTTTCATGTTTATTTCACTGGTTGCAAAATATTTGGCATAGCAGTGGTGAAAGATACATTCTCGCCAAAAGGAGCAGGAGGGTCTTTTATGGCTACCTCCATTGTGTCTCATCAATCAAGGTTTCAAATAAAGTCATTAAGAGGCTTTAAGTTCCTATTGTGTGATTATGCAAATTGATTCCCGATTTGTTGCAAATAATTATATAACCTTTTTGGTTATTTTAAACTTGAATTTGCTTGTTCAGCCTGAGGTTTCGGAAATCAGATGTTGCATGATAAACTCAAAGTTATGTTCTGCAGGTCTAACAAACTGCCTAAGGTTTGGGTTGTTACATCTATCCTTCTATGTGTTCAAAGTGTTTGCATAGCACCAAACGGCTGAATTTCTTTTCCAGGAGATGAAAGAGTTTGTTATGCTTATGTTCCATGGAAAATGGTATTGATTGCTAATGTTTCAAGTTCATGCTTAATGATTGTCTGTTACTTATGGAGTTATACGGCCATTAATTGGCTCGATGAGCTTCCTCATTGAATTGGCTGTAGCAAACGAGACTCACTCTGTCGGGTCCACACCGGTTATCAAGGGGTAGGATATCTTCAACATGGGTCCCAGGACCAGTATAATGCCATATGCGATGTTGATATTTGTGAACACTATTTCACCAGGAGGCAGCAACTATATCCTTAAATTTGGCTGGATTAGGTAGTTATCCTTCTGGCTCTGGTTTAGTGCAGCAGGTTCAGCCGCTAAATAATTGTGATGGTACAGGATGATAATGTCTGTAAATTATAATATATAATATGTTATAAAGACTTGAGCAGACCAGAAGGGGGTCAGGTCTCAAAATAGTCACAGGCATACCAGGGGACCTTTGATAAGGTAAGCACACATGTATACAACCATATGTCAAGGTCATCAAGAACCTTGGAGTTCTGGACTAGCAATGTTGTTAGTCACAAAGAATTTGGGAGAACGTATTGTTCATGGCATTCCAGATGAGGAAAACGGAGTTATGTTATGTACTAATGGATTCTGTTTCCAGATCTCATTCCACCAGGGCTGCTACAACATCAGCAGCAAGGGTATTTATGTTCCGCTGGGTCGCATTGTTGCGGCTGGAGTATGGTCCATCGAATGAATCTCCAAACATCTGTAATGACCCATTGGTGCACCAGGAGTATTGTTAACTCTATTTATGTTCTGGTTATATGTTCCATCTGGGTGAGAGATGGAAATATTATTGTTTCATTTAAACAGCATCAGCATGTTTTACATCTATGTTATGACTGTATGCATTATGAATGTTTTCCCTTCATTTGTCAATGAAGCAGCTGTGGTTGTGTATACTCGTTTCACACGGCATGAAATCACAGAGCTTTGAAGTCTTCACGTAGTCACTCACGTGACTCCGAAGTAAAATAGTAAGATTAAACAAGAACTTACCAGTTTGAAGTTTGATCTTTATTTTATGAGGAGTCGAGTTGAGGGACTACGTGCCCTCCGCTCCCAGCCCTCATAGATTTCATCTGGTAGTTCTAGTCTTTATCTTATATTATACTTCAGTTATTATTTGCTGTGATTTCACACCGTTGCTTTGAAGATTGACGCACGAACGGCTGTACGGGGTTCTTCACGTAGTCCCTCAACTCGACTCCTCATAAAATAAAGATCAAACTTCAAACTGGTAAGTTCTTGTTTAATCTTACTATTTTATATTCTATCTATGCATCTCATAATCTAGATATACTTCCATCAGGTCGCTTCTCAGCCACCTTTGCACCAGAGAACACTGGCCTAGCCTAAGGAATCTTTCCCCATTTGTTAAAGGCACTTTTGAAATATCTTTATCTGAAGAAGGTCTGAAGAAGGGTCTTGACCCGAAACGTTGACTATTTCCTTCGCTCCATAGATGCTGCCTCACCTGCTGAGTTTCTCCAGCATTTTTGTTTACCTTTGAAATATCCATAAATCACTGCTTATGTTCTCCTGGCAATCTCTTGCTGTGGCACTCAAAGCAGTGTGCCTGTTTTGGGGGTTTGATGTTTGGCATGTCGGATTCTGTCCACGATGGGCGCCGTACGATGGCAGTTCCCTTTTTCGTTTTTTCATCTTTTTTTAATTGAAGTGTTTGTTAAAAGTTTGTTTTAATGTTCTCTGATTAGTCTTATGTTGATTCATTTTTGGATCACATTCTCCGGGCTCTGCGGCCTTCCAACGATGGAGCTGGAAGCCTCCTCGGACTGTCGTGAGCCCCACCGCGGGGCGTGGACTTAACATCAGAGCTGATCCATTGCCAGGGATCGCTCCAAGTGCGGCCTGTGGACTTACCATCAAGAGCTCACAGTCACGGGAGAGGCCGGGTCGGGAAGCTCCAACGACACAGAAGGTTCGACCAGCCCCGACGCGAGGTTCGTTTGCCCGGCGCAGGGGAGCTGACATCCCCCCCCCGATGCGGAAGCTGATCGCCTCGACGCGGAGGGCCCAAACGCCGCCGGCTACGGGAGTCAAGATTGTCCCGTCAACGGAGGGCTCGATGGCCCCGACCGCGGGAGAACAGTCTTGAACTTTATTTCGCCTTCCATCACAGAGAGGAATGTGTAGGAGTCACTGTGGTGGATGTTCATGTTAAAATGAAGTTTGGGTGTTCTGTTGCTTTTTATTTGTGTGACTGACTTGGCAAATGAAATTCCACGTATGTTGCAAAACATACTTGACAAATAAAGTACTATTCTGATTCTGATTCTGATTTTGATATTTGGCTTGCCCATTAGAGCTGAAAGTAACTTCAGTTTTGGAACTATAGCCCCAAGCATCAAGAAGGCAATAGGACAGCGCAGTGGTGCAGTTGGTAGAGCTACTGTCTTATAGAGCTAGAGACTCGGTATTCAACCCTGGCCATAGGTGTGGTTTGTGTGGAGTTGACACATTCTCCATGTGACCGCATAGGTTCCTTCAGGGTGCTCCGGATTTTCCCCCACATCCCAAAGACGTGGGGGATTGTAGGTTAATTGCCTGTAGTGGCTGCACCAGGGGGTTGACATAGAACTAGTGTGTACAGGTGATCGATGGTATCATTGGCATGGACTCGCTGGACTGGAGGGCCTGTAAAACAAAAATGGCACAGTACCGTAACTTCATTTTGCAAGTAACTCAACAGGACACGATTAAATATAAAGGTTCTGAACTTCTATGGAGAAGAATAACAGCACGATTTGGTGCTGTAACTGACAAGCTGCTGGTCTGTTTATATGGATTAGCGCCATTACCGTCCAACAGCAACCAAGTTACCAGAAATTGAATCTCTGAAGGCAAGGGACCTTGTGGACAATCACACTTACCAAGAATGCAGTGCCAAGAAACACCGGGGCTGCCTTCAATGAGCCAAGAAGTATGGTCAATGGTGCGACTTGCAAGTAAGACTGAAGTGCAGAAGACTTTGACCATCTACCATTCTACTGGCCAATGTACACTGCCTAAAAAATAAGGTCAAGGACTTAAGGGCAAGGCTGCTTTACCAAAATGAGAGAATTGGTGAATGAAGTGTGCTCTATCTCACATAGACATGGTTCACCCCAAGCACCCTAGACTCAGCCCTACAGCCCAAAGGTTTCTCCATTATTTGCATGGACTGATCAAAGGCATTGGGGAAAGGGAGAGGCAGAGGCATCAGCCTCATGGTAAATCCTTTATGGTGCACAGACATGCGGTCCTGTCCAACAGCTCTCTGCACCTAGAACATCCAGCAGTGAAGTGCCATCCCTTCTACCTGCTGAAGGACTTAACCTCCATCATCCTGGCCGTGGTCTACATCCCATTATGGGCTATGAATCAAGTGCTGGAAAATGGGTTCAATACAGATTGGTGTCCATCGCAGTATTATTCTATGATTCTATGAACATTTATTAGATTATCCGAAAGTACAAAGCAAGATAAGCAAGATAAGCACAAAGCAAGGCAGATGACAATAGACAATAGACAATAGGTGCAGGAGTAGGCCATTTGGCCCTTCGAGCCAGCACCGCCATTCAATGTGATCATGGCTGAGTGATCATCTACACTCACTACCCCGTTCCTGCCTTTTCCCCTTATCCCTGACTCAGTTATCTTTAAGAGCTTTAAGGGGTCACAGTTTAAGGATAAGGGGGAAGTCTTTTAGGACCGAGATGAGAAGATCTTGCTTCACACAGAGAGTGGTGAGTTTGTGGAATTCTCTGCCACAGAAGGTAGTTGAGGCCAGTTCATTGGCTATATTTAAGAGGGAGCTAGATGTGGCTCATATGGCTAAAGGGATCAGGGGGTATGGAGAGAAGGCAGGTACAGGATACTGAGTTGGATGATCAGCCATGATCATATTGAATGGCGGTGCAGGCTCGAAGGGTCGAATGGCCTACTCCCGCACTTATTTTCTATGATTCTATGATTCTATAAGAGCTCTATCCAAATCTCTCTTGAAAGCATACAGAGAATTGGCCTCCACTGCCTTCTAAGGCAGCGAATTCCACAGATTCACAACCTTCTGTGTGAAATGTTTTTCCTCATCTTCGTTCTAAATGGCTTACCCCTTATTCTTAAACTGTGGCCCCCCAGTTCTGAACCCCCCCCCGGGAACATCGGGAACATGTTTCCTGCCTCTAAAGTGTCCAACCCCCTAATAATCTTACATGTTTCAATACGATTCCCTCTCATCCTTCTAAATTCCAGTCTACAAGCCCAGCCGCTCCCTTCTATAAAGATATGAGAGTCCAGCCATCCCGGGAATTAACCTTGTGAACCTATTCTGCACTCCCTCAATAGCAAGAATGGCTTTCCTCAAATTTGGAGACCAAAACTGCACACAATACTCAAGGTGTGGTCTCACTAGGGCCCTGTACAACTGCAGAAGGACATCTTTGCTCCTATACTCAACTCCTCTTATTATGAAGGTCAACACGCCATTCGCTTTCTTCACTGCCCTCCGTACTTGCATGGTTACTTTCAGTGGCTGATGAACAAGGATCCCCAGATCTCATTGTACTTCCCCTTTTCCCAACTTGACACCATTCAGGTAATAATCTGCCTTCCTGTTTTTGCACCAAAGTGGATAACCTCACATTTATCCACATTAAACTGCATCTGCCATGCATCTGCCCAATCACCAAACCTGTCCAAGTCACCATGCATCGTCATAGCATCCTCCTCACAGTTCACACTGCCACCCAGCTTTGTGTCATCTGCAAATTTGATAAGATGCTGGAAGGACGAACCAGGGCGATCAGGTAAGTTCTATGAATTCAACAACGATTACAGGATTTGGGAGGTGGGGGTGATAAGATATAATGTATATTTGTGCAATTGACATTAACATGCCATAAACAACTGGTGGATGAGCAATACGTTTTAAATGGAGCCTTTGTGTGGGTTAACAAGGTAATTATTCCCTGGAGAGCACTTTCAATGCATGATAAGATTTACTGAGACTGCATTTTCTATAAGTAATGTTAAAAAGATTACAGCTGGCCTAAGGGATAGGATTCAAAGTCTGATAGCAATGCTTGGATAATGGTACCACATTAGATTGCAATTTCTTTGAAGCATTGCATGAAGGGTAAGAGTAATTGACCTTCACTAGGCTTTATATTTGTGGCATGAATATATTACATCATGAAGATCATGCAGTGCCCTTTATTTTGTCAAAGCTGAACTGAACAACATCTTCTGCAAGGCTATTTTGCTTGTTATGAGCAAGACTTGCCATTGTCTCTCATCTATAAGAAATAAATATCACAGGATGGTTCAATGGTACTTTAATGTCACGTGTACCTAAGTACAGTGAGAATTTTTTTTGCATTCAATTCAGTAACAATGGGAATAAATAGAGAACCATAGTGTCAAACAGTGTTGAAACAGGGCCTTTGGCCCAACTTGCCCACCCGAACCAACATGCCCCATTTACAATAGTGCAATCTGCCTGCATTTGGCTCACATTCTAAACCTATCCTATCCATGTATCTATCCAAAAGTATTTTAAACATTGTGATAGTACCTGCCTCAACCACCTCTTCTGGCAGGTAGTTCTTGGTCTGGCAGTTTGGCACTCAGGTTCCTATTAAATCTTTCCCCCCCATCTTAAATCTACATCCTCTAATTCTCGATTCCCCTACTCTGGGTAAAAGATTGTGCATTTACCTGATTTCTTCCTCTCATGATCTTGTACACCTCTGTAAGATCACCCCCCATCCTCCTGCACTCTGATAAATAAAGTCCTAGCCTGCTTAACCTCTCCCAATGGCTCAGACCTTCAAGACCTGGCCACACCCACTGTGGCACAAGGAGACTGCAGAGCCTTTCACTGACCAAATGTACCACAGTTACTTGTGTCACCTACCCCTACAGCCATGACTTCCAACTCCCAGAAGACCGTGAGCAGCAGGTTCCCCTCTATTTCAAACATTTAAAAATATATTGTTGGTTCTTCATTGTCACTTGGCCTAAATTCTGGAACTCCCTATACAGCAATATAGGAGTATTTTCATTGGAAGGACTGCAGCCACGACTCATCGCCACTTTTGTATGGGCAATAAGGTATGGACAATAAATGATAGGTTTACATGCAAAATTCAGATCCTAAAATGAATGAATGTGAGAAGCAAATCCTATTCTTTAATTTGTAATCACCTTTCATTCATTTCAAACCTTCAAGCGTTTGTGTCTGACTGCCGATTACAGGTAATTTTGACTACCAGTTGACGTTAAAGTTTATGATCTGTGAAGGTGCCTCCAGGGGTATTAGCCCTTCTATACTGTGTATAATCCAGGTTTGTTAATGAAACTAGATTAAGATGAACATTGTTTCTGTCGAATTTTCTGATGCTTCTGGGTTGGTTTCTTAATGCAATAGCCAGGTAGAATGCATTGTGCAATAAGTAATGAACTCATGATCAATTATCCCTGAGGAAAGAGTGATCATACTGTGGTAGAATTGCAAATGCACATTAAGTGTGAGAAAGCTGGATTTGAAACTAGTATGTTATATTTAAATAGAACATAACATGTAATAGCACAGGAACAGGCCCCGCGGCCCACAATATCTGTGCTGAACATGATGCCAAATTAAACTAATCCCTAACTATGTGTAATCCATTTCCCTCCATTCCATGCATATTCATGTGCCTATCTGAAAATTCTCTTAAATCCACTGTCATAACTCCTTCCAACACCACCCATGGATGCACTTTCCAGGCATCTACCGTTCATAGAGTCATAGAGTCATAGTGCACGGATATAGGCCCTTTGGCCCAACATGTCCACACTGACCAAGGTGCCCCATCTACACTAGTCTACGCCAATGTCAAAAACCTTGCCCTGTACATCTTCTTTAAACTTTCTCATCTCACCTTAAAACCAAGTCCTCTGGCATTTGACATTTCTACCCTGGCAATAAGATTCTACCATATCTATGTCTCACATAATTTTAGAAACTCCTATCAGATCTCTCCTCAGCCGCCTTCGGCGCTTCAGAGAAACCAATCCAAGTTTGTACAATCTCATCTTCTAGCTAATCTAGGTAGCATCCTGGTACATTTTTTTTCTGCACACGCTCCAAAGCCTCCACATTCTTCCTCTTATAGGGCAACCATGAGTTGCACCCAATGCTCCAAACAAGGCTTGAGCAAATGGCTGTCTACCCTGTCTGTGCCTCTCAAGCTGCAACATCATTTCTAGACCGCGATACTCAATGCTCGACCGATGGTGTTTGTATGAAGGAACTTCAGATACTGGTTTAAACAGAAGCGCGACCATGATGGCAAGCATACCATGCACCTTCTTTACCACTCTATCTACTTATATTGCTACTTTCAAGGAGTCATGAACTCCTTATATATGCCAATATACCTTCTTCTTCTTCTTCTCCTTCTCCTTCTCCTTCTCCTTCTCCTTCTCCTTCTCCTTCTCCTTCTCCTTCTCCTTCTCCTACACAGCCTAAAGTTGTTGGACAACTTGTTCTATTTGATCTTCCGTTTGTGCACATCGAGTTGATTGCATTAGTTGAAACAGGGCAGACCATGTGAAGGTTGCAATCTTCCACCCCAACCAATATACCTCTGTAATTAGACAATTATAATGAGGATGAGCTTGGTTAAAATGGACTGTGAAAAGAGATAAAGAGAAACATGGTACACCAGTGCTAGCAAGCATTTGTGTTTATGCATTAATTCTCAGCAATGGTAGATTACTGTGAGATGGTAAAGTTCTACAAGAAGGATACTTTAGCTCTGGCTAACTGAGGAAGTAAAGACGGTATTAAATTGAAAGAAAATGTATTCAAAATGAAGATTGGAGGAGGCCAGTAGATTGAGAAATATTTAAAAATAAGCAAAGGATGATTAAAATAATTATAAAGAGGGAGAGAAAGGCTAGGGAACTGCAGGCCGGTGAGCTTAACATTAGTGACACGTTTACTCAGAAAATGTGTGAAGGTGATTCTGAGGGACAGGATCTATCAGCATTAGAGTAGGTAGGGTCTGTTTAGAGGTGTGAGGAAAATAGTGCCTCATGAATCTGATAGTTTTGTTGGAGGTCACCTAGAGGATGATGAGGTCACAGACGTGTATGTTGTTTATATGGAATTTAGCAAGGGTTTGACTTGGTCTCAAGTTATAGGATAGTATGAAAGATAAGATAACATGAAATCCAAGGTGAGCTAACCAATTGGATTCAAAATTGATTGATGAAGGAGTCAAAGTGTGGTTGGAGAGGTTTAATTTTCTGATCAGAGGCCTGTGAACGGCGGTATGCTGCAGAGATCAATGCTGGGTCCCCTCTTGAACATCACATATATTGTCGATTTAAATGAGAATCTTGGTAGCATGATTAATAAACTTATGGTTTACACCAAAATGAAGGACTGTGAAGAAAGTTCTGAAGAGGTCTCAGGTATCTGTAAAACATAGATGTATTGCCAAATAAGAAGTGAGTTGGGAAGCAAGGAAGGGTCTCAACCCAAAACGTCACCCATTCTATCTCTCCAGAGATGTTGCCTGTCCCGCTGAGTTACTCCAGCTTTTTATGTCTAGCAAAGAACAATAGATCAATTTGTCATTGGAAATATAGTGGAATATATCATTAAGGAAATGCAGTTCCACCATAATTTTTCCGGTAGCCTTGGTTCCAGAGCCTTTCTGAATGATCCGTTTTGCCGGACCAACAGAGGACACGGCCTCCAAGACGAGTCGAACTGTACCGGAATGGTCTACCTAGGCTATGGGAATGGATCTGCCAGCTCCAGCCGGGACAGTTCCAGAGGCCCGGCCGCAGGGGGTACATTTAACCTTCCAATCGGCCACAGAAATCCCAATGTGGTTGGGATTGGTCGCCTCATCCAGCCTAGGGGCCACATTTTCGGGGGGGGGGGGGGGGGGGGGGGGTGGTGGAGGTGGTGGTTCAAATGCACTCTCATAATTTTGTCTGGATTCAAGGAGATTCGAGCCGGACCACCAGTTGTCAGAAAATTGATTGACCTGTAATAGAAGTTGTTTAAAAAGTCATGTCATGTCATAAATCAAGCAAAATCAACATGGTTTTAGGAGAAGAAAACTGTACTTGAAACATTTACTAGCATTCTTTATGTAGTAAGCAAGGTGAATAAAGGGAAATCAGTAAACATATTGTATTTGGATTTCAAGAAAGTAGGTGATATAATACCACATAAAGAATTACTGCACAAAATAAGAACAGTGATCGATGATCGGCATGGACTCGGTGAGCCATGGGGTCTTTTTCCATGCTGTATCTCTAAACTAGTCAAAACAATTTAGTTAAACTGGGATGATATATTGGGATGGATAAAAGAGTGCATCACGAACAGAAAATAAAGTTTTGAAAATTCATTTTTAGATTGTCGATCAGTCAGAGTCAGATGCCGCAGGGAATAAATGTTGGCTCTCAGCTATATCAACTTTATTAATGATAGATGAAGAGGCAGAGTATTATAGCCAGATTTGTTGATGATATAAGGATAGGCAAATGACAAAATTGTGAATAGACCCAAGAGCATGCAGAGATGCAGGTAAACTAAGTGAATGGGTAATACATTATGAAAAATTAGGTTGTCCATTTTGTAAGGAAGTATGAAAAAAACAATTTATTACTTAAATAAAATGAGACTGCAAAATGGCGTGGTACAATGGGTTCTGGCATCCATGCTACGTGAAATCCAGAAAGGCAGCATGCAGTTAAAGCAAATTAGGAATGCCTTTATTGCAGTAGATGTGGAATATAAATTAGGAAGCTTTTAAGCTGCTCCACAGGACACTGATGAGGTTGCACTTGGAACACTGTGTGTACATCTTCATAATCTACTATCTTTGAAGAGGGTGTTAAGAAGATTTTCCAGGTTGATACCTGTTTACAAATGAAAAAAGATTGAGGAGAGTGGATCTATACTCACTGGATTTTAAAGGAAGTAGAAGCATCTAGCACCTATTTCAAATATTGTTGAAGTGGAATTTATTCTTACAATGGATCCTGAATTCTTGGAATTCTTTAGTCCAAAGAGCTGAGGCATTCAATACATTCAGGGTGGGGATTGACAGACATTTGAATAAAACAGACAGGGAATAAAGGTATTTCACGGGAAATAGTGTTCAGACCAAGAATGGATCAACTAAACCTTATTGAATCATGGTAGAGGCAAAAGCAAGCAGGCCTTTTGATGTTTTTTTGTTTTTTGGATGATTGTCTTTGGAAAAGAAGCAAGCTAAGCAACTACTCAGAACTTGTGTGATCCAGTTGGCTGGAGTAGTCGTAGACATCTTTAAATCTCCGTACTCTGTTTTGAGAGTCCCACCTGCTTTAAAAAGACCATTATCATTCTGGTGCCAGAAAAAGGCAAGGTAGCGTGTTTTAATGACTACTGGCACTGACGACCATTATCATTAAATGCTTCCAGAGACTAGTCATAGCGCATATCAACTCCTACCACACAACAACCACTGCAATTCGTCCACTATCGTAGTAGGTTCAGAGCAGATACATCTCCCTGGAGTTAAATTTGCACCTGGAACTACTGCATAACTAGCACACATATGTCAAACGTATTTATTGACTATAGGTCTGCCTTCAATATCTCAATTCCAAAATAAACTCATCTCCAAATTTCTGGACCTAGGACTCAGCACCTCTCTCTGCAACTGGATCCTCAGCTTTCTGATCCATAGATCACAATCAGTAAGGATAAGCAACAAAACATTCTTGATAATAATGCTCAACACCAGTTCCCTCCAAGAATGAATTCTGAGCCCCATATTATACTTGATATTGGTGTTGATTTATTACCTTCAAATGTATTAAGATACAGTGAATAACTTTGTTTGCATGCTATCCAGTCAAATCAAACCATACATAAGTAAAATCAAACTACACAAGTACGACAGGTAGTGCAAAGAGAAAGATAACTAGAGTACAGAATACTCCCTATAGAGTCACGACTGACTGTGTGGCTAAATTCTGCTCGAACTCCATATACAACTTCACAGATAACACGAAACGCTGGAGGAACTCAACGGGTCAGACAGCATCCCTGAAGAAAAGGAATAAGCGATGTTTCGGGTCAGAGTCTGAAGAAGGGTCTCAACCCGAAACGTCACCTATTTGTTTTCTCCAGAGATGCTGTTTGACCCACTGAGTTACTCCAGATTTTTCTGTCTATCTTTGGTTTAAACCAGCTTCTGCAGTTCCTTCCTACACATTTGCAGATGACACCGCCAATGTGATCCGGATCTCAAACAATGATGAGACCGAGTACAGGGAGGAGATGTACAGCTGAGTAACATGGTGCGAAAACAACAACTTCTCACTCAATGTTAACAAAATTAAGAAGCTAGTCATTGACTTTAGGAAGCGGAGTACAGTAGACACCCAAGCCTGCATTAAAGGAGTATAAATAGCACCAACACCAACAATTTGTCCAAACTACATTGAAACTACAGCCACAAAAGCACATCAATGCCTCTTCTTCCTCAGAAGAGTAAGGAAATTTGGCACGTCTCCAATTACTTTTACTGATTTCTACAGATGCACTGGAGAAACCATCCTATCGGGCTGCATCACAACTTGATTTGACAACTGCCCAAGACTACAAGAAATTGCACAGTTGTGGATGCAGTCTAATCCATCACACAGACCAACCTCCCTCCCTTCCCCCTCCCCCACTGTCAACACCATCTACAACAACATAATCAAAGACAACTCACTCCCCATTCATTTTATTTTCTCCCTTCTCCCGTCAGGTAGATGATACAAAAACCTGAAAGAAGCACATACCACCAGATTCAAGAACACCTTCATCCCCGCAGTTATCAGATGAGTAAAGGGACCTTTCATAAATTTAGGATTTATTCTCACGCTCCTAATCTACCTTGTTGTGGCCCTTGCACTTTTTTTTACTGCACTTTCTCTGTAGTTATATTATATACTATACTATACTATACTATATACTATATTATATATTTTATTAATACTATATTTTGCAGTCTGTTTTTATTTTTATTTTTGCACTACCTGTTTTCTTCATGTCTGGTATGATTTGCCTGGATAGCACAGAAATCAGTTTACATAAACATAGAACAATACAGCTCAAGACCACTTCTTATCTACCTGTCCACAATCCATATTCGCCCATTCCCTGCATTTCCATATGCCTATCCAAAAACCTCTTAAATGGCACTGTCATTTCTGCCTCAGCCACCAACGTGTTCCAGGCACTCACCACCCTCTGTGTAAAAAAAGTTGCCCCGCATATCACCTTTAAACTTTGCCCCTCTCACTTGAAAGCTATGCCTCCTAGTATTTGATTTTTCCGTTCTGGGAAAAAGATTCTGACTATCTACCCTATCTATGACTCAGATAATTTTATATACTTCTATTAGGTCTCCCTGCAACCTTTGGCATTCCAGAGAACACAATCTAAGTCTATCCAACCTCTTCCTGTAGCTAATACCCTCTTATTCTGGTAAACTTCCTTAGAACTCTTTCCAAAGCCTCCAGTAATGGGGTGACCAGAACTGTATGCAATGTTCCAATGTCTTGTAAAGCTGCATCATTTGTTGTTAGTTATAGTAGTTAGTTTATTAAATTAGAAGTTGATTGATCATAAAACAGAAGGAGGCACTGTATATTGATATTAATAAATGTTGTTTATTTTTTAATTGATATGTATCGTTTTGTCTACCAATAACACAAATTGAGGACCATCTTCATACTTACCCTGAAGGTTTGGGAAAGTGGGCTCAATATCCACATGCTTACTCTTGGAGGGATTTAGAGCAAAGCCAAATCTTAGGTTCCAAAGAGATATCACCCCAAATTCTCCACACTTGCTCTTCTGGGAGCTGGAACCATTGTCTTAAGTTAACCTCTCTGGCAGTAAGAATTTTGGGCAATGTAAAACAAATTTTACCTCACTTCCAGCTCAACCCTGTAATCCTTTCATCCTCACCTTTAACGCTTTAATGATCCCAATCATTCGTCAGCTGGTTAACCCTCTACGTATCTGGATCGAATTACTCATTGGCACGGCAGCTGCAGTTATTGCATCAAGAGCCCCATCGAGCAAGGCTGCACTGGTGTTCCAAGAACTAGCCTTGGTAATTTCACCCCAGTATATCACTGCAATACAATACATTTTCCAATTACGCTGACATTTTCTTGATAAGTGTCAGTGTGGTGCTCATTAATGTTGAATTATTGCCTGAGTTAGGAGCGGAGTAGCAACTAGACTGTGGTTTAATTGTGGATTCTTGTAGCTAATGATATGTGGAGACTGCCAGCCATCATTCCCGGATGGTTTGGAACTAGGGTTGCCAACTTTTTCACTCCCAAGTAAGGGACAAAAGGTGGCAGGTAGTGTGGGTATGGTGCAGACCCAGGATGAAGTGACTGAGGGGGCTGGCAGCTAGCAGATGATACCAGGGACCTTTTTCAAAAGAGAGAGAGAGAGGAACAAAACGAGAATAGGTAAACAAATCCAATATCTGAACCATGTATACATATCTCCAGTGTTACATATGAAATGTAACACCAAATTATAACAAAACATAATACAGAGCATAATCTGACTATGTCAGACATGAAATAACACCAAATAACCCTATCTGTATGTGCCTATAGAGTAGACATATAATCACTGCAAAAGAGGAAAAGAGAGGGGGGGGGGGGACTCACCAAGTCTACTTTTCCCATGGATATTTCTTGCTGCTCTTGACTGATTCAAGCAGTCCTTTATCCTTTTGCACAGCCAGAGAGAAGTCTTTGCATGACAAGTCACAGTTAGTTCATTTGTGATCAGCTCTGTGTTGCATCTGCTTTTTGAGTCTGCCCATTTAATGGTCATCAGAGAAAAGATCCCCTCTACAAAGGCATTTGAGCCTGGCACACTGAGGACAAATGAGACAATCCTGAACATGTTGGTCAAGTTGGCTTTCCCTATGTTTTAGAAAACTGCCACCCACTTCTCACTGGTGGATTTTGTGGTATCCTGTCTGGTATCCTTTCTGTATTTCCCCCCGGCAAGTACAAAACTCTTCATAGAGTTGGTGCATGTTTCTGTCATTTTGAGGGCAGCCACCACTTGTTCCAGGTCAGTGAAGGAGAGCTCCTCATAGAGGTCGATCGGTTTCAGTTTCTTGATTACATTTTCTGGTGAGAAATCAAATGTCAATGTATGTGATGAGAGAGTCATAGAACTTCACAAAGTCCTGTTGCTGCTTGGACCTTTGTGCTGGCACTTTGGTTGTCCATCAGCCACTTGGTCTGGTATCCAAAAAAGCTGTCCTGTTTCCGCTAAAGCATCTTCATTTTGAACTTTCGGACTTCCTTGTAAACATCTGTGATGCAGAGCTTTGTTTCCATCAGTTTTTTTACGATTTGGTTAAAAACACACCCCATGTTGGGGTAAAAAGCACAGATATATTTCAGTACTTCCTGTTTTTTCTTCATCCTCAAAAATCCTCTTCAGTGCCACAGGACAGGTCCCAAGGGACCTGAAGTGTGACATAAGAACTGGCCAGCTTTGCAGGGGACATTCGACAGCTTGATGAAGAGAGAGCCATCATGTGCAAATATGACGCAGAATTTCACGCCACTCAATGTCAACAAAGGCAACAAATGAATGCAGTTCCGCTCTTCGGGAAGCGAGGAAGAGTGGCTGTAGACCTTTAGAACAATTGTCTCAATATCCACTCATATTGATCACAGGCGTGCTTGCAGGCATTATGATCTATGTGAGATAGGCAATAAGCTTTCAGAATGCGATTGTTGTCACTGCACAATAATTGGTAAACTGAGTTGTGTTTTCCAAAGTTCACATTGGCATTATCTGCTGCATAGGCTGTGACGTGTCTAGTATCCAGTTCATACTTTTCCAGACAGCTCATCAGAGCTCTCCTTGATCGGACTTTACTGACGTTATCTTTTCTTATTCCCTTATCATGTATCTATACACTGTAAATGGCTCAATTGCAATCACTTTCATCAATGTCTTCATAAAAGACGAGTAACTTACACTGCACTCCGTCAGACACACAGAAATATCTCACGCACACTGGAAACATTTTTCTATCTCCCTTTTTTGAAGCATCAGTGGCAACTGAGAAATACGCGGGCTCACCTTCTTCGGTTGAGGACAATTCATTCATAATATCCCGCACAGTATTTGGTTAAGTCACCGCTGATGGGCTTAACCAATGCCTTTTTTGCTTCCCATTGCTTGTTATAGTTGCACAGTCTTTACTTCATTTACAGGTTTATCCATATTTGCACCTGCCAAACCGACCAAACAACACCACACATTACTGAAACTTTGTGTTTTGGCAGGAATTGGCAAAATATAGCGTAAAACTGATGCGCATAAAGGTGCCTGTGGTTGGATGACAGGTGAATCACTCATGCGTGGCGTTAACAGTACATGCAACACGCACGCACGGTGTTGTATCAGATCTAGGATCTGTCTGTAAGCGTGCCCTCTGGTGATTACAGAGTAGTAGCAGTCAAATACGGGACAAGGGCGGTCCCGTATGAACAAACCAATTTAGCCCAGTATATGGGATGTCCCGGCTAATACGGAACAGTTGGCAACCCTATTTGGAACACATGATCCCAAAGTTAATGGAAGCTCGTCCTACACATACATGGCACCTGGTGACTACATGTTTACACCACATTTTTTTATTGCATCACATTAGGGACTGCAGATGCTGGAATATCCAGAGATGAAAGAGAAAAGATGTAGGAACTCCGGATCAGGCTGTATCTGTGTAGGGAGGTGGACAATGTTTTGACCCTTGAGCAGGACTGAAGGGGTAGAGGGGAAGTAACCACTATAAAGAGGTGGGAAGGGGACTGCCATTGACTCCATTTATACCTCATGCTGCCTCAGCAGAGCCAGCAGCATAATCAAGGATGGGTCGCACCCTGGCCACTCGCTCTTCTCCCGTATCCCATCAGGCAAAAGGTATAGAAGTGTGAAAACGCACTCCTCCAGATTCAGGGACAGTTTCTTCCCAACTGTTATCAGGCAACTGAATCATCCTCCATAACCAGAGAGAAGCCCCGAACTACTATCTACCTCATTGGTAAACATAGAAACATAGATAAATGTGACGTTATGGATAAATGTGAGGTTATCCACTTTGGTGGCAAAAATAGGAAAGCAGACTATTATCTAAATGGTGGCCGATTAGGAAAAGGGGTGATGCAGCGCGACCTGGGTGTCATGGTACACCAGTCATTGAAAGTAGGCATGCAGGTGCAGCAGGCAGTGAAGAAAGCGAATGGTATGTTAACTTTTATAGCAAAAGGATTTGAGTATAGGAGCAGGGAGGTTCTACTTCAGTTGTATAGGGTCTTGGTGAGCCACACCTGGAGTATTGCGTACAGTTCTGGTCTCCAAATCTGAGGAAGGACATTATTGCCATAGAGGGAGTGCAGAGAAGGTTCACCACTCTGATTCCTGGGATGTCAGGACTGTCTTATGAACAAAGGCTGCATAGACTCGGTTTATACTCTCTAGAATTTAGGAGATTGAGAGGGGATCTTATAGAAACGTACAAAATTCTTAAGGGGTTGGACAGGCTAGATGCAGGAAGATTGTTCCCGATGTTGGGGAGGTCCAGGACAACGGGTCACAGCTTAAGGATAAGGGGGAAATCCTTTAGGACCGAGATGAGAAGGAGTTTTTTCACAGAGAGTGGTGGGTCTCTGGAACTCTCTGCCACAGAGGGTAGTTGAGGCCAGTTCATTGGCTATATTTAAGAGGGAGTTAGATGTGGCCCTTGTGGCTAAGGGGATCAGAGGGTATGGAGAGAAGGCAGGTACGGGATACTGAGTTGGATGATCAGCCATGATCATATTGAATGGCGGTGCAGGCTCGAAGGGCTGAATGGCCTACTCCTGCACCTAATTTCTGTGTTTCTATTTCACCTCGTTACACGTGACGATAAACTAAGCCGTAAACTGTGGAGGGGGATGCCCTAAGCTCGCAAGCTAAGAGGCGGATTTAGGTGAGGAGGGCTTAATTTGCAGATGACGCTCAGGTGAGGAAAGAAACGGATGAGATTGCAAAAGAGACTGGAAGATGAGTAGTGAAAAACAAAGAGTAGCATTTTCTGGAATCTGATGAGAAAGAAAGGTGAAGAGTGAAACTGAACTAGAGGAGGTGGAGATCAGAACAACAGAGAGAAGGAAGAGTGAGCAGTGTGGGGAGGGGTAAGGGGATCTAGTGGGCATTGTGTATAGGAGTAAAATAAACAGGGTGATGGGAGATGAGAGTGGAAAGCAGGAAGAAGGGGATTGGGGTAGGGAGGAGGAGAGAGAAAGAGACAGAAGGGGTGCAGGTTACCAAACTTTGTAGGATTCACGATTCATGCCTTTGTGTTATAGGCTCCTCAATCAGAATATGAAGTGCTGTTCCTTTAGTTTGTGCCTGGCCTTTCCCTGGCAATGGAAGAGACCAAGGACAGGCAGACCGGTGCAGGGAATGGGAAAGGGGATTAAAATGGCCAGTAACTGAGAGATCCAGATGGCCACAGTGAAGAGAGCACAGGTGTTTGGCAAAGCGAGCAAGAATAGAAATGTGATAGCAGTGTTGAAACTGGCAGCAAAGCTGATCAAACATTCCAGTTTGGTGTGAGACAGCATCAACAGAGTCATCAATGCATCAGAAAAAGCAACAAGAGGGAGGGCCTGAGTGATAGAAGGATTGTTCCACATATTCTAGGTAGACAAAAATGCTGGAGAAAATTAGTGGGTGAGGCAGCATCAATGGAGCGAAGGAAATAGGCAAAGTTTCGGGTCAAACCACTTCTTCAGACTTCCACATATCATATTATATGTGTTCACAAAAACTCATTTCCACTTTTCTTTCTGGAGCGAATGGCTCTGGCTCTACATATTGCACATGGATTCTAACTGCAATTTAATTCCTCACATTTCAGTTCTACCTGTGACTACAAGCATGTTAAACATATTCAGCGTTTTGTAGATCACAGTTCTAATTGCATTCTGAAATCCACTTAATGCCATATAACAGTATTTTGTCCATCCCTGACTGCCTTTGTCTTTCTTAGTTTCTCTCTCTCGTCTTGGACACGCTAGAGGCAGAAAACACGTTCCCGATGTTGGGGGAGTCCAGAACCAGGGGCCACAGTTTAAGAATAAGGGGTAAGCCATTTAGAACGGAGACGAGGAAACACTTTTTCTCACAGAGAGTGGTGAGTCTGTGGAATTCTCTGCCTCAGAGGGTGGTGGAGGCAGGTTCTCTGGATGCTTTCAAGAGAAGCTAGATAGGGCTCTTAAAAATAGCAGAGTCAGGGGATATGGGGAGAAGGCAGAAACGGGGTACTGATTGGGGATGATCAGCCATGATCACATTGAATGGTGGTGCTGGCTCGAAGGGCCGAATGGCCTACTCCTGCACCTATTATCTATTGTCTATTGTCTTCTGGAATTGATTAGAGACAAATATCTTCAATGTTAAGGTCTTTTATAAATAGCATTTTGTTAACAAGTGATTTGGATGCAGGCAGGAGTAACTGGTCAGTTCAAAGCACTCCTGGGCACATAGAAATCATATTTCATGAAAAATACTCCCCAGTTAAAGAGAGGAGGAAATGGTCATTGTGGTCAAAATAGATATTATAGCTGCTGCTTGTTCCAGTAAAAGAAGATAAAGTGCAGTAAATTCCAGTTAAAGGAGAAGTTATATAACAATTATGCACATAAAATCAATCTCTATCACTTGCAGCATTGTAGTTATCAAACTTGACTCGCAAGGGAATTACCCCATTTTACTTCGGAGTGAAAAAAAAGCCAGTTACTATATTGTATGTATCACGCAAAAGGAATCTACCAATTCGATTGTTTTTCATCCCGCCCCACCAAGGCCCGAGGTATTCTTGCACCCTATCTTTGTAGCAATTCTATAAATGCAGACCACGTCTGATAGAAACAATCTGATTTTCCTGCCAGGCGGAGTATCATATCTTCCAGAGTTAGGCGCATATATATTTACCAATGTAATTGGGATGGCATGAATCTCACAAGTAACTATCAGATATCTCCCATCTTTATCTGTTAAGGTATCTTTCTGTTCAAATGGTATACCTTTGCGAATAATGATAGACGTGCCTCTGGATTTTGACGTGTATGACTAATGAAAAGTTTGGCCTGTTCAGTTCGCCCTCAATCTAGCTTGATCTTGAAATTTAAAATGCGTTTCTTGGAGAAAGATAACATCTGGGTTGTATGCATTCAGTTCCGAGTATACATTCTTACCCCTTTTAATGTGTTTGTTAGCCCCCCTAATATTCCAACTGCAAAATGAGATTCCTCCTAGTTTATTTTGTTTAATGTCTTGCATTTTGGCTAGGTTTAGTATCTATGTATCTTGCGGTGCATCCGTACCTCAGGTTGTTATGTAATGGGGAACATTTAACCTACCAAGTTCCATTTGTGGATTCCTTTTGCGATTCTCCTTGAATAAAAAATACACACATGTGATTAATTGTGATAATTTAAAACATTAGTAAAAGTGAAAATACAGTGACCGAGCTTGCACGGTAATAAGTGGCCCACCTGTTGGTGGGCGAAAACATTATATCGACTTCCGTTGTCGATGTTAGCAAACAAATAGCTCTGCTCCCTCAGTTAGTCATAACATATCTATACTAGAGTGGTGCCGGTTTTGTTTGCCAACTCAATTTTAATTTCTGTTCAATAATTTGCTTTCCCGGATGTAGGGATTGCTATTATTATTATCTTTTGCATCAGCATGTTTTAAATCTATGTCATGTCTGAATGCATTATCTTTTCAATCATTTCTGGTCAACTAATGCAGTATGTGGCATGGACTCGTGTTCATGGCATGAAATCGCAGAGCTTTGAAATCTTCACGTAGTCACTCACGTGACTCCGAAGTAAAATAGGAAGAATAAAAGGGCTTACCAGTTTAAAGTTTGATCGTTATTTTATAAGGAGTTATGATGAGGGATTACATGCCCTCCGCTCCCAACCCTTCTCATAAAAGTCAGCTGGTAGTTCTAGTTTTCTCGAATCTTCCTATAATCAGTTAAGCAACTGGGTTTCTGTGATTTCACACCACTGCTTTGAAAGTTGACGTGCATGCGGGCTGCCGGGCTTCTTCACATAATCCCTCATCTTAACTCCTCATAAAGTAAAGATCAAACTTCAAACTGGTAAGTTCTCATTTAATCTTCCTATTAACTCCCTCTCGGGACAGCATTAACATTGCATGTTGCCCTTCCTCCTCAAAACTGCCCATCTAATGATCTAATTTGGAGTTGCTATCGGACACTGGACAATTTCCTCCCTCGAATCTGTTCTATTTTAAAATATGAATTGGCCTAACATTAAACTCCAAACTACCACCATGAAATTTAAAACAGAAATTGCAAAGACAGTAAACTAGAAATAGTTTAGTTTTGGTTTAGGTTTAGAGTAATTATTGTCACACGTCCTGAGGTACAATTATAAGCTTTTGTTTCAGTACTTGATTGATTGATTGATTAGTTTAGTTTAGAGAAACTGCGCAGAAACAGGCCCTTCGGCCCACCGAGTCCACACTGATCAGCAATCCCCGTACAATAACACTATCCTACACCCACGAGGGACAATTGCCGCCTTTCAGAGGGGGGTGTGTTTAAAATGCCGTTTTTCTACAGACAGGGCAAATCGATCCATGTCAGGGGATTTCGTTGCTGAAGAAAAATTGCTCCGACATTTGATTTATGAAGGTATTTTTAAATTACGCTAGATTATTTATTAGCTAGAGTAATTTAAAAATCATCTTCTAAAGCCGTGAGCACCGACAACGGGAAGGATTTTACGTAGGGGAGAAAATAAAGTACACTGTTTATTTTTACATAAAAATGTGCTTCTTAGGAAGCATTTAATCACATTTTCATGTTGCGAAATGGGGACAAAAAAAATATATGAACCAGCAGTATTTTCCCTGCCGACTTCACTGCAAACCGCAACGTTCTAATCCACCACATTCCACTAAAACCCACTCACAAGTTGATTTAATTGGCCATTAATTTACAGGAATTAAACACTAAATTCCTTCCATTTGGCCTATAAATTCATGAAAATGAGATTTAAAAATCATGTTATATTGTGAATTATTATGTGAATGTTATTTGGACACAGGCAATTTAAAAATGTTTATCTTTTCTTAAGAAATGGATTGATGTTTCGATCTAGTAATTGAATTTTGTAATTAGCTACAATTAGGTAACTAACTAATTATATGCTTTGATTTCAGGTCATCCAAGTAAGATTATTTCATATTTGTTTCAGAATGCTTCAATCTATAATAACTGAAATTTTCATTGAGTTCTCTTAATGTTTAAGAAAGTTATGGGCTTTTGACTGTCCTAGATCACAGCTTTTGAGTTAAGTCAATGGAAAGGCAATGGGGAACACGATGCTAATTACTGAGTATGAAAATGGCCATAACTTTGTTAATACTGATGATATGAAAGCAAATTAGGTGTCAAATTAAACCTCTTTTTATGCTTTATCTGATGATAAATTGCAGACTTGATTTTTTAAATCTCAAAATTTTGTAACATTGCTACATACAGTACAAGTATGCAAGAGTTGCCACGCACAGAGTTCTGACAAAGTTAAAAAGTATTCAATATAGTCCCTCTTCCTTCCCTCCCCCAGACCCTCTTTGTTTTCTGCAGCTCCCTCACACCGGGTCCTTTTTGTTCTCGGCGGTCCCCCCATGCTGTGTTCTCTTTGTTCACGGTGGCGCGTCCTGAACAGACCGCCAGGACTCATGCTCATGAAGGCTCTCCGACCGCCCTTCGCTTTCTCCTACATCCCTCTCGCTATACAATCAAATCAGGTATACAATGCATGAATACAATGAAGCCAAACACTAGTACAACAGATAGAGCAAAGAGAAAAATATATTGTAGCGTAATGGTGAGAAATAGAAAACAGAAAGTGCTAGAAATATCCAGTCAGTCCGGATTGAAGAGTGAAACGGTAAAAGTTGAATACCTTTCATCAGAAGCAGAAAAGTGAAACTTTCAGGTCAATGATCCTTCATCAGAACAGGAGTCAGTTTGCAACCTGTTGCTTTGCTCTTCCACTGCTATTAACCATTCCCTCTCATGTCACATCCCCATGAATCTCCAGGAGATGCAACTCACCTTTATCCCTTCCCACCATCCACAGATCCAAGCACCCCTTCCAGGTGAAGCAGCAATTCACCTGCACTTCTTCCAGTTTAGTGCATTTCCTTGGTTTCTTAAGGTGTGGTCTTCTTCACATTGAAGAAACCAAATGCAGATTGGTCACTATTCTGCAGAACATCTCCATTCAATACGCAAGGATAACCCAGAGCTTTCAATTGTCTATGACTTCAGTTCTCCATCCCAGTCCCACTCTGATACTCTGTCTTTGTCCTCCAACACCAATGTAACTAAGTTCAAAAAATAGCATCTAATTTTCAATCTAGTTTGCAGTAGTTGGGATTCAATATTTGCCATTTTCCTGTTTAATCCCCATGAATCCCTCAATGTCAGGCATTATGGGGAGAAGGCAGGAGAATGGGGTTAGGAAGGAGAGATAGATCAGACATGATTGTATGGCAAAGTAGACTTGATGGACTGAATGCCCTAAATCTGCTCCTATTACTTATGAACATAACCAGAAATCCACCCACCCCTGATGTGAATGAACACAGTGTCAGGGCTTCTACAGCCCCCTCTCTTTCCTTTCACTTTTCTGGTAACTGCTGCATTATGTACCTCACAATTTCAGTATGTTTAATTTTTTTCCTCTCTCTAACTATCCTCATTCTCCACTAACTAGATAGAGACGAAAGCATTTTCCAATTAGACATACTTGGTTTATTTCTTATCATAGGCATTCCCATTGTGCTCCATGTCTCTACAATTTCAAACATAGTTGTTTTCTCGCTTCATGAGTTTTAAAGTAGAGTCATTGATCTGAAGTATTGGCTATATTTCTCTGCCTACAGCTGATACCTGTACTGGTATCAGTATTGGTTTAATATTGGTATTCAATATAGTTCATCGGGAGCTTTCAACTGCCTGGTACTTCATTTCTCCATCTCAGTCCCACTCTGATGGCTCTAGCTTTGGTCTCCAACATTGTTCCAACAGGACCAGTGGCGCTATGGTGGCTTGGGGCACGCACCATTCGCAAAACGCCAAAAAACTACTGAAAATCCAAACCGGACAGATTTAAAAATACTCACCGGCAGACGTTCAGTAGTCGCGTAAGTGACGTCATCAGAATGCGACCCCGGTACTGTTAAAATGCCCAGTAGGCACTCGCCAAAACCACAGAGGAAACATCAAACAGAAGTTATTGAAGGCCCCGAAGAAGCGTCAACCTCGATTATGGCACATCCCCGAGAGGAAGCAGCAAGGCAACCTCCGGGTTTGGAGGACATCCGTTCACTAATGTGTCAGGAACTTTCGGCTGTGAAGGTAGAAATTTTGGCTGTGAACGTAGAAATCTGTGGCAAGATTGATAAGATTGATGCCCGTGTAGAGGAGGTGAATTCCGACCTGAAAGGGGAAATCCACAGGCTTGAAACCGATATCAGCCATAAGTTGGAACCTATTCTTGCTACTTCAAAAACACAAAGCGAGGCTATTCGGGAATTGGAAACTACTGCGGCTTTAAATGTCGAGATAACACACAGGCTGACGGCTGAGGTGGAATGTATCTCCGGGTTGCTAGCTAAAGTAACAGGAACATTTCTTGATTTGGAAGGGCGCTCTAAACGTCAGAACCTAAGGATTGTTGGAGTGAAAGAAGGCAATGAACATGGTCAAAATCTTCAAGATTTTACGGCTCAACTACTTCAAGATGTACTCTCTTTAGGTGAAAAACATAGATTTGACTGGGCTCACAGAGCTATGAGAGCTCGGTCAGACAGCACAGCTCCATCAAGACATTTGATCCTGAGGGTGCACCACTGCCATGTTCTAGAGGACATTCTGCAGAAAGTTGCCAACAATAGAAACCTAACTTTTCAAGATGAAAACATACGAATCTTCAGAGACTTTCCTGCCGAAATCGTTAAGAAAAGAGCACTCTTCTCCAAGTCAAGAGCTATTCTGAGGGACATACCATACCTCCGATTTGGCCTATTATATCCTGCCAAATTGCGAGTTACTTAAAAAGAGACTGAATCTTTTTTACCGATCCTGATAAAGCATTCAAGTTTGCCCAAGATACTGCGGGATCTGTCAAGGGATAAGTAATTGCTCTACTGAGTTTATACCATGATGATATTCAAGAGGGTTATACTGTGTTTATAAAGAATATGTTGTTATAAATTTACTGACTTAGAGTCGGTTAATATGTCAAAACAGAGAACTTGAGAAATAGAGAGAGAGAGAGGGAGGAGAGGGGGAGAGGGGGAGGGAGGGAGAGAGAGAGGGAGAGGGGGAGAGGGAGGGAGAGGGAGGGAGGGAGGGAGAGAGGGAGAGAGGGAGAGAGGGAGAGAGGGAGAGAGGGAGAGAGGGAGAGAGGGAGAGAGGGAGAGAGGGAGAGAGGGAGAGAGGGAGAGAGGGAGAGAGGGAGAGAGGGAGGGAGGGAGGGAGAGAGAGAGAGAATCAATGCGGGAAAAAGTTTGAGAACATTTTGGAAAGTTTTGGGACAGAGGGAAGGGAAGAGGGAGAGAGGGAGGGGTGGAAAAAGGGAGAGAGGGAGATGGAGAGAGAGAGGGGGAGAGAGAGAACGATTGTGTGAGATAGGTTGGGAAAGTGTTGGAAAGTTTTGAGAAAGTTTTGGAAAGTCTTGGAAAGTTTTGGAAAGTCTTGGAATTCTCTGCCACAGAAGGTAGTTGAGGCCAGTTCATTGGCTATATTTAAGAGGGCGTTAGATGTGGCACTTGTGGCTAAAGGGATCAGGGGGTATGGAGAGAAGGCAGGTACGGGATACTGAGTTGGATGATCAGCCATGATCATATTGAATGGCGGTGCAGGCTCGAAGGGCCGAATGGCCTACTCCTGCACCTATTTTCTATGTTTCTATGTTTCTATGTTTAGAGAATGTTTTGGAGAGCTTGAGAGAGGGAAGGAGAGGGAGGGAGAGAGAGGGAGAAAATGAATGTGAGAAACTGTGTTTGTAATCAATAAGTTGTTATAAATTCACTGACTTAGAGTCGGTTAATACGTCAAAACATTATTAATAGAAAATTAACTAATAAGTGCAGTATATTAGTTAAACCTCAATATTCAACTAGTTAATTAGAGCAAATCAAGATACTTTATTTTTCACTTAAATTTTTTGTGATTTTTAAGAGATATTTTCAAAACAGTGCAACACCATCACCATAAATAAAACAAAGTAAGAAAAATAGCAATCAAAATAAGAAAATAAGTAGATGGGAATGGAAAAAAAATGGAAAGTAAATAAATAAAAAAAATTGGAATAAGACCGTGTGGTTCACTTACCAAATTAAAAAAAGAAAAAAACATTACATTGATTAGTTATCTGGAGATAATTCAACATTCATACAAACATACGATCTAGTTCTATATAATGCAATCTTCCCATATCTAGCTCGGCATTTATCTAATTGGTGTCATGGCTCAAATAAACAGTCCATTTTTCCCGGATCTTCTCAAATGAATTCTCCTTGACTCTCAAGGAATATGTCAGTTTCTCCATATTAAAGATCTCACACAATTTCTAACCACTCTTCCTGTTTTGGACTTTTTTTCATTAAGCCACTGCCTGGTAATGGCCTTCTTACTTGCTGCAAGCAAAGCTTTAATCAAATATGTATCTTCTATTTTTACACTATCTTTAATATGCCCCAGATACATCACAGGGCAGTTATTTGGGATTTTATAACCCAAGATATTATTTACAGCTGCATTAACATTTTCCCAGTATGGCCTTATCTTTGCACAGTTCCAGAAAATGTGCGAGTGGTCTGCCTCCGTGCTCCCACAGCCTCCAACAGTGTTGTTGGACAGCAAGTTGTCTGCTTTTTATTTTGGGTGTTATAAAAAGGCGAGATAGATTCTTCCAGCAAAGTTCTCTCCATACTCGTGAACTTGTGGATGAACATTGTGTTTCACACATTTGATACCATTCTTCTTCTGTTATTTGAATCTTTAATTCTGCTTCCCATTTTGTTTTTATGTAGAGCGTTGATTCTCCCCCGCTTTCCTCCAGAGTTTGGCAGAAAGCAGAGATGACCCGAAACCCCTTCTGTTTGTTTGCATCCACAATCACCCTGATCACATTATTTGAAGTTTCATCTAGTTCTGGCCTTATCACTTTTATAAAGTAGTCTCTTAATTGCAAGTATCTAAAAAAATCTTTGTTTTCGAGACCATACTTTGACTTTAAAACTTGGAAGCTCATAAACTCGCCATTTTCTGAAACTGTATACATTGCCGTTATGCCTTTTTGTGCCCATTCTTTGAATTTTGAATCATACACCCCTGGCTTAAACTTTGAGTCATATGCAAACCACTTCAATGCGTGAACCCCTCTTTTTAATTTGTATTTTTCCACTATAACATTCCATATTTCTAACATAAATGCTACTATTGGATCCATAGCATGTCTCAAAGCCCCTCTCAGATATTTGTCTCCCACAAAAATCTGGGTCTGGTAACCCTGTATCTCCCTTTCCATTTCTTTCCATCGAGATTCATAATCAGGTCTACACCAACAAGCCAGAGGTCTGAGGTGAGCTGCATAAAAGTATTTCTTCAGATTTGGTAAAGCCATTCCACCCTTTCTTTTCGGCATTTGAAGTGTTGTTAGTTTTATTCTTGGTTATTTGTTATTCCAAATGAATCTAGAGATAATTTTATCCCAGGCTATGAATTTATCTCGGGGAACATTAATTGGGAGAGATTGGAATAAATATAGTAGTTAAGATAGGATATTCATGTTTACCGTTTGTATTCTGGCACTGAAGTCTAGAGGAAGGGTCGACCACCTCTCAACATCCTTTTTGATGTTTTCTTCAATTTTGTTATAATTAGTTTCAAACAAGTTGGAAAGTGTTTTGGTTATAGTTACACCAAGATACTGCATCATTTTAGAGTTCCATTTCAGATTATATGCTTCTCTGATTTGTTGGGATGGAGAATAATTGAATTAAAGAATTTGTGTTTTTGTTATATTCAATTTATACCCTGAGTAGTATCCATATGTTTCAAATAGGTTCATTAGATTTAGGAAACATATATCTGGTCGTTCAAGAAAAATAATGATATCATCAGCGAAAAGACCAATTATATGTTCTTTCCCCCCTATTTTGACCCCCTGCAGGTCTTCTCTCTGCCTTATTGCTTGTGCTAAGGGTTCAATATACAAAACAAAGAGAGTAGGAGAAAGACAGCATCCTTGCCTTGTGCCCCTCTCTAACTGGGTCCTTTTTGGTATGTTTCCATTTATCTTAATCCTAGCTGTATGCTCCTGATATATTGTTTTAATACACCGAATTGCATCTTCATTGAAACCAAACCTCCTCAGTACTTCATATAAGAAACTAACCCAACTAACACTATCAAGATACTTAATTTCATGGGAATGTTGATTCCCTGACAGATTTAAAAATTTTGGACATATTTAAGGTATGTTCTGTTTAATTTTTATTAACTCCTTAAGGTGCGGAGTTACTTAATATTATCTATCTTACGGAAGTTTTCACTAATCCAACCACCGTTGGGTGGTATTCACCAGCAGCATTTCTATATGCTGTTATTTCCGTTGTTTTTCTTTTTCACTTTCTATTTTCTTTACTAAATATCTTATCTGTCTTTACTGATGCCCATTTTTCTTGGCGATAACTCTGGGGAATAGGGGCAAAGGGGATAGGGCTCACCCACCCAGCAATTAAAGGAAATATTTCAAATAATGTGTTGGACCATTTAAATCAAAAGAGACCATGTAAGCTTTAACATGCAAGATGATGTAGTTAGGAAAATAGGAGGAATTACATTTAGTAGTTGGAATGTTAGGGGCGTAAATGAGCCAATTAAAAGGGGCAAAGTATTAGCCTACTTAAAATCTATTAATACTGACATAATATTTCTTCAGGAGACGCATCTCAAAAATGGAGCTCACAAAAGGCTGAAGGGTAGCTGGATTGGTCAATTATATCATTCTACATTTTCTTCCAAAGCACGAGGAACAGCAATTCTAATTCGTAAAGGTACACCATTCAAACACAAATCCACTAAAGCTGATAAGGAAGGTCGATACATTATAATATACGGGGAATTGTATACAACTCCATTGACTATGGTGAATATTTATGCTCCTAATTCCGATACTCCCCAATTTTTTAATAAAATATTTAATATAATTTCAGACTCTTGTTAGCAGAATTTGATAATTGGAGGAGGTTTTAAATTGTGGATTAGATCAATACTTGGATAAATCTTCACGTCAAAAGAAAAGTACTTCAAAATCAAAATCAAATGAACTTTTAAACACTTATATAAATAATACAAACATAACTGACGTATGGAGGATTGTCTGGAAGAGAATACTCTTTTTATTCAGGTGTTCATAAAATGTATACACAAATTGACTATTTCCTCGTAGATGCAAAACCTATCCCTTTTACCTATAACCCAAAATATCACATGATTATTATTTCGGACCATTGTCCTCTCACCTTTTCAGTAAAATTGGAAGGAATGTATAATAAATAATCATTTTGGAGATTCAACCCACAAATACTAGCTGAGGCAAGTTGTTGTGACAATTTGAAGCTACAGATGAAACCATTTTTTGAGAAAAATGACACCCCCGGTATTTCTCCATCTTTGCTGTGGGAATCTTTTGAAGCCTATGTTAGAGGCTCTATTATTGCATACCAAGCTTTTCAAAACAAGAAAAATAAGACTGAACAATTGGAATTAGAAAAACAGATAAATCAGTTAGACCTAGAAAACACGGCTGACCCAAACATAATAAGATAGCTGCATTAAATTTTATATTAAATCAGATTCTCGCTGCAAAAATTATTATGGTATTTCATTATACTAAGCAAAAAAAAATTGAATTTGGTGATAAACCACACAAGCTACTAGCACATCAACTCCGCGAATTAGAGAATAACCGTACAATACACAAAATTAAATCTGAAAAAGGAGATCTGATTACATTGCCTAAAGATATTAATGAAAGATTCTTACAATTCTACCAAACACTATACTCATCAAAAACAACAGCCAATCCTGCAAAGATGAAGTGTTTTCTTGAGAATTGCAATCTCCCATTCCTTAATGAGGAGGAACGGGATGAATTAGGAGCAGAGATAACAACAAAAGACATCATAGAGACTATTAAATCATTGAAAAGTGGAAAAATGCCTGACCCGGACGGGTTTAGTAACTCATTTTATTAAAAATGTAATGACTTAATTTCTCCATGCTTACAAGCCCTTTGTATTCAAGCATTTAAAGAACAGACTTTACCACAAACTTTTGCTGAATCAACTATTACATTAATTCCAAAAAAAGATAAAAATCTAGAGGAGCCTGGATCCCATAGGACAATAGTCCTTTTAAATACAGATCAGAAGATACTAGTTAAGACTTTGGCTCCTAGATTAAGCTTGGTTATCGACTTCTGGTGGCGCTATGGAGTAAGTGGAACTCGCGCCAACCAGCTCCACAAAAATTGATTAAAAAACAGGGAACAATGGGGTGATTTAAAGTCACTCACTAGAGGAGAACGGCTGAGAATGGCACCGGCAGCTTTACAAAGGTGCGTGATGTCATCAGGCACGCGACTTTACCAACGGTATGTCGATTCAACGTACCCCCCCCCCCCCCCCCCAAAGAGAAAAAATTTGTACCGAAAAAAGAAGTAGGCCAACTGGAGCCTCGGCCTCGAGTTTGACAGCCTCCCAGGAAGACATCTCAATGAGGAAATCCGAGATGGAAGACCTTAAAACTACCATTATGGGTGAGCTGAAAAAAATGAAAAAGGAGTATAAAGAAGATTTAAAGATACTTAGAGCAGATATCCAACTGTTTAAAGAACAAGTAAAAGATGAATTGAAAAAATAAGTTATAATCACTGTAAAGACTATGATTGATGACTGGAAACAAGGGTGGATGCTGCTCTGCAAAAATAGATGGATGATGTAAATCTTAAAGTCGGTGGGATGGAGTCGGTGGTTGATTTCAAGCTGGAACTTATTTTAAGGTCACTTAATCAACAACACGAGGCAATAAAGGAACTGACTAGTATTGCCGATTCAAGTGCTAAGGCGAATGAGAAACTTCTCTCCGAGAACAAACGTTTATCAGAATTATTAAACAAAATAACTGAGAAATGTATTGACTTCGAGGGACGTCAAAGGCGCCAGAACTTGCGTATTGTTGGAGTGCGTGAAGTCAGAGAGGGAGATCAAAATCCTCGAGAATTTGCTGCAAAACATCTAAAAAATGTATTGAATTTGGATCAAGACCCCTGCTTGGCCGAGCGCACAGGGCACTGAGACGACTCCCAAAGAAGGGCTCACCCCCAAGACAACTGATTGTGAAAGTGCTTTATGATCACGTCTTGGAAGATATGATGAAGATAATAATTCATAAGAAAAATCTTAACTACGATGCAGATAAGATCAGCATATTCAGAGATTATGCGGAAGTGGCCAAGAGAAGAGATTTATTTACTGAAACAAGAAGCATCCTTAAGAATATAAGGGGTCTGAGATGTGGCCTGATGTATCCTGCTACACTAAGAGTAAGCTATGATAATAAAGAGCATCACTTCATCAAGCATACAGAAGCACTTGAATTTGCTCGTACTATCGAGAAGAAGCTGGAAGAGGAAGAAGCAGTGGAAGAAGAAGAAGAAGATGCAGATGAAGAATAGTGAACTTGAACTATACTTAACACTTAACTGATGGTGCTGATTATCCAGAGAGAAGGAGGAAGAATAACGGACTTTTAAAATCACTGGTTAAGGATGGTTTATGGATTACTAATAAAAAAACTAACATATAATAGAAATAGCTTAACTATCACCTAAATTGCATGTCACTCCTCTTAAAATAGTTAAAATTGACAGTAGTAGTCAAAATTATCAAGCATTAATAAGCATTTAAATTTAACACCCCTCCCCTATATATATATAGCCCTTAAGGCATATATGGAGCTGGAACTAAAAAATTTTTTTTTTTAAATAACGGAAGTCAGTAGATTAATAGCCACGTTAGTGTGGCTTATACTAACCACACTAAATTTAGTTGTAGTCACCCTTTTTTTCTGCACATCACTAACACCACTAATATTTTTTATTTTTATTTTTATTTTGTTTCTTATATTTTATATAATGTACTATATCATTTTAGTTATGATTGGTATTATACAGTTGGTTTGAAGAGATATGTATGTAAGATAAAGTTATTAGTATTAAAACTCATCGATCAGAAACATGGGTGTGAGATTGGGATGGATATGCTGAGACATCTACTCCATTATAATCCACCTTAATAATAAAATGCAAGACATTAATACGAAAACTGGGGGTGATGGAATCACCTTCTGCAGTTGGAACGTAAAGGGTATTACCAAACCAATTAAAAGAGGTAAGGTTTTGGCTGAGTTAAATAGAATTAAAACAGACGTAATTTTTATTCAAGAGACACACCTTAAAAAGGATGCGCAATATAGACTAACAGCAAAATGGATTTCTAAAGTGTTTCATTCTTCATTTACACATAAGTCTAGAGGGGTTGCAATACTTATTCGTAAAGGCATCCCATTTAAACATAGCTCAACAATAGATGATACTGAGGGTAGATACATAATTGTTACGGGTGAATTATATTCAAAGAAAGTCATTCTTATAAACATATATGGACCCAACTTTGATAATCCGTTGTTTTTTAGGAAAATATTTAATACTATTCCTATAGTTACACAACATAATCTAATAATCGGGGGTGATTTAAACTGTACTTTAGATAATTATCTAGATAGATCATCAACTAAAAGGAAAGCTATATCTAAATCAAGCGAACTCATAAATTATTTTATTAGTACCGCAAATGTCAAGGATGTTTGGAGAACTGATAATCCCTCTGGTCGGGAATACTCATTTTACTCTATGGTATTCGGAACCTATTCAAGGATAGATTATTTTTTAATAGATTCAAAGTTAATTCCATTCACGTATGACTCAAAATATCATAATATTATTATTTTGGATCATGCCCCATTAACATTTAAGATTAACTAAAAGGGTATAACTAATAAATACTCTCAATGGAGACTCAACCCTCAAATATCAAATGATAAGGCTTGTTATGATTATCTGGTTAAACAGATTAAACTGTTCTTTGAGACTAATGATAAACCTGGAATTTCTTCGTCACTTCTTTGGGACACATTTAAAGCCTTTATCCGTGGTGCTATAATATCTGCGCAAGCACACCTTAATAAGGAAAACCGAAAGATTCAACAAAAGTTGGAAAATGAAATAAAGCAATTAGATATTGAAAATGCAATATGCCCATCTCGGGTGATATATAATAAAATTGCAACATTAAAATATAAGCTAAATGAGATATATTTAAATTATGCTATTAAACTTTTCCAACAGACTAAACAAGTATACTTTGAATTCGGGGATAAACCACAAAAACTTTTGTCACGCCAACTTAGAAAATTAGATGAAGAAAAAATGATACATAAAATCAGATCTGAACAAGGAGAAATACTAACTTTACCAAAATATATTAATGACAGATTTCTGCATTACTATCAAAAACTTTATTCAGGTCAATCTGGTCAATCTGATGGAATGGAAACATTCCTACATGAATGTCATATTAAAGGTTTGGATCAGGAAGGAAGAGACTTGTTAGATGCTGAAATATCAGTAAAAGATATTGAGGAATCAATCAGATCATTGAAAAATGGAAAAGCTGCTGGCCCCGACGGTTTAGGTGTTGAATTTTATAAGATGTTTCACGATTTGATTTCCCCACGTTTACAAACAATATATAAATATGCCTACGAACAAGGAATGTTACCAGAAACTTAGAAACATAGAAACATAGAAACATAGAAAATAGGTGCAGGAGTAGGCCATTCGGCCCTTCGAGCCTGCACCGCCATTCAATGTGATCATGGCTGATCATCCAACTCAGTATCCCGTACCTGCCTTCTCTCCATACCCCCTGATCCCTTTAGCCACAAGTGCCACATCTAACGCCCTCTTAAATATAGCCAATGAACTGGCCTCAACTACCTTCTGTGGCAGAGAATTCCAGAGACTCACCACTCTCTGTGTAAAGAATGTTTTCCTCATTTCGGTCCTAAAGGAATTCCCCCTTATCCTTAGACTGTGACCCCTTGTTCTGGACTCCCCCAACATCGGGAACAATCTTCCAGCATCTAGCTTGTCCAACCCCTTAAGAATTTTGTAGGTTTCTATAAGATCCCCCCTCAATCTTCTAAATTCCATCGAGTACAAACCGAGTCTATCCAATCTTTCCTCATATGAAAGTCCTGACATCCCAGGAATCAGTCTGGTGAATCTTCTCTGTACCCCCTCTATGGCAAGGATGTCTTTCCTCAGATTTGGAGACCAAAACTGTACGCAGTACTCCAGGTGTGGCCTCACCAAAACCCTGTACAACTGCAGTAGAACCTCCCTGCTCCTATACTCAAATCCTTTCGCTATGAATGCTAACATACCATTTGCTTTCTTCACTGCCTGCTGCACCTGCATGCCTACTTTCAATGACTGGTGTACCATGACACCCAGGTCTCGTTGCATCTCCCCCTTACCTAATCTGCCACCATTCAGATAATAGTCTACCCTCATGTTTTTGCCACCAAAGTGGATAACCTCACATTTATCCACATTGTACTGCATCTGCCATGCATCTGCCCATTCACTCAGCCTATCCAAATCACCCTGCAGCCTCCAAGCATCCTCCTCACACCTAACTATACCCCCCAGCTTGGTATCATCTGCAAATTTGGAGATGTTGCATTGAATTCCCTCGTCCAAATCATTAATATATATTGTAAATAGCTGGGGTCCCAGCACTGAGCCTTGCGGCACCCCACTAGTCACTGCCTGCCATTCTGAAAAGGACCCGTTTACTCCTACCCTTTGCCTCCTGTCTGCTAGCCAGTTCTCTATCCACATCAATACTGAACCCCCAATACCGTGTGCTTTAAGTTTGTATGCTAATCTCTTATGCGGGACCTTGTCGAAAGCCTTCTGAAAGTCTAGATATAACACATCCACTGGTTCTCCCTTATCCACTCTACTAGTTACATCCTCGAAAAATTCTATCAGATTTGTCAGACATGATTTACCTTTCGTAAATCCATGCTGACTTTGTCCAATGATTTCACCACTTTCCAAATGCGCTGCTATCCCATCTTTAATAACTGACTCTAGCAGTTTCCCCACTACCGATGTTAGACTAACTGGTCTGTAATTCCCCGCTTTCTCTCTCCCTCCTTTTTTAAAAAGTGGGGTTACATTAGCTACCCTCCAATCCTCAGGAACTACTCCAGAATCTAAGGAATTTTGAAAAATTATCACTAATGCATCCACTATTTCTGTGGCTACCTCCTTGAGTACTCTGGGATGCAGACTATCTGGCCCTGGGGTTTTATCGGCCTTCAATCCGTTCAATTTACCCAACACCACCTCCCGGCTAACCTGGATTTCACTCAGTTCCTCCATCTTATTTGACCCCCGTTCCACTGCTATTTCCGGCAGATTATTTATGTCTTCCTTAGTGAAGACAGAACCAAAGTAGTTATTCAATTGGTCTGCCATGTCCTTGTTCCCCATGATCAATTCACCTGTTTCTGACTGCAAGGGACCAACATTTGTTTTAACTAGTCTCTTTCTCTTTACATATCTATAAAAACTTTTGCAGTCAGTTTTTATGTTCCCTGCCAGTTTCCTTTCATAATCTATTTTCCCTTTCCTAATTAAGCCCTTTGTCCTCCTCTGCTGGATTCTGAATTTCTCCCAGTCCTCCGGTAGGCTGCTTTTTCTGGCAAATTTGTATGCCTCATCTTTTGTTTTTATACTATCCCTGATTTCCCTTGTTATCCATGGATGCACCACCTTCCCCGATTTATTCTTTTGCCAAACTGGTGTGAACAACTTTTGTACTTCATCCATGCAGTCTTTAAATACCTTCCATTGTACATCCACTGTCAACCCTTTAAGAATCACCTGCCAGTCTATCTTGGCCAATTCACATCTCATACCTTCAAAGTTACCTTTGTTCAAGTTCAGAACCCTTGTTTCTGACTTAATTTTGTCACTCTCGATCCTAATGAAGAACTCAACCATATTATGGTCACTCTTGCCCAAGGGGCCACGCACAACAAGACTGCTAACTAACCCTTCCTCATTACTCAATACCCAGTCTAGAATAGCCTGCTCTCTCGTTGGTTCCTCCACATGTTGGTTGAGAAAACTATCCCGCATACATTCCAGGAAATCCTCTTCCTCAGCACCCCTGCCAATTTGATTCACCCAATCTACATGCAGATTGAAGTCACCCATTATAACCGTGTTACCCTTGTTGCACGCATTTCTAATTTCCTGTTTGATGCCATCCCCAACTCCAATACTACTGTTAGGTGGCCTGTACACAGTTCCCACTAGCGTTTTCTGCCCCTTAGAGTTTCGCAGCTCTACCCATATCGATTCCACATCCTCCACGCTAATGTCCTTCCTTTCTATTGCATTAATCTCCTCTCTCACCAGCAACGCTACCCCACCTCCTTTTCCTTTTCGTCTATCCCTCCTGAATATTGAATATCCCTGGATGTTCAGCTCCCAGCCTTGGTCATCCTGGAGCCAAGTCTCCGTGATTCCAACTATAGCATAGTCATTAATCGCTATCTGCACCTTCAACTCATCCACCTTATTACGAATGCTCCTCGCATTGAGACACAAAGCCTTCAGGCTTGTTTTTACAACACTCTTACTCCTTATACAATTATGTTGACAAGTGGCCCCTTTCACATCGATCCCTATTACACTTGGCCATACTCTCCTATCCCTTTGTGAGCTTTCTTCCCCGTTAATTCTGGGGTCATTAACCATCGCTTTACTCTCTTTCCCTCTAACTCCGTCCTCGACTATCCCATTTGATACCCCACCCCCCTTATTCAGTTTAAAACCATCCGTGTAGCAGTGGCAAACCTGCCGGCCAGAATGCTGGTCCCCCACCTGTTAAGATGCAATCCGTCCCTTTTGTACAGTTCCCCCTTACTATAAAAAAAATCCCAGTGATCTAAGAATCTAAATCCCTGCCCCCTGCACCAGTTCCTCAGCCACACATTCAGGTCCCATATCTCCCTGTTCCTGCTCTCGCCAGCACGAGGAACTGGAAGCAAACCGGAGATAACAACCCTGGAAGTCCTGCTTTTCAGCATTTTTCCGAGCTCTCTGAAGTCCCGCTGCAAACAATTCATCTCCTTCTTTCCAACATCATTTGTGCCAACATGCACGACCACTTCCGGCTGGTCACCTTCGCCCTTGAGGATTGTCTGCACTCTGTCCGTAACATCCTGGATCCTGGCACCAGGAAGGCAGCACACCATCCTGGAATCCCGTCTGTTGCCGCAAAAACCCCTGTCCGTACCTCTCACAATGGAGTCTCCAACTACAATGGCGTTGCCCGACTTTGGCCTCTGTGGGTTTGGCTCATCAGCCCTTTTTGTTTGGCAAGCCAGTCCGCCGCTCAGTGGGATACCGTCTTCTGTCCCGGCAGCTTCCACGTGGGTGAACCTGTTCACAAGAGGTACAACACCCGGGGACCTTTGCATCCCATGTTTTCCTCCCTTTCTCACCGTCACCCACCTTCTCTCTTCTAGTGCCTCCACAATGACACTCATTCCTAAAGCAGATAAGGGTCTGGAAGACCCAGGATCATATAGAACAATTGCTCTTCTAAATACAGATAAAAAAATATTAACTAAAATCTTATCTCAAAGGTTAAGTTTAGTGATTAATAAATTAATACATCATGATCAAACAGGCTTTATTCCCAAATGTTACTCTACTTATAACTTGGGACGTCTATTCAATATCATATATTCAAAAAGAATTAATGATATTGAATTAGCTATCATATGCCTTGATGCGGAAAAAGCATTTGATCTGGTTGAATGGCCTTATTTATTTAAGATAATACAGAAATTTCAATTGGGGGACAGATTTTGTAAATGTAATATTCTAACCCAACAGCAAGAATATTAACAAATCAAATGTTATCAGCCAAATGTAATCTCTTTTGGGGTTGTAGACAAGGATGTCCGTTATCACCTTTATTATTTTCTCTTGCAATAGAACTATTAGCCGAAAGGATTAGATCAGAACCAGAAATATATGGATATAATACCTATACCACAACGAATAAAATATCTTTATATGCAGATGACGTCTTAATATATATTACAAAACCAGAGATTAATATTCCTAATTTACTTAATGTTATAACTGAATTTAGTACATTCTCAGGATATAGAATTAATTGGAATAAAAGTGAAATTATGCCTATAACTGGAATAAAATCAAATATACTACAAAAATTTCCATTTAAAATAGTTACGGACAAAATTAAATATCTAGGGATTAATGTATCTAAACCTTACAATTCTCTATTCAAATCAAATTATCCCCAATTATTGAATAAACTAAAAATTAATATTCTATACTGGAAAACACTACCAATATCAATGATCGGCAGAATAAATGCCATAAAAATGATTTGTTTACCATAACTATTATATTTATTTCAAGCTATCCCTCTATACCTCCCTAAAACATTTATTTTTAAATGGATTCTATTATTAACAGCTTTATTTGGGATTAAAAAAGTCACAGAATAAGTAAAAAACATTTATGTAAATCTAAGATAAATGGAGGATTAGCATTACCTAATTTATTTATATTACTTCTGGGCGGTTCAGATTAAGAATATGAATTTTCGGTTGGTAAATATGGATCAGGAACCAGCTTGGCTAAAAATGGAAAATGAAGACTGTTTACCTTTCGATACAAGCTCGATTCTCCTTGCTCCAAGGGAGGTACAAAAAAAAATTTATAGGCAAAATCCTATAATCTATAGCAATAGACATATTTGGAAACAAATAGTTAAGACTCTACATTTGGATAATACGTCGCTTTGCTTACCAATTATGAATAATCTTTTATTTAAACCCTCTATATTGGATAAGGGGTTTAGACAATGGAAAAATTTAGGAATTATAAAGATAGAACACCTTTACAGGAAAGGGAAATTTCTCTCATTTCAAGAGTTAAAAGATATCTATGGATTGCACCCAAATAACTTGTTTAGGTATTTACAAATTAGAGATTATATCAAATAAAACATGCAAGATTATAAAAATAGAGAACCAGGATTATTGGATGAAGTGCTCAACAAGCACCCAAATACAGAAAAACTAATAGCGTACATATACAATACTCTTTTGGATATGGAATTTCCAACTACAGAATCATACCGACAAATATTGGAAATGAAACAGGTTTATCTATATTAAAAGACACTTGGGAAGAAAGTCTACAATGTATACACCGTTGTTCGTTAAATACCAGACATACCTTGATACAATTCAAAGTATTACATAGATTACATTATTCAAAAACAAAATTAAATATAATTTTTCCTAACATCTCCTCTATTTGCTATAAATGTCAGAACACAGAAGCTAATTTAACGCATAGTTTTGTAACATGTATAAAACTTAATAGTTACTGGACTGAAATTTCTTAAATAATTTCTGTAGTTCTTAAGATTAAATTGGATCCTGACCCAAAGCTAATAATATTAGGAGTTTCAGATTCAAATCTAATATTAACAGTAAATCAAAGAATCTACATTTAGAAAAAATAAGGCTTGTTTTGTCTGACAAATCAGATCAATTTTCCAAAATATGGTCTCCTTTCATTGAATTTCTTCAACAACAGAATGGCTGAAAACAAATTCAAAACTGACGCTAGGGTTGGGTGAGCGGGTGTAAGGAATGGTAGTGGGATATATCTCCGCTTTTTTTTTTAACTTCTTCATCAGTTCAGGGGTCTTTCTTCTTTCTTTTTCATATCTTTTTCGAAATTATTTAGTTCTTTTTCCTTTCTTCTTCCTTTCCCTCTTTCCTTTTTTCTTTTTTCCGATTCACTTATTAGTTTATAAAATGTTAAAACTGTACGAAAATTGTACAATTGTTATGTCGATTACTTTCTCCTTGTACAATTGCTTCTAAAAAATTAATATTAAAAAGAAAAATTAAGTTAAAAAAAATCAGATAGGAATTAATACATTCTTAAATGACTGTAATCTAATAGGATTGGATGTAGATGATACAAAACTATTAAATGCTGAATTAACAGTTAAAGAAATTGAGGATTCTATTATATCATTAAAAAACGGGAAAACTCCAGGGCCAGATGGTATTGGTTCGGAATTTTATAAATCATACACGGATCTGATAACACCTTATTTGAAGACACTTTACGAATATATATATGCGCAACAGAGTTTACCAGAAACACTAAACGAATCCATTATAACACTCATACCAAAAATGGATAAAGACCTAGATGATCCGGGATCATATAGAGCTATTGCTCTCTTAAATACGGATCAAAAGATATTAACTAAAATATTAGCTAAAAGATTAAGTGTAGTGATTAATAAAATAATACACCCGGATCAAACAGGATTTATACCTAAACGATACTCATCATATAACTTGAGACGATTGTTTAATATTATATACTCGAAAAGGAGTTATAATAAAGACTTAGTAATAATATCGTTAGATGCAGAGAAAGCTTTTGACCAAGTTGAATGGCCATATTTATTTGCGGTTATGGAAAAGTTACATTTGGGAGACAAGTTTATAAAATGGATCAAATTACTATATACAAATCCAACTGCTAAAATCTTAACTAACCAAATGATATCTACCAAATTTAATTTATTTCGAGGATGCAGACAAGGTTGTCCCCTATCACCATTATTATTTGCGTTGGCTATAGAACCATTAGCCATTCGGGTAAGATTACACCCCGAAATTTTTGGATATGAAACTAACGAAACAAGAAATAAAATTTCTCTATATGCAGATGACGTATTATTATATATTAAAAAACCTGAAATTAGCATACCTAATTTATTGAATTTAATAACTCAATTCGGCTTGTTTTCTGGATACAGAATCAATTGGAATAAAAGTGAATTTATGCCATTAACACAAGATAATTTAACTACATTAAAACAATTTCCTTTTAAGATTGTTAATGAACAGATTAAGTATTTAGGAATTCACGTTACAAAAAAATATGATTCTTTATTTAAATATAATTTTTTACCTATACTAAATAAATTATCTAAGAATATTCTATATTGGAGAACACTACCTATCTCAATGATAGGTAGAATTAATGCGATAAAAATGATTTTTCTCCCACAATTATTATATTTATTTCAAATGATCCCGATATATCTTTCTAAGAATTTTTTTAAAAAGGTTGACTCTATAGTCACTAATTTTGTTTGGGACTATAAAAGCCATAGAATAAATAAAAAATATTTATGTAAATCGAAAATTAATGGAGGTTTAACATTACCTAATTTTATATATTATTACTGGTCAGTTAGTATTAAGAATATGAACTTTTGGTGGGTTGAACTGGATGAAAATCCAAACTGGTTACTTATGGAAAAGGAAGACTGTTTACCGTATGAAATCAGTTCCATATTATTTTCTAAAATTAAAATATTTAAGAAAATTTATCGTGAAAACCCAATAATTAATAGTGAAATTAATATTTGGAGACAGTTAAAAAGAACGTTAAAACTAGAAGATATCCCATTAGTTCTTCCCATTGTTAATAATGTAAGTTTTAAACCATCCCTGGAAAATTTAGGATTCTTACAATGGAAAAATAAAGGAATTAATAAGATCAGTGACCTTTACAGGGACAATCTGTATCTTTCATTTAAAGAAATACAGGAAATATATGGACTACACTCTAAACACTACTTCAGATATCTACAAATAACTGACTACATTAAAACAACTGCACAGGAATATAAAAAGAGAAAGACGGGAATTCTAGATGAATGCTTAAATAAACACCCAACCACGGAAAAATTAATATCATACATTTATAATATTTTATTAGAAAATGAAATACCCAATACGGAAAAGTACAGACAACTATGGGAAAATGAAATAGGTGAAACAATCGAACCCGATATCTGGGATGAAAGTTTACGATATATACATAATTGTTCATTAAATTCTAGACACTCTCTGATACAATTCAAAGTTTTACATAGATTGCATTTTTCAAAATCTAAATTACATAGAATGTTTTCTAATGTATCTCCTATATGTGACAAATGCCAATACCCAGAAGCTAATTTAACACATTCTTTTACAACTTGTATAAAAATTACGAATTTTTGGTTGGAAATATTTAAGGTAATCTCGAATGTTGTAAATAAGAATCTAGTTCCAGACTCAAAATTAATAATATTGGGAATATTAGAAAGGGATCAATTACTCACGACAGCACAAAGAACTTTCATAGATTATAGTTTAATAATTGGTAAAAAATTAATTTTACAATTTTGGAAAGGCCCCATACCCCCTACAATCAAATTGTGGATTTCAGGAATGGCTGAGACTTTACACTTGGAAAGAATAAGACTTGCACTTTTAGGCAAGTTAGACCAATTTAATCTGATTTGGTCTCCATTCCTTGAATATCTTAAGGGACCAATATGACTCGGTTTGTGGACCTGATCGAGACCTGAACGAAGGATTGAGCGAAGAATAATACATTATTGATCACGGATATATTATTATATAAATACTGTTTGTATAATATACCACTGTTATTTTATTTACTTTTCTCTTTTGGTTATTTTATAACTATTTTTATGTTAACCATTTTTCACACTTTCCTACTTTTCACTAAAAAAAAACTACAATAAAATGTTTAGAAGTATATATAAGAAAACATGGTAATTATTACCTATCTCTTTATCAAGAACGTTGTTTTTATATGTACTTATATTTGTACTTACACCTGTACTTATACTTCTAATAAAAATTATTCAATAAAAAAAAAAGTTTAAAAAAAGCATCTAATTTTCAATCTAGGCAAGTCTGCAGTAGTTGTGATTCAGTATCGAATTCAACTGTTCCGGAAAATCAGCCGCCCAGTTTGTTTCAGAACTGACCGTTTCAACTGAAAGGCCAGCCATCTGTGGCAGTAATTCAGTCATTTGCTCTCCCCAGGTGTTGCAGGATCTACAAGGTTTTTCAAAACATAATAACATACAAAATTAGGAACAGGAGTAGGCCATCTGGCCCTTCACACCTGTCTGCATTCATCAAGATCATGGTCAATCTGCTGCCTCTTTGCCATTTTCCTGTTGAATCCCCATGATTCCCTCAATGTCAGGCATTATGGGGAGAAGGCAGGAGAATGGGGTTAGGAAGGAGAGATAGATCAGACATGATTGCATGGCGGAGTAGACTTGATGGACCAAATGGACTAATTCTGCTCCTATCACTTATGAACATAACCAGAAATCCACCCGCCCTTGTTGTGAATGAATCCAGTGTTAGGGCTTCCAAAGCCCCCTCTCTTTCCTTTCACTTTTCTGGTAACTGCTGCATCCGCACCTCACAATTTCAGCATGTTTAATTTTTTTCCTCTCTCTAACCCTGTGGACTGGAGAGTAACTAATGTTATCCCACTTTTTAAGAAAGGTGGGAGAGAGAAAACAGGGAATTATAGACCAGTTAGCCTGACATTGGTGGTGGGGAAGATGCTGGAGTCAATTATAAAGGATGAGATAGCCACACATTTAGATAGCAGTAACAGGATCGGTCTAAGTCAGCATGGATTTATGAAGAGGCAATCATGCTTGAGTAATCTTCTAGAATTTTTTGAAGATATAACAAAGAAAATGGACAAGGGAGTGCCAGTGGATGTAGTGTACCTGGACTTTCAGAAAGCATTTGATAAGGTCCCACACAGGAGATTAGTGGGCAAAATTAGGGCACATGGTATTGGGGGTAGAGTGCTGATATGGATAGAGAAGTGGTTGGCTGACAGGAAACAAAGAGTAGGGTTAACATGTCCGTTTCAAAAAGGCAGGCAGTCACTAGTGGGGTACCGCAAGGCTCAGTGCTGGGACCGCAGCTATTTACAATATACATCAATGATTTGGATGAAGGGATTCAAAGTAACATTAGTAAATTTGCAGATGACACAAAGTTGGGTGGCAGTGTGAACTATGAGGAGGATGCTATGAGAGTGCAGGTTGACTTGGACAGGTTGGGGGAGAGGGCAGATGCATGGCAGATGAAGTTTAATGCAGATAAATGTGAGGTTATCCACTTTGGTAGCAAAAACAGGAAGGCAGATTACTATCTAAATGGCGTCACGTTGGGAAAAGGGGAAGTACAACGGGATCTGGGGGTCCTTGTACATCAGTCGATGAAAGTAAGCATGCAGGTACAGCAGGCAGTGAAGAAAGCGAATGGCATTTGGCCTTTATAACAAGGGGAATCGAATATAGGAGAAAAGAGGTCCTTCTGCAGTTGTACAAAGCCCTAATGAGACCCCACCTGGAGTATTGTGTACAGTTTTGGTCCCCTAATTTGAATAAGGACATTCTTGCTATTGAGGGAGTGCAGCGTAGGTTTACAAGGTTAATTCCCGGAATGGCGGGACTGTCATATGCTGAGAGAATGGAGCAACTGGGCTTGTACCCTCTGGAGTTTAGAAGGATGAGAGGGGATCTCATTGAAACATATAAGATTGTTAAGGGCTTGGACACACTAGAGGCAGGAAACATGTTCCCAATGTTGGGGGAGTCCAGAACCAAGGGCCACAGTTTGAGAATAAGGAGTAGGCCATTTTGAAGGGAGACGAGGAAACACTTGTTCTCACAGAAATTGGTGAGTCTGTGGAATTCTCTGCCTCAGAGGGCGGTAGACGCAGGTTCTCTGGATGCTTTCAAGAGAGAGCTAGATAGGGCTTTTAAACAATGTGGAGTCAGGGGGTATGGGGAGGAGGCAGGAACGGGGTACTGATTGGGAATGATCAGCCATGATCACATTGAATGGCGGTGCTGGCTCGAAGGGCCAAATGGCCTACTCCTGCACCTATTGTCTATTGTCTATTGTCTAACTATCCTCATTCTCAACTAACTAGATAGAGACGAAAGCATTTTCCAATTAGACATACTTGGTTTCTTCCTCATCATAGGCGTTCCCATTGTATTCCTTGTTTCTACAATTTCAAACAGAGTTGTTTTCTCGCTTCATGAGTTTTAAAGTAGAGTCATTGATCTGAAATGCTGGCTATGTTCCTCTGCCTACAGCTGATACCTGTACTGGTATCTGTATTGGTTTATTATTGGTATTCAATAAAGTTAATCGGGAGCTTTCAACTGCCTGGTACTTCATTTCTCCATCTCAGTCCCACTCTGATGGCTCTAGCTTTGGTCTCCAACATTGTTCAAACAAAGCCCTATATCAGTTCAAATAATAGCATATCATTTTCCATCTCAACAAGTTAGCAGTTGTTAAGATTCTCAGATCATATGATCATATTTAACTACACCATTAAATAGTTCAATCCTAAGGCAGAGTTGTAGGTAAAGTTGTATTGTCGTTGTGAGTTAACAAGTTCAACAATGTCAAAGATAGACACAAAACAACTGGAGTAACTCAGAGGATCAGGCAGCATCTATGGAGAAAAGGATTGGTGATATTTTGGGTCGAGACCCTTCTTCAGACTGTGAGTCAGGGGAGAGGGATACAAGAAGTGTGAAAAGGTACAGAATAAATCACAGCCAGCACCGATGACTCAAGAAAGGTGGAGCCCACAATGGTCCATTTTTGGCTGTCACAGGGCTTGATGGTACCGCAATACTTGTTTTGGATGGTACCACAATACTCTCAGCCTCTCCCGCCCCCACACACACACACACTAGTGTGTGGCCATTAAAATTGTACCATTACCCACATGCTGATGCCCAGGTCTCTCCCTCCCCAGGGTCGGGGAAAATAGGACCAGATTTGTTAGTTGAGTGGAAATCGTCCTTATTCCTGAAATGCGTCAAATGTCTCCCAAGTAGATTTAGCTCTTAAAATCAGATAAAACATGCTAATTTAAAGAGGGAGCAGGCAAAATACTTGTTTGACAGATTGTGTAAGGAACAAAAAAAGGATGCTGAAAGAAGAAAGTGCAAGTACACATTTCAGATTGGGAGCCCGCATTAGGACAATGTAAGGGATATTGTTGATTTAATTCACAAATCAGAAGCATGGGGTTACATTTAAAAACAATTTTGGCGATTCCAGACTGCCTTTCAATTACTCAGATGGTTGAACTTATGGAACACAGTTGCCATGGTTTTCTGCTTAAACTGATGAAATTTAAATTTAGTGTAAAAAGCAAACTGCTGGCGGAACGCAACGGGTCAGGCAGCATCTGTGGAGGGAAATAGACAGTCAGCATTTGAGACCCTTCCTTTGGACTGAAGGAGTGGAGGGGAGGTAGCCAATACAAGGTGGTGAGTGGAGCATTGTGGGGCAAAAGATGGCATGCAAGTGGATATTTAGTGAGATGTTCACTTTCGCTAAAGGGCCTGTCCCACTTGCATGCGATTGTATGCGTTTGACGCGACCAAACGGAAGCGGAGTTCGCGCTAAGTTCACGCTAAGTACACACACAGTTCATGCTAAGTTCGCGCGTGATGTCATTTGTGTCATACTTACCAATCAGCTGGGAATGAGGCGGGCCGACTGAATTTGTGTGTTGCATGGCGTTGGGCAGTGATGTCATTACGCAATGCCACGCGCTAGGCATACACCGTCAGGACGCTGTGTACGCCATCAAGATGCTGTGTACGCCGTTGGCACATTGGCAGGCCATTGGCACGCAAAGATTTCTCTGCACCTAGTTAATGCAGTTGGAGACAGTTGCTGATTATTGCATTCATAGAGTTAAATGGCACGGAAATAGGTCCTTCGGCCCAGTCAAAAAAAGTCAGTCATAATGCTGATCTAAAATAAACCTATTTGCCCGTCTTCACCTATATTGCAAAAATTGGTGAACACAGCTCTGTCCATTACGGGTACTGATCTTCCCACCATTGAGGGAATCTACAGAAGTCTCTGCCTGAAGTGGGCAGCCAACATCATCAGAGACCCACACCACCCTGGCCACACTATTATTTCACTCCTGCCATCGGGAAGGAGGTATAGGAGCCTGAAAACTTTAATGTGCAGGTTCAGGAGCAGCTTCTTCCCCACAACCATCAGGTTATTAAACACTATAACCTCCAAATACTCTTAGAACTACATTGATATGGGGTCATTGGTTTTGTCTTTGCACTATTATTATTTGTTTTTTTTAAATATATGTACTGGGGCAGCACAGTGGCGTAGGCGCGGCACAGTGAAGCAGTGGTTGAGTTGCTGCCTTACTGCCTTAGAGACCCGGTATCGATCCTGACTACAGGTGCTGTCTGTACGGAGATGGTACGGTGTACCTGTGACCGCATGGGTTTTCTCCAGATGCTCCAGCTACCTCCCACAATCGTAAGACGTACAGGTTTGTAGGTTACTTGGCTTCAGTAAAATTATGTACGGGGTGATCGCTGGGCTGCGTGGATTCGGTGGGCCAAAGGGCCTCTTTCCATGCAATATCTCCAAAGTCTACTGAACTTTTTTGTTGTTCATTATGGTATTCACTGAGTACAATGTTAACTTATCTGTTGTGCTGCTGCAAGTAAGAATTTCATTGTTCCATCTGGGACATACAACAATAAAACACTCTTGTCTTAATCAGGTGTGTGCTTTTAGGAGACCATTGATCTCAGGAAGACAAAGCAGCAGAACTTCTCTCCGCCCACTCCTCACACCGAAACAAACTGTTGATAACTGGAGAGCCCTAGCTTAGCTTATAATGTTCTTCTAATGAAATCTGGTGCTTGCAATCTTGTTCTGAATCTGTTTCTTGCACTCCCTGGACTCCCAATAAGCCTCAGACCACATTATTCCTCTTGAAATCTACCCATTTAGCTGCTAAAAAGATTCTCCCACTTTCTCACCTTCCAGGAAATAACTACATTAAAATACCAATCATGAACTGACTGCAAGTACGCTATTGACTCTTATAAATGCTACAGATGTCATATAACTGCATTAAAGCAAGATAATTTTTTTGAATATTTGATAAAAATATTTGGGACCTGGCTTTGCCTTCCTGCCAATAAAACGCTGATTTGATTTGGTCTTGTAGTGATTAATTGTATCCACTTTAGTGCTGGGAGATTAAATGCTTAATTAGCACAGCAGAGCAGTGATTTGTGAACACACATCCTGCACAAATTGCTTTCTGTCGCCTTTCTGTTTTTCAGAGATTAAAGCTCATGTGACCTCTCCTCACACAAGCCTGATTCAAGCCCCAGATTCATTGTTAAACTGTTCAAATGGAGCTCTGTGCAATTCAGTGCCATCAATGCCAATTTTAGTCAGAGTATTTGTGGGTGCCAGAGCTCAAAAATATGTAACCAGTGTTTAATGTCAGCTGGTTGTGCTATTTTTAAAATTTCCTAACATTATTTAGAAAAATTACTAGTATCAAATAATAGATATCTAATAAAAATACTACTGTAATTATTTATTATTCATTCAAGCGATGTGGCCTTTGTATGCTAAGCCACCATTTAATGGCCCTTCCCTCATTGCGCTTGAGAAGATGGTGGTGAACTTCCATCTTTGAACACTGCAATTCCTCGAGATGCAGGGATGTAATGCTGGGCTCTATAAGTGGGAGGAAAATGATACATGGTTTTCAATATTTTTTTACAAATAAAAAACTGAAAAGTGTGGCGTGCAAAAGGATTCAGCCCCCTTTACTCTGATACCCTTAAATAAAATCCATGTTTCACAGTGGGGATGGTGTGTTCAGGGTGATGTGCAGTGTTAAAATCCAGTGCAACCAATTGCCTTCAGAAGTCACCTAATTAGTAAATCGAGTACACATGTGTGTAATCTAATCTCAGTATAAATACAGCTGTTCTGTGAAGGCCTCAGAGGTTTGTTAGAGAACATTAGTGAACAAACAGCATCATGAAGCCCAAGGAACACACCAGACAGGTCAGGGATAAAGTTGTGGAGAAGTTTAAAGCAGGGATAGGTTATAAAAAAATATCCCAAGCTTTGAACATCTCACGGAGCACTGTTCAATCCATCATCCGAAAATGGAAAGAGTATGGCACAACTGCAAACCTACCAAGACATGGCCCTCCACCTAAACTGACAGGCCGGGCAAGGAGAGCATTGATCAGAGATGCAGCCAAGAGGCCCATGGTAACTCTGGTGGAGCTGTAGAGATCCACAGCTCAGGTGGGAGAATCTGTCCACAGGACAACTATTAGTGGTGCACTCCACAAATCGGGCCTTTATGGAAGAGTGGCAAGCAGAAAGCCATTGTTGAAACAAAGCCATAAAAAGTTCCGTTTGCAGTTTGCCACAAGCCATGTGGGGGACACAGCAAACATGTGGAGGAAGGTGCTCTGGTCTGATGAGACCAAAATTGAAGTTTTTGGCCTAAATGCAAAACGCTATGTGTGGCGGAAAACTAACACTGCACATCACCCTGAACACACCATCCCCACTGTGAAACATGGTGGTGGCAGCATCATGCTGTGGGGATGCTTTTCTTCAGCAGGGACAGGGAAGCTGGTCAGAGTTGATGGGAAGATGGATGGAGCCAAATACAGGGCAATCTTGGAAGAAAACCTGTTAGAGTCTGCAAAAGACTTGAGACTGGGGCGGAGGTTCACCTTCCAGTAGGACAACGACCCTAAACATACAGCCAGAGCTACAATGGAATGGTTTAGATCAAAGCATATTCATGTGTTAGAATGGCCCAGTCAAAGTCCAGACCTAAAACCAATTGTGAATCTCTGGCAAGACTTGAAAATTGCTGTTCACAGACGCTGTCCATCCAATCTGACTGAGCTTGAGCTATTTCGCAAAGAAGAATAGGCAAAGATTTCAGTCTCTAGATGTGCAAAGCTGGTAGAAACATACCCCAAAAGACTTGCAGTTGTAATTGCAGCGAAAGGTGGTTCTACAAGGTATTGACTCAGGGGGGCTGAATACTTTTGCACGCCATACTTTTCAGTATTTTATTTGTAATAAAATTTGGAAACCATGTATCATTTTCCTTACACTTCACAATTATGCACTACTTTGTATTGGTCAATCAATAAAATCCCACTAAAATAAATTTACGTTTGTGGTTGTAACGTGTCAAAATGTGGAAAAGTGCAAGGGGTATGAATACTTTTGCAAGCCACTGTACCTCCTCCGGCAGCTCATTCCATACACCCAGCACCCTTTGTGTGAAAAAGTTACCTCTCAGATTCCTATGTAGACAAAAATGCTGGAGAAACTCAGCGGGTGAGGCAGCATCTATGGAGCGAAGGAATAGGTGACGGTTTGGGTCGAGACCCTTCTTCAGACCGACCTATAAAATTCCTATAAAATCCTATAATTCCTATTTAATCCTATAAATCCTAAAATTTTATTTGTATAAAATCTTTCCCCGTTCACCATAAAACTATCCCCTCTGATTCTCGATGCCGCTATTCTAGGCATGAGACCGTCCTATCAATTCCCCCTCTTACATAAGGCTGATCAACGTCAGTCATAGATTGTAGTCCGTCCGTGAGGATCAGCTTTTGCTGTGTCTGCCTTGGATTGGTGGCAATCCACCAGCTTTCAGCATGTCATTCCGCAGCCAAGTTAACCTCAAGAAACTTGTTTATCAAGAAGAACAGCCGTTGGATGATAAATGGAAACAATGAGTGATGCTGCAATGTAACACAGAACCATAATACAAGAAACCTGATATGAAGTCAGGAAATGCTGAAAATGCTCAGCAAGCCGAGATGAGATTCATTTCAAATTCAATTTTGTACTCTGTATGCACTGCTCACAATCTGGCTTCCTCCATATTCCAGAAATCATATTTTAGGTGACTTCTTTTAACAGCATCTTCATTCAGTCCACAAGTATGATCCTCATTGTTTATTTGTGCATCACAATTATTCTCACTTTAACTTCCACTCTACCTTCTCCGTTGATAGACAGAAAATGCTGGAGTACCTCAGCGGGACAGGCAGTGTCTCTGGAGAGAAGGAATGGGTGACGTTTCGGGTCAAGACCCTTCCTCAGACACCCTCTCCGTTGTTGGTCTCATGCATGATTCCAGTGAAGTTCAGTGTAAGTTCAAGGAACAGAATCTTGTCGTCCGAGAACGTAACCTGTAACCTCCTGACATATCAGATTCGGTAATTTCTGATACAATTTTGTTTCTCGCATTTGCTCTTCCTCATCCGTTTATGCTGAACAAACATTGAGCAGGAAATTGTGGTTGTAGTGATATACAGTAAACCTTTGTTATAACGAACCACAGCAGAGTGGTGTCCGGTTTTGCCGAATGTCTGCTGTAACCGAGTATGGGATTATAATTGTATAAGTTGTAGAAACAAAGAACTGCAGATGCTGGTTTAGACATAAAAGGGCACAAACTCAGCAGGTTAGCCAGCACCTCTGGAGAACTTGGATAGGTGACGTTTTAAGTTGGAACCCTTCTTCAGACTGATTCATAGTCTGCTGAGTAACTCCACTACTTTGTGTAATTTCACCTTCAGAATAGGTACCGATGACACCCTTCTTCACCAGCTGCTGCATGTCCTGCTGTTGTTGCGGCTAAACATTGTAGCCCCTGCTAGCGGCACTTTCTTCGAGCCACCGACATGGGGACTGCCTTCCCCTCGCCGGGTGCCGTTTCATCCTGTTGGCTGTCGCTTTGTCTGCTTCCGCCTCCACTGCTGTCTCCTCATCCTTCACTCTTTGCCTTGTCCACTCCCTTGCCACCTGTGTGGAAACTGCAGTATGTCAAAGGTTAGGACAGCAGTACAGCACAAAAACCTTTCGGCATTCATTGATGCACATCAATGTTCCTGATAGGTATTCAGTGACATACCCCAATGGTTTGGGATGCGTATTCCATGACACACACTACAAGGTTCTTGATATTGAAAATGAAATAAAGGAATAAATCGCACTAGACTAAGTGGGACCCGTTGGGTCCCATGTTCACACGAGAGGGCTGGTCCCCGAATGCCACCTCCCCACCAATTCCAATATTGGTGGCCAGTGGGGGGGCGGTTCTGGAGTGCTAGTATGGGTGTTGTGGGCTGAAGGGACTGGTTTCCAGAGGGCTAGTATGGGCATTGTGGGCCAAATGGATTCTTGGGCTGGAGGGAGAAAGCAAGGACTACCTGAATTTGGAGAAGTCAATGTTCATACCGCTGGGGTGTAAACTACCCAAGCAAAATATGAGGTGCTGCTTCTCCAATTTGCGGTGGGACTCACTCTGGCCAGGGAGGAGGCCCAGGACAGAAAGGTCAGATTCTGAATGGGAGGGGGAGTTGAATTGCTGAGCCATCGGGAGATCAGGTTGGTTAATGCGAACTGTGCAAAGGTGTTGGGCGAAGCGATCGCCAAGCCTGCACTTGGTCTCACCGATGTAGAGCAGTTGACACCTAGAGCAGTGGATGCAATAGATCAGGTTGGAGGAGGTGCAGGTGAACTTCTGCCTCACCTGGAAAGACTGCTTGGGTCATAGAAACATTGAAACATAGAAAATAGGTGTAGGAGGAGGCCATTCGGCCCTTCGAGTCAGCACCACCATTCATTGTGATCATGGCTGATCGTTCCCTATCAATAAACCGTGCCTGCCTTCTCCCCATATCCCTTGACTCCACTAGCCCCTAGAGCTCTATCTAACTCTCTCTTAAATCCATCCAGTGATTTGGCCTCCACTACCCTCTGTGGCAGGGAATTCCATAAATTCACAACACTCTGGGTGAAAAAGTTTTTTCTCAACTCAGTCTTAAATGACCTCCCCTTTATTCTAAGACTGTGGCCCCTGGTTCTGGACTCGCCCAACATTTGGAACATTTTTCCTGCATCCAGCTTGTCCAGTCCTTTTATAATTTTACATGTTTCCATATGATCCCCCCTCATCCTTCTAAACACCAGTAAATACAAGCCTGGTCTTTTCAATCTTTCCTCATATGACAGTCCCTCCATCCCAGGGATTAATCTCGTGAACCTACGCTGCACTGCCTCAATCACAAGGATGTCCTTCCTCAAATTAGGAGACCAAAACTGTACACAATAATCCAGATGTGGTCTCACCAGAACCCTATACAACTGCAGAAGAACCTCATTCCTCCTATACTGAAATCCTCTTGTTATGAAGGCTAACATTCCATTAGCTTTCTTCACTGCCTGCTGTACCTGTAAGCCAACATTCAGTGACGGTGTACAAGGACGCCCAGGTCTCAATGCACCTCTCCTTTACCTAACCTAACCCCATTGAGATAATAATCTGCCCCCTTGTTTTTTCCACCAAAGTGGATAACCTCACACTTATCTATATTATACTGCATCTGCCACGCATCTTCCTACTCACTCAACTTGTCCAGGTCCCCCCGCAACCTCCTAACATCCTCCTCACAGTTCACACTGCCACCCAGCTTTGTGTCATCCGCAAACTTGCTAGTGTTGCTCCTAATTCCCTCTTCCAAATCATTAATATATATGGTAAACAGTTGCGGCCCCAACACCGAGCCTTGCGGCATTCCACTCGCCACTGCCTGCCATTCTGAAAAGGACCCATTCACTCCTACTCTTTGCTTCCGGTCTGCCAACCAATTTTCTATCCATGTCAACACCCTATCCCCAATACCATGTGCTCTCATTTTAGTCACCAGTCTCCCGGTCGGAACCTTATCAAATCCTTTCTGAAAGTCTAGATATACTGCATCCACTGGCACCCCTTCATCCATTTTACTTGTCAAAAAATTCCAGAAGATTAGTCAAGCATAATTTCCCTTTCATAAATCCATGTTGACTTGGACTAATCCTTTTACTGCTATCCAAATACCCCATTATTACCTCTTTAATAATTGACTCCAGCATCTTTCCCACCACCTAACTGTAATTCCCCGTTTTCCCTCTCGCTCCTTTCTTGAAAAGTGGGATAACATTAGCTATCTTCCAATCCACAGGAACTGATCCTGAACCTATTGAACATTGGAAAATTATCACCAATGCATCCACAATTTCTAGAGCCACCTCCCTGAGGACCCTGGGATGCAGACCATCAGGCCCAGGGGATTTATCATCCTTCAGTCCCATTAGCCTACCCAATACTATTTCTCGCCAAATGAAAATTTCTTTCAGTTCCTCTGCCCCCTTAGATCCTCTGTCCTCCAGTACATCTGGGAGATTGCTTGTGTCTTCCTTAGTGAAGACCGATCCAAAGTACCTATTCAACTCTTCTGCCATTTCCTTGTTGCCCATAATAATAGTAAGATTAAATGAGAACTTACCAGTTTGAAGTTTGATCTTTATTTTATGAGGAGTTATGATGAGCGATTACGTGAAGAACCCCGCCAGTCCACACGCACGTCGATCTTCAAAGCAGCGGTGTGAAATCACAGATAACAGTAACTGAATTTAGTAAGATTATCAACCAGACCTTCCAGTTGACCTTTAAGATTTTGAGGGCCGGGAACGGTGGGTACGTAATCGCTCATCGTAACTCCTCATAAAATAAAGTTCAAACTTCAAACTAGTAAGTTCTCGTTTAATCTTACTATTTTACTTCGGAGTCACGTGAGTGATTCCATGAAGATTTCAAAGCTCTGTGATATCACGCCGATCCAAATCCAGGCGTCTCTCACTGCATCAGTTGACTCAGGAGGAGTGAATAATGAGCAATACATTGAAACACGATACTGATTAACATGTTGTTGCTTTAATTCCCAAATAAACAAAATAAAACACAATAGCGACTCATCTCTCCCAGGGAGAAGCTATGAAACAGAACTTAAAACAGAATGGGCGAACACCCCAGGTTCAATAAGTGGTTTATTATAAAACCTCTGGAAAGTCAATTCATTTGACCATCCTGCGGCTGCGAGGGTATGGTCTAGCGGTGCGTCCATTGCCCTCGCTGCTGATGTTGATGCCGCCCTGGTAGAGTGCGTTTTTAAATTGTCAGTATTAACTCCTGCACAACCCAGCACTTGTTTCAGCCATCTTGAAATGGTCTGAACAGACACTTTCATATGTGGCTTTTTGTGGCTAATAAACAATGCTACTTCAGAGCCTCTGAGGCTCTTGGTGACCTAGATCTAACGCTTCAAGTGCGCCACTACACACAGCCATAATTCCGTGGGATATGCTGACTGTACAAGCTTAAATCATGACACCCCTGGTCTGCTTTGTTTAATTAGGTAATAGATGTAAAATATAACATAATTCCCTGATGACACCATCCTGTCCAGACGCAGTTTGTGCAAAGTCTGAACCCTTTGCGCTGATACCAGCGCCATGAGCATAACCAACTTTAGGGTTATCATTGGCAATGACAAGGATGTGGCTGTACCCCACTGATGAAGCAGCGTGAGTACCAAGCATACATCCCAGATTTCAGAGTACCTAGGCCTGGGGGGATTGGAATTAAAAACACCCTTCATAAATCTGGATATTAACGGAGGAGATCCAACAGACTGAAGTTCCGACTCCCGGAACAGGTACGATGACAGGGCACTCCTGGCACTATTGATGGCACTATAGCTCAACCCTTCATCAAAATATAACTTGGACAGAAATTTGAGCACATCTGGGATGGAAGCTGTGTGGTATGTAATGTTCCCATGTAAACAAAACTCCTCCCCTTTCCTGACATGAGAGATGTACTGCTTTTTCATACTATCTATCCAGGACGATGTGATGACATCCGTGGTACGATTGGATAGTCCTAGACACAGGTATGGCCTTCTTAGAATCTGCAAATTAACAAATGAACACGATTTTACAATGGGCGTTGATCTCCAGTCACAGTGTGCACAAATAGATCATGACGTTTTGGAACCACCATAATAGGCTGTGGAATAATGTCCAAAATGAGAGGGAACCATGGCTGTGTAGGCCAGTCGGGTACCGCCAAAACTCCTGAAGTGGAGTCCTACTTGATCTTGGTCAAGCACCGACTGATGAGGCCGAATGAGGGAAATGCATAGAAAAACATTCCGCCCCAGTGTAGCGAGAACGCATTTACCACTACTGCCCCTGGATCTGGTTCCCATGAAATACTTCGGTATCTGGTGATTGTGTCTGAATGCAAACAAATCGATATCTGGCATCCCATACCGAACAACAATCTCATTAAATGCATCATGATTCAACATCCACTCTGTGTTGTCATTGAATTTGCGTGACCTGGTGTCTGCCACCATATTGAATCTGCCTGGCAAGTAGACAGCTGAAATCCAAATGTTCTTTTTAATGCACCAGTGCCAAATAAGGTTAGCCAATCCATCACAAGACTTTGACTTGATTCCACCCATGTGATTAACATACGCCACTGTCGTGGGGTTGTCAATCTGAAGCCAAACATGTAAGTGATGCTTAGTGATACAGTAAGCCTTGAGCCCGTAAAATGCTTCTAAAAGCTCTAAATAATTAATTCCATGTGATTGGAGAATAAATGCCTCATGCATATTTCATCTGCCTCCACAGCTAGAAATGGTATCAGTAGCACCGCAACCTAGGGCAGTAACATCAGTCTGCAAAACAACTGAAGGTGCTTCCGTCATAATTTTGCTAGAACAATTTGAAATTTTTCTTATTCACCACTGTACTTCAGCAATGGCTTCAAAAGGTAATTGCATGGCCGGTTGAAATGACCTGCATGTATTCTTAGTGCCTGTACCTTTGCCCTCTGTAAATGTTGGTAATGCAAAGGTCCATAATGCACAGCTGGAAAGGCAGCTACCAATTTGCTAATCAAGCTGGCCACCTGTTTAATTGAAGGTGATTGCTCCCCCAAGAGCTTGATACAGCCTTCAATTAAATCTAATATCTTGTCCTTGAGCAAGGTCACAGACATGTGAGTTGAATTAACTGTGAACCCCAAATAGTCAATTACTTTAACCAGCATCAATTTTGATTTAGCTGGATGGATGATACACCCCAATCTCTCAACCATGAGTTTAACAGCTGAAATTGATAACTCAGCTGCCACCCGGGTTTTTCCAATTATTAAGATGTCATCCAAATAAGCCATTACAATATGACACTGAGCTCGGAGTAACCCCAGCGCTGCTCCTCCCAGCCGGTCGCTGTGCCATGCGTCAGACGTAATGACGCACATGCGGACTGGCGGGGTTCTTCACGGAATCACTCACGTGACTCCGAAGTAAAATTTCACACGTGTCGGCCTTCAAAGGTCCACATTTGACTTTGCTACTCTTTTTCCCTTAACATATCTAAAGAAGCTTTTACTGTCCCTCTTTATATTCCTGGCCAGCTTCCCTTCATACTTCATCTTTTCAGCCCGTGTGCCCGTTTTGTTTCCTTCTGTTGTCCTATGAAAGTTTCCCAATCCTCTGGCTTCCGGCTACTCTTTGCTGTGTTATACATCTTTTCTTTTAGTTTTATTCTATCCCTAACTTTGGTTGCCTCCTACTCCCCTTAGAATCTTTCTTCCTTTTTGGAATGAAATGATCCTGCGTCTTCCGGATTATGCCCAGAAATTCCTGCCATTGCTGTTCCACCGTCATCTGCTGGGATCCCTTTCCAGTCTACTTTGGCCAGCTCCCCTCTCATGTCTTCATAGTCCGCTTTGTTCAACTGCATCACTGCCACTTCTGATTTAACTTTCTTCTTCTCAAATTGTAGATTAAAACTAATCATATTATAATAAGGGGGTTACACAAAAAGCTGGAGAAACTCAGCGGGTGCAGCAGCATCTAAGGAGCGAAGGAGATAGGCGACGTTTCGGATCGAGACCCTTCTTCAGACTGAAGAAGGGTCTCGATCCGAAACGTCGCCTATCTCCTTCGCTCCTTAGATGCTGCTGCACCCGCTGAGTTTCTCCAGCTTTTTGTGTAACCCTCGATTCTCCAGCATCTGCAGTTCCTTCTTTAACATCATATTATAATAACTTGGATGGAGTCAAGGGGGGAGGTAAAGCAACAAGTATAGCATTTTCTGAGAGAAGAGATTGGTGATCAAAGCTACAAAGCAAGGGTCTGTTTAAGAATAGAAAAATATATTGCTGAGGGAGTATATAGTCCAAGGGAACGCTGAGCAAGTGTATAGCATAGATGTACAGAGCAGATGTTTGTCGAGAATATATTGAACAGGATATTAGTGAGGGGAATATCTAGTCTGGAAAACAACAGGAGATTGGTATATAGGATGAGGGATTGCTGGCTATATATGTCACAGGATATTGCTCTTTATAATCTGGGAGATTGCTGAGTGGATATATATTGTGGAAGATTGCTGACAGAGTATAAGCAGTGAGAGATTTCTGACTGAATATAAAGAGCTGATGAGAGTACATAGACCAGGAAATTGTTCATGGAGTTATAGAGCAAAGGATTGCTGAGAAAAAGTGTATGGTGGAGACTGCTTTTTGAGTAAAGAGAACAGCACTGGCATCAGTGATAGATAGGATGGTGTAGAAGGTTTTTGGCATGTTGGCCTTCATCAGTCAGGGAATTGAGTATCAAAGTTGGGACGCAGAAACAAGGAACTGCAGATGCTAGTTTACAAAAGAAAAGACACAACATGCTAGAGTAACTTAGCAGGTCAGGCAGCATCCTTGGACAACATGGATAGGTGACAGTTTGGGTCAGGGCCCTCATTCCTCCTCAAGATCAGGTAGGCGAGGAAGTGTTTAATGAAGGCATGGATCTGGTGGTGAATAAAGTTAAGTTGAGGTCCATTGCTGGTCTGTGTGAGTGAGGCCCAGAGGTGTGGGAGAGTCAATTCGAGGGCCTGCTGGCGCATGGCAGAGAGTATAGTTGGGGTGTTATGTCATAGTTGGTGAGGCCACACCTGGAGTTCTATGTTCAGATTTGGTCACCCTTCTCTTGGAAATATCATACTTAGCAGGAAAGAGTGCAGTAAAGATTGATGAGGATGTTGCAAGGACAGAATGGCCTGAGTTATGGGGTGTAGTTGAGCAGACACGGACTTTATTCCTTTGATCGCAGAAGGCTAACGGGTGATCTTGTGGAGGTGTATGAATTAATGAGGAGAATAGTTATGGTGAATGCACAGAATCCTTTTCCCAGGGTAGGGGAATCAAGAACTAGGAGGCATGGGTTTAAGGTGAGAGTGTAAAGATTTGATAGGAACCTGAGGGGCAACATTATTACACAGAGGATGGTGGATATATCGAATGAGCTGCCAGAAGAAATAGTTGTAGCTGTTACAGTAAACAATATTTAAAAGACATTTGGACAGGTACATGGATAGGAAAGGTTAAGAAGGATATGGGCCAAATGCAGGCTAATAGATCAGCTTATGTGGAGCATTTTGGTCAGTGTGGAGTAGTTAGGCCAAAGTGCCTTTTTTGTGCATTACTCGACACTTAGACCAGGAAATCACTGACTATAAATTATGTAATTTTACTGTCTGAGTATAAACCAGACTAAGTTTTTATTAAAATTTAAGATTAGCTGATTGAAAAATATAATTATAAACTAAATTAAATTTTGACAGACATGATCCACAATAACTATTACTCATGAAACTATCACCCTGCCGCTAAAACACCAGAAATTAACCAGGGAATGGGCTATTTTAAATCTATTCACTTGTAATGACACGGGATTAAGTAATGATCTCATTTTAATGAATCCTCTGCAAAAGAGTGATCATAATATTTCAAAAGAAATCACACACAGATTGAGAGCGCGAAACATAGGTTTGAAATTAGTTGCTTAAACTAAATAAAGGTAATGGTTATGGAGGAGGTGGCCAGAAAATAAATTAAAATGGAAAATGTAGACAAATAGCAGCAGACATTTTAGGATATAATTCATATGTCGCAACACATATAATTCCATTAAGAAACAAAAACTAAGCTGGAAGGAAAAATCTCCAGTGTCTAACAAAGGAGGTTCAGGGCTCCATTGAAGCAAGTGGCATGCAACATTGTGCAGTTTTGTTTTAAACCAGAAGATTGGAAACATTTTAGAAACCTCCGACAAATGACAAATGAAACAGGTCAGGATAGAGTGAATGTGGAGAGGATGTTTCCACTAGTGGGGAGAGTCTAGGACCAGAGGCCATGGCCTCAGAATAATCCTTAAGAAAGGAGATGAGACCGAATTTTTTTAGTCAGACGGTGGTGAATCTGTGTAATTCATTGACACAGACGGCTGTGGAGGCCAAGTCAATTGATATTTTTAAGACAGAGATTGACAGATTCTTGATTAGTACAGGTGTCAGGGGTTACAGGGCGAAGGCAGGAGAATGAGTTGAGAGGGAAAGATAGATCAGCCAGGGTTGAAAGGCGAAGTAGACTAGATGGTCCAAATGGCTTAAATGGCTTATGAACATGCAAAAAGAGGGGGGAAATAGATTATGAATAAACTAGTAAGAATTATGTTTCCATGTCTAAAGTATAAAATGGAATCATTGGACAAAGGAGTTCATACTGGAAATGAAGGAAATGGCAGAGAATCTGAACAAATATCTGGCATCTTTCTTCATATTAGAAGTCACTAAAAGCAATAATAGCAATAAATCAAAGGGGAGGGAGGAACAAAGCAATCATTCACAACAGATTACATCTAACAGCCAACTAACGGAACAGATTTAGCTTAGTTTAGTTTTGTTTGGAGATACAGCGCGGAATAGGCCCTTCAGCCCACTGAGTCCGTGCCGTCTAGTGATGACACTAATAATATCCTACACACACGAGGGACAATTTACAATGATATCAAGCCAATTAACCTCCATACTTGTATGCCTTTGGAGAGTGGGAGGAAACCGGAGAGGCTGGAGAAATCCCAAGCAGGTCACGGGAAGAACGTACAAACTCCGTACAGACTAGCACCAGTAATGGTTGAGAGGTTCCATGAACTTTATGACTACATCCTAGAGTCTCCAAAGAAGTGGTTGCAGAGATGATGGATTCATTGTTTTTGTTCTTCCAGAATTTCATAGATTCTGGAAACGTCCCAACAGTCAGGAAAACTGAAAATGTAGAGTGCGTTTCCAGTAGTGTAATGTGGGAAACTGTAGGCAATTAGCCTAATATTTTTACCAAAATGCTGCCTGGGTTAGAGGGTATTATCTATAAGGAGAGGATTGTTTTCTCTGGAGTGCTAAAAGGCTGAGGGGAGACTTGATAGAAGTATATAAAATTATGAGAGCCATAAATAGCGTAGACTATCAGAATCTTTTTCACAGGGTAGAAATGCCAAAGACTAGAGTACATAGCTTTGAGGTGAAAGGAGACAATGTTTAAATGAGATATGCGGGACAAGTTTTATTATACAGAGCCATGGTAGGTGCTTGATGCATGCTCTAGAGTGGTGGCAGTGGCATTTAAGAGACTTTTGGATAGGCACATGCAGGGACTGGAGGGGAAGGGATGTGGGGAGAAGGCAGGAATGGGGTGCTGATTGGGGATGATCAGCCATGATCACATTAAATAGCGGTGCTGGCTCAAAGGGCCAAATGGCCTACTGCTGCACCTATTGTCTATCATGTGCAGTCAGAGGAGATTAATTTAACATACCATCATGTTCGGGTCTGACAATATAGGATGAACAGTCTATTCCTGTGGTGTAGTGTTCTATATTATATGTGCTATCTGTTGGTGAGAAAAGTTGGAATTTATTATTAAGGAAGCAGAAGCGGGACACTCAGAAAATCAAAATACAACCAACCAGTCAAGATAGATTTATTAAAAAGAAATCATGTTTGACAAATTTATTATTTCTTCAAGGTTGTAATCTGCAGGATAAATAAAGGGGATCAGTAGATGTCATTTTAATTTCCAAAAGGCATTTGCTACAATGTCACATGTAAGGTTTCTAGATGAAGTAAGTGTTCATGGCAAAGGAGCTAATATATTAGTCTGGATAGAAAATTATTAATCAAACAGAAAACAGGGAGTCGGGTTAAATTAATAATTTTCAGCTTGACAAGTTGTAACTAATGGCGTGCTGCAGAGATCAGTGTTCTTCGGCACTCTCTCTGAAGTCCACACTGAAGAAGAGTCATTAGCTGAGAACTTGCCCCTCAACTTCTCAGAGTACCTTTCCTTGGCAGCTCTGCTTCCTCTTCTCGGCTTGTAGAGGAACTTGGCCTGCCTGGAGTGGTGTGCATTCCCGCTCCTGCTGGCCTCATCTTTAGACTGACGGAGCTGTCTGAGTTCTGCTGTAAACCAGGGCTTGTCATTGTTGAACCTGATCCGGGTCCTAGTGGGAATGCAACTGTCCTCACCAAAGCTGACAGATGATGTCACTGTGTCTGTATATTCATCGAGGCTTGTGGTTGCTTCCCTGAACACATTCCAATCCATGCAGTCAAAGCATTACTGTAAGTTTTCAATGCCCTCGCTTGTCCACTTTTTCTTTGTTCTGGCCACAGGCTTAGCAGATTTTAGTTTCTGCCTGTAGGTCGGAATAAGGTGAACTAAACAATGATCAGAGTCCCAGAGCCGCAAGGGGAACAGAGTGATATGCGTTCTTAATTGTAGTATGATGAGTGTTCTCTCCCCTCTGGTAGGGCAGGTAATGTGATGGCTGTATTTTCCGTTATAAAGCTATATAGCTACATAGCTTTATCCGCTATTAAGCTCTATTGCTATATCGCTTTATCCGCTATAAAGCCATATTCCGCTATAAAGTGGAAGCATAATGAATAAAGCAGAAGAGCGTATTTCCTTTCTAAGGCATCTGAGAAAATCTGGCATGTCCATGAGAATTCTCTTGAACTTCTACAATTGCACTATAGAAAGTATACTTACGTGGAGCATCACTGCCTGGGTAGTGTTCCTTGAGATGACAAGGAATTTGAGCAATGGGTTCCAAATTGTTTGTGTACCTTATAAAAGTTCTGATATTGAAACTTTGTACATGGCTTGTACACTTTCAAGAGACACCATGCCTGTAGCAATGGGAAATAAGCTGCAATGATTGAGTATTTACAAAAGATACTTGTGTTTAGCTTGTGGCAGGTACAATTTGATATGGAGGAATGTAAATGTGAAGATCCAATGTTTGCCATTGGAATTACTGGATCAAACATGCAATCTCATTCTCTTTCTTATGGATGCCTTTCGGCTTTGTACGTACTTCTTAATGAAATACGGATGATTATGGACAAATGGGTTTTCAGATGCAGACAAAGGAGAATTTAAAAAAAACATGTAATAAGACAGAGGCAGAAGGGATTAAATAACAAGGGGATGATAGAGAAGGTAACAATAGCTGGGAGAAGGTGCAGACGCATCTCCAGCTGCTTCTTCAATGACCATCCTCTCTTTATAAGGTCAAATGTGGAGGTAATTGCACAATATTTAACCACTATTCAACAAATAAAGCTGTCCAAGCCTGCATGCAGTGTGATCTGGCCAACAGCCAGGCATGGTCTGATAAGGGACTACATTTGTGCCAGAGAAGTGCAGGCAATAACCAACCCCGATTAAAGACAGTCTAACCATCTGTGCCTAAGCAATGGCATTACAAATGCTAGTCCCCCACTATCGATATATTTGTGAACTCCCTGACATCACTACAGGGTTTTCTCTGTGCATTCTGGGTTCTGATAACTCCAATGCAAAGTCAAGGCTAGTTACGTTTTCCCTCTCCTGTCCAATCGGTATTCCAAAGGGACTGTTTTCAATGGGAGTCTAGTTCATTTGTTCATCTTGACCGGGAAAAGATTATTTCTCCTCGTGTGTGCGTGTGTTGTAGATGTTGGGGGTGGGGGGGAGGGGGGGGTTAAAGGGATTTTGAAGGGAATAAAACTGCTTTGTGCAAATGCGTTCTTGGTGGTTGGCACAGAGTCAGTAGCAGAAGATCCTGTTTCTTTGCAATATGATTCTAAGAATGGGAATCTCTAGTTTAGACCCTTCATTCAATGCATGCTAAGGCTGACCAACCTGGAAACCAAAGTAAATTTACCCACATTTCTAGACATACAGCTACATCAAGGTGCAATCAAATTTATTTATTGCTTCTACTCATTCTCAAAGGTCTTGATCACATGGTGGATGGCACAATGGCGCAGTGGTCGAGCTTCTGCCTCACAGCACCAGAGACCCAGTTTCAATCCTGACTACAGGTGCTGTCTGTGTGGAATTTTGTATGTTCCCCCTGTGACTGCGTGGGTTTTCTTTGGGTGTTCCAGTTTCCTCCCACATTGACGTGTGGCTTCTGGACATTGTCCCCAGTGTGTAGGATGCAAAAATGGTTCTAACATTGAGAGTCAGCATGGACTCGATGGGCCAAAGTGCCAGTTTGCACACTGTATCTCTAAACTAAACTAAATTAAAACATTGTCTCTCTGGATTTGTGAGAGAAACGGTCAACAAACCATTGCAAAGCATTGCTGATATGTCAGAATAAAATACATTAAGAAACTGGCAGCTGAGATTACAGAGGCTTCTTGCCAATATCCACACACAAGAAACAGAAGCAGATTTAGGCAATTGAACCCTTTGTTGTCTGCACCACCTTCAATAAGATGCTGGCTGACCTTTCATCCGAGCAATGTTTCCTTTGGGCCTTGATTCCCTGAAATCTATTGTAGACACAAAAAGTTGGAGCAAATCAGCGGGTCAGGCAACATCTCTGGAGAAAAGGAATAGGTGACGTTTTTAGGGTAGAGGCCATTCTTCTGAAGCTTTTTGTGTCTATCTTTGTCTTAAACCAGAATCTGCAGTTCCTAAAATCTATTAATGGTTGGCTTGAATACTGAGCCTCCACTGCCCTCTCGGGTCGAAAATTCCAAAAGATCTTCATCAGGGCACCACCCTCTGTGTGAAGATTTTTTTGGTTCTATCCTGAATGGCTGATCATTTACTGTGAGACTGTGACCCCGGTTCTGAACTCCCTGCCAGGAAGAACAACAACTCCACACCCATCCTTTCAAACCCGTTAAGAATTCTGTACATTTCAATGAGATCACCCCTCATTCATTCAAACCCACAGAGAGCTTAGGCTCAGTCCGCTGAATCGCACTTCATTCAACAGGCCAGGAAAATGATCTGGTGAACCTTTGCCCCAGTCTCTCTGTTTTCTCTCTATGTGAGATGCAAGACTGAGAGCGAAAAAGAAAACGGAATTAACTCGGATTTATGTAACACCTTCATAGCTTTAGATATCACAGAATGCTTTATAACCACCGTAAGGTGTTATTGGTGTAGTGACTGCTGCAAAGTAGAAGCACAGTCATTATATTGTGTGCAACAAGGTCCCACACACAACACAAGGCTAATTAATTTATTAAAGACAAAGATTGGTAAGCGGTGTTATAGACAATAGACAATAGGTGTAGGAGTAGGCCATTCGGCCATTCGGCCCTTCGAGCCAGCACCGCCATTCAATGTGATCATGGTTGATCATCCCCAATCAGCACCTCATTCCTGCCATCTCCCCATATCCCATGACTCCACTATCTTTAAGAGCCCTATCTAGCTCTACCTCTTGTTGTGGACATTGGAAAAACCCACGGCCTTCTTCCAACTCGTTATGTGAGATTTTTTAAATATCTATCTGTGGAGGCTGACAGATCTAATGACTGCTCTGAAAGATGCCAGGATGAACAGTGCAATCCAGTATGTCAGCCTCTCCAGAGGTGAGCTCAAGCCCAAAGCCTTCTGACTCACAGCCAACGGAGCTGTCATCCAGCCATATCTGGAACATCCTGAGTTCAGCAATTTCATAATGAAAACATTGGCCATTTAAGCATTTAAAGTAATAAAATCTCCAGCCATCAATGCTATCCAGACGACTCATCTGGGGGTTGAGCTAATATATAATTTCAGGAGTGCCGAGTCATTTCTTTTTCTGAGCTGCGTTTTGAACCCCTTCCATGTAATAATCTTTTTCAAATATCTAATTGACAGAAGTAGATATTTGTCCACAGTAACATAATTTTCATGAATGTTGTGTTTAATTAACACATCCTATTTTGATATAAAGTTAAGTTTACATTTGAAACTTAAAACAAAAGCTATGGAAGCTAGAAATCTGAACCAGAACGAGAGTGTGCTGGAACACCCAGCAGATCAGGCAGTATCTGTGGAAAGACAAGCAGCGATAACGTTTAGGCTCAAGACTCTTTCTCAAACTGAGAAAGAGAAAAATAACAAGCATGTTGTAAGTTGCACAGAGGGTGGGAAAGGGGATGTTTAGGAGATACTGGATATTTCTGATAGGGTGAAATGGATAGCCATGTGGAACGGTTATTGATGAAACCATCCCATTGATTGGTTAATAGGTGATGAGTTTAAACCAACCAAGCAAACATGCCTAGATCCATCTAAGTCACTGTGATCTAACTGTCTGTTGCCTTCTGACACTCAAAGTCATCCTGTGGAGAAGCACTTCATCTTCATCAGGGTACATTATAGCCTTCCAGGCTCCAGATCAAGTCCTACAATTTCAGATAACTCACTTTTTCTGATTGTATCAGCACTGTCTAGTTCTGCTGTAGATCAGTTATACATAATATTAACTCATTTTGTTTCTCACCATTGACAGACCAGACAGTCAGGTCTACAGCTCTGAGCTGCATTTCACACATTTTGCATATTCCTTATGTTTATTAATCCTTTGCTCTAGCTGCCTCCACTAACCTGGCAACCTGATCGGTTCCGACCCGAAACGTCACACATTCCTTCTCTCCAGAGATGCTGCCTGTCCCGCTCAGTTACTCCAGCATTTGTGTCTATCTTCGGCATCTTACTGCAGGTGTTGAAGGAGCGGAGCCTTCACAAAAAGTACTGCCTCATTAAATATTCCCTATTAAATATTCCCTATATCCTAGGCAATCCTCCTCAAGCCTCTTTGCAACTCAAAGTAACTGTTTCTTTCCTGGTTTTAACGAAGGTTTTAAAAACTGAAACATGAACTTTTTTTCTTTCCATGAATACAGACTGACCTGTTGATGTTTACAGTATTTTCTATTTTATTTTACGTGGAAAATTGTTTTATTCAAAACACCACAGCATTTCTGAATATTTCTGTGAAAAGTATGATTACAAAAGTTATTTTAGGGTTTTTTAATTGACTTTTTTTTGATGGAATGAAAAATAATTTCCTTCTCCAGTGAATAGATAATTATGCTGGAGGAAAAAAAAGCATTAAAGTGTGTAAATGTTGTAGGATATCCATTTTCGACTAAAAACAAATCTGAAGACTGTGATCAAATAAGTGGTAATGTTGACTCATAATGAAGCAACCATCGTGTATGTTATAAAGAACATGGAATAGTCACTAACATGAAATTGGGATCTGAGTTTCCAAGTTGGATGTAACATTTGGAGGTAAATTAGAGATGTTTCTGGCAATTTGTTAGCTCCCACTGTGATATCTTTAATTGTCCTACCAAGAATGTTTAAATGTGGACCTTTGCCTGCTTAGGATTGTGTGTTCCTGGCCTTATGTTTTATCCTTGATGGTATTTATGGCAATTTATAGAAAGACCCCCCCACTCCTTAGTTCAGTAACTGAATGAAGGGTGAAGGATTGAAGGTATAATCCTTTGTCGCTGGCAAGATTTTCCCCAGTACCTCTCCAGTGAGAAGCCCAACTGAGAGATCAGCAGACTAACCCTCGAGGGTAAAGAAATACCAGTTGGTCATATTTGGGAGCCACTGATGTAAACTTGAACCCACACCATCTGATTCCTGCATTGCAATTTATTTCATCCTTCTTATGTGCTCAGTGATGTGAATCTATGGTACACTGCACATGAGACATTTAAAGGCATGTTTTTACTGAGAATAGTGGACCTAATCAGTTCTGGTCGTGCAATTCCAGTCATCCCATTACAGGAAGGATTTGGAGAAGGTACAGTAAAGGTTTACAAGGATGCTGCCTGGATTAGGGGATATGGGCTTTAATGTAAAATTGGAAAGGCTTGTATTGTTTTCGATATAATGTCAGAAGTTTAAGGGAGATTAATAAGGGACTTTATAAGGGAACTTGAGGTTAAGGAGCCATTGGGAGGTAGTGACCATAAAATGATAAATTTAACTCTACAATTTGAGAGGGAGAAGGGTAAATCTGAGGTGTCAGTATTACAGTTGAACAAAGGGGACTATGGAGCCATGAGGGAGGAGCTGGCCAAAGTTGACTGGAAAGATACCCTAGCAGGGATGACAGTGGAACACCAACGGCAGGTATTTCTGGGAATAATACAGAAGGTACAGGATCAGTTCATTCCAAAGAGGAAGAAGATTCCAACGGGAGTAAGGGGCAATCATGGCTGACAAGGGGCATCAGGGACAGTGTAAAAATAAAAGAGAAGAAGTACAACATAGCAAAGATGAATGGGAAGCCAGAGAATTGTTTAACGTTTTTAAGATAAACAGAAGATAACTAAAAAGGCAATACGGGGAGAAAAGATGAGGTCCAAAGGTAAGCTAGCTAAGAATAGTAAAATTAAACGAGAATTTACCAGTTTGAAGTTTGATCTTTATTTTATGAGGAGTTATGATGAGCGATTACATAAAGAAGGCCGTCCCCACGCATGCGCATCAATCGTCAAAGCAGTGGTGTAAAATCACAAAGAGTTGTTGAACTAAAGTAGTAAGATTAGAGTTGACTAGAACTTACAGATAGATCTTTATGTTACGAGGGTTGGGTGCGTAGGGCACGTAATCGCTCATCGTAACTCCTCATAAAATAAAGATCAAACTTCAAACTGGTAAGTTCTCGTTTAATCTTACTATTTAACTTCGGAGTCACGTGAGTGACTATGTGAAGATTTTAAAGCTTTGTGATTTCATGCCGAGGAACAACTGCATCAATTGACCAGGATGAGTGAGAAAAATTAACGCATTTAAACATGACATGGTTAAACAATACTGATGCGTTAATAACAAAAGAAATTAACAGTGACCCCTCTCACCCAGGGGGAACTTGTGAAACAGAACTTAAAACAGAATCAGCAAAAATCCCCGGTCTGGCGATAGGCTTGTTATAAAACCTTTGGTACGTCCACTCATCCGACCATCCTGCAGCCGCAAGAATGTGATCAAGAAGGACGTCCATATCCCTCGATGCTCATGTTGATGCAGACCTGGTGGAATGAGGTTTAAAAATGGCAGTGTCCACTCCTGCACACACCAGAACCTGTTTAATCCATCTAGAGATGGTCTGCATGGTAACATTTTTTTATGAGGTTTGGTATAACTAACTAAGGAGAGTTCCGAGCTTCTCAGGCTCTTAGTGACCTTTATGCATTGAAGTATATGTGACACTACACACAATCGTGGATCTGAGGGGTATGCCATAAAACTCAATTTAAGCCCCAGTATCCCTGGCCTGCTCTGCTTAATGAGGTCATGAACAAAAAAGGTGATGCTATTACAAGATGTACCCATACTGTCCTGCATTTAGCAAGAATGTCATTGTCCTATCAGGGACACATGACAATAATCTCACTTGAACTTGAACTTGGAATACCTGGGCCTAGAGGAAGTGGTGTTAAAAATGTCCTTCATAAACTTAGTTATTAAAGGGTGAGATCCTACCATGTGGTTCCCTGACCCCAGCCATAAATAGTTTGATAAAGCACTCCGGGCATTGTTAATTGCACTGTAACTGAGCTTGTTATCATGAAAAAGAGACGAAAGAAACTCCAAAAACATCCGTTATAGAAGCTGTGTCATATGAAATATTTGAGCGGGAACAGTACATCTCCCATTTCCTTATGTGAGTGATGTACTGTTTCTGTGTGCTCTTCCTCCAGGCCGCAGATGACGTCTATCGTACAGTCTGAAAGCCCGAGCCCCAGGAACGGTCTCCTGAGAATCTGCAAACCAATAAATCTATACGGTCATGAAGAGGGTGGCTGTCCCCTGTCACCAGGTGTACCATCAGATTTCTGCTCTCGGGCACTGCCATAAAAGGCTGTGTAATTAAAGCTAGAACCAGTGGGAACCAATGCTGAGTAGGCCAGCTGGTACTACCAATATGCCGGAGGCGGAGTATTGCTCGATTTTGGCCAAACATTGACTAATGAAGCAGAATGGGGAAAAACATACAAAAATATCCCACCCCAGTGTAGCGAGAATACATCTACTGCTACTGCCCCTGGGTCTGGCTCCCATGACACGTAAATTGATGTCCGGTACACCATAATGAAGGACAATGTCATTAAACACTTTGTGATTCAACATCCATTGTTTGTTGTCATTGAACTCTCGTGACCTGGTGCCTGCCACCGTGTTATATCTACCTGGTAAGTAGATAGCTGAAACCCAGATGTTTCTCGCAATACACCAGTGCCAGATGAGATTAGACAATTTATCACAGGATACGGATTTACTTCCACCCATGTGATTAATGTACGCTACTGCTGTAGTGTTGTCAATCTGAAGTTGGACATGCACATGATGCATGTTGGTACAAAAAGCCTTTAACCCATAGAGTGCTCCCAACAACTCTAAGTAGTTAATACCATGTGACTGAAGCATCGATGATTCATGCAGATCCCATCTGCCACTGCAGCTCGAGACAGTATCGGTAGCACCCCAACCTAGTGCACTGGCATCAGTTTGCAGGATAACTGATTGTGTATCAACTAAAATAGTACTAGAACAACACTGAATATTGGTAACCCACCATTGTAACTCAGACAGGGCTTCAGCTCGCAATTGCATGGCTCAATCGAAGCGACCTATATGAAGCTTGAGTTCCCTTGCACGCTGTACGTTTTGGTAGTGCAAAGGCCTGTACTGAGCAGCCAGGAAAGCAGCCACTAATTTTCCAATTATACTAGCCACATGTCTAATAGAAGGTTGATTATTAACAATGAGTTTCCTCTAGGCTTCAATTAACTCTAATTGCTTGCCCCGAGGCAGAGTCACTGATATGTGTATTAAGTTAATGGTGAATCCCAAATAGTCAATTATCGTAGATGGCACCATTTAGACTTAACTGGATGGATTAAGATTTTTTGAAATTTCCCAGTTTTTGAAAGACGAGTTTTGTAGCTGAGACAGATAATTCAGCTAATTCCAAAGTCCTCCCAATGACTAAGATGTCATCCAAATATGCCATGACTATATGATTCTGTGCCCTGAGTATCCCCAGGACTGGTTTTTAGCAATTTAGTGAATAGTCTGGAGGCTGAGGTTAATCCATTAGGCCATGCTTTAAACCGCCACAACATGCTCCATCTAGTTAAACTTCAAAAATCTCCTGTGATCTTCCCAAATGGCCACTGAATAGTAAGCATCTTTGAGGTCAATGCTCGCCATGTAGCATTCCTTGAAAAGCACTTGTTTGGCAGTGACAAACGTTTCCATTTTGAAGTGTTTATACTGCACAAAGGTGTTAAGCTCTGTCAAATCAAGGATAATTCGACATCCTCCATCCTTCTTTTGCCTAGTAAATATATTGGACACAAACTGGTGAGGCTCATGACTTGATCTCTCAATTACCCCTTTCTTGAACAAAGACTCAAGTTCTCCTTGTGCACTCGTACACTCCTATTGTGAAAACACAAAAGTGCGGTTAGGTGTATGCTGAGTGGGTGGAGGTAAGTCAGAAATGAACTAAATTTGGAAACCTTGTAAACTGTGCTGCTTAAACGGTTGAGATGTTATCCAATGCCATTCATGTAAGAAAAATTGCATTAATGCCATCACGTTCAGCTGGGTATCAGAGAGGGGCGCCCCATCCACTGACCTGGCAAAGGCCGTGATGCCTGAGGCAAGTAACTGGAGGATTTTTGGAATTTTTACCTCTTGGGCTCTGACGCCCCCTCCAATGTGTCCCCAAATAGATTTCTTTACAACCCGGACATTTAGTGATGCACAGTTCAGTGGAGTATTATATTTGGCAGTAGTGTCCGCCATAGTTTGGTCTTGGAGTTGATTGGAGGCCAGATAATTTATGCTCATGGTGAGCTCTTCTTCAAATGGCTCCCCTGTTAGGGCAGGGATAGCAAATTTGGATGCCATATGGGGTACATCCGATGTTTACCCCTCATGCCATGAAGCATGCTGCCCAACTGTGCCTCCATATTCTGGGTTAGTATAACACTGGCCTCGTATGCTCCCCTCATCAGAGAGAGAGATATTCTGCAGCCCTGACGCAGGTGCTGCTGTCTTGGGTTCTCTGAAATCCCCGGGCTCCGATAGCTCCCTCCTTTGGAGCATATCTCTCTGGAGTAATCTCTCCACTAGGTTCTCCATGTGGGTCAGCCTGCCAATAACGCTGTCCATAGAAGGAGGGGAAATTTCCACCTCCTGGCCCGACTCATCTGAGTCCAGGGCCCTCACAGACTTGCTGGTGGCTTTCCTCCCCCGTGGAGTAGCCAAGGCGCTTTCTGGCAGCACCAAGTCTGTAGCCGCTGGCTGCTCTGCCAGCGACCCTCAAGGCAAATTCGGCAGCCACCCGCTGCCTGCAGGCCACAGCCGGTTTCGTTATGGCCCGCTTCTTTACCTTGGACATGTTCTCTAGATGTCCGATGCTGAAAGGTAATCAAAAAACCCGGAACCGGGAGCAACGACCTCAGCTAAGTTATAAACACTTACCTCAGCGTTTTAAAACTGACCGCTGGAAGGAGCAACACGCCCGCCAGTCAGTCATTGCGCAATGCGTCAGACGTAATGGCGTGCATGCGTGGGGATGGCCTTCTTCATGTAGTCACTCACATGACTCCGAAGTAAAATATAAAGGAGGATAGTAAAAGCTTCTTTAGGTATGTGAAGAGGAAAAAAATAGTTAAGATCAAAGTTAGACCCATGATGACTGAAAAGGGTGAATTTATTATGGGGAACAAGGAAATGGAAGAGGAGTTGAACAGGTACTTTGGATCTGTCTTCACTAAGGAGGACACAAACAATCTTCCTGATGTACTAGTGGCCAGCGGACCTGGGGTGACGGAGGAACTGAAGGAAATCCACATTAGGCAGGAAATGGTGTTGGGTAAACTGATGGGACTGAAGGCTGATACATCCCCAGGGCCTGATGGTCTGCATCCCAGGGTACTTAAGGAAATGGCTCTAGAAATTGTGGATGCATCGGTGATCATTTTCCAATGTTCTATAGATTCAGGATCAGTTCCTGTGGATTGGAGGGTAGCTAATGTTATCCCACTTTTTAAGAAAGGCAGGAGGGAGAAAACAGGGAATTACAGACCAGTTAGCCTGACATCAGTAGTGGGGAAGATGCTGGAGTCAATCGTAAAAAATGAAATAGCATTTGGATAGCAGTAACAAGATCGGTCCGAGTCAGCATGGATTTACAAAGGGGAAATCATGCTTGATTAATCTTTTGGAATTTTTTGAGGATGTAACTAGGAAAATGAACAAGGGAGAGCCAGTGGATGTAGTGTACCTGGACGTTCAGAAAGCATTTGATAAGGTTTCACATAGGAGATTACGATGGGCAAAATTAGAGCACATGGTATTAAGGGTAGAGTGCTGACATGGATAGGAAATTGGTTGGCAGACAGGAAACAAAGAGTAGAGATTAATGGGTCCCTTTCAGAATGGCAGGAAGTGACTAGTGGGGCTGCCGCAAGGCTCGTTGCTGGGATCGCAGCTATTTGCATTAAATATTAATGATTTAGATGAATGGATTACAAGTAACATTAGCAAATTTGCAGATGGCGGGACTGTCATATGCTGAGGGAATGGAGCGGCTGGGTTTATATACTCTGGAATTTAGAAGGATGAGAGGGAATCTTATTGAAACATATAAGATTATTACAGTTTTGGGAAAGGTAGAGGCAGGAAACATGTTCCCAATGTTGGGGGTGTCCAGAACCAGGGGCCACAGTTTAGGAATAAGGGGTCAGCCATTTAGAACAGAGATGAGGAAACACTTTTTCTCATAGAGAGTTGTGAGTCTGTGGAATTCTCTGCCTCAGAGGGCGGTGTAGGCCAGTTCTCTGGATACTTTAAAGAGAGAGCTAGAAAGGGCACTTAAAGATAGCGGAGTCAGGGGATATGGGGAGAAGGCAGGAACGGAGTACTGATTATGAATGATCAGCCATGATCACATTGAATGGTGGTGCTGGCTCGAAGGGCCGAATAGCCTATTCCTCCACCTATTGTCTATTGTGTATTGACCTGACGGAAGTATATAAAATTCTGAGAGGCATAGATAGGGTAGAGACTCAGAACCCTTTTTCCAGGGTGAAAAAGTCTAATACTAGAGGGCATGGCTTTAATGTGAAAAGGGAAAAGTTTTAAGGAGGTGTGTGTGGCAAGTGTTTTTACTCAGAGGATGGTGGGTGCCTGAAATGTGCTGCCAGGGTTCGCAGTGGAGGTAGCTTCAATAGTGGCACACAATAGGCTTTTAAATAGGTATATGGTTATACAGGATATGGAGGGATATGGATTGCGTGCAGGCAGATGTGATTAGTTTATTTCGGTATTATGTATGGCACGAACACTGTGGACCAAAGAGCCTGTTCCTGTGCTGCACTTTTCTATATTCTAAATTATTTGTTCTATGTTTACCGAAGACACGTACCACTAGAAACCAGCCATGAAACACCTGAATAAACCAAATTAATGCAAAATGTGCAGGGTAGAAGTTAGGAACAATACTAGGGTAAAATCACAATGTGTAGTATTTATAAAATATCCTCTTTCATTAGTGAGAAGTTCATCTCTTGTTTTGTGGATAAAGAAAAGGAGTGGTACATTGGTATATTTCATTTCGGAGTCACGTGAGTGACTTCATGAAGAACCCACCAGCATGCATGCGCGACATATCGTCGCAACGCATTGCAGTCGACGGCTGGAGGTGGAGCGCGGCTCACCACCAGCCCTTCATAAGGGCCACTCAGGTAAGTACAACAACCTTGAGTTGGTTGTTCTTGTTGTTTGAGCATATTTTCTCTCCAGCAGGAACATGGAAAGGAGTAAGGGCCGCAGGACATCCGAAAGGAGCCGCCGGCCAACCATCCCGGAGCCCTCTTCAACGGCAGCACCCGCTAGACGGGCTGGGAAAAAGGCACGTAAGTCGGGGCGCCCTGTATTCACAGGACCCGACCCACCGACACAGCTGAGCTCTAGCGGGGATCCCGCAGAGCAGGATATCGGTACAGCGCCGGAGCAGGTGGATCCTGACTCCACCTCTTTATCACCAACGGGATCGTTGGCTGATACGGGCAAACAGGGTTCACGTGCTGCTGCACGGCCCTTCTCCCTGAGCCCTCGTGGAAGAGCCAGGGATAGAGCTCGTCTACCTAGCCCTTCATGGGCGGAGTTTTCCAGTGTAGACTCACCACCCAGCAGGACCAGGAAGAGTCGCACAGGTGGAGTCTCGCCACGGTCACCGCGTCCCCCGTTGGCGGCAGGACGGGACCGTACGCCGTCTGGGTCCAGATTAAGGACAGTCGGCAAGCCCGCGCGGATGTCGGGTCACCACGCCGCGACGTTGGGTGCCGACCTCTCACCTCATTTGCCTTTAGAGGCAGCGGGGCCTAGCTCAACCAAAAGGAGGCGCATGAGCAGATCCGCGCGGGAGTCGTTCAGTTTCGCTGAGGCGGCTGGTAGCGACGTTTCATCTCGGCACCGAGAGTACCTCGACGAGGTACGGGCCGATGAGAGGAGCCTCAGAAGTTCCTTCGGGCCTGAGGACTCTGACCGCCCGTTTTTGCATGACGAAGGGCGAATTGACAGGATGGAGAGGATGATGGAACAAATCCTGCAGCAAAACCAAAGGCGGGAAACATTTAGTTCCAGGGGACTCATGGATATATCCCCATCGTCAATGGATAGCATGAGACAGCCAGAAGAAGAGGAGATCTTGGTCCACGCACCAACAGCACCTGAGGTCCCTCAGGAGGAGCTCCTGGACGTGGCAGCCAAGTTTGCGCTTCCCGAATCGTCGGGACAACCCCTCAATACCAAACTGGCTGCTACCATTGACTTCCTCACAAACCATCAGCTACAAGAGCAGGTCCTTGCGGAGGCCATGAGCAGACACAAGGCACCGGGTAATTGCAATTCCCTTAACGTGCCTATTGTGAACATGCCGATTTGGGGCAATATTAGCCCAGGCATCAGAGCTCAGGAAGTGAAATTGCAAAGGATCCTGAAATTGTTCACTGCTGGGATTACCGCTTTTGCGAGGTCGGTGGACGGTGTGGATTTGAACGCCGAGCAGGAGGATGCTCTGGCACTGCTGTGCAACACGCAGTATGAAATTAATGCATTCAGGAAAAGCATTATCAAGCCCACTTTGAATCCCTAATTCACGGGGCTATGCAGAGCACCCCCTACACCACCACCCAGACAGTTATTCGGAGAAGACCTCCCGAAACAGGTCAAGGATTTGGATGACCATGCAAAGACGGTGGGTCTTATGAGGTCACATACCATGACCAGACAAACGGCCGGGAAAACTCCATTCTTTAGGCCACGAGGTCAAACCGAAAGGCCAGCAAGGGCCTACGCTCCAGCGCCTCCGCAATATCAACAGCCTCAACAGCCCAGGCCTTTTTTAGTGCTAGGCCCGCAGCGGCCAGCATGGAAAATGCGGACTCCGCATTACCAGCACAACCCAGCACCTCCACGTCCCACCAAACATGTCAGGGACCGCCGATAACCATGAAGGTAAAGCGGTCTGGATTTCATGCACTTGCATGTCTAACCTCACATGTTGGAGGTAGACTACGGCTTTTTAAGGAGGCATGGGAAACCATCACTGCTGATGAGTTTATCTTACAAAGTATTCAAGGCCATGAGATTGAATTCCTAAATGGTCAAATTCCTCCACCCCAGCATATGCCAAATCGCAAATTTCCACTGTCCAGCAAGGAAACGGCAGTAGGCTATGCTGAAATCTTGAGACTACAAGAAAAAGGCGTGATAGAAAGAACTATACATGAACCAATTGAATTTGTATCCAATATATTTACAAAAACCAAGAAGGATGGAGGATGTCGGGTTATTATTGATCTGACCCATTTGAATACTTTTGTAAAATATACCCATTTCAAAATGGACACATTCGAAACAGCCAAATCTTTGATTTCTGAGGGCTGCTTCATGGCATGCATTGATTTAAAAGATGCATACTATTCAGTATCCATTCAGAAACATCACAGGAAGTTCTTGAAGTTTACCTGGATGGATCAGCTTTGGCAATACAAAGCTTTGCTTAATGGGCTTACCACAGCCCCCAGATTGTTTACTAAATGACTCAAGCCAGAGCTAGCTACACTAAGGAGGCAAAACCACATGGTTATGGCTTATCTGGATGATATCCTAATCATTGGAAACACTCTGGAATCAGCAAAACTGGCAGTTTCAGCCACTGTGGAAATGTTTCAAAAAGTGGGATTCATTATCCATCCAGATAAATCAAAGTTCTGTCCTTCACAGGTCATGGATTATCTGGGATTCACGGTGGATTCCAATCACATGATGGCCACCATACCAGCTAACAAAATGGGGGATGTCATTCAAGCATGTAAGAACCTGGTCTGCGCCAGTATACCATCAATTAGACAAACTGCCAAGGTGATTGGGAAAATCGTAGCAGTTTTTTCCAGCTGCTCAATAATGACCTTTGCATGATCAAAATTTGCAAAGAGCCAAGATCTCAGTGTTAAAATTGAATGCTGGACATTTCGATAGACCTATGCAGCTACCTCCCAAGGCAAAAATTGAGTTACAATGGTGGATTGATAATATCCATGATTCATTTAAACCCATCATTGTGCCTAGTCCAATGGTATACTTACAGACAGATGCAAGCTCCCATGGCTGGGGAGCCACGGACAACCACACTAGTTGTGGAGGCAGATGGGACACCCTTGAATCTACCCTGTTGTTATCACAAGGGATTAATTATTTGGAGATGCTAGGAGCATTTCACGGACTCAGAGCTTATTGTTCAAACTTTACTGACACTCATGTCCGTCTCCAAATAGATAATACCACTGCGGTGGCATATCTAAATCATATGGGCGGTACCAGGTCAATTTCTTTTTTTTTAATTTTTTTTTTTTATACTTTGTTTTATTAGAAGTAATCTATTTACAATAATGTAAACAGCTTTACAAACCTCAACTTAATTACACATTTTTTAAATAACCCATTAACAGTTATCATCTTCTATTTTTTTGGAAATAAAGAAAAGAATAGAATAGTTTTAAATCAATAAGAAAGTGATTAAATAATAATTTGATTATATAGAAAAGAAGAAGAAAATAGAGCAAGGAAAAAAGATTATAGATTAACAAAAAGTGAAAAAATATTATATATATATATATATATATATCAATGAAAATCAACAAAATATATTGTATCTAAAACTATTACAAATAGTAATATCAATGAAGACATGCCTATTAATCCTAGTATAAGAATCAATTATTCTCATCAAATCCCGCTGGGTACCCGTCAGGCTGTGACGTCAAGAACAGCTACTTCTCTAGATACTGTATATATGGAGACCATATTTGTTCGAAGATATTATATTTGTCCAGTAGGACAAATCTGATTCTTTCTAATTGTAACGTCTCCAACATCTCTGCTGCCCACATTTTAATTGTGGGGGATAATGTTCCCTTCCAAAATTTCAATATGATTTTTTTCCCTATTATCAAACAGTAATCAAAGAAATTTCTTTGATTTCCTGTAAGTACCGAATTTGAATCCAAAATCCCAAGTATTATTAACTTTGGGTCTGGATCCAATCTAATTTTTAAAACCTCAGAAATAACCTTAAAAATTTCTGTCCAGTAGTAACTCAGTTTGGGACATGTAGCAAAACTATGTATTAAATTTGCTTCTAAGTTCTTACATTTATCACAAATTGAAGAGAGATTGTGAAAGATACTCTTTAATTTAGTTTTTGAATAGTGTAATCTGTATAATACTTTGAATTGTATCAATGTATGTCTGGCATTTAACGAACACCGATGTATTTGCTGTAAACTTTCTTCCCAATTTTCTTTTGTTATGGATAAACCAATTTCCTTTTCCCATGCTTGCCGATATGTTTCCGTTGTTGGATTCTCCTTATCCAAAATTATGTTATATATATAGGCTATTAATTTTTCTGTATTTGGGTGTAAATTAAACAAATCATCTAATAATCCTGGTACTTTATTTTTATAATCTAGTGTGTTTGATTTTATATAATCTCTAATTTGTAAGTACCTAAACAAGTGTTGCGGAGACAATCCATAGATATCTTGTAACTCTTGGAATAAAAGAAATTTTCCTTTTCTATAAAGGTGCTCTATCCTTTTAATTCCTAAATCATCCCAATGTCTAAACCCTCCATCCAATATAGAGGGTTTAAATAATGGGTTATTCATTATTGGTAGTCTAAGTGAAAGATTATCTAGCTGTAAAGTCTTAACTATTTGTTTCCAAATACATCTATTATTATAAATTATAGGGTTATCCCTATAATTTTTTTTTTGTACTTCCTTTGGGGCAAAGAGAACCGATCCTACATTATAGGGTGAACAATCTTCCTTTTCCATCTTTAACCACATTGGTTCATAATCCATATTTACCTACCAAAAATTCATATTCTTAATCTGGACTGCCCAAAAATAATATAAAAAATTTGGAAGTGCTAATCCTCCATTTATCTTAGATTTACATAAATGTTTTTTACTTATTCTATGATTTTTATAATCCCAAATAAAACTATAAATAATATTATCTATTTTTTTAAAAAAGGTCTTTGGGAGAAAAAAAGGAATAGCCTGGAACAAATATAATAATTGTGGTAAAAACACCATCTTTATAGCGTTTATTCTACCAATCATGGATATAGGGAGTGTTTTCCAGTACAAAATATTTTTTTAAGTTTATCTAATAATAGAGGGTAATTAGATTTAATTAGTGAATTATAAGATTTGGTTACATTAATTCCTAAATATTTAAATTTGTCTTTAACTATTTTTAACGGATATTGTTGTAATATATTTAAGTTAATTCCTGTTATAGGCATAATTTCACTTTTATTCCAGTTAATTCTAAATCCTGAAAATGTGGCAAAGATAGTTATAACATTGAGTAACTTAGGTAAACTAATTTCCAGTTTTGTAATATAAATCAAAACATCATCTGCATATAAAGATATTTTGTTAGTTGTTGTGTCAGTATTATAGCCATAGATTTCAGGTTCTGATCTGATTCTTTCCGCCAAAGGCTCTATCATCAAAGCAAATAATAAAGGCGATAACGAACAACCCTGTCTACAACCCCTAGAGAGCTTAAATTTAGCTGATAATATTTGATTAGTTAAGATTCTTGCCGTTGGATTCAAATATAAAATTCTTATCCATTTACAAAATCTATCCCCCAATTGAAACTTTTCCATTATATTAAATAAATATAACCATTCCACCTGATCGAATGCCTTTTCTGCATCTAGCGATACAACTGCTAATTCCCTGTCCCGTACTCTTTTTGAATATATAATATTAAACAAGCGTCTGAGATTATGGGATGAGTAGCGTTTTGGGATAAAACCTGTTTGATCTTGATGTATTAATTTAGAAATCACCAAACTTAATCTCCGAGATAAAACTTTCGTTGGTATTTTTTGGTCTGTATTTAGAAGTGCGATCGCTCTATATGATCCTGGATCTTCCAAATCCTTATCTGCCTTAGGAATAAGTGTAATTGTAGATTTGTTTAAAGATTCTGGTAGTTTACCTTGTTCATACGCATATCTATATACTGTATATAATCTTGGGGAAATCAGATCTAGAAATTTTTTATAAAATTCTGCACTTAGGCCATCGGGGCCCGCTGCTTTTCCATTCTTTAACGAACTAATTGATTCTTCAATATCTTTTACTGTTATTTCGGCGTTTAACAAATGTCTACCTTCCTGATCTAAACTGTTAATTTGACACTTTTGTAGAAATGTTTCCATATCCACTGTTTGTCCTGTTAATTTAGATGAATAAAGATTTTGATAATATTGTAAAAATCTGTCATTAATATCTTTTGGTATCGTCAATATATTTCCATCCACCGATCTAATTCTATGTATCAATTTTCATCCTCTAATTTTCTAAGTTGTCTTGCTAATAGTTTTTGTGGTTTGTCTCCAAACTCGAAATGCACTTGTTTGGTTTGTTGAAATAGTTTAATGACTTGGTTAGAATATATTTTATTTAGTCTATATTTTGCTATTGCACTTTTGTTACTTAGCTCTTTAGAAGGGCGTTTTATATTTTCACTATCTAGTTGTTTTATCTCGTGTTCTAACCTTTGTTCCATCTTTCTATTTTCTTTATTAAGATAAGCCTGTGCAGATATTATTGCACCACGCATAAATGCTTTAAATGTGTCCCAGAGTAACGATGGTGAAGTTTCCGGTTTGTCATTAGTTTCAAAAAATAATTTAATCTGTTCCGTCACATGTTTACAACAGTCCTTATCCTTTAATATCTGGGGATTAAATCTCCAAGTAGTCATTTTATTAAGTATATATTTTAGTTTTATCTTAAATGTAAGAGGCGCGTGATCTGAAATAATAATATTGTGATATTTTGCGTCATACGTAAAAGGTAGTAATTTTGAATCTATTAAAAAATAATCTATCCTAGAATAAGTTCCGTGTACGGGAGAAAAAAACGAGTATTCTCGTCCAGATGTATTATCTAATCTCCAAATATCCTTAACATTCGATGTATTAATAAAAGAATTTATAAGTTTACTTGAATTAGAGGTAACTTTCCTTTTTGTAGAAGACCTATCTAGGTAACTATCTAAGGTGCAATTAAAGTCACCCCCAATAACTAAATTATATTGTGTGGAAATAGGAATATTATTAAATATTTTCTTAAAAAATAGTGGGTTATCAAAATTAGGGGCATATATATTCACCAAAATTACTTTCTGTGAATATAATTCCCCTGTAATTATTACATATCTACCCTCTTTGTCCTCTATTATAGAATTTTGTTTAAAAGGTATACCTTTACGGATAATTATTGCAACTCCTCTAGATTTGTGTGTAAATGAAGAGTGATATACCTTGGAAATCCATTTTGCTGTTAATCTATATTGAGCATCTCTTTTGAGATGAGTCTCTTGGAGGAAGATCACGTCTGATTTCAAACTATTCAACTGTGCTAGTACCTTTCCCCTTTTAATTGGTTCATTAATTCCCTTAACATTCCAACTACAGAAGGTAATTCCACCCCCCCCGGTCTTCACATTCATATCTTGCATTTTACTATTAGGGTGTTTTTTTTTGGAGTAGCCTTCTCGACCCCTCCAGCCCAGCGGTATACCCAAACGCCAATCCGATGAGAATTTCTATCTTCAGTAATCCATATACATATCTTCTTAGAGCGATTATACAATATCGTTCATAACTACATTCATATAATATATAACGCAGAATCAAATATTTAATATATAAGAAAAAGTACAAAGTGTAATTAAAAAAAGAAAAAGGGGTGTTAACAGGGTGCCCAGAAAAAAAAGAAACTACACTGGTATAGTGTGTAGTGTGCATTAGTGAAAGCCACACTAACGTGGCTATTAATCTACTGACTTCCGTTTTTTTTAAGAAAAGAGATGTTAAGTGTTCCAGCTCCTGTCTATAATACTATGTATATTGGGGTGGGGTACTAACTTTAAGTACTTAGTAAATATTTCTATTATTCATATTACTAATTACCAGTTATTAATTTCTAGTATAATTAATATTATAGTAGATAATACTATGTTAGGGGGACAATTAAAAATTTACTAATTAATACCAAGCTATAACAACATGTCCATTATTGCCCCTCATAACCGCAGGTCGGTAATAAAAGTTCATTCTTCTTCTTCTTCTTCTTCTTCTTCAGCGCTTACTTCTTCTTCTGCTTCCTCTTCTGCCTTCTTCTGTATGCCTCTGGCGAATTCCAGTGCTTTGGTATGGTTAACAAAACGGAATTCCTTGTTGTCGTAGGTCACTCTCAATGTTGCTGGGTACATCAAACCATATCTGAGATCCTTTCCATCCTTTATATTCCGAAGAATGCCTCTTGTTTCTGAGAATAGAGATCTTCTCTTAGCCACTTCAGCCGGGTAATCTCTGAAGATGCTGATATTAACTCCTTCATATTTCAGATTCCTCTTTCTTATTATTATCTTCATCATTTCTTCAAACTCGTGATCAAAAGCCACCTTTACAATCATTTGTCTTGGTGGTGCACCACTCCCAGGGGCCCGTCTTAAAGCCCTGTGGGCACGGCCCACCAGCGGTTCTTGGTCCAGATCCAGAATGTCCTTTAGGAGTTTTGCAGCAAATTTCCGCGGGTCCTGATTTCCTTCCTGACCCTCGGGCAATCCTACTATTCGCAAATTCTTACGTCTTTGTCGACCTTCCAAATCAATACATTTCTCATTTATTTTGTGGAGTAGTTCTGAAAGGCGTTTATTCTCGGCAAGTAGCTTCTCAGTTTCCTTGGCACTTTTTACAGCAAAATCAGCCAAATCTTTAATTGCGTCATTTTGTTGGTCGAGTGTGATGACAATAGGATCAATCTTATCAATCAGCATTTGTTCCAGCCCAGCAACCTTGTCGTTTACCTCAGAGATTCGGTTTTGAAATTCAGCATCCGCCTTTCTTTTCCATTCGTTCATTATATTCTTTACCATCTCGGTAACTTCTTTTGTTAATTCCACTTTAGTTTTCTCATGAGACACCAGAATCTCCGCTTTAAGAGTTTTTATTTCATCCTTATATTCTTTCTTCATGTCTTTAAATTCATCTTTATATTCCTTCTTCAAGTCTTTTATTTCTTTCACCAGTTTCTTCATCTCACCCATCAAGGAACTTTTAAATTCTTCCATTTCAACTTTTCTCTGTGAGATTTCTTCTTGGGAGGCAGTCAGACTCGAGCCCGAGGCTTTGGTGGCACCAGCCTCTCTTCTAAGGCCCGTTTTCTTCAGGGGAGGGGAGGAGGGCTGCATTTTAAATTTCTTACCGAAGTCGCGCGCCTGATGACGTCACGCAGCCTTCAATCGCACCGGAGCCGTTTTAAATCGATCTCCTGCGGTAAGTAGCGTTAGCACCCTCCTTTAACCCCATTTTTTTAACCGATTTTTACGGAGCTGGTCTGGCGCTGTTCTCCCCTAGAACATGGCGCCACCGGAAGTCCTCCGGTACCAGGTCAATTTCATGTGATGAATTGGCAAATGCAATTTGGCTCTGGTGCATACAACGGAATATTTGGATTTCAGCTACCTATTTACCAGGTAAGCTCAATACAGTGGCGGACACCAGGTCACGAAAATTCAATGACAACATCGGGTGGATGTTAAATCCCCAAATATTCGCAAAAATAACAGCCAAATTTGGTGAACCGGATATTGACCTTTTTGCGTCACGGTTGAACCATCAGGTACCAACATACGTATCATGGGAGCCAGATCCTGGGGCAATGGCGACGGACGCGTTCTCGCTAGACTTGGGGAAATGGTTTTTTCCATGCATTTCCTCCATTTTGCCTCATCAGTCTGGTATTGCGGAAAATTCAGTCAGATGCTGCTAAAGGCATTCTTATCATACCCGACTGGCCTACGCAGCCATGGTATCCGGTGGTCCTTGATATGATCAGTCAACCATGGGTCCTCTTAGAGGGTTGCCCTTAACTGGTGACGAACCCTGTCTCAGGAGAACCACATCCCTGCCATAGTCACTTAAAGTTATTGGCTTGCAGGTTCTGAACAGGCCACTATTGCAGTATGGTCAATCATCAAGGACAATGGATACTATTGGAGCATCATGCAGGGAGTCCACCAGGCGGCAATATCTCACGCATATCAGGAAATGGGAAACCTACTGCGGCCGCTCCAACATTGCATATGACTCCGTTACTATCACCGATGTGCTGGAATTCCTTGCGGGGTTGCATCATGACGAACAGCTCAGCTACAGTGCCATCAACAGCGCCAGGAGTGCGCTATCATTCTACCTCAATATTGAGGTAGGATCCAACAAGCTGGTGTCCAAACTTATGCGGGGAATTTTTAATTCCAATCCGCCAAGACCTCGTTATAACATCACCTAGGATATTGGGAAAGTACTAACCCTGCTCAGGACGTGGTCGCCCATGGAAGGGCTTGAATTGGACAAACTCACCCTGAAGCCGGTGATGTTACTGGCACTTACTTCAGCACAAAGGGTACAGACACTTCACAAGGTCAAGATTGACAGAATGATCTCTACCCCAGAAAAAGTAATCTTCTTTATTGATGAATTACTTAAGCAGCATAGACCTGGATACACAGGGCTGCAGCTGAAGTTTCCAGCATACCCCGCTGTTGCAAGGCTATGTTTAGCCACCCATATCCGCCACTATATGAAAGTGACGCGGAAATTAAGGGGAATGGAGAAATACCTACTTATCAGCCACAAAAAACCTCACCATAGAGTGACGGTACAGACGATCTCCAGATGGCTCAGGATCATCTTGAACGAAGCAGGTATTGACACTAATGTCTTTAAATCCCATTCCACCAGGGCTGCATCGACGTCGGCGGCAAGGGTCATGGAGGTGCCCATGGACCATATTCTTGCCACAGCGGGCGAAAGAAGCCACCTTTCAACGGTTTTATAATAAACCTGTTACCGCTCCTGTATTGTTCGCAGAGGCCGTGCTGAATGCGGGTCAAGAGCATACAGATTCTCCCCAGTGAGGGGTTTTTTCTTTGTTGTTATTAATAAATATTATTATTTTTCAGTACAAGCAGTCTGAAAATTTGATTACTCCTATCCATCCTTACAGTGGCGTGAGTGTCAGCATGGACGTTGTCCAGGGCATGAAATCACAGAGCTTTGAAGTCTTCACGAAGTCACTCACGTGACTCCGAAATGAAATAGTAAGATTAAACGAGAACTTACCAGTTTGAAGTTTGATCTTTATTTTATGAGGAGTTGCGATGAGGGATTTCGTGCCCTCCGCTCCCAACCCTCGATCATAAAGTCAACTGGTAATTAGAGTCTCTTCAATCTTACTATAACAAGTTCATTTCTTTGTTTGTTGGTTCTGTGATTCCACACCGCTGCTTTGAAGAATGTCGCGCATGCGTGCTGGCGGGTTCTTCACGAAATCCCTCATCGCAACTCCTCATAAAATAAAGATCAAACTTCAAACTGGTAAGTTTTCGTTTAATCTTACTATTAATGAACAGAACTATGCAATATGAATGTACTAATGTGGGCAAGATCTGCATTATATTGCAGACTTTTCAAGTTCATGTTTGCTAGATAGACAACTCCAGACAGGAACAGGGAAAATATTCTTCTGTGCTATGCATGAAAAATGTTATTTAATTCCACTGTGAATATACGCAATCTAAAAAATCCTCTTGCATTAATGCATGAAGTAATTCCAAATGAAGTCATTTTAAATATCTCATTAATGTTGACCCAAAGGACAGCTGTTCCATCATTTTGTCCTCCCTTCCTTCCACTTTTCCTCTCTCGCCGAGTCAGAATGATTACTGTTGCCATTTTTTTTGTCTTTTGCATTCTAAGCCACACTCAAAAACAAATGTCATATTTTCAAAAAAGTGTTTGTGTCTTGAAGCCTTTACTCCTCAGTCATCTTCTGCATTGTCACGTGGAATGACAATGGTTCCCTAAATCTGTGAACAAAACACAGACTGCTACTTGCTCAGTCTTCAACATAACTCACAACGGATTAAAAATATACAGCCAGAAAGTGCAGTCCAAACCAGCCAAAACTTCATTTCCAAATATTCTCCAATGGAACGATAAAGCAAATTGCAGCAACTACTTGGAGAATGTCCAAACAAATTTTCAATTAAGGATAAAGACTATATCATCTTGATATTCATGAAGCAAAACCCTTCAACTGGTTCACTCTTCCCTTCCGAGCAAAACCACCCCCTACAAGGTACTTTCCGCAGCAACCGCTGGAGATGCGACCCTATCTCCTCCCTGACCTCCAAGCAAGACATAAGTTTGCGTGTCCACTTCTAACCTCATCTACAGCTTCAGGTGTTCCCGATGTGGCCATCTGTACATCGGCAAGACCAGGTGTAGACCTGGCAACCATTTCATCGAACACTTGCACTTGATTCTCCGTGGCCTACTGGATCTCCTGGTTGCTCACCATTTTAGCTTCCCTTCCCACTCCCTTACTGACCTATCTGTCCTGTGCCTCTTCCATTGCCAGAGTGAGGCCACATGCAAAATGCAGGAACAGCCCTTTATATTCCGCTTGGGTAGCTTGCAACCCGATGATATGTACACTAAATTCTCAAGTTTTAGGTTACTATTAACAACCCCCCTTCCCCCCTCCACTAACACCCACACAAACCACCTTTCTCCTCCCCTCCCCTGCGCTTCATCTAGAATCACACCTATTTCTCCCCTCCCTATCTCCCGACATTATGGTTTCATAATTTGCAACTCTTCAATCTGTCTATCTCACACCTCTTTCATTATCTGTGGCCTTTGTTCGAACCACCAGCTTATTTGTTACCCCATCCCCCCCCCACCTCCCCCCCCCCACCTCCCCACCCCCCCCCAACACCCCAGCTACGATCAGTCTGAAGAAGGGTCCCAACCCAAAACATCACCTTTCATGCCTGACCGGCTGAGTTACTCCAGCGCTTTGTGTCCCCTTGATGTAAAGCTGGGAATGGTGTTATTGTCACTCCACACAGTCAATGTCTCCTATGAGGTAAAGCAAAAATGCAATTCCACATAAAAGCCTGCATGAATCATTAGAAACATAGAAAATAGGTGCAGGAGGAGGACATTCCGCCCTTTGAGCCATCACCACCATTCAATATGATCATGGCTGATCGTCCGCTATCAATAACCCGTGCCTGCCTTCTCCCCATATCCCTTGACTCCAGTAGCCCCTAGAGCTCTATCCAACTCTCTCTTAAATCCATTCAGTGATTTGGCCTCCACTGCCCTCTGTGGCAGGGAATTCCACAAATTCTCAACCTCATTCTGGGTAAAAAAGTTTTTTTCTCAGCTCAGTCTTAAATGACCTCCCCTTTATTCTAAGATTGAGGCCCCTGGTTCTGGACTCACCCAACATTGGGAACATCTTTCCTGCATCTAGCTTGTCCAGTCCTTTTATAATTTTATATGTTTCTATAAGATCCCCCCTCATCCTTCTAAACTCCAGTGAATACAAGCCTAGTCTTTTCAACCTTTCCTCATATGACAGTCCCGCCATCCCAGGGATCAATCTCGTGAGCCTAAGCTGCACTGCCTCAATCACAAGGATGTCCTTCCTCAAATTAGGAGGCCAAAACTGTACACAATACTCCAGATGTGGTCTCACCAGAGCCCTATACCACTGCAGAAGAACCTCTTCACTCCTGTACTGAAATCCTCTTGTTATGAAGGCCAACATTAGCTTTCTTCACTGCCTGCTGTACCTGCACGGCAACTTTCAGTGACTGGTGTACAAGGACACCCAGGTCTTGCTGTACCTCCCCCTTACCTAACCTAACCCCATTGAAACAATAATCTGCCCCCTTGTTTTTGCCGCCAAAGTGGATAACCTCACATTTATCTATATTATACTGCATCTGCCATGCATCTGCCCACTCACTCAACCTGTCCAGGTCCTCTTGCAACCACCTAACATCCTCTTCACAGTTCACACTGCCACCCAGCTTTGTGTCATCCGCAAACTTGCTAGTGTTGCTCCTAATTCCCTCTTCCAAATCATTTATATATGTGCTAAACAATTGCGGCCCCAACAACGAGCCTTGCGGCACTCCACTCGCCACTGCCTACCATTCTGAAAAGGACCCGTTCACTCCTACTCTTTGCTTCCGGTCTGCCAACCAATTTTCTATCCGTCAACACCCTACCCCCAATACTATGTGGTCTAATTATAGTCACCAGTCTCCCATGTGGGACCTTATCAAAGGCTTTCTGAAAGTCTAGATACACTACATCCACTGGCACCCCTTTATCCATTTTACTTGTCACATCCTCAAAAAATTTCAGAAGATTAGTCAAGCATGATTTCCCTTTCATCAATCCATGTTAACTTGGACTAATCCTTTTACTGCTATCCAATTGCTCCATTATTACCTTTTTAATAATTGACTCCAGCATCTTTTCCACCACCGAAGTCGGGCTAACTGGTCTGTAATTCCCCGTTTTCTCTCTCGCTCATTTCTTGAAAAGTGGGATAACATTAGCTATCCTCCAATCCACAGGAACTGATCCTGAATCTATTGAACATTGGAAAATGATCACCAATGCGTTCACTAGTTCTAGAGCCACCTCCCTGAGGACCCAGAGATGCAGACCATCAGGCCCAAGGGATTTATCATCCTTCAGTCCCATTAGCCTACCCAATACTATTTGTCGCCTAATGAAAATTTCTTTCAGTTCCTCTACTCCCTTAGATCTTCTATCCTCCAGTACATCTGGGAGATTGTTTGTGTGTTCCTTAGTGAAGACAGATCCGAAGTACCTATTCAACTGTTCTGCCATTTCCTTGTTGCCCATAATTATTTCACCTGTGTCTGCCTTCAAGGGACCCACATTTGACTTTGCTACTCTTTTTCCCTTAACATATCTAAAGAAGCTTTTACTGTCCTTCTTTATATTCCTGGCCAGCTTCCCCTCGTACTTCATATTTTCAGCCCATATTGCCCATTTTGTTTCCTTCTGTTGTCCTATGAATTGTTATCATAAAAAGGAAAGCACGTAGCACAAATTCTATCATTCCATTTAACAATAATGCTAAGATTACATTTGGATATTTTTAACTGGCATGTTGTGGCCCTTTTGAACTGAACCCCAGAATAATCCTCAACATGAGAGATTCTTGTTCCCCATTTGTAAGTGAGCAAACATTACTGGCAGCATAGAATGTGTTGCTGACTTAATTGCCGTCGCACTAACCAAGATAGTTAACTTTCAATATAACATCTGTACAATCTCAACCTGCCCCATGTGAATGTCTGAACAGTTTGTTGAACTAATTCACCATCTGCGAATTCCTTGGCACATGTTCCTCTATTGACTCTTCTGCCTTTTGACAGTGGAGAGCCAAACCCATTAAGGAATTTAAGTGCATATTTCACATTATGTTCATTTCCCTTAAATCAAAACACGCTCTAGTACCTTAAATAATCACTTACCACAGTCTACTAATGATTGTCCCCACGTGCTGCTGTCTCTAATGGCCACTGTGATTTGCAGGACCCAGTTTGACAAGTTCCCAGCAAAAACAGCAATCATGAAAACCACTTATGTCAGACTTTGCAGGAAAGCAAACAACAGCAGGAAAGGAGAGGCAATGCCAGGTTTTTGTTGGAGCTTTTTTAATTCCACCACATGAACATCACCAAAAATGCAGTTAAAATAGTAAGATTAAACAAGAACTTACCAGTTTGAAGTTTGATCTTTATTTTATGAGGAGTTGCGATGAGGGATTTCGTGAAGACCCCGCCAGGCACGCATGCGCGACATTCTTCAAAGCAGCGGTGTGGAATCACAGATCACAAACCGAAGATAGTAAGATTAAAACTTGACCATACCAGTTGAATATTTAATAGAGGGTTGGGAGCGGAGGGCACGAAATCCCTCATCGCAACTCCTCATAAAATAAAGATCAAACTTCAAACTGGTAAGTTCTTGTTTAATCTTACTATTTTACTTCGGAGTCACGTGAGTGACTTCGTGAAGATTTCAAAGCTCTGTGATTACATGCCCTGGACCACGCCCATGCTCACACACTGCCGTAATTCTGATGGAGGAAGTATGTTAACGTATTTCAGACTTGAACAAGCTGAAAAATAATAACATTTGTTAATACAACAATAACCCCCTGAACTCGGGGACAAACGTTTAGAGAACAGCACTTAAAACTGAATCCGCCAACGTTGCGGGAGCGGTTATAAATCAGTTATAAACCCGCTGAAGTGTAGATTCACTGGCCCAGCTCGCTATTGCGAGGCCAAAATCCATGAACACCGCCATAGTCCTTGCCACTGATGTGGATGCAGCCCTGATAGAATGACATTTAAAATATTAGTGTCTTACCTGCTGCACCGAATACCACCTCGTGTCATCTGGAGATAGTCTGCACAATCACCCTGTGACGTGGGTTTCCATGGCTGAAACAGACCCGTCTCCATACATCTGATGCCCATTTGCAGACGTGTAGTCCCAGGTCTGTGTAGTGTAAGTAATTCTTCTATAAAGAAGTTACCTTATTATGGTCCGGTCATTCTATCCAGGTTTAATTCCTGTAAAGTCAGGACCTGTTGAGCTGTGTTCAGTGCCATTACCATAACCACTTTGAAGGTGAGCAAGACCATCTGCATCATGGGCGACCAGCTCCTGAGGAAGGTCAACACTACCTCATCGCAGTCCAATCTAGCGATAGGACGACAATGCACTCCTGGCACTGTAACTGAGGGACACATCCTAATGATGACCCATGAGTATACCAGCAGCTTGGAGAGTATAGCAGATATGTAGATGGTCTAGGTCCGACTACAGAAACCTCCCATATCCTTATGTAGGCGAGGTACTGCTTCCTACTGGACTGTCTCTGCACGATGCTGTTTGACATCCATCGTCCTTTATGTTGCAGAGCCTGGTTGCGTATCCTGCAGCACCTGTCTGATGAAGCAGAATGGAGAAAGCATAGAAACCCCGCATTTCTCCCCAATGTAGTGAAAACGCGTCCATCGCCACTGCCCCAGGATCTAGTTCTCAAGACATATGTTGGTATCCAATGGCTGAACCTGGACGCAAAGAGGTCGAAATCTGGTATTCCATATTAGGCTATAATTTTAGCAGATATTTGGAGGTTCAATCTACTTGATGTCGTTATTAATACTTGTGACCTGGTGTCCGCCACTATATTGAGCTGATCCAGAAGGTACATAGCTGAACCCAATTCTTTCAATCCACCAGAGCCAAATTAATGTTTCCAATTCATCCCAAGATATTAACTTGACACCACCCATAAGGTTTAATATGCCAACTCAGTGGTATTATTTTGGAAGACGAACATACGTATGCTGCAGATTAGTGCATTAATGCGCAGCCCGTGACATGCTCCAAGCATATCTAACAGTTTATACCTAGTGATTGAAGAAAGTAGAATCATGCAATCCCATTTGCTGCCCCAACTGGAATGGTGTCAGTAGTTCCCCAGCCCTTGGTGCTTGCGTCGGTTTGTAACGCGACTACTAGGTTTGATGTAATGATGGGATTTAACAATCACAATCATTGCTAATCCACCATTGTACCTCAATTATGCTGTGATTGGCAGTTGCATAAGCTCGTAATTGTCCAGCATTCGCTATACCTGCCGAGATTTTGCTTATTCACCCAAGCTTTGATAGCGTAACGACCCAATTATGTGGCTGGAATGTAGCTCCAATTTACCCATAGCTTAGCAGCATGTCGAAAGTCAGTTCCCTGGCGCAAGCAAGGCTGTTACATGCATCTATTATGTCTATAGCTCTGTTCCCTGGATAGTGACAAACAGAGCCCCAGAATGTATGTACCTCCCCCCTACTTGTGAGGTTATGCATGCAGCACTTCCAAGAGAACCAGGCCCCCTTACCTCCATGGTTACCGGCGGGCCTGACGTTCTGGTTTCTAGTATTCCGTCTTTGCTGGGTGCTGCTCAATCGCCTCGGTAAATCCTTGTTCCTGCAGCTGGTGTGTGGTGAGGTAGTCTATGCTGGCTCTGCCCTAACAAGGCTTCTGCTGTTGGGGAGCTGGTGCAAATGTGTTCTTGATGGCCTCGTCATTGACCTGCTTGGGCAGGTCCTCCCCAAACAGCTGTCTTGGTGGTGTGGTGGAGGTAGGACCCAACCCAGCGAATTCAGGGTTAATGTCGGGCCGGATGGAGCTCTGACTAAAACAGTTTCCCGAAGTGTGCTACACAGGAGGGCTAGAGCATCCTGCTGCTCTGCGGATGCACCTGTCCCATCGAGGGTCCTAACGAGCACCGTGATGCCCGACGCCAATAGCTTCAGAATTTCCTGCCTCTTCATCTCTTGTGCCCTCGTATTGGAACTAATGTTCCCTCAGATGGCTGAGTCGACCCTCGGGACGTTCCGGGGAACACAATTTCCAGGATCCTTGTACTTCTCCATGGTTTCTGAAAGCACCTGGTCTTGGAACTGGTGTGTCGTCAAGAAATTAATACTTACTGCCAATGTAGAGTGCAGCGGTACCCCTGAATACAGGTTTCAGATTTTTGACACTACCTCCAATTCCTTCTTCTGGATCGAGAGCAGTGGGCTCTTCTGCATTGAAGGTGGCGGTCATGATCCGACTCCCAGACCGCTGAGACTCCTACTCCTGCTCTTGCCGATCCAGGTCCTGCTGATATAGTTGCTCCACCATTAGCTCCATCCTAGCCATGCGACCGCTGCTGCTACACACGGACAACAGGTCGACTTCCCCAGGCCCTGATGAGTCGCTGGGGCTTCTGCCAGTAGGTCACACCTCAACGAAGTGGCTGACAGGTACTCGTCAGCACCCGCTCCTGCGGGGCTGAACGACTTCCGCACGGACAACCCGCTAGCCCGGCATCCCTCGGACCTTAGCGGCCTCTCTACCTGACGAGCAGGCAGAGGAAAGGAGTCGGAACCGGTCCCCAATACCGGCTCCGTGGTCCGTGCAGGCACACCGTCACCCTCACCCCCAGGGGTCTGTGACGGCGCTTGGCTGGCTTTACCCGCAGCAACGGGATTGCCTAACCGTATTCTGCTGCCACCGGTCTGCGCTCCGGCAGCCTGTTCCGGTGCAGTACTGGTACCTCCTGCTCCTGCAGGGTGTACGACTCCTGCACGGACATACCGCTAGTCCGCCGTCGTTCGGACCTAAGCGGCACCTCTGCCTGGTGGGAAGGCAGAGGCAAGGATCGGTACCGGTCCCCAATACCGGCTCCGCTGTCCGTGCAGGCTTGCCGTCACCCTTAACCACACGGGTCCGTGAGGGCGCATAGCCGGCTTTACCCGTAACAACGGGGTTGCCCAGCCGTAAACTGCTGCCACCGGTCTGCGCTCCGGCAGCCTGTTCCAGTGGACACCGGTACCTCCTGCTCCTGCAGGGCTCCCCAACTTCCAGCAGGTCCATCACCGGCTCGCAGTCTAGCAGGTTACCCCCGGCGGTATGTCGATGCCTCCCGCTGCAGCGGGGCATGACCTGTGCGCAGCTCTCCCCCATCTCTGAGACCTGCATAGTAGGAGAGACAAAACGAGCCACCGAGCGGGTCACACGTTTACGCACCTTTGCCCCACAGTCACTATGCTTAGGTGAGAGTGGTAGGGAGTCCAGGTCTTGCCTACCCTGGTCCCACGCGGTGCTCCACCATTTTGCGGCCCCATGGTCAGCCGTGGTGGAGAGACGGGTCCTGGCTGCGCAGGGCTCCCCGACCTCCGCATTCTTCTAGAATGGTGGCCGCTGATTCCCATCTGAAGTCGCACGGCCCTTGGAGACCTGCTTCGCTGTCTTCATTCTGGTCTCCATCCATCTGTAAGCAAACTCTAATACAGACGCTTAGCTATTCAAAGTTAGTATCTTACCTGAGGGTCTTTAAGAAGTATGGTGACCAGCCTCTCATGCTTTAATAACTTTTATATGCTGGCAGTCTGAACTTCTTGAAGACAATGCATTCCCTGGAGTAGCAGGGCACTTGAATGTAGACAGGCCACAGAATCCCAGCTGCAGTGTGGAGTCAGGCTGCCTTTGCTTGCAAGCCTGCTGCTTCCTGAATGCCAGCAACCCGCAGAAACCCCTGCGGGCTGCGGTGTAGAGTCGGGCTGCCGTCCATGGCAAGCACTGCAAGCCCTACTCCACATGCACACCGCCAGCCCGCAGTATCACCCCCGCGGGCTGTGGTGTAGAGTCGGGGCTGCCGCTCTGCCGTTAACTTCTGACGGCGAGCCTGCAAGCCCCACTCCTACATGCACACCGCCAGCCTGCGGTGTCCCCCGCGGCTGCAGTGTAGAGTCGGGGCTGCCGCTCTGCCGTTTCTAACTTTGAACGGCGAGCCTGCAAGCCCCACTCCTACATGTACACCGCCAGCCCGCGGTGTTCCCCACGGGCTGTGGTGTAGAGTCGGGGCTGCCGCTCTGCCGTCGCGAACTTGAGACGGCGAGCCGGCAAGCCCCATTCCATTTCGTGCCGCCAGCCCGCGGTGTCCCCTGCGGACTGTGATGTGGAGTCGGGCTGCCTCTGCCGTCCTCCGCCGGCGAGTGTGTGAGCCCGGACCCTCCTGGGTCAACAGGTTTCCCGACTCCAACTATTGGAGCCGCCGCTGACTGCCGCAGCAGCCAGATCCGAGGCGGCCGCGAGACCCTGCGACAGGGCCACCTAGAAGAAAAAGACCGCAGGTTAGTGTTTTACTTACCTGCAGGTCCCAGCAGTAGAGGAGCAACGCTCCTCCCTGCCTGTCGCTCGCATGCGGTCGACGATATGTCGCGCATGCGTGCCTGGCGGGGTCTTCACGAAGTCACTCACGTGACTCCGAAGTAAAATTGTATGTTGTTTCTGTGTCTGTGTGTGCTATCAAGATTTCTATTATACTTTTAACACAGTGGGCTTCGATTAGTTTTGGGATTTTTTTTAGCCCATGTTTCAAATTCACAGGAGAAAGAGAGTCAAGAGTCAAACGTGTTTAATTGTCATATGTGCTGACAATGGAGCAATAAAATTCTTACTTTTATAAAAATGTGGGTTGGAGAAATTAGACTGCAGAAATCTGAAAGCAAAGGTCAAAGGATCAAGCCCAATTCTCCATCCAGTGAAATGATTACTTACAGGCTAAAGTGCTAGCTAGTTTATTCAGCTATTAAACATTTGACTGGTACATGGATACCTGTGGTGCTTAAGAACCACTACTGTGATTTAAAAGGAACCATTGTGTCCTTTGTTCGTTTTGTTTTGATCTATGGATCCTAGAAAAGTGTAAAATCAGACAGCACTTTTGCCAGTGATATTGGCAGTGTGGATAGAGTAAATGAAGATGCACATTCTTTAATTAGAGGTTAGAAAACAGAAGTTGTTTAATCCAACCAGTCAGCGTCAATGTTTACCTTGCATGTTACCCTTATCATGTATCTATACACTGCAAATTACTCGATTGAAATCATGGGTTGTCTTTCCGCTGGCTGGTTAGCACGCAACAAAAGCTTTTCATTCTATCTTGGTACACGTGACAATAAACTGAACTGATCTAAACTGAACTGAACAAGTAATAAATAGTCGTAATCCCATGTACTGTACCTGTTCCATATCTTTGCCTCACCTTTATTTTCATCTACCTTGATTGTTGACATGTCTTATTAACTCTGGAATTGAATTCCATAGCCTCATAAGTTATTTGCAGCAACATTTCCCTTGCTCTATTGGGCTGATGAATGGTGATCCCAGAGAGTTATAATTATAGTTCAAATTCTGATATTTCTCGGGTGAATGGTCAGAAACATTATCCTGAAAAAAGAAAACATGGCAACTGTTCCCCACCACTGAAGAGATGGATTGAATACAAATCATTGCTCTTTAAACCAGTCATCCCCCATTGGACACTGCTGGGCAGGGTTTCATCCTTAATGCATGCATTAATAGTGTCATGCACCAACAACTTGTAAGGAGCTAACTAGCATTCAATTCCATTAACTCCAGTTTCAGAGGCAAATTATCAATGTGTTATGGAGTCATACAGTGTAGAAACAGGCCCTTCGGCCCAACTTAGTCACACCAACCATGTCTCATGTTCCATGTTGATGCAGCTTGACAGTGTGTGTTATACTACAGACTGGGGGCTTGGTATAACTTGTTGATGCATTTTTACTGTGCCCACTGGTGTTTATCTCCCGTCAAATTCATCTAAAGCTCCTCCCGAGGCACAGAGTAAGCTGCTTCCTTTCCTAATTCATACTTGTTATGCTCTTGTTCTTTCTTCCATCATGCAGTTCACCATAGTATCCCCTTTCCTCAACTCCTCCCAAGTTCATGCTTGTGTATTGTACCCACTTCTCCTTTATTAAATGGAGTAACCATGCCTTTTTTGGCAGTGACGTTTTTATTTCTCCTCCTCTCCCACATTTCAATGGCAATCGTTAGTCTTTCCTTATTCTTCATTCAATCTGGAGAGTTCCCTCTTCCTTCCCTGCCACCAGCATAAGAAACATACATAGGGAGCAGAAGAAGACCATTCACCCGTCAAGTCTTTTCAACCATGCAAAATCATGATGACTATTCCAATCCTGGTCTCAACGCCTTTATCACACTTTGTCACAATTCCAAAGATCTGTGGACACTAACAACATCTCTTGTAATATCACAGATTGTTTTTCTTTTTTTTTATTGTGTTTTGCACGATTGTCATAAGGTCATAATGAATAGGCCGAATTAGGCCATTGGCCCACCAAGTCTACTCTGACATTCAATTATGGCTGATCTATCTCTCCCTCCTAACCTCATTCTACCCCCTTCTCCCCATATCCTTTGACGCCCATCTTGTTTTTGCATGGTCTTCATTTCACTGTCTTGTATAATTTATGTTTTGTGTGTTTGGCTGAGTCCATGTTCCTGTGACGCTGCTGCAGGTGAGATTTTCATTATTTCCGTACCTCAACATATTTGTGCCTATGACAATAAACCTGATTCAACTTGACATGATAATAAAAAATATCCCCTTCACGTCTATCTGGAATTTTTCAGCTGTCTTAGTCTGAAACTATGCATCCTAGGTCAAGGATCTGCAATTGAGCAAAACGTAAAGTATTGGAGTAACTCAGTGGGTCAGGCCACATCTCTGGAGGACATAGGCAAGTGATGTTCTGGGTCGAGACCCTTTTTCACACTCAGTCTGAAGAAGGGTCCTGACCTGAAACATTCCCTATCCATGCCCTCCAGCGTTGCTGCCTGACCCCCTGAGTTAATCCAATACTTTGTGGTTTGCTCTAAATATCTCCAACTGGGGAAACATTCATTCCTCTAATCTCCTCAGAATCCTACATGTTCAATAAAATCATCTCTCACTCTTCCAACTCAGCCTGCTCACACTGTTTTTGTACTACAATCAGTTCAACCCAGGAAACAAATTAGTGAACCTTCTCTGCATTTCTACATTAAGCATAGGGACTAAAAGTGTACACAATCCACCACATGTGATCTCACCATCTACTTGTAAACATGAATGAAATCTTTCTTACTTTTATCCTTCACACCCTTTGCAATAAAGACTAATTAGCCTTCTTACAGAATATTCAGTTCCTTCATCCCAGTCATCTTAAATAGACTATTCACAGTTGACGCCCAGCACTGGTCCTCTGCCACCCTACTATTTACTATTTATGATGATGTTGCAGTGCATTGGAAGTCTCAGGTCTTTTTTATGACGTCCCAAAGTACCAATATTTGAAAAGAGAGCTGTACTGAGCCTGCAGTTTATTTTCACCAGGACAATAATTTATAGTAAGTGCCTGAGTGGAAAGTACATGATGAACAGATTTATTTCCCTTCAAGTGGAACTCCACGGCAGACTGCAGGGGAAAGTCTAAGATTATAGCTGGGGCTCTGAATTACTGTTGCTTACTCTGCATGAACTTATAGCCCTGTTGGGAAGTAAAGTTTAAATGCAAGGGGTCATTTATTTCCATGGCACAGAAAGTAAGAATGTCTTTGTTATGTGGGTTTACATTAACAATATTTTCTATAAGTTTCTGAACATCCAGATCTGATCTTCAGTATGTGGGAATTACATAGAAGTCAACCTTTCAGGATTTGAATTAACTTTTACATTTTATTGTATATCAGGAATTTGCATTTGCAGGATTATCCCATGTAATTTTCTATGCTTGTCAGTTAGTTCAATATTTCAATGCTCCTCGATGGTGAAATCCGCAGGCCGCAGTTGGAGCGTTGATCCCAGGCAATAGATCACAGGCTCCGATGGTAAGTCCACGGCCCCGCGGTGGGACTCAAAGTTAGTCTCGAGCAATGCTGCCAGCTCCATGGTGTTAGGCCGCAAAGCGACCGGAGATACGATCCGGAAAACAATCACATCTCCGGTAAAGTAAGAGATTGAAAAAAGGTTTCCCCGACCCTCTCTCCCATCCCCTACATAAAACAACCCGGAGAACATTAACACATACTTTTAAAACACACAACAAACTGAAAATAACAAAAAAGACGAAAAGCCAGACAGACCATTAGCGAGGCTGCCATCGATGATTTTATAGTCATGCATTAGATTTACGGTGGAATTTATAGTCATGCATTAGATTTACAAGTACTGACGCACCATTTCAGAGTCAAGTAATAGTCAAAACATTTACCATATTGTCAGCTGTGGCTCAATGTCGGAAGAAAACAGTTTAACCAGAGCAAGTATGAGGTTTTGCACTCTGGGTGATTGAATGTAAGTTAATACCGTCCATGTCAAGAACCTTAACAGTATTCATGTACAGAGCGATCCCAAAGTCCAAGTCTATAGCTTGCTAAAAGTGGCAAAACACGTAGATTAAATGTAGGTAAAGTAGGCTTGTCTTCAATGTTCGAGGCATTGGGAATAAGAATCAGGCGCTCGTATGGCAGCTTTATAGGATTTTAGTTAGGCTGCATTCGGAATATTGCGTGCAGTTCTGGTCACCACATGTGAGGAAAGAGTTTAGGTTCTGGAGATGGAGATACCAGAATGCAGCATAGATTAGAGGGTGTAAGCTATAATGAGAGGTTGGACAAACTTGAATTATTTTCCACAGAACATTTTAAGGATGATGAGTGTTTTCAAGAGAGGGTTAGATTTAGCTCTTAGGGCTAAAGGAATCAAGGGATAGGGGGCAAAAGCAGGAACGGGGTACTGATTTTGGATGATCAGCTATGATCATATTGAATGGGCCGAATGGCCTACTCCTGCACTATTTTCTATGTTTCTATGTTTCTACGAGAGCTGATAGGAGTATATGAAATTATGTGCGACATAGTTAAAATAGACAGTCAGAATTGTTTTTCCTAGGTTGGAAATGTGAAAGAGTAAGAGCATAGCTTTAAGTCAAGTCAAGTCAAGTTTATTCGTCACATACACATACGGGATGTGCAGTGAAATGGCAGTGCTCGCGGACTTTGTGCAAAAAACAAACAAACAAACAACCAACAAACTACAAACAGAATGGAACAGAATCACATGTTATTTTACATATTAAATATTGTGGGTGGTATTGTGGTACAGTAAAGTTAGTCCCTGGTGAGATAGGAGTTTACAGTCCTAATGGCCTCTGGGAAGAAACTCCTTCTAAACCTCTCCGTTCTCACAGCAACTCACAGTAAGATGAGAGGGGAAACATTTAAAGGAGACTAGACCAAGTGGGACCCGTTGGGCCTCGTTCACCCAAGGCAATATTCCGCCACTCACCCATAGCCCCAAACTGCGCAGGCCCGGCTGAGGGGATATCGTTGTGTAGCCAGAGATCCCCATTGTGACGCGAGTCATGACAACCCTCGCCCAACTGCTCCGTGCCATCCCTCTTCCTACCCCTATCTTCCTCCATTCCCCTTCATCCACCAGCACTCCCCCTCCTCTTCACCCTCCCTCTTCTTTCCTCTCTCCTCCCCCCTCCCCTACTCCCTCCCTCACCTCTCCCTCCCTCATCTTTCCCCTACCCTCAGGCATTCCCTCCATCAATGACCTCTCTCCCCTCCCTACCCACATCCTCTCCCTCTATCTCCCTGCTCCCCACTCCTCACCTCCCCCCTATCCCACTCCCCCACTATCGCTCCTCACCTCCCCCACTCCCCCCTCCTCCCTCTATCCCCCTCCTCCCCCACTCTCCCTCCTCACCTCCCCCACTTTCCCCTCCCGCTCCCCTCCCTACTGCCCTCCTCTCCCTTTATCCCCCTGCTTCCCCACTCCTATCCCAACTCTCCACAATGAAAATCGTAGTTTATTTTAAAGACGACGAGTGGTGGCGCCGTAGAGTGTGGCAGCCGCGCCTGCAGCTGTTCGTTCTTCACCCTTTTTTTAAATTTTAGTTTGTTAAAAAGTTTTGTTCTGGAGGCCTTTTAGTCTTTTTATGTGGGGATGGGGGGGGGGGGGGAGGGGGAAAGTGTTTTTTCCAATCCCTACCTGGGCGAGGATGCGTCGTTCCTCCGTGCCACATCTTCGCCCCCTCCTCGCAGCCTACCATTCGGATTGGCGTGGCCTTTCCTGCCGGAGACCGGCCAGAGCTTCGAGCGGCAGCTTCAGAACTAAGGTACCACCGCGGAGCGGGGTGATGCCTTACCCGGGTCGCTGTGTGGAGCTCCAGAGTGCCGACTTCAACATCGTGTAGCTGTGGTCTGCGGAGCTTCCAGCCGCAGCGACGTTGACTTTAAACACCGTGGAGCCTGGGATCTTTCGTCGAGCTCCGCCCAGCGCGGCCTGTGGACTTTGGGAGCCGTGGTCACCGGTAGCAAGTGGCCGATTCGGAAACTCCAAGCTGCTGAGAGTGTTCTTCCGACGCCCGAGTTCTATCATCCCGGCGAGAGGGCCTGAAACATCGGGCCGCCATAGCCGCGACTACGAAGGCCTCATTAGGCCCTGAACACGGGTGAACATGGAGGAAGTGGACTGAACTTTGCTGCCTTCCCTCGCAGTGGGATACGTCAATCCCACTGTGGGGGGATGTTTTTTATGTTTAATGTTAAATTCTATAATGTTGTGTTTATTTTATTTGTGTGTTGCAATGGCAGCTAAAATTTCACTACACCAATTGGTGTATGTGACAATAAATGTCCTTGTCCTTTGTCCTTGTCCTTTGAAACCTCCCCCCTATCCCACCCACCCGATGAATATCACAATGTTTAAAAAAAAAAGAAATTCTCAATGAAAATCACAGTTTTTCTTTAAAATAACCTAAACAGTGTTAGCTGTTAATGAAAACAGAAGAATTTCATTAAAAGGAAGTTTTTTTGAAAATCGCGATATTTTATTTAAATGAGAATCGGGATCCCATTGTGATGTCATTGTAACGTCGAACTCAGTTGACTGGCAGGGCAAGTGGAAAAGTGGTTTGTAAAGTGATTTTTGTAAAGTTTTAAATGTCAATAACTTGGAAAATATAACATTAATCTGAACGAAACTTAGATTAGTTGAACTTGGCATCATGTTTGGCATGAAAATTGTGGGCTACAGTGCTTGTCCCTGTGCTGTTCTGTTCTGTTCTGTGTTCTGTATAAGAGTCACCTGAGGCAATAGATGTGAGAGATCTGAACACAGAGATGGAATCTACATTACTGGGGGATGATGACATTGGTAATGAAACTGACATTCGGTTACACTGAACTCCTTTGCTCTCTCAGATAGATGTAAAATATCCCATGTATGATTTGGAAGGGGAAGGGGATGTAGAGACAATGAAAGTCAGTGCTATTTGAAGTTAGAGAAGTTCATACATCTGGGGTGTAAGCTACCCAAGCAAAATATGAACTGCTGTTCCTCCAGTTTGTGCTGGGCCTCATTCTGACAATGGAGGAGGGCTAGGACAGGAAGGTCAGATTGGGAATGGGAGGGGGAGTTAAAGTGCTGAGCAACTGGGACATCAGGGAAGTTGAGGCAGACTGAGTGGAGGTGTTCAGCGAAACGTTCGCCGAGCATTGAGGTACTGATTGGGGGTGATCAGCCATGATCGCATTGAATGGCGGTGCTGGCTCGAAGGGCTGAATGGCCTACTCCTGCACCTATTGTCTATTGTCTATTATCTATTGTCTATTGCCTGCGCTTGGTCTCGCCGATGTACAGAAGTTGTCATCTGGAACAGCAGATACAGTAGATGAGGTTGGAGGAGGTGCAAGTGAACCTCTGCCTCACCTGAAAAGATTGTGGGGTCCTTGGATGGAGTCAAGGGGGAGGTAAAGGAACAGGTGTTGCATCTCCTGCAGTTGCAGGGGAAAGTACCTGAGGAGGGCGAGGTTTGGGTGGGAAGGGACGTGTTGACCAGGGAGTTGCGGAGGGAACGGTCTCTGCGGAAAGCAGAAAGGGGTGGAGATGGGAAGATGTGGCCAGTAGTGGGATCCTGTTGGAGAGGACGAAAGTGTTGGAGGAATATATGCTGTATGAACATTGACTTCTCTAACTTCAAATAGCCCTTGCTTTCCCTCTCTCTCCATCCCTCCCCCTTCCAAGTTGTCCCACCAGTCTTACTGTCTCCGACTACATTCTATCTCTGTCCCACCCACTCCCCTGACGTCAATATGAAGAAGGGTCTCGACCAGAAATGTCACCCATTCCTTCTCTCCAGAGATACTGCCTGTCCCGCTGAGTTACTCCAGCATTTTGTGTCTTCCTTCGAGTGAAAAGCTTTTGTTGTGTGCTAACCAGTCAGCAGAAAGACAATACATGATTACAATTGATCTATTTACAGTGTATAGATACATGATAAGGGACTAACGTTTAGTGCAAGATAAAGCCAGCAATAAGACTTTGACTAGTTTTGTACCTGAATACCTCTTTCCTGCAGTAACCTCACATCCTTTGATTTTATCAAAAAATCTATCTAACTATCTGACTTGACTATATTGAATGTCTGAGCCTCTTGAGTAGAGAATTCCAAAGATTTTCATCTCTGGCCTACTCCGAATTTTCAGACCATGAGGCCCAATTCTCAGCATTCCCAGCTAGTGTAAATCAATTCCATTCACTTGGCATTAAAACTCTGCATTTAATTGTTCAGGCTTCTTAAAAGTTTTATGCATTTCAATTAGATAACTTCTCATTCTTCTCAACTCAGAAGAGCATGGGCACAGTCAAAGCAACCACTCTAAAAACATAGAAACATAGAAAATAGATGCAGGAGGAGGCCATTTGGCATTTCGAGCCAGCACTGCCATTCATTGTGATCATGGCTGATCGTCCGCTATCAATAACCCGTGCCTGCTTCTCCCCATATCCCTTCACTCCACTAGCCCCTAGGGCTCTATCTAACTCTTAAATCCATCCAGTGACTTGGCCTCCACTGCACTCTGTGGCAGCGAATTCCATAAATTCACTACTCTCTGGGTTTAAACGTTTTTTCTCACATCCGTCTTAAATGACCTCCCCTTTATTCTAAGACTGTGGCCCCTGGTACTGGACTCGCCCCACATTGGGAACATTTTTCCTGCATCTAGCTTGTCCAGTCCTTATTTAATTGTATATGTTTCTATAAGATCCCCCCTCATCCTTCTAAACTCCAGTGAATACAAGCCTAGTCTTTTCAATCTTTCCTCATATGGCAGTCCCGCCATCCCAGGGATCAATCTCGTGAACCTATGCTGCACTGCTTCAATCACAAGGATGTCCTTCCTCAAATTAGGAGACCAAAACTGTACACAATACTCCAGATGTGGTCTCACCAGAGCCCTATACAACTGCAGAAGAACCTTACTTCCACACTGAAATCCTCTTGTTACGAAGGCCAACGTTCCATTAGCTTTCTTCACTACCTGCTGAACCTGTAAGCCACTTTCAGTGACTTACAAGGACGCCCAGGTCTCACTGCACCTCCCCCTTACCTAACCTAACCCCATTGAGATAATAATCTGCCCCCTTGTTTTTGCCACTAAAATGGATAACCTCACATTTATCTATATTATACTGCATCTGGCACGCATCAGCCCACTCACTCAACCTGTCCAGTTCACCCTGCAACTTTCTAACCTCCTAGCTTTGTGTCATCCGCAACCTTGCTAGTGTTGCTCCTAATTCCCTCTTCCAAATCATTAATATATATGGTAAACAGTTGCGGCCCCAACGCCGAGCCTTGCGGCGCTCCACTCGCTCTGCCTGCCATTCTCAAAAGGACCCATTCACTCCTACTCTTTGCCTAGTCTTTGCCTACTCCACATATGATAAACCCATTATCTCATAAATAATTTTAGTAAACATTAATTGCACTCCCTCTATTACTAATGTACCTTTTCTTTTGTAGAGAAGCTAAACCTACACACCCTAGCATTTAAGAGGCGTTTAGATAGGCACATGTATATGCACAAAACGGAGGGATATACAGTAGATCATGCCAAGGTTGAGGAGATTAGTTTAACTTCTCCATGGACATGTGGGCTGAAAGGTTTGTTCCGGTGCAGCACTCTTCTCGTTTGTATGTGCTTGGGGTGCACTCTCACCAGAGCCTTGTACATTTGGAGTGAACGCTCACCAACATTCTTGCAGAGAAGGCCAACGTACTGTTTGCCTTCACAATTGCCATCTATACATAGCAATGTTACAAAATTTTGAGATTTAAAAAATCAAGTCTGCAATTTATCCCATCAGATAAAGCATAACAAGAAGTTTAATTTGACACCTAATTCACTTTCATATCTTCAGTATTAAGAAAGTTATGGCCATTTTCATTCTCGGAAATTAGCATCTTGTTCCCCATTGCCTTTCAATTGACTTAACTCAAAAGCTGTGATCTGGATCAGTTAAAAGCCCATAACTTTCTTAAAAATTAATAGAACTCAGTGAAATTTTCACTTATTATAGATTGAAGCATTCTGAAACAAATATAAAACAATCTTACTTGGATGACCTGAAATTAAAGCATATAATTAGTTAGTTATCTAATTGTAGCTAATTACAAAATTCAATGAGTAGATCTAAACATCTATCCATTTCTTAAGAAAAGATAAACTTTTTTTAAATTGCCTAAGTGTCCAAATAACATTCACACAATAATCCACAATATAACATAATTTTTAAATCTCATTTTCATGAATTTCTGGGCCAAATGGAAGGAATTTAGTGTTTGATTCCTGTAAATTAATGGCCATTTAAATCAACTAGCAAATGGGTTTTAGTGGAATGCGGTGGAATGGAACGTTATGGTTTGCTGTGAAGTCGGGAGGAAAAATACTGTTGGTTCATACATTTTTTTGGACCCCATTTCGCAACATGAAAATGTTATTAAAGCCTCCCGAAAAACCAACTTTTAATATAAAAATAAACTATTTACCTTTTTTTCTCCCCTACGCAAAATCCTTCTGGTTGTCGGTTCTCACGGCTTTTGAAGGTGATTTTTAAATTACTCTAGTTAATAAATAATTTAGAGTAATTTAAAAATACCTTCATTCATGAAATGTCGGAGCGATTTTTCTTCCGCAACGAAATCGCCCGACATTGATCGATTTTTCCTGCCTGTGGAAAAATGGCACTTTAAGGCCGCCCCCCTCTGAAAGGCGCCAAAGTTGCGCACACGGGGAGCGGCAGAACTGCAGCGCTGCTCAAGGTAAGTTTTGTAACATACCTACTATACCTTTAAATTAGCTTTCACTGTACAAAGACCCTCACTGAACACTTTTCAGTGGAGTAATGCATTTTCGTAGTTGGAATAAAAGCGTAGACTACTTTCTAAATGGGGAGAGACTCCAGAATCTTGGAGCAAAGGGTTTTGGGAGTTCTGGTGCAGAATTCCCAAAAAGTTAATTTGCAAGTCGAATCGGTAGGAAGGAAGGCAAATGCATTGCTAGCATTTATTTCAAGAGAAATAGAATACAAAAACAGGATGTAATGCTGAGGCTCTAGGCACTGGTCAGGCTGCATTTAGAGTATTGTGGGCAATTTTGAGCACCATATCTGAGGAAGGATGTGCTGGCTCTGGAAGGTTCACAGGAATGATCCCAGGAATGAGTGGGTTAACATATGATGAGAGTTTGACGGTTCTGGGCTTGCACTCGCTGAAGTTTAGAAGGATAAGGGGGGGAGCGCCTCATTGAAATGTACCGAATAGGGAAAGGCTTGGATAGAGTAGATTTGGAGAGGATGTTTTCACCAGTGGGAAAGTCTGGGACCAGATGTTCATTTAGGAAGGAGATGAATGAGAATTTATTTAGTCAGATGGTGGTGAATTTGTGGAATTGTTTGCCACAGAAGACTGTGGAGGCCAAAGCAATGGATAGTTTTAAGGCAGAGATAGATTCTTGATTAGTACGGGTGTCAAGGGTGATGGGGAGAAGGCAGGAGAATGTAGGGAGAAGGCAGGGAATAGTGTAAGGCCATTCGGCCCATCGTTTACTCCCCCATTCTGCCGCCTTCTCCCCATAACCTTTGTGGAATTCTCTGCCCCAGAAGACAGTGGAGGCCGATTCACTGGATTGATTCAAGAGAGAGTTAGATAGAGCTCTTAGGGCTAGCGGAATCAAGGGGTGTGGGGAGAAGGCAGGAACGGGGTACTGATTGTGGATAATCAGCTATGATCACAGTGAATGGCAGTGCTGGCTCGAAGGACCGAATGGCGTACTCCTGCACCTATTGTCTATGTGTCTAATGGGATTAGGAGGGTGCAATACACCAGCCATGATTAAATGGCAGAGTAGACTTGAAGGTCAAATGGCCTAATTTCATTTCAGAGTCACGTGAGTGACTTCGTGAAGAGCCCGCCGGCGCGCATGCTCGTCATATCGTCGTATCGCGTTGCTGCGACGGCTGGCGGTGGAGCGCGCTCCTCACCAGCCCTTCATAAGGGAACCACTGAGGTAAGTATCCTACCTTAAGTTGGTGGTCCTTGTTCTGTTGATTTGTTTCTTCCAGCAAGGACATGGATGGGAGTTCCAAGGGCCGGAGAACGTCTGGACGTGGTCGCCGGTCAGCAGTCCCGGAGCCATTGATATCGGCGGTACCTGCAGCGCAGGCCGGGACACGGGCGGGAATATCGGTAAGCCCTGTGTTTACAGGTCCGGATCCGCCAGCACACCACAGTTCGGAGGAGTTCGACGAGGAGGAGTGTGGTGTGCTGCCAGAGCAGGAGGACCCTGCCATGGCAGTCAGGTCGTCAGCAGGCTTGCTGGCGACCTCGAGCAGAAGGGTGCGTGCAGCTGCACGGCCCTTTTCACTCAGCCCTCCGAGTAGGGGAAGGGCAGGAGCCCGGAAGTCTAACCCTGTCGGGGCTAAGGCTTTGCCTGCCGCCGAGGAGCGGTCAGGTTCCAGGGCGGGACCCGGGGCGGCTGTGAGGTCCAGTCGACGCCCCCCAACTCTCGACGCTGGGACGGGTCGGTTGGGTCGGGTCTCGTCACGGTCGCCGAGTCCCCCATGGATGGGTGGGCGAGACCATGCGTCGGCGAGCTCCACGACGTGGGCAGCCGGCAAGCCCGCGCGGGCATCAGGTATCCATGCTATGGCTGGTGCCGACACCATGCCGCAAGTGCCCTTAGTGGCAGCGGCTTCAGCTCCCGCTAAACGGAGGCGGGTTGAACACACCCGCGCGGGAATCGCGCAGTTTCGCTTCGGCGGCTGTTAGCGACGACTACCGGCACCGGGTGGGCCTCGATGAGGTGCGGGCCGATGATAGGGGCCCCGGCAATTTCTCAGAGCCGGAGGACTCCGACCACCTGAGTGTTCAGGGTGAAGGGCGTATTGACCGTATGGAGCGGCTGCTGGAGCTCCTGCTTCACGGTCAACAGCAGCAAGCGTCCAGCAGCGACAGGCACAGGGCTGTTTCACCAACTTCCACCATCAGCCTGGAGCAGCAGGATGAGGAGGTTTTGGTCGATCCCATACCACCTCCGTCAGATTTACCAGCGGAGGAACTTCTTGATGTGGCAACTAAGTTCGCGGCCCCACACTCGTCTGGGCTTCCCCTGAACTCGAAATTGGCAGCCACAGTGGACTTCCTCAACAACCATCAGCTCCAGGAAGAAGTTCTCATTCAGGCCATGAGCCGTCACAAGGCTCCATCCAACTGCAACTCCCTCAACGTGCCTGTGGTCAATACGCCGATATGGGGCAACATCAGTGCGGCTATCCGTCAACAGGAGCTGAAAATTCAGCGGATCCTGAAGCTCCTCACGGCCGGTATTACCGCCTTTGTGTGGTCGGTTGATGGGGATGAATTAAATTTGGACCAGGAGGATGCTCTGGCTCTATTGTGTGCAACTCAACATGAGATCAATGGGTTCCGCAAAAGCAGCATCCGCCCGGCGCTCAACCCTAAGTTTGCAGGGTTGTGCAAACCACCGCCGCCGCCGCCGCCCCGTCAGCTCTTTGGAGAAGATCTCTCGAAGAGGGTCAAAGAGCTTGACGAACAAGCCAAGACGGTGGGACTCATGCGCTCTCACAGTGCCCCCACGCCGTCGGGCTCAAAAGCTCCGCTTGTTCGTCCACGAGGGTCTGCCAGCACCTCTACAAGGACCTACCCTCCAGCTCCACCCCGTTACCAACAGCCCCAGCAGCAGGGGGCTTTTTTAGGACAAGGTCGGCAGAAACCCTGGTGGAAGATGAGGACGCCGCGCCCTCAAGCCAACCCAGCACCTCCACGTCCACCCACACGTGTCAAGGACCGCCGGTAACCACGGAGGTGAGGCGGTCTGGTTCTCTCTTTTCTCTTTGTCTAACCTCACATGTTGGTGGGCGCCTTCGGTTCTTTTTGGGTGCATGGGGTGCTATTACTGGTGATGAGTATGTGTTACACAATATTCAGGGTCATAAAATTGAGTTTCTTCATGGGGACATTCCTCCATACCAGCACAGGCCTGGTCGAACATTTAAATTGTCTGCTGCAGAACAGACAGCAGGCTATAAGGAAATTGTGAGGCTAGAACAGAAGGGAGTGATAGAGAAAACGGTTCATGAGCCAGTTGAATTTGTTTCTAATATATTCACTCGACCCAAGAAGGATGGAGGCTGTCGAGTCATCATTGACCTGACTCGTTTAAATACTTTTGTAACATATACTCATTTCAAAATGGACACTTTTGAAACAGCTAAATCATTGATTTCACATGGTTGCTTTATGGCATGCATTGATTTACAAGATGCGTACTATACTGTGTCCATTCAAAAATATTATAGGAGGTTTCTATAATACAACGACATCATATAGTAATGGCCTATTTAGATGATATCTTAATTGTCGGCCACACACTGGAATTGGCTCAACAGGGTGTTGCAGCTGCAGTCAATATATTTCAGCAGCTGGGGTTCATTGTCCATCCAGCCAAATCAAAGTTCTGCCCCTCCCAGGTAATTCATTATCTGGGGTTTATGGTGGACTCTATTCACATGAGGGTCACCATACCAACTAATAAGGTTGAGGAGGTCACCCAGGTGTGTCAAGGTTTAATCAGCGCTAGTATACCGTCGAATTGACATACAGCTACAGTAATTGGCAAACTTGTAGCATTGTTTCCGGCAGCCCGATATGGGCCTTTGCATTATCAGAATTTGCAAAGAGCCAAGATCGCTGCGTTAAGACAGCACGCTGGTCATTATGATCGACCAATGCAGCTGCCGCCCGAAGCGACGGATGAGTTACGATGGTGGGTGCATCACATTCATAACTCATTTAAGCCTATTATTGAGGCTAATCCGGTGGTATACTTGCAAACTGATGCGAGCTCTTATGGCTGGGGAGCTACGGATCATTACTCTAGTTGCGGGGGCAGATGGGATACCCTTGAGGCTACTATGTTGTTGTCACAAGGGATAAACTATTTGGAGCTACTTGCAGCATTCCACGGACTTCGTGCTTATTGTTCCAAGGGTTTTGGAGCACATGTCCGTCTCCAAATAGACAACACCACAGCGGTGGCATATTTAAACCATATGGGCGGTACCAGGTCAGTTTCGTGTGATAAATTGGCTAACTCAATTTGGCTCTGGTGTGTTCAAAGAGACATTTGGATTTCAGCTACCTATTTGCCAGGTGAGCTTAATACTGTGGCGGACACCAGGTCACGCAAGTTTAATGACAATATTGAATGGATGTTGCATCCTGAAATTTTTGCCAAAGTCACAGCCAAATTTGGGAAACCGGATATTGACCTTTTTGCGTCACAGTTGAACCATCAGGTACCAACATACGTCTCGTGGGAACCAGATCCTGGGGCTATGGCGCTAGATGCATTCTCGCTGGACTGGGGGAATTGGTTTTTCTATGCATTCCCCCCGTTTTGCCTCATCAGTCGGGTATTATGAAAGATTCAAATGGATGCAGCCAAGGGCATCCTTATTATACCCGACTGGCCTACACAGCCGTGGTATCCGGTGGTCTTTGACATGCTCAGTGAGCCTTGGGTCCTTTTGAAGGGTTGCCCAGAATTGGTTACTCACCCTGTCTCAGGGGAGCCACATCCCTGCCATGGCTATTTAAATTTGTTGGCTTGCAGGTTTTGAACAGGCCGTTAGTCCAATATGGCCTCTCAACTCGGACCATAGATACCATTGGGGCGTCGTGTCGAGAGTCAACAAGGCGAAGATACCGCTCACATATCAAGAAGTGGGAAGCCTACTGCAGCCGCTCTCGCATCACGTACGATGACGTGACTATAACCGACGTCCTGGAATTCCTCGCGGGGTTGCACCATGATGAACACTTAAGTTACAGTGCCATCAACAGCGCCAGGAGCGCGCTGTCATTCTACCTCAAGATTGAGGTGGGATCCAACAGGCTAGTGTCGAGACTCATGCGGGGTATATTCAATATGAATCCGCCTACACCACGCTACAACATCACCTGGGATGTCAGGGACGTACTAACCCTGCTCAGGACGTGGTCTCCTATGGAAGGGCTCCAGCTGGACAAACTCACCATGGAGCTGGTGATGTTACTAGCGCTGACTTCAGCACAGAGGGTACAGACACTGCATAAACTACGTGTCGACAGAATGATGTCTACCCCTACAGAAGTAGTCTTTTTTGTTGATGAGCTACTAAAGCAGCATAGACCTGGGTGCACAGGGCTGCAGCTGAAGTTCCCGGCATACCCCGCAGATGCTAGGCTGTGTTTAGCCTTACATATCCGTCACTATGTCAAGGTGACGGCATGCATCAGAGGAATGGAGAGATACCTGCTTGTCACTCATAAGAGACCTCATCATCGAGTGACAGTCCAGACGATATCCAGGTGGCTCCGGGTCGTCTTGGGTAAGTCAGAATAGTAAGATTGAACGAGAACTTACCAGTTCGAAGGTTGATCGTTATTTCATGAGGAGTCGCGGTGAGGGATTTCGTGCCCTCCACGCCCAACCCTCAATCACCTTCACCTGGTAATTTGAGTCTCTTTCATCTTACTATGCCAAGTCATTTCTGTTACTGGTTTCTGTGATTCCACACCGCTACTTTGAAGAATGTCGAGCATGCGCGCCGGCGGGCTCTTCACGAAATCCCTCACCGCGACTCCTCATGAAATAACGATCAACCTTCGAACTGGTAAGTTCTCGTTCAATCTTACTATTCTGCTCCTATCACTTAGGACCTTATGACCTTTCAATCAATTCCATTTTTGCTGAAAAAGTACTCTATAGTTCTAATCTTTTCCAGATGATGGGTTGGCCCTGCTGATTCAGAATGTGTCATGGTTCAACTAGATGGGGACCTTTACCATTGCATTGCCCGCCGTTGACCCACTCCACAGTTGTCTAATCTGTCTTTTAGGGCAGTTTAAAAGACTCATGCAGAAAATGTTTGGAATATTCAATTAGTCATTATTTTTAGGTGCCAAAAATGATAATAACTTGACATAATTTCCCATCTGCTTAGATTGGGATCATATTGGTTTAATCTTTCTGCATACAGATGATAATAAAATATTCCACTCGCAATGGACTACATCAAGTGAGGTCTTTCTTGTGTATTTATTTTATAATCTTTCTGGAATATTTTCAGGGATTGGTCTATCTTTGTTATCTTTCTTGTTACCAATGTTGTTCTTGTGTATGGCTCTTAAAACAGTGCTGTCCGGAACACAAATTCATGATTTTTATGTTTCCTCTAATTCAGTGTCACTGTACATTTCCATAACTAGGCCATGTGTCATCATAAAGCAGTGTGTGCCTTTACCTAGTCAGTGTATCTGGGTGATTTTTATGAGACCCAGAAAATGCATTGAAAATCTTTGCTCCTCCGTTGCAGTTGGCTGTAATATACTGCAGTATTGGATGAGCTCCTCGACCTTGAAAGTTAAAGAAACATAAACACATTTTTGCAACCTCAGTTCATCACAAAGTGCATTATTAGCTACAAATGTGGTTACTATTGTAATGAAGGGGACAGAAATGTGTCCTCTGTCGTACGTGCCAAATGCACTTGACTTAATGGGATACATTTTCAGGAGCAGAATTCAAGGGCTGCACACTTACACGCGCTAACGCGAGCATTTCCATTGTGGCCGCTTACTCCCTCACCCACCAGCCCACTCCTCGCATCTGTCGTCACCCCTTCTCTGAAATCTCCGGTCTTCTGGGCCGGGCTCGATGGCTTCCAAGCTGCCCCCCCCTTTAACAATGCACCTGAAATGTCACGACAGAGAAGTTTATGGGTCCAGTGCTGGAAACTGGGATTAGTTTAGCTAGAAACCTGATGGGCAGCAAAAACGTGGTGGGCTGAAGGGTTCGTTTCTGTGGTGTGAGACTCAGAGATTCCAAACATCTATACAGATCAGAAGAGGGTGCTTGCATATAAACATATATGATTGGTTCTGTTTTGTTTTGTAGCGGTGAAAAGGTGACAGAAGTTTTGAATTTGGGTCATATTACTGATTATGAGCAAAGTTTTCAAGATGGCGGCGCCCTGTGCGGCTGCGGCTGCATTGGCTCCCAACAGAAACGGAAATTTAAAGGTAAAAAATCACACACTTACTTGTTCAGTCCAGAATCTGATGGTCGCTTTTCGGTGCGACTGTCAGTCCGGGTTGAAACTGCATGCGTACAGCAGTTCGGCGGTCGTGAATCGGGTTACTCTGGAGACTCTACGGCGTCTCGGACTGCTGCGTCGGCTGGAGCCAGCGGCCTACGAAGCCGCGGAGTCTCCTACCACACTGGCCACACTCGGAGAAGGAGGAGACAGTGCGACAGGAAGCAGAAGCGCAGTACTCGTGGGGGGGTAACGGCGAAACTGAAGGCTAACCCCTGCAGAACACCGCTTCCGTCTATTCTGCTCGCTAACGTCCGCTCCCTGGAGAATATGTTGGACTACCTGAGGCTGGACCTGGTAACCAAACGGGAGGTGTGAGGTTGCTGCGCCCTGATCCTAACAGTTATACTCCTCTGTTCCCGACGGTGCCATTAGGGTGGAGTGGTTAACAGCATTCAGGTTGGACAGAAGCTACGCTCTCAGTGGGAAATCTCGGGGTGGTGGTGTGTGCATTTACACTAATAACAGCTGGTGTAAAAATGCCAGAGTGGTGTCAAATTATTGCTCCCCAGACATTGAGTTTTTGACAATAAAATGCAGACCTTTCTATCTGCCCAGGGAATTTACCATTATAATCATCACAGCCGTGTACATCCCACCCAGTGCAAACACTAAGGAGGCCCTGAATGCTCTTTATCGTTCCATTAGTGACCTACAATCTACACATCCAGATGGTGTCTTCATTGTTGCTGGGGATTTTAACCAGGCCAACATGAAGACTGTTCTCCCACATTACTACCAGCATTTAGACTTTGCAACCAGGGGAATGAACACACTGGACCTAGCCTATACTAACATCAAGAAGGCATTCAAGGCAGTCCCCCGCCCCCACCTTGGCTCCTCAGACCATATCTCTGTGATGCTAATTCCTGCATACAGGCCCCTGCTTACCAGAGAAAAACCTACTGTGAAGCAGGTCAGGGTCTGGCCAGAGGGAGCTATGACAACACTACAGGACTGTTTTGAATGCACGGACTGGGACATGTTCAAGAAGGCTGCAACTGTCAGTCAACACATCAACCTGGAGGAGTACACTGTGTCCGTGTCTGCCTACATGGAAAAGTGCATAGAGGATGTCTGTGTCACTAAGACCATCACTGTGCGGGCCAACCATAAACCCTGGATGACCACAGAGGTACGTGAAATGCTGAGAGCACGTAATGCTGCGTTTAAATCCGGCGACGTGGTGGCACTCAGATCCGCAAGAGCCAACCTGAACCGAGTCATCAGGCTGGCCAAGCGTGCCCATGGTCAGAAAATCCAGAGCTTCTTCCATGACCCCAAGAACACCAGGCGCATGTGGCAGGGAATCAAAACAATCACGGACTATAAGACTGCTCCACCACCCTGTGATGACAACATTGAGATCCTCAATGAACTCAACAACTATTTTGGACGGTTCGAGGCATTAAATAACACACCTGCAAGTAAAGGTATTCCTCACTGTGATGAACAGGCACTCAGTCTTGACATAGTGGATGTACGGAGACCCTAAAACGAGTGAACGCATGAAAGGCGGCAGGCCCTGATAACATACCAGGGCGGGTGCTCAGGGAATGTGCTGATCAGCTGGCACATGTCCTTACGGACATAGTTAACACCTCGCTGAACCAGGCTGTCGTCCCATTATGTTTCAAGACTGCCACCATCATACGAGTGCCAAAAAAATCCAACATACAATGTCTCAATGACTACCGCCCTGTAGCACTCACCCCCATAATGATGAAATGCTTTGAGAGGCTGGTCAGGGACCATATTACCTCCAGACTCCCCTCCACACTTGACCCATACCAGTTTGCTTACAGGCCAAACCGCTCCACAGAGGACGCTATATCCTCCGTACTCCATCTGAGCCTGGAACATTTAGAGGAGAAGAACACCTATGTGCGAATGCTGTTCGTGGATTTTAGTTCAGCATTCAACACAATTATCCCACAGCACCTGATAAGCAAACTGGTTCCATTGGGCCTCAGCACACCCATGTGTAACTGGCTACTGGACTTCCTCACTGACAGACCCCAGTCTGTGAGGGTTGGAAATAACACCTCTAACACCATCTCTCTGAGCACCGGCTCCCCTCAGGGCTGTGTCCTAAGTCCACTGCTGTTTACCCTGATGACCCACGACTGTTGTGCCAGGTTTAGTACAAACCACATCATGAAGTACGCAGATGACACAACAGTGGTGGGCCTCATTAGGGATGACAATAAGCTGGCTTACAGGGAGGAGGTGAAACAACTGGTGGACTGGTGCAATATGAACAACCTGATCCTGAATGTCGAAAAAACAAAGGAGGTCATCGTCGACTTCAGGAAAAACCGGCACAGTCCCACACCACTGCACATCAATGACAGCGATGTGGAGGTGGTCAGTAGCACTAAGTTCCTGGGGGTGCAGATCACCAACAGTCTGATCTGGTCAAAAAACATCTCATCAACAGTTAAGAGAGCGCAGCAGCGGTTGCACTTTCTGTGCCGGATGAGAAGAGCTCACCTCCCCCATCCAATCCTCACCACTTTCTACAGGGGCACAATAGAGAGTATTCTGACCAGCTGTATCTCTGTCTGGTTTGGGGACTGTAAAGCCTCTGAATGGAAGTCCGTGCAGAGAGTGGTGAGGACAGCGGAAAAAAATCGTCGGGACCTCTGTCCCCTCAATCGGGGATATTGCGACCAAACGTTGCGTGTCTAAGGCCAGCAGTATTATAAAAGACCCCACACATCTCCATCACAGACTGTTCACTCTGCTGCCCTCGGGCAAAAGATATCGTAGCATAAGGAGCAGAACATCAAGGTTCTGCAACAGCTTCTTCCCACGAGCCATCAGACTCCTGAATGCCATGTAATGGGCTGCCACCATTGTCTATTTATCCTTTTTTATCCATTTTATCCATGTTTATCCTTCTGTTAATTAGCGTGTTGCACAGGGAACCAAATGCAACAGAATTTCATTTGGAACTGCATATATCAATGTATTTCTAAATGACAATAAAGTTTGTTTGACTTTGATTTGACTTGAAAGTTTTCAGGGGTAAATGAAAAGCAAATAGATGGAGATGCTGGAAATATGAAATAAAAGCAAAAAATACTGGAGGTCAGGAAGCAACTGTGGAGTGAGAAACAGAGTTAACATGTTAGGCTGATGTCCTTACAGCATTTTTGTTAATATTGGCCAAAATAGAGTTATTATAAAATGGAGGATCTTTGCATTTGCAGGGCCCTCTTGGTCTCTTTCTGTGAAAGTTGCAAGATGGAGTCTTGGCTCCAAGGAGTCTGGATCCCAGATAGAAGTTGATGTCCTAACTTTGTTAATATGTATGAAGATCGCAGAGGGAGATAAGAAGGTCTGCAAATGCATAGTGGGGATTGGTTATAAAAAGGGGTGTGAAACGGTATTGTAAATAATATTGTAAATAATGTTGCACAGTGTTTGTGTTGCTGTTTAATGATTGGCTGAAGTGTGAAGCCTTGTTTGAATTGTTTACACTCCCTGGGAGAATGTTGCATTACCTGGGTCAACTGACTTATTTCCAGAAGCTTCTGTACAAACATTGTAATGGGGTGTTTTGTGATTGGGTTGGGGAACTGTCAATAACACTTTAATATAATCGATATCTGTGATTGGTTTGTATGGTCTGCCACCCCATTGTAGTTCTGCCCCACAGGGTCTGATGACACTATAAAAAGTGATCCCCACTAGGATCGGTGTCGATCTTCTGGAGGGGTGCTTGGGACTGCGTAACCTTTTGGAGGTATCTGCTTGCACAAGTCTGAAGGGTTTGGACAAGCAGAGACAAGGATCGATCCCACGGTTGTTAGGTATTGTATAGGGAGTTTGTTATTGTTTCATAAAATAAAGTTTAGTGGTCCAGTGCTTGACTTGGTGTTTTACTGAACCAGACTAAAATTGGGTAGCATTGGAGAAGACCACTCTGATGGTCAATCCTAGGCCTTCAGTTTATCAGCCAAAATTCTAACCATTTTGTTACAGAACTTTTTATCCAATTTGGATCAGCTACCTAATCAGTTTGCTGGTATTGATATTGGTTTATTATTGTCATGCACTTTTGTTTAGAGATAAAGTGTGGAAACAGGCCCTTCGGCCCACTGAGTCCATGCCAACCAGTGATCACCCGGTACACTAACACTATCCTACTGACTAGTAACAATTTTACCAAAGCAAATGAACCTACAAACCTGTACATCTTTGGAGTGTGGGAGGAAACTGAAGAATCCAGAGAAGGCCCATGAGGTCACAGGGTGAACGTACAAACTCCACACAGACAGCACCCATAATCAGGATTGATTTTGGGTCTCTGGTGCTGTAAGACAGCAAGTCTACTGCTGTGGCATAGTCTCAATATGTACTGAGATGCAGTTTAAAACTGTTTGCGTTTTAGCCTTTACCAAGTGCAACAGATAGTGCAAAGACATATATACCGAGTTTTGTACCTTCTGCCTGATGGGAGAGGTGAGAAAATGGTCCACGATTATATTGGCTGCTTTCCCAAGGCAGCGTGAAGTGTAGATTTAGTTTAGTTTTAGTTTAGTTTAGAGATAGAGCGAGACTATTACTCGGAATATCAGGACTTGTTGGCCAGAAGGGCCTGTTTCCACGCTGTATATCTAAAGTATTTTCTTTCTTTCTCACTACTCTTGTGTAAAATTAACTTCTTGCATTCTGCTGTGATTGTTGTTGCATCTTGGCTTTTTGTGAGGCACTCCCCCACAAATGATTATCTGTGCGGCCACCTTATCTAGAATTCAAGGATGATTAGTTTTTTAGTTTAGAGATACAGTGTGGAAACAGGCCCTTTGGCACACCGAATCTGCACAGACATGCGATCCCCGCACATTAACACTATTCTACACACACTAGGTACAATTTACACCTACACCAAGCCAATTAACCTACATACCTGTACGTCTTTGGACTGTGGGAGGAAACCCACGCATCACGGAGAAAACGTACAAACACCATACAGACAGCACACCTAGTCGGGATTGAACCCGGGCCTTTGGCACAGCAAGCGCTGTAAGGCAGCAACTCTACCGCTGCGCCACTGTGGGGGGAGGGAGGGGAGGGGGGGGGGTGGAGTTTGTGTGATGGACTGGGATACATCCATAACTAGGCTGGGATGCATCCCAATAGGATGCTTTCTATGGTGTATCCGTAGAAGTTGGTAAGAGTCGTCGGAGACGTGCCGAACTGTTACTTTAAAAAAATCACCTTATTTGTAAACTTTTAAAAAGATTTGCTGTTTGCATGTCTGTTGTAACAATTGTACTAGATTACTCGCAGTGAATGAATACAAAGACCAATATAACCCTCAGTTTTCATAATCCACCATTAACAAGGTAATTTACCTTGTCATAAGGTTAATTTAACATAATTATAAAGCAATAGGATGGAAGATGAAAGAACAAGAAAGACTGCTAGGATCTATGCAGTAAATTTAATTTTTGTAGATGTTGTCAGACAAATATCACATTCCAGGGCTGTAATGCACATCGTAACATGCTACGTAGATAAGCCCTCTCCACACCCCATGGCTCAATGTAAAGGAAGCACTCATTGCAAGGAACTGACAGTAGTAAAGCAGAGAAAAAAAAATCACTGACAAAGAGGAATTTGTGACATGATTTCTATTCAGAATGCATGCAGAATAATAAACATCCAAAGACCACAAGGGTGCAGTTGCTCAGGAAGGCAACTCACCACCACCTTCTCAATAACAATTAGGGATGAGCATTACATTCTTGGCCTTGTCAGGAGCTCCCACATCCCATGTATGAATTCAAATAAGATACTGAAACTGTTCAATGTGATTAGATGAACCGCATTAATATTACTCTATGCAAACATTCAGCTCATGTGATTTTTGTGATGTGCAAACACATTATCAGACTGTTCTTTTACTAGTTGGCAAGACGTCAACATTTACAGTTAAATTGAGGATTGAATATATCCAAACTGTTGAATGCATTAGCATGAGCATTATAATGAATTTTCTGTGGTATATTTGCCAAAAGCGTCATCAAGTATAGTACCTCAGGCCACAGAGTGCAATTTGTGCACATATATGCCTGTTTAATTTTGCCAAAATAGTATTCTTTGATTGCAAAGCTGCAGCTGTTATTCATACCACAAATAATTAAAGTGGTGTTCCTCAAATCCATCACATCTTTACTTTCCTTGCAACATTAGCTCTCATGTGAAATGTCCCAAAGAATTACTGGAAATTCAGCTATGCAATAAAATAACACATATTGTCAGTAAGTTAATACAAAATAATGAAAATTCCAGCAAACATATATTATCAGAAACAAGAAATAAAGGCCATTTGGTCCTTGGATCCATTACATTAATAAAAAGTTCAAGGCTGATTTTTTTTCTAACTACAGATTCAACCTCCCACACTATTTCCCACATCACGTAATTCCTTCAGTATTCAATACTCTATCAGTGTCCGTCCCTGCTCTGCATCCTGAGGTAGAGAATTTCAAAGATTCACAACCCTCTATGTGAAGATATTCTCATCCTCTCACTCTTAAATGGCCAAACTTTTATTTGAAGACTGTGACCCCCCCCCTTCGTTCTTATCTTGCATTGAATATGTTGCTATGAGATCTTCTCTTATTTTTCTGAAGCATGATTAACATGGGTTCCAGTCTATTCAATCTCATCACCTTGGACACATCAACTCATCCCAGGAAACTGAGAAGGAAATGAAAATTTGAAAATAAATGCAAATCCTGAAGATCTGAAATAAAAACAGAAGATGCAGGATACAATCATCACCTATGGAAAAATAAACACAGTTAGCGTTTCAGGCTGACTTAGATCAGAATCAGAGTAGTGAAAGGGTGGCACAGTGGCGCAGCGCTAGAGTTGCTGCCTTGCAGTGCCAGAGACCCAGGTTCAATCCTGACTACAGATGCTGTCTGTAGTCTCCTTGTGATCTCATGGGTTTTCTCTGGGTGCTCCGGTTTCCTACCACACTCCAAAGATATACATGTTTATAGGTTAATTGGCTTTGGTGAAATTGTAAATTGTCCTTGGTGTGTAGGATGATGCAAATGTCCTCACTGGTTCTCACAGACTCAGTCTGCTGAAGGGGCAGATTACACACTGCATGTCTAAAAGTCTAAACCTTGTCATACTCCTTCAAAGGCAAGTACATCCTTCTTTTTCGGCCTTTATCTGGAGCAACATTTCTAAATTGTGCTTTAAGTGCACAATCCACTGCATAACTCTACCAAAGAGGGGGAGATATTTCCATTTAAAATATATCAAAGGCAAAATATCACGATATGATCCTTGTTTGTTCTGGTCCATATATGTTCTGGGATATAATAGTACTCTTCTGACTCGCCCTGTTAACTGGTGTCCATTAACTAATGTCATCAGTTTGGTGACAGAACATCAACCATAGTCCAGCAGGCCAATAGAGTGGTTTATAAAATATGTATTTGTTTTGAAGATTAAAACTATATATAATGCTTCTGTTGTGGTGCCACCATGACCCAATATAATTGTAGTGAATTTCTCCAATCTTCGTTGTAATAAATGGTAACATACCATTTTATTTTATAATAACTTGCTTGATACCTTGAATGATGTATGTACAGTGACATTTAGGTTCATTTGCACACCAATGCCCTCAGTCATTCAACACTTGAATATATTCTGTTTTACAGTTTCTACAGCCAAAGGGAGAATACTATCTATAAAGACACTGGAGTTTCAGGATTGCTTATTGTGAGCCATGCAAACCTGTACATATGGTGAGGTGCTAATGATAAATTTGTTATCTTGAACCGTGTTACTAAGCTCTCTATCTCCTTCCTGTACTCCTTGTCATTGTTCGAGATCCAACTCACTATGAGTTGAATACACACCGCACTTTGCATTACCTATGCTGAATTGGAGATGGTCTAGAGCTTCAAGTTCCTTGGTGTACATATCTACACCATAGACCAACAATCTCTCTTGGTCCAAGCACATTGCTGCTAAGGCCAAGAAGTACATCAATGTCTCTGCATCCTCGGAAGACTAAGGACATTTGGTAGAAACGAAGAACTGCAGATGCCAGCTTACAAAAAGAGATACAAAGTGCTGGAGTAACTTGGTGGGTCAGGCAATATTTCTGGAGAAAATGGATAGATGATGTTTAAGGTTGGGATATTCCTCTGGCTGATGATCCTAACGCTAACCCTAATTCGATATACTCGATTGACTCTCAATCATTTTTGCACAAAGGGATAGGAGAGTATGGCCAAGTGTAATAGGAATCGATGGGAAAGGGGCCACTTGTCAACGTAATTGTATAACGAGTAAGAGTGTTGTAAAAACAAGCCTGAAGGCTTTGTGTCTCAATGCGAGGAGCATTCGTAATAAGGTGGATGAGTTGAAGGTGCAGATAGCAATTAATGACTATGCTATAGTTGGGATCACGGAGACATGGCTCCAAGGTGACCAAGGCTGGAAGCTGAACATCCAGGGATATTCAATATTCAGGAGGGATCGACGAAAAGGAAAAGGAGGTGGGGTAGCGTTGCTGGTGAGAGAGGAGATTAATGCAATAGAAAGGAAGGACATTAGCGTGGAGGATGTGGAATCGATATGGGTAGAGCTGCGAAACTCTAAGGGGCAGAAAACGCTAGTGGGAGTTGTGTACAGGCCACCTAACAGTAGTATTGGAGTTGGGGATGGCATCAAACAGGAAATTAGAAATGCGTGCAACAAGGGTAACACGGTTATAATGGGTGACTTCAATCTGCATGTAGGTTGGGTGAATCAAATTGGCAGGGGTGCTGAGGAAGAGGATTTCTTGGAATGTATGCGGGATAGTTTTCTCAACCAACATGTGGAGGAACCAACGAGAGAGCAGGCTATTCTAGACTGGGTATTGAGTAATGAGGAAGGGTTAGTTACCAGTCTTGTTGTGCGTGGCCCCTTGGGCAAGAGTGACCATAATATGGTTTAGTTCTTCATTGGGATGGAGAGTGACATAATTAAGTCAGAAACAAGGGTTCTGAACTTGAACAATGGTCACTTTGAAGGTATGAGATGTGAATTGGCCAAGATAGACTGGCAGGTGATTCTTAAACGGTTGACAGTGGAAGTGCAATGGAAGGTATTTAAAGACTGCATGAATGAAGTACAAAATTGTTCATACCAGTTTGGCAAAAGAATAAATCAGGGAAGGTGGTGCATCCATGGATAACAAGGGAAATCAGGGATAGTATAAAAACAAAAGATGAGGCATACAAATTGGCCAGAAAAAGCAGCCTACCGAAGGACTGGGAGAAATTCAGAATCCAGCAGAGGAGGACAAAGAGCTTAATTAGGAAAGGGAAAATAGATTATGAAAGGAAACTGGCAGGGAACATAAAAACTGACTGCAAACGTTTTTATAGATATGTGAAGAGAAAGAGACTAGTGGACTAGAGACTAAAACAAATGTTGGTCCCTTGCAGCCAGAAACAGGGAAATTGATCATGGGGAACAAGGATATGGCAGACCAATTGAATAACTACTTTGGTTCTGTCTTCACTAAGGAAGACATAAATAATCTGCCGGAAATAGCAGTGGAACGGGGGTCAAATAAGATGGAGGAACTGAGTGAAATCCAGATTAGCCGGGAGGTGGTGTTGGGTAAATTGAACGGATTGAAGGCCGATAAATCCCCAGGGCCATACTCAAGGAGGTAGCCACAGAAATAGTGGATGCATTAGTGATAATTTTTCAAAATTCCTTAGATTCTGGAGTAGTTCCTGAGGATTGGAGGGTAGCTAATGTAATCCCACTTTTTAAAAAAGGAGGGAGAGAGAAAGTGGGGAATTACAGACCTGTTAGTCTAACATCGGTAGTGGGAAAACTGCTAGAGTCAGTTATTAAAGATGGGATAGCAGTGCATTTGGAAAGTGGTGAAATCATTGGACAAAGTCAGCATGGATTTACGAAAGGTAAATCATGTCTGACAAATCTGATAGAATTTTTCGAGGATGTAACTAGTAGAGTGGATAAGGGAGAACCAGTGGATGTGTTATATCTAGACTTTCCGAAGTCTTTCGACAAGGTCCCGCATAAGAGATTAGCATACAAACTTAAAGCACACAGTATTGGGGGTTCAGTATTGATGTGGATAGAGAACTGGCTGACAGACAGAAAGCAAAGGGTGGGAGTAAACTGGTCCCTTTCAGAAAGGCAGGCAGTGACTAGTGGGGTACCGCAAGGCTCAGTGCTGGGACCCAGCTATTTACAATATATATTAATGATTTGGACGAGGGAATTCAATGCAACATCTCCAAATTTGCAGATGACACCAAGCTGGGGGGTATAGTTATGTGTGAGGAGGATGCTTGGAGGCTGCAGGGTGATTTGGATAGGCTGAGTGAATGGGCAGATGCATGGCAGATGCAGTATAATGTGGATAAATGTGAGGTTATCCACTTTGGTGGCAAAAACATGAGGGTAGACTATTATCTGAATGGTGGCAGATTAGGAAAAGGGGAGATGCAACAAGACCTGGGTGTCATGGTACACCAGTCATTGAAAGTAGGCATGCAGGTACAGCAGGCAGTGAAGAAAGCCAATGGTATGTTAGCATTCATAGCGAAAGGATTTGAGTATAGGAGCAGGGAGGTTCTACTGCAGTTGTACAGGGTTTTGGTGAGGCCACACCTGGAGTGTTGCGTACAGTTTTGGTCTCCAAATCTGAGGAAAGACATCCTTGCCATAGAAGGGGTACAGAGAAGATTCATCAGATTGATTCCTGGGATGTCAGGACTTTCATATGAGGAAAGACTGGATAGACTCGGCTTGTACTCGCTGGAATTTAGAAGATTGAGGGGGGATCTTATAGAAACTTACAAAATTCTTAAGGGGTTGGACAAGCTAGATGCTGGAGGATTGTTCCCGATGTTGGGGGAGTCCAGAACAAGGGGTCACAGTCTAAGGATAAGGGGGAATTCCTTTAGGACCGAGATGCGGAAAACATTCTTTACACAGAGAGTGGTGAGTCTCTGGAATTCTCTGCCACAGAAGGTAGTTGAGGCCAGTCATTGGCTATATTTAAGAGGGCGTTAGATGTGGCACTTGTGGCTAAAGGGATCAGGGGGGTATGGAGAGAAGGCAGGTACGGGATACTGAGTTGGATGATCAGCCATGATCATATTTAATGGCGGTGCAGGCTCGAAGGGCCGAATGGCCTATTCCTGCTCCTATTTTTCTATGTTTCTATACACCAAAAAACACATCCTCATGGGGAAGACAATAAAGTTTGATCCTTGGAACAGGGCAGGCTGCAGACCCTGTTTCAATGATGCAGGTTTATGAATTAATTACAAAATCAATTGATCATACTTTACAATGATTTCAATTCCTGTAAAATACTTTCTTTCACATTCAGTGGGGTATACAACTCTTAAATCACCATTGTCTATAATCACATAACATTTCACTGTTATTTTGTTGAATGCATTTATTTTAACTTATTGAAACCTTGCAATCAGTTTAATTTCAACCTTTCAAATATCTGTCACTTTTCCAAGAGGTTTTGATTGGGAAGTTAGATTAATCTACGCTCAAATGTCAGGATATCACGAAAGCAGAAATGCCAGAAAGTACAGTGTTAAAGTTCATAGCTGTTTCAAATTAGTGCTTCTGGGAGCTTGCCCCCCAGCTTATTCCAGAAATCAATCTCATACCTCAGCACTCATGTCTGCTTCCAGTAACTTCTGAATTCATCATTGGCCAAAATTTGCTTTTAAGTACTTCAGGAATTTTACGACAAACTGATATACAGATGTTCCTACATTTTATAATACCTTGTATCATATCCACCAGACCTTGATTGCAAGCCTTATTTGCAAGTGATGTGGGGCAGATATTTCAGGCAGTCTCTTAAGTTTACAAATTCATAAGTTCTGGGAGCTTAATAGGCCATTCGGCCCATCAAATCTACTCCGCCACTCAATCATGGCTGATGTATCTTTCCCTCTCAATCCCATTCTCTTGCCTTTGCCCTATAATCACCCTATGACACCCTTACTAATCAGGAATCCGTCAATGTCCACGTTAAAAATATCTATTGACGGCCTCCAGAGTCATCTGTGGCAATGAGTTCCACAGATTCACCACCCTCTGACTAAAGATCTTCCTCTCATCTTTTTTATAAAGGAACATCCTTTTATTCTGAGGCTATGGACTCTGGTCCTCCACTCTCCCATGATAAGAAACATCCTCCCCACATTCATTTTATCCAAGCCTTATAAACTGTTTACCCACACTGCTCTTTATATTCCATTCATACCTTTTATGAGGTTCTCACTTAGTACACCGAGTTGCACAATTTGGAAGGAAGATCATTTTCAAACCTCCATTTGCCTTTTGCCCCCAACATATGTGTGCAGAATCTTGACCTTTAAGCCTTCTCAAAGAAAAAAAACACATGGCAGGTAAACTTTCCCTGTTCAAATGTAAATCTATTTTATGTTAGAACTGGAAGGGACAAGAGATTTCACTTTAGAAAACCAATCTTGGCAGAATATCAATAGCGTCCTGAGAATGAATCTTGTCATAAAGTTCAAAACTAAATCCGATTTGTCATCTGCGTCCTTGAAGCTATTCAGAGATTTTGCAAGTATAATGAAAATGTATTTTAATCAGACTTTGCGGAGCCAAAGGAAATCAAAAATAATAACTGCAGGTGCTGGAAATCTAAAATAAAAACAGAAAACTCTGGAAAGTCTTAGCAGGGTGGAGAGGAGGTTTACCAGAGTGATGCCTGGATTAGGAGGTATTAGCCACAGGCAGAGGCTGGACAGATGTAGATTGTTTTCTCTGGAACACTGGAGATGGCAGGGAAACCTGCTAGAAGTACGTACAGTTATGAGAGGCACAGATCGGGTAGCTAGTCAGAACCTGTTTCTCGGGATGGAAAAATCAAATACTAAAGGGCAGAGGTTTAAGGTGAGAGGGGCAGAGTTTAAAGCAGATGTGCTGGGCAATCACTTTTGCACAGGGGTGGTGAGTGTCTGAAATGCACTGCCAGTGTTGGTGATTGAAGCAGATACAACAGTGGCATTTAGGAAAGCTTTTGGAAAGGCACATGGATATGCAGGGTATGGAGTGATATGCATTATATGCAAGTTGATAACCAATGGTCTTGGCATGAAGATGCAAGGAACTACAGTGTGCAAAAAGATACAACATGCTGGAGTAACTTCTCCAGAGATGCTGTCTGACCTACAGCATCTCTGGAGAACATGCACAGATGATGTTTCATGTCAGGACTCTTATGATCTTGGCATCATGTTTGGCAAAGACATTGTATGCCAAAGGGCCCATTCTTGTGCTGTACTGTTCTACGCTCTATGTCTGGCAGAATACGGGAAAATCAAGTTAATATTTCCATTAAAACCATCAGAACTAGAAAATATAGAAAACATTCGTTTTTAAGTTGTGGAGAGAGCGGTGAATGCCCTACTGCAGCCATTCGATCACATAGATATGTGTGCCACTGGGCGTCTCACTGAGGTTGGATGAATGCGCAGATCAAATGAGGTCTGCAGCAGCACAGAACGGTTGAGTGGTGGTGAAGGACACCAGCTACATCCAGTGCCGAATACCGCCTCCAGGCCAATGGGCCTTTAAGGCCAAGACTGGATATTTTTAAGAACTTGATATTTGATGCTACAAGATGGCACTGGAAACATGGCAACTATTTTTGTGTAACTCAGGCAAAACCTGCCATTTTTATACCATTATCGTTGAACATGTACAGCTATGCTTGTACATAATATGATTTTACTGAATGTGTGCAAAACAAAGAATTTCACTGTATTTAGGTACATGTGACAACAAAATCCAATTGACTATAGGTGAATGGGTGGATAGGACAAAGGGAATATCTCTGATTTGGGTGAGGATGGGTTGTTGGCGAGATTAATTGAAGACAGCATCATCTTGTCAATGGATTAATATGGTCACAAGCTATGAATCGTGACAGTTAGAAAGACAAGTCACAAATGATAAAATGTAAAAATCAGTGAGTGCAAAGCTGCAGGACCTGTTCAGCAGGCCAGACCATGTAAATGTAGAGAGATAATCTTAGCCAATATAATAAGTGGTTCACTTACAGGAAAACTGATCGGTTGTGATATAGAGAAAGTGAGTTACCTGAAATTTCCTGATGTTACCATTAGTGGGAGATTCTAGAATCAGAGGTCATAGCCTCAGAATTAAGGGATGTTCTTAAGTCAGTGTAAATTCCAGTTGGAATATTTTGGAGTAAATATCCAAGAACCAAGGTGCCAGAGGTTACCAAGTAACCAAGAACCAAGGTGCCAGAGGTTACGGGGAGAAGGCAGGAGAATGGGGTTAGGAGGGAGAGATACTGTAGATCAACCATGATGATTGACTCCATCCTATCCCCCCGGTCCAATCCCTGCCTACGTTCATCCAAGACACCTCACGCGCTCTTTGTCTCTTCAATGACGTCCATTTTCCAGGCCCCCACTCCCTAATCTTTACTATGGATGTCCAGTCACTCTACACCTCGATCCCCCACCAGAATGGTCTTAAAGCCCACCATTTCTTCCTTGACCGCAGAACCAGCCAATTTCTGTCTATCAATACTCTCCTCCGCCTAGCAGAGCTGGTCCTTACCCTCAACAACTTCTCCTTCAACTCCTCCCACTTCCTCCAGATCCAAGGCATGCACATGGTCCCTAGCTATGCCTGCCTCTTTGTGGGGGTACGTCGAACAATCCCTGTTCCAGGCATACACTGGCCCCATCCCCGAACTGTACCTCTGCTATATTGATAACTGCATTGGTGCTACCTCCTGCACCCATACAGAACTCACTGAGTTCACCACTAATTTCTATCCTACACTCAAATTCACTTGGACCATCTCCGACATCCCCCTACCGTTTCTAGATCTCACTGTCTCCATCACAGGAAACAGACTATTGATCGACATCTACTACAAACCTACTGACTCCCATAGCTATGTTGACTACACTTCCTCCCACCCTTCTTCTTGTAAAGACTATCCCTCCACTCCCAATTCCTCCATCTGTGCCGCATCTGCGCCCAGGACAAGGTTTTTCATACGAGGGCATTGAAAACGTCCTTATTCTTTAGGGAATGGGAGTTCCCCTCTTCCATTATAGATGAGGCTCTCACTAAGGTATCCTCAATAACCCGCAGCTGCGCTCTTACTCCCCCTCCCCCCTCTCGTAACAAGGACAGAGTCCGCCTTGTCTTCATCTTCCACCCCATCAGCCATTGTATACAACATACAATTCGCCACCTTTAAAGGGATCCCACTACTGGCCATATCTTCCCATCTCCACCCCTTTCTGCTTTCCGTTGAGACAGTTCCCTCCGTAACTCCCTGGTCAACTCGTCCCTTCCCACCCAAACCACCCCATCCCCGGGTACTTTCCCCTGCAACTGCTTCCCTCAACTCCATCCAAGGACCCGAACAGTCTTTCCAGGTGAGGCAGAGGTTCACTTGCACCTCCTCCAACCTAATCTACTGCATCCGCTGTTCAAGATGTCAATTTCTCTACATCAGCGAGACCAAGCGCAGGCTCGGCGATCGTTTCGCTGAACACCTTTGCTCACTCCGTCCTGACCAAGCTGATCTCCTGGTGGCCCAACACTTCAACTCCCCTTCCCATTTCCAATCAGACCTTTCTGGCCTGGGCCTCCTCCATTGTCAGGGTGAGGCCCAGCACAAATTGGGGGAACAGCACCTCATATCCCACTAGTCCCACTGTTTCCACCTACATTCTTTCTTTGTCCTACCCCCTCCCCTGACATCAGTCTGAAAAAGGTCCGAAAAGTCGGCAATTCATTCTCCCCATAGATGCTGCATCAGTCGCTGAGTTTATCCAGCATTTTGTGTCTACTAGCCATGATTGAATGGTGGACTAGACGATGGGCCGAATGGCCTAATTCTACTCATATCACTTATGACATGAAATTGCTGAGATCAATGTTGAGTCCAGAATGTTGCAAAGGGCTCAGATGGAAGGTAAGTGTTACTTATCAAGCTAAGGTTGTGTTTTTATTCGTTTATTTCAGTACAGGGGGCAACAGAAAAAAAATCAAAAATGATCTGCAGTTACTGCAAATTTAAAAAATTAGAAATGCTGGCAACATTCAGCAGGTCAGGCAGTATCTATGGAAGGAGAAAAGAGTCAAAAGTTTATGAACAAAATCAAAGCGGTATGTCATCTCTGAGCCAACATGGCCCGACCCTTAGTATTTTGCAAATCAGTCATCCAATCTTCAATGTATCGGGGAGTACAATGTGAACAATTAATGCAATCAACACTAAAGTTAGTGGTATAATGGACACTGAAGAAGGCCATCTACAATTTTAATGGAATCTTGATCAACTGGGTCAATGGGCCATGTAACGGCAGATGGGGTTTAATTCAGATAAGTGTGAGATGTTGCATTTTGGTAAGACAAATTAGACCAGGACATAGACTGTAAATGGTTGGGACCTAGGATGTGTTGTAGAACCGCGAGACCTCAGAATGCAGGTACATACTGTAGCTCCATGAAAGTGGTGACATCGGTTGACAGGATGGTGAAGAAGACATTTGGCATGCCTGCCGTTATCAATCAGGGAACTGAGCACAGGAGCTGGGATGTCAAGTTACAGCTGTAACAAGACCCCATTTGGATTATTGTGTAAAATCCTGTAGGAGAGATCTTTAATCTAGAAATGTTGCAAAAATGTCTTTAATCTGGAAATATTGCAAAAAAGAATGCGACTGGGTCTGGAGGGTTTGACATAAATAGAGGCTGAATAGCATGAGTCTTTTTTTTCCTAGGAGGCTGAGAGGTAACCTTTCAGATAGGTTGCAGATAGTCACACTATCCCCAGAGTAGGGAGGTCTAAAACCAGAAGACATAATGTTAAGGTGAGTGGGGATAGATTTAAAAGGGACGTGAGGGATAGCTTTTTTACACAGAGAGTAGTGTGTACATGGAGCCAACTAGCAGTGGTAGTGGCAGAGGAGGGTACAATGTGACATTTAAAAGGCACTTAAACTTCTACATGGATAGGAAAGATTTGGAGTGATATGGCCAATGCACAGCCAAGTGGGATCATCTTGGCTAGTGGGACTAGCTATGCACTTGTTGATTGATTTCATCTATTCTTCATAGATCAAATGTAAATTGATTTCTTGTCAGACTAGTGGATCGTCCTGGCTCTGATTATCAGTGTAGTCTGTCATGGTGTCATTTGCCGCCAGAGAGAGTTATATTTTACAGCATCATTCGACACACCATGTTTATGCCGACCATCATGTTTATACTGCCCACTTGCCTGCAACAATTCATATGTTTCTGTGACTTGCTTATTCAAATCTGTCAAAACACCTCATCTATGGTGTTACTGTTCCTGTCCCCACCACCTCCTCTGACAGCTTCTTGCAGATATCATGCTTAAACACTCTGTATTTAAAGTTCTACACCTCAGATCCCACTTAAACGCCCCCCCTCCTCTTCAATAGTTCAATGGTTTCTTTAATACCGAGGTACAGTGAAATACATTTTTTACAGAAAGCTCAGCAAGACTATCACCACAATCCCCCAATTAGTAGAGAAAGTACAAAACATCCCACTGAGTCTATATGCAGGAGGTGCCAGTTTGACGTAACATACTGTCTCAATGGCAGCTGGCCACAAAAGCCCATTGCAGCCATCGCCTCCATTTCAGTCGCTCAAGACCAGCACGACTTTCTTCACCACGTAGATAGACACAAACTGCTGGAGTAACTCATCAGGACAGGCAGCATCTCTGGAGAGAAGGAATGGGAGACATTTCAGGTAAGTCCACCATGGGCAGAAAATGTGGCGTCATTTATTGGCCAGCCAGTATAATATTTATCAGGTGAATGATAGAGATATATATCATTATGAGATACATTGGCTGGGCAAATAGCCAATATATGATTCCAATGTCTAGATGTTCAATGTCCAATGACCCGTCTGAAGAAGGGTCTCGACCCTAAACGTCACCCATTCCTTCTCTCCAGAGATGCTGCCTGTCCCGCTGAGTTACTCCACCACTTTGTGGCTGTCCTTCTTTTGCACTCGTTCCCTGGAGGGGTGCCTCCTGCAGCCATCCTTGAGGTGTGGAAGGTAAGGACCCAAACCTGGTTCTTCTTATTGGGCCCTTTGTTCTGCGTTTGCCGCCAACTCCCTCCATCCTTCTCTCCGGGCGGGTTCCCGGTCGTGCGACGGGCGATCCAGGCCTGCCGTTGGAATCCAGCCGTTGCCAGCCAGGGTTCTGTTAACCCTATGCCCACCACACCATTGGAAATATAAGATAGACACAAAAAGCTGGAGTAACTCAGCGGGTCAAACAGCATCTCTGCAAAAAAGTAATCGGTGACGTTTCGAGTCGAGACCCTTCTTCAGACGGGCCATTGGACATCTTGACATTGGAAACATACATTGGCTATCTGCCCTGCCAATGCCTCTCATAATTATATATATCTCTAATATTCACCTGATGAATATTATACTGGCTGGCCTATAAATTATGCCACATCTTCTTCCCATGCTATACTTACTTGTGCTTCAAGTAAGTCTGCTTAATTTGGAAATATTGTCTACCCCCGTTACCTGCGTTGCCATGTATGAACTTTGACGCTCTGTGTTGGTGTCAGGCTAGTACATTTGTTTCTTGAGCCTGTGACAGGTTAACTACAGTGGTGCCAGTAATGTTAATAACAGGGACTGTCTGCAAGGAGGTGGTAGAGCTATTCATTTGAATTAATTTATCAGAAATGTTTTAATTATCTGTGGACTTCCAGTGTTTTAATTTAATAGTTTAGATCATTTAAATATTATGAATATTGTGCTTATTTTTTAACGAAACATGGGTGTTTTTGAATGTTTATGAAAAAAACATTCCATTTCAAAGCTTTAGTTTATTCCATTTTAGAGATACAGCACGAAAACAGGCCCTTCGGTCCACCGAGTCCGTGCCGACCAGCGATCCCCACACACTAACACTATCATACACACACACGGGACAATTTACAATTATACCAACCCAATTAACCTACAAACCTGTACGTCTTTGGAAATTGGGAGGAAACTGGAGCTCCCGGAGAAAACCCACGCAAGTCAGGGGAGAACAAACAAACTCCCTGTACAGACAGTAACTGTAATCAGGACCAAACCCGGGTCTCTGACGCTGTAAGGCAGCAACTCTACCGCTCCGCCACTGTGCCACCGAGCTTGGATTGCAATGAAGCCTAGGTTTGTGTGGCCTCACTGGCTGTCAATATAATTATGTGAATATAGGGAGATTCTCATTCTGAGACAGCCCCTAGGCTGCATTGTGCCATGCCCAACAGCTGGGGGATAGGTACTAATGGAAGACTATGCCATGCTACCTTAGAGGACTCGGCATGCCCCAAGGGCAGGAGGCGAGCACTTTTAAAATAGGGAAGTTTACGATAACGATACCATATGATACGATAAAATCCTATTCATCCCCAGAGGAAAATTGGTCTGCCAACAGTCACAACACACGAAAACGTGAAATTAAAATTAAATTTTAAGTTTAGTTTAGTTTATTATTGCAATGTAATCTGAGGTATAGTGTAAAGTTTTTTTGTTGCATGCTATCGAGTCAGTGAAAATACTATACATGATTACAATCAAGCCTTGCACTGTGTACAGGTACGGGGTAAAGAAATTACGTTCAGTGCAAGATAGTGTCCAGTAACATCTGATTAAAGATAGACTAAGAGTCTCCAATTAGGTAGATGGTGGATCAGGAAGACTTTAACATTTGATTTGAAATTGATATTAATGAGTAAAATCATATTTCAACTATTTCCCAAGTAATTTCTTCTTTTAAGAAGAATGTGACATTTTCTTGACTTTAAATTGAGACACTTGCACTGTGCTTCTTGTGGAGCTGCAGATGGACACACAGATGGACTTGGTCATTCTGTTAAGTAATGCATAATTATAACTGGTTTTCACATCCAAATTATGTATTCAGTTTGTCATGCAAAATTAGCTTTAATTGGGGAACCCGTTATAGCCTTTGGTAGCTTAATTGAACAAATTATAAATGTGCATAACTATCTGCAGTATCTATAAATATTGAAACTGCAATAGATTTTGCCTTGTAAAACATGGTGTTATTTCTATAAACATTAGGTTGTCTTCTTTACATGAGAAATTGCCACATGCAAGAGCTACAGTTAAAGTGAACAGACAAAATTTCAATCAGCAGTGGCAAATTGCATATCCTACCATTTTCTCTGATAACAGAGGAGCCTAAGAGACTATATATTCTGTGATGTGTGACTAGTCTCCTGACCCTAAAAGGCTCTTCAGAACCAGTAAGCCACAACCAGAACTGTATTGCATTAACCTCCAGTTTGCTGGATGGTTGCAGCCCCAACAATGCTCAAGAAACTCAGCACCATCAAGGCATGCAACCTGTTCAGCAGCACTTCATCCACCACATATAAAGACTCCTTACCCTTTTATTGTATTCATTGTTTTTATAGACTGTACTACAGCAACTCACCAAGAATATTTTGACAACACTCCTCAGTTCCCACCTACAGGTTACTTGGAAATATCACAAAACTCCTGGATTGTTTTCTGACTGTTCCCCTCTCAAATGTGTTAATACTACTTTAGATACTGCTGGGGATTGGGTTGGTGGGGGGGGGGTTGCCTCTCAAAGGAAATTTGCTTGTGCTACACGGGAGGGTTTAAACATGTCGGGTGAAGGGGCCGAAAGAAGTAGTGTTGCGGATGAGAGAGTTAAAGTAAATGCAGATTGCAAAGTGAGTAAGTTCAACGGACAATACAGGCAAGGGGGCAAGGGGCAAGGACAGGACCGGGAGTGAGGAAGGTTTGATAGGCTGTACTGCATTTATTTTAATGCAAGAAGCCTGACAAGTAAGGTAGATTAGCTCAGGACATGGATAGGTACATGGGACCGGATATTATAGCTATTACCTGTAGCATGGCCAGGACTGGCAGCTCAATATGCTGGGCCACAGATGTTGTGGGATGATAGATGTGTAGGTAATAGAGAAGGGGGAGTTGTTTTTTGGGAGGGGATTTGGGAGAACATCACATCAGTATTTGAGAGGATGCTCCTGAGGATATGTCTAGTGAGGGTATTTAGATGGAATTCAGAAATAAGAAGGGAATGATCACTCTGATGGCAGTACTACACCGGCCCCCAATAGTCACTGAGAATTAGAGGAGCAAATATGTAATCGCTGATATCTGTAAGAATAATAGGATTATTTGGATAGAATTTGTTAATCTTGTCCGGGGAAGTTTTGTCAAGAGGGATGTGGAGGCCTGACGAGGGCAGCTCCGAATGTCCTTTTGGGAAATGAGACGGGGCAAATGACTGGTGTCAGTGGGAGAGCACTTTGGGAGTAGTAATGATAATTCTTATCAGTTTTTAAACTAACACAAGCTAAATTTCTAAGTTGCAGTAAGGCTAATTTTGAAGGCATTGGAAGGAACCTTCAAAGGTTGACTGGGAGAAGCTGTTATCAGGTAAAAATACATTTGGGAAAAAGGAGGCTTTAAATGTGAGGTGATGAGACTTCAGGGCAGCATGTTCCTGACTGAGTGAAGAGCAAGGCTGGCAGGATTATGGAACCATGTTTGATATCAGATATTGTGACTGGTCAGGAAAAGCAAGGTTGTATATGGTAGGTATAGGTAGATTGGTTCAAGATTATCTCTGGAGGGGTACGAGGGGCGTAGGAGTATAGCAACCCATACAGGCCAGCAGGTGAGACAAATATTCATGTGCACTTCCTCCAACCTTTTCTATTGCACTTGGTGCACCTGATGTGGCCTCTACAGCATTGAGTGCTGCAACTGTATCCATACTGCTGTGTCCATGACAACAATTCCAGGATAGGAATCTGCATGAGGGTACTGAAACATCGATTAATTTAATGTAAATTAGACATCAAATTTACTAGGTGCTTAGTTACTAGCTATTTAATATTAACTTTATGTTGAATAATCTCGACCCAAATCGTCACCCATCCCTTCCATCCAGCTATGCTACCTGTCCCGCTGAGTTACTCCAGCATTTTGTGTCTATCTTTGGTTTAAACCAGCATCTGCAGTTCCTTCCTACACATTACGTTTAGTTGAGTTTAGTTTGTAAAGTTTAATTTAGTGATACAGCAAGGAAACAGGAGCATCGACTCCACGCCGGACATCGATCACCATTTCCCACTAGTTCTACATTATCCCACATATCCTGAGGTCAGGATCAAACTCAGGTTTCTGGCGCTGCCAGGTATCAGCTCTACCAGCTGCACCATTGTGATGCTTTAGTATTTCTCCTCTACCGGTTTCTAGCTGGAACACTTCAGGCACTGAAGATTAAAAATGATTTGTTATTAAAAATATGACTGACGTGGGAATGACTAACAAAGTGGTATATTTATATTTCATTGAAACAGTTCGCCAACGTCATCTTTAAATATTACTGAGACTGAAGGCATTCAATGGTAGCCTGGAAAAAATGATTGCCACAGCTGCAGAGTAGATATGAATATATTCCTAAAGGTACGTAGCTCTGATGGTGCTGACAGAATAGTCATATATCACATCAGATTCGCAATTAATATTAATTGCCATTCCATGATCCAGATTTTGCATGCTCCTTTCAAAATAAAATAAAATAACTTCTGTCCATCTCTGAATGGCTTAAGCTCTGGAATTCTCTCTTTAAAGTTTAGATTTTAGACTTGAGAGATACAGCGCAGTAACAGGCCCTTCAGCCCACCAAGTCCGTGCCGACCATTTATTTCGAGAGGACTAGAATATTAAAACAGGGATGTATTGCTCAGGCTTTATAAGGCTCAGATCAGACTGCATTTGGAGTGTGTGAGCAGTTTTGGGCCCCATATCTGAGGAAGGATGTGCTGGCAATGGAGAGAGTCCACAGGAGGTTTACATGAATTATCCCAGGAATAATTGGGTTAACATATGACGAACGTTTACAGCGCTGGGCCTGTCTGTGCTCGCTGGAGTTTAGAAGGATGAACTTGGTTAGTATGGAGTGTCAGGGTTAATGGGGAGAAGGCACGAGAATGGGGTTGAGAGGGCAAGATAGATCAGCCATGATTGAATGGCGAACTTGATAGGCCAAATGGCCTAATTCTGCTCCTATAACTTGTGAACATGATCACACCTGCCATCTCCTACCCACCTGTGGAAAAGTCTGCAGACACCACATTGACTTCATCAGAACACACCTAACTGGAGTGGAAGCAATTTGTGCTCCATTCTAATCGACCACTGTGTGCTGTGCAGCAGAGGTTATATTGACAGTGTCATTATGCTTCTACAGTGTATGAATATATGCATAACAAAAAAGCAAATGTTCATGGTGGATTGTATTTTTACCTGTACAATTCTTGGGCAAACTTTGGTCTAAAATTTAATAATGCATAATTAGAAGCCTTCAAATGCAACGTTGGAACCAGGTATAATTCTGTCTTGATTTCAACTTCTGTCTTTCTTATAAAAGTTCATAGAGTTATGCAGCGTAGAAGCAGACCCTTAGGCCCAATTTTCCTACACACCGACCAAAATGTCCCATCTTCCTGCATTTGACCCATATCCCTCTAAATTCGTCCTATCCTTCCAACTGTCCAAGTGTTTCTTAAATGTTGCAACACTTATTATTGCAAATAATTAATTTGATTTGAAGCATGTTGTGATTTCATGGGGCTTTGAAATACACTGAAAGTAATGGAATTCTTACATAGAGTTATAGTCATAGAGAGATACAGCGTGGAAACAGGCCCTTTGGCCCAACTTGGCAACACCGGCAACATGTCCCAGCTACACTAGTCCCACCTGTCTGCACTTGGTCCATATCCCTCCCAACTTGTCCTATCTGTCTAACATGTACCTGCCTAAATGTTTCTTAAATGTTGGGATAATCCCAGCCTCAACTACCTCCTCTGGCAGCTTGTTCCATACACCCACCACCCTTGGTGTGGAAAAGTTACCCCCCCTCCCCGATTCCTATTAAATCTTTTCCACCTTCACCTTGAAATTAAGTCCTCTGGTCATCAATTCCCCTACTATGGGCAAGAGATTCTGTGCATCTTTGTACTTCTCCTTTCCTTCAGAATGAGTGTTCCTTGATATCTGATACCTTATTCAGGAGATCATCGATCATTTCTGATTGTATACAATGAATGTTTGCCCAGTAGATACAGGCACCAAATTGTCCTGGCGTATCTGCAAATCAGTCTTTGCATGCAACAGAAGAGCCAGGCCACACGTTTACTTACATTCTTAAATAAATTTGAACATGCTTTTATTGGCTTTTGAGGCCATGGTGACAAGTGATCTCGAGCTGGCTTAATTTGCTTTTCATTAACTTTTGGGATTGGTGAATGTAAGAGCACGTGAGAGACATTGTTCAAAGTCAGCGCAAGTATTTACAATCAACGGTGTGCAGAGTAACAGAACTTTTACCAAGGTTAATAAAAATAAATATGGAGACTTTAATAATCTTAAAAGTTTTGCTATCAAATTCAGAAAACTGGTTTGGAGGAATTGGTCATTACTGCGTTCAGGGCAGTATTAAGAGCTTGTTGGAGTGTGGACAGTTTTATTAACCTATGGAACCAATTATAGAACTGGCTAGGTTAAGCCTCTTCTAATCATGACAAAAACAAATGACCACTGAGTTTTGTAATTAGTTGCAGAGGGGCAAATTTAAATCAGAAGTTAGAATCTTGAACTTAAATAAAGCCATTGGCAAAGGCAATATTTTGAAATTATATTAAATGGTTCATAAGGTCATATAAGTGATAGGAGCTGAATTAGGCCATTCATAGAATCATATAGTGTGGAAACAGGCCCTTCGGCCCATCATGCCCACACCCGGCCAACACGTCCCAGTTGCACTAGTCCCACCTGCCCGCATTCCGTGCATTTCCCTCCGAACCCCTCGTACCCATTCGGCCCATCAAGTCCTCTCCGTCATTCAAACATGGTTGATCAACCTCTCCCTCCTAACTACACTCTACTGCTTTGTCCCTATAAACTCTAAATCAAGTTGTTAAGTAATAAGTTATTATTAAGTTGTCCAAATAATAAAAACCCATTTAAAGGTATTTTTCAAACTCTCAGCTCCTGTGGACTCCACAATAGGAACTTCATGACGTGAGACTCCAGAGCTTCAAGGCTCAGAATGTTATCAAGCCGATTATTAATCCTAAAGTTAGGGAGTGTTTTTGGAACCTACGATACATGAACAAAGGAAGGAGAGATTTAATATGAAATTAAATTCGTAATCAATATTAAAAAGTCATAAGAGCTTCCACAACAAAGCAAAAAGCATGGAAGACAATGACAGAAGAATGGGAATAAGAAAATAAAAGAGGCATTAAGCAAATATTTTCCACCGCTCTTCATTTCAAAAGACAGAATAAATGTACCAGGAATGGTGGATAATTAAAGGTGTAATGACCATGAGGAATTTAAATTAATTGATATTTTTAAAGAAAATGTTCTTGCAAAATATGGAGATGTAAAAATCAACACATTCCCTGAGCATGATTATCTACATCTCCAAATTTTGCAAGAACTTTTTCTTTAGAAATATTAATTAATTTAAATTCCTCATGGTCATTACTTCCTTAATTATCCACCATTCCTGGTACATTCCGGTGTACGGTGGCGCAGTAGAGTCGCTGCCTTACAGCACTTGTAGCACTGGAGACCCAGGTTCGGTCCCGACCATGGGTGCTGTCTGTACGGAGTTTGCACGTTCTCGAGATTTTCAGTTTCCTCCCACACTCCAAAGATGTACTGTATGGAGGTTGATTGGCTTGGTGTATGTGTAAATTGTCCCTAGTGTGTGTAGGATAGTGTTAATGTGCGGAGATCACTGGTCGGCGCGGACTCAGTGGGTCGAAGGGCACGTTTCCGTGCTGTATCTCTAAACTAAAACCTAAACATTCTTGAATTCTAGAAAAGTGGGGGAGTGCCTCACAAAAAGCCAAGGTGCCAGAACAATCCCAGCAGAATGTAAGAAGTAAATGTAACACTACTCTTAAGAAAGAAGATACTTTAGACGTACAGTGTGGAAACAGGCCCTTCTGACCTCCAAGTCCTGATATTCCAAGTAATATTCTCTTAAGATATTACGCCAGTAGCATGTAGATAGAAACAAACACAGGATTTCAGTGCACGCTGTGCCAGTGTGGGTCTTCTTTATTTTACAAAAGTACATTGCGCATACTCACACATATTCACAAGGTTAATAAGATAATGAATATGTCACATGACACAAATCATACCATTCTGCTACTCAGTTGTTAAAGTTACAGTTACCATTATATACACTATTACATACACTACACTGCTCTCCCCTTAGAAAAGAAAGTAACTTATAAATTAGCCAAACAACAATTAATTTAATATGACAACTGTCTTACGCACTCTTTCTGATCTCCTGCGTGGTTTAGGGGGAGTGTCAGGTTGTGGTTCTGAAGGAGAATCAAGTTCAGGATTCATGTGCTGAGAGGGGCTGACAGGGTAGATGAAGAATCTAAAACTAAGGTTTATGGTCTTGGGATAATAGATTAACAGATATGAATATGTTAAGCAGGAAAATTCCTTACTCCTTGGAATTCTCCAAATCAGAGGTTTGTAGATACTCAGCCATTGAGTATTTTTAAGAAAGAAGCTGATATATTTTCAAATCAAATCAAATATTGTTTTATTGTCATTGCACAGCAACTGTACAACGAAATTTCATGTGCATCTCCTTCAGTTGTATACAATAAAAGACACAGGATAAAAAGATTTAAAAAGAACAAAACACAATAACACAATCAACCATTCACTCTCATATTTACATTTACCACAGGATCAATGCATAAAATAAGTTATAGATAATAAAAATGATGCAGCTTATATTGCACACTCCAGCAGACATTTTTTTATAATGAACCCCGAATTGTGTTGTGTTGCCCGTAGTGTTATCTGTTTGAGTTAAGTTCTTTAATGGCACGTGGGTAGAAACTGTTAGTTAGTCTGCAAGTGCGGGCCTTCAAAGACCTGTATCGCCTCCCAGAGGGCAGCAGAGTGAAAAGGTGGTTGGCAGGGGGGGATGAGTCCTGTGTGATGTTTGTCGCCCGACGTAAACATTGGGCTTGTAAATGTCTTCCAGGGAGGGTAGTTGAGCATTTGTGATGCTCTGTGCTGTTTTGGGAATAATGATGGCAATAGAGGATTGGGTGGGGTGGGGAGTACAGCAACATATAGCAATATAGTGTAGCAAGGTGATCTGCCAATGAACAGAACATATATATGTAAAACAGTAAGATTAAATGAGAACTTACCAGTTTGATCCTTATTTTATGATGAGTTACGATGAGGGATTACATGAAGAAGCCCCGGCAGGCGCATGCGCTTCATACTTCAAAGCAGCGGCGTGAAAACACAGAAACGAAATAGTCGAAGTAACATAGTAAGGCTTTTAGAAGACTAGAACTACCAGATGATCCCTTAGATTATGAGGGTGGGAGCGGAGGGCACGTAATCCCTCATCATAACTCCTCATAAAATAGGGATCAAACTTCAAACTGGTAAATTCTTGTTTAATCTTACTATTTTACTTCGGAGTCACGTGAGTGACTACTTGAAGATTTCAAAGCTCTGTGATTTCATGCCGTAGATGCATTCCATACGACACTCTGCTTCGGCTGACACAGTAGTGAATAAATAATATATTGAACGTTGCTTCGAATTATTCAATAACTATTTTTAATAATAACAAAAAAAACAGTAATAACCCCTCTGTCCCAGGGGGAAATTACAAACAATAGTATGAAACAAAGCAAATTAAATTAAATGGAACCCAAAACAACATGCCCAAACCGTGGCACTGTCTGTACAGGTTTGTCATAAAATTGTGAAAACGTTGACTCTCTAGACCATCCTGTGGCCCCGAGGATTTGATCTAGCAGCACGTCCTGAGCCTTCGCCGCGGATGTTGCTGCTGCCCTGGTGGAGTGAGATTTAAACACATGAATGTCTACTCCAGCATAATGCAGAACCTGTTTCAATCATCTTGAAATAGTTTGTACTGACACTCTTTTATATGTTTTTGTGACTAATGAGCAGTCCAGTTTCAGAACCTCTGAGACTCTTCGTTAGCTCAATATATTGGCTAACGTTAGCTCATAACATTTGGTCAACAGAATATGCTTTAAAGATCACCTTGGTTCCAGCCATTCCTGGCCTGCTTTGCTTGATTAAATCATAGACATAAAATGTAATGTGGTCTACAGACAATTGCATGCAATCTAGTCTTAACAATTGTAATGATTGTACCCTTTGCGCTGAAACCAGTGCCATTTGCATAACCACTTTAAGTGTTAATCTCTGAAAAGATAATTACATAATTGGAGCCCATTGCCAAAGCAGTGTGAGAACTATACTGACATCCCACATTTCTGTATATGTAGGCTTAGGAGGATTTTTGTTAAAAATTCCTCTCATGAAGCAGGATACTAACGGATGACACCCGATAGGTTGTTGTTGTTGTGAAAATTGCCCTAAATAGAAGGACAAAGCACTCCGAGCACTGTTAATGGCACTATAACTCAAGTGCTCATCAAAATGCAACATAGCAAGGAACTCCAACACATCACATATGCTTGCAGTATGATCTGATTGTACACAGAACATCTCCCATTTCTTTATATGAGCCACATATTGTTTCTTAGTGCTATCTCTCCAAGCTGCAGTTATAACATCCATGGTCCTGTTCGACAATCCAAGGCCTTGGAACGGTCTGGTCAGAACCTGCAGACCAACAAATTAATACAGTCATGTAACGGGTGACTTTCTCCTGTAACTGGATGCACTAACAAACTACTGCAGCTGGGAATCGTCATGAATGGCTGAGTCATCATTCTGATTACTAATGGGAACCATGGTTGTGTTGGCCAGTCTGGAACCACCAAAACGCCTGTGGCGGAGTCACGCTCTATTTTGGTGAGGCATTGCCTGATCAGACAACATGGAGGACATGCATAAAAGAATGAATGCCCCAATGTAGCGAAAATGCATCCACCGCTACTACTCCTGGATCCGGCTCCCATGAAACATATTTAGGCAACTGGTGATTCAATCTGGATGCAAACAGATTAATATCTGGCAACCCAAATCGAGTGAAAATTGTTTGAAAAATTTCAGGATTTAACATCCATTCTATATTGTCATTGAACATTCATGACCTTTTGTCTGCCACCACATTGTCTCTACCTGGTAGATAGATGGCTGAAACCCAGATGTTCCTTGAAATACACCAGTGCCACATGAGGTTAGCCAATGTATCACATGATATTGATCTGGCTCCTCCCATGTGATTAATATATGCCATGGCTGTGGTGTTATCGATCTGGAGTTAAACATGTAAATTATTCATTGTGGAACAATATGCTTTTAATCCATAAAATACCAACAATAACTCCAAATAATTTATCCCGTGTCTGTGGAGAATCAAATCTTCTTGTACATTCCCTCTATCCCCACAGCTAGACTCGCTGTCCGTAGCTCCCCATCCAAAAGCACTTACATCAGTCTGTAAGACCACTGAAGGTTCCTGCACCAAAATATTTTTGGTAGTTTGACTAACATTATTAATCCACTATTGCAATTCAGATTTTAGATTAGATTAGATTCGATTCTTTATTTGTCATTCAGACCTTTCGGTCTGAACGAAACTCTGTTTCCCTGCAGTCATACATATAATTACAAATAAATAAACAAAAATGACAGAATACACAATAAACACAAATTTAACATCAGCTAGAGCTGTGGTTGCATAAACTGATCAAAATGGCCTGCATGCTCTTTTAGTGCTTGTTCTCTGGCTCTTTGCAGATTTTGATAATGCAAAGGTCCGAACTCTACTGCAGTAAAAGCTGCTACCAATTTCCCAATCACCTTAGCTACTTCTCGGATGGAAGGATAAAGTTTTTGCATGAGGCAAGTACAGACATTTGTAATATCCACAGCCGTGGCTGTTGGTAATGTTACCGTCATATCAACTAAATCAATGAGAAATCCCAAATACTCAATTTTTTGGGCTGGCTGTAACTTGGACTTAGTTGGATGGACCAGAAACCCCAATCTTTCAAACACATTCTTGGTTACTGAAACCGACTCTTCTGCTGACTCTTTAGTGTCGCTGATAATTAAGATATCATCTAAATAAGCCATTACAATGTGATTATGGGCTCTCAATATCCCCAGCACTGGTTTCAACAATTTTGTAAACACCTAGGGGCTGAACTTAATCCATTAGCCAATGCTTTGTATTGCCACAAATGTCCCATCCAATTAAATTTCAAGTATCTGTGATAAAGAGCATGAATTCGTACTGAATAATATGCATCTTGAAGATCTATAGTTGCCATATAACAGCCCTGTGATAACAGCTGTTTAGCAGTAACAAAGGTGTCCATTTTAAAATGTGTACATAGAACATAAGAATTTAAGTGAGTGAGGTCCAGAATTACTCTACAACCCCCATCTTTTTTAGGTCTGGAAATATATTAGACACAAATTGTTGAGGATGGTTAACGGTCCTCTCAATCACCCCTTTTTCGCATAAATTCTTAATCTCTTCTTTTACCTGCTGAGTCTCTGGAGCAGAAAACACCAACATTCTATTAGACTTGTGCTGTTTAGGTGGGTCTATTCCTGAGATAAACTCAATTGTAGAACCTGACACAGTAATTTAAACCGATCAGATGTTATGCAGCACCATTCATTATAAAACAATTGTAATCTACTTCCAACATGAGGTTGTCCACCAGAAACCTTATCCTCAACAAATATTCCTTGCACCTCCACAGTCGGCCTGTAAGGTTGCTTTTTCCCCTTACTGGGGTTGTTGCTGATCTGTCCTAGTGGGTAAAATTGTTGCCCCACTGGCCTCCCTCTGCTGGGCCCAGCACCTGGATCCGACCTTCTGTACATCAGACCAGGCTTTCGTAATGGTGGACTTGAGATGGTTGGTTTCATCAACCCGATTGTTTTTGCCTCATCATCTATATCGCAAATCTGTTTAATGAGGTCTGCTCCAAATAGATAGTCCGGCGGTTGTTCATTTGTAGACCTGCATAAGGCTGCAAATTTCTGATTTAATGTCGAACGGACGGCGATCTTCCTAATGCAGTTTACTTCAAAGAATGCATTACAGAAAAGGGCCAGCATGTCTTTCTGGGTTGGTGTCATCGGCGTCTCTTGGACCGTTTTGCTGAATGCAGTTATTCCTGCCAACACCAGTTGGAGGACGCGTTGAAAGCAAACTTCTTGTCCTCTCATAGATGCACTCTTGGGTGCCCAGATTGCCGGGTTTACAGTGGGCACCCTGAGTGATGCACAATTGACAGGTGTTTTGTATTTTGCCATGGTTTCTTGCATCACGGTTTGTTGGAGCTGGTGAGAAACCAAATAGTTCACATTGATGGCGAGATATTCGTCCATTGCCTCACCAGTCCCTTCCGGAATAGCGAAACTCCTTGCTATATCCGGGACAGCCGGAGCGTGGCTCTTGTACTCTGGTGTATGCACATGAGCAGTGTCACCAGAATCAGGGTCAGTTCCCTCCTGCCCTGCTTCTCCCAAGTCATACTCAAGGGAGGCATCCTCCAGTCCTATAAAAGGCACTGGAAGGAAATCCCCTTGCTGATAAACACCATATTCTTCTTCATATGGGCCTAGAGCTGCCTGGGGAATCAATGGGGCCTTTGACCCCTGGCTTATCAGAGTTTGGAGCATTGGTTCCATATTTTGAAGTCACCCCCACATTCTTTTTCTATCCGGAGGGGAGTCTCCTTCTTCTTCAGACCCGTCAGATAAAACGGGTCTGACAGACTTGCGTTTAGCTTTCCTATGAGTTGCGGTGGCCTCAGTCTCTTGAATTACTGGAGCTGGTGTGGATTGTTCAGTTGTCGGTATAACGGCAGCCGGTATCGGGACCGGCATTACTGGTCTAATCTCCCGACCCGATCTGATTTGTGAATCCGCATCTCCGCTGGATCCACGCTTGGTCTGAACTCTCCTACCTGAACGCTGCATTGCCACCGACTCCTACTGACTCCACGAGCCAGATTTACGGAGTTTAAATACTTCCAGGAACAAGTTTAAAACTCACTTACCTGTGAAGTTCCTACTTACCGCTGGTGGAGCTGCGCTCTCCAGCCCGTTCAGTTCAACATGCGCGGACGAAATGACGCGCATGCGCCTGGCGCGGCTTCTTCACGTAGTCGCTCACGTGAATCCAAAGTAAAATTCCCTGGATGTTGTACAGCCTCTCCAGCCTGCTCCACCATTCAACAATATAATGGTTTAGACACAAAATGCTGGAGAACTCAGTTATTCCAGCATTTTGTGTCTATCTTCAATGTAAACCAGCATCTGCAGTTTCTTCCCACACAATATCATGGTTTAGTTTAGTTTAATTTATTATTGTCACGTGTGCTGTGGTACAGTGAAAAGATTTTGTTTGCATACTATCCAGTCAGAGAAAAGACTATACATGAATATAATCTAGTCATCCACAATTTACAGATAAAGGATAAAGGGTTCAACATTCAGTGCAAGATATCATTTTGAAGTCCGATAAAAGGTATTTCAAAGGTCTCCAATGAGCTCATTTTATGTGTGATACCTATATCCTCTGACTTCCATGGTGTTTCAAATGACTCCTTAAATTACTCCATTAAGTGTAGGGATAACTTTAATCAATCTGGGTCACAGTCTGCTACCCTATGGATCATCTGGAATTACTCTTGTTGTTATATATAAAATGACTACATTTGGTGCTGCTTAAGTGCTCAAACTTTGCACAGGATGTACCCAGCAATTTGAACACACAGCAGAAGAACAAACTGGAGCAAAAGCCAAATGTTGGAGGAACTCAGTGGATCACCACCGCATCGGTAGAGGGATATGGACAGATGATGGTTCAAGTCAGGAGCCTTCTTCAGACCACGTTCCTGAAGCAATTTGCATTTTGCTCCAGATTCAAGCATCTTCTGTCTCTTGTGTCTCCAAGTAATTACTGGCATTGGTCTTTGGAGCATGATTATCTTCATTCCATCTTCCTGCACAATCATATTTCAAGGCTATCAATAACACTTCAGTTTTACGGTGTGAGAATTGAAATGTTTAGAAGGCCCACTTTTCCCTGCAGCTGCCGCCAGGTCAAAGGTAACTGCTGTACGAAACACTTGTATTTTGAAGTATTTGATCTTCTGTTCTTTATTCGAACAATACAACATTTATCATTATTTTTTAATTGTAAGAATAGAGTGGCAAAGTGGTTGATGTGAAAAATTAACCATTGTCTTATTAAATTATGACAGGCCTACTTCTGGCTTTATTTCTCGGTGTTATTATGTTCAACTGCTGGCTGTACTTTTTTTTACCTTTTTCTCTCTTAAAACCGATGCAGGCAGAGTAAAACATATCACTGGCAATGACAGGATGTTTGAAGTGTTTACACAGAGAATGTCGAACTGTCTACTCCTCTAAAAGGGAACATCTGCTTGACAATTAGTTTCCCATCCTCTTGTCTTCAACAGCACTACTCACATTGTGTGACTGCGGAAATTGACTCCATACAGCCGCTGCATGCCTAATATTTCCTAAGATCATGGAGTGCAGTTGTTAAGTGAGAGGTAAGCTGTGGCAGCTATCTCTGTACATTTTACTGCTTTAATCTGATAATAAAATTATGCATTGCAAACTGAATGGAGGCAAGGCCTTTTACTGTGCTTAACATTGCCACTGTGGATGGCTCAATTGTAATCATGTATTGTCTTTCCGCTGACTGGTACGCACCCAATGAAAAAAAGCTTTTCACTGCACTTTGGTACACATGACAATAAGCTAAACTCCGATGGCGATGTTCCCAAATCGACAGAAAACCTAAATAATGAAATATCCATACATGAATAACAGTATTGAGATTTTACTTCGGAGTCACGTGAGTGACTACGTGAAGAACCCCGTACAGCCGTTCGTGCGTCATTACGTCAGACGTTTTTCGTGCAGGCGACTGTGGAGCAGCTCAGCTCCTCCATGGTAAGTCTAAAAAAGTTGCAGGTAAGTGTTATTTTTTTCTTACCTGTTCTAGGTCTCCTGCAGGAACCTCCGGGGTTTTTGCAGTGGATGTTCGCGATGACCGACGAGGGAACCAGCCTAGGGCTTTGGGGGGGGAAACCCTGGTCCGACCGCGGAAGCGGAGAGCTGGGAAAGTCGGGTTCGCGATCGGAGTCACTGATAACGCGGTCAGTGACTCCACAGGTTGGGTTCCCGGGTAGGGGAAACCCGAGAATAGTGCGGTTTTAGACCGCAGTAGTCCCTAGGGGATGGGGCTTAACGGACCTGAACGGTCAGCCTGGGTTCCCGGTGGAGGGGAAACTCAAGCATATGCGGTTCTAGACCGCAGTAGTCCCCAGGACATGGGGTTAAAATTAATTTAAATGGTTAAACTGGGTTCCCGGTGCAGGGGAAACCCAGGTATATGTGTGGTTCTCAGACCACAGTAGTCCCCAGGTAATGGGGTTAATTCACATAAATCATTAGCCTGCGTGCCATGAGGGTACCGTGAGTATATATTTATATATATATATTATATTTATATGGATTCCTGGTGAGGGGAAATTCACCTATGGGGTTCCCAAACTACAATAATCCCCAGGATATGGGGACAACTGACAAAATAGTCAGTACAATTGGGAAAGTTGGGAGATTTCACCTCTGGGAATTAATTTAGAGAGCAGCACTTTTGGGAAGGGCTGCTTCATGGGAATGTCAAGTTATGGCAGTGCCAGCCTATGGGAAAGGCTGTGTCAGCAGTATCTTTGTTTAGGACTGCTAATGGGGATGCCAAGCTATGGTAGGCTAGCCTGATGGAGAGGCTGTGCCAGCAGTGCCTTTGCTCAGGACTGCTCATGGGGATGCCAAGCTATGGCAGGCAAGCCTATTGGAGAGGCTGTGCCAGCAGCACCTTTGATCAGGGCTGCTTATGGGGATACCAAACTATGGCAGGCTAGCCTATTGCAGAGGCGGTGCCAGCAGTACCTTTGCTCAGGACTGCTCTAAGGGAATGCCAAGTTATGGTAGGCTAGCCTATTGGAGAGGTTATGCCAGCAGCACCTTTGCTCAGGGCTGCTTGATGAGAATGCCAAATCTATGGCAAATACTGGGCTATGGGAAAGTCCGGGCCAGCAGCTACTTTGTTCGGGGCTGCTTCATGGGCACCAGGGGTACCTTGTTAGGGCTGCTTTATGGGAATAGCAGTTTAGTAGGGTATTCCCTTTCACAGTGATCATGGGGGATGAGGAGGCATTGTTAGGTTAAGGCAATATAACAGAATGATGACAAAAGTATTCAAAGTAAACTATACACAGTTTTAAAAGCGCTTGTGCTAAAATCCGCTGTCTAGTCTCAAACTATATTTGAGAAATTGGGCTCCTCTATCCAGTTAGATTAAGTCCTATCAAATAGATTTGTAGGATGTTGGGATTTACTTTTAGGTATTCAATTGGCCATGATGCCGGCCTGGGCAACAGATTGCAGTCAATAAGACTTTGGTAACAGTTGTTGGTATAAAACAGTTATAGTCGTTGGATTAATTGTTAAGTGCATAGATGCAATTCAGGTGTGTAAGTACCTGCAACAGTTATTTTGTTAAATGGTTAATTAGTAAGTGCCATCTAGGTCATTGTTAACGCCAGCTGAAATTAATAATGTCACGATGATGGACAAACAGTGTTCATTACTGCTCTAGTAGTTGTTAGGTAAACCTTTTATTCTATTGCAAATTGGTGCTAATGGCCTAAATGGGAAATGGTGTCAGCAGGGCTTTGTAGCAGGCCTGCTTTATGGCTCCCTCATGTAAGAGGTGAGCATGTGGGATTGGTATAGTTTAACGCCGAGTCTGAGGGTATAGCCATAGAGCATGCCCAAGAGATCGGGGCATGTGCCAGAGGTCTAGGCCTGGCAAGAAAGTTACCATCCCAAACACAATATGCAGTGAACACCGCTTTCAGGGGATATTACAGTTGGCTGCCGAATCTTCTATTCAGGTAAGACTTTTCCATAGGAGTAACCTGGAGGGCGAAGCACAAGCTATTGGAACAAGCAAGGTTTCATAGTTTTGGCAACAATGCATCCCATGTCTTTTTTGGCAGTAGCGGTTCACTGAAGTTGCTGGCAGCATGAAACCTGGCCAGAGGTTCCATGCACTGGACTTGTGCTACTCTACAATTAAGGGACCACTTGCAGTTTGGTAGGTGTATACTTAGTTATACAGTACAAATGATTGAGACATTATCAGCTACTTTGAACGGTAAATGTAAAATGTACAATATTGGTTTTCAAGCAGATTAGAGTGGACAGGTTCAGTATAAGGACCAAGATTGTCTTGCTAGACTGGCTCGGAAATCGGGCCACAGTTGCTATTTAAGGTAGTTACCAAGTAGCTGAAAGATCATCTCGAGTTTGGAGATGGAACAGATTTGCATGACTTGCCCAAAAAGTTCTGTTATTAGTATCAACTATTTATAGACTCTACGGGCATTGTATGGGCTATAGAGTGATTGGACAAATAAGCATATTGTCATGCTCATGTTCAGGTTGATGCATTGTGATGATGGCATATGTTAGTCACGAGGGTGTAATCGGTTAAAGAATCACTGGAATGGTTACATAGTTTTGTTGCCACAGGAGAATCATCAAGTGTGGGTAATGGCAACACAGAGTTGGTGTTGAATTGCACTGTATTATGAAATTCTGGTTCAATGGAACACCTAATATGAATATATGTATATGTGTATACATATGTATGTTGGTTTCATGTTTATTTCACTGGTTGCAAAATATTTGGCATAGCAGTGGTGAAAGATACATTCTCGCCAAAAGGAGCAGGAGGGTCTTTTATGGCTACCTCCATTTTGTCTCATCAATCAAGGTTTCAAATAAAGTCATTAAGAGGCTTTAAGTTCCTATTGTGTGATTATGCAAATTGATTCCCGATTTGTTGCAAATAATTATATAACCTTTTTGGTTATTTTAAACTTGAATTTGCTTGTTCAGCCTGAGGTTTCGGAAATCAGATGTTGCATGATAAACTCAAAGTTATGTTCTGCAGGTCTAACAAACTGCCTAAGGTTTGGGTTGTTACATCTATCCTTCTATGTGTTTGCATAGCACCAAACGGCTGAATTTCTTTTCCAGGAGATGAAAGAGTTTGTTATGCTTATGTTCCATGGAAAATGGTATTGATTGCTAATGTTTCAAGTTCATGCTTAATGATTGTCTGTTACTTATGGAGTTATACGGCCATTAATTGGCTCGATGAGCTTCCTCATTGAATTGGCTGTAGCAAACGAGACTCACTCTGTCGGGTCCACACCGGTTATCAAGGGGTAGGATATCTTCAACATGGGTCCCAGGACCAGTATAATGCCATATGCGATGTTGATATTTGTGAACACTATTTCACCAGGAGGCAGCAACTATATCCTTAAATTTGGCTGGATTAGGTAGTTATCCTTCTGGCTCTGGTTTAGTGCAGCAGGTTCAGTCGCTAAATAATTGTGATGGTACAGGATGATAATGTCTGTAAATTATAATATATAATATGTTATAAAGACTTGAGCAGACCAGAAGGGGGTCAGGTCTCAAAATAGTCACAGGCATACCAGGGGACCTTTGATAAGGTAAGCACACATGTATACAACCATATGTCAAGGTCATCAAGAACCTTGGAGTTCTGGACTAGCAATGTTGTTAGTCACAAAGAATTTGGGAGAACGTATTGTTCATGGCATTCCAGATGAGGAAAACTGAGTTATGTTATGTACTAATGGATTCTGTTTCCAGATCTCATTCCACCAGGGCTGCTACAACATCAGCAGCAAGGGTATTTATGTTCCGCTGGGTCGCATTGTTGCGGCTGGAGTATGGTCCATCGAATGAATCTCCAAACATCTGTAATGACCCATTGGTGCACCAGGAGTATTGTTAACTCTATTTATGTTCTGGTTATATGTTCCATCTGGGTGAGAGATGGAAATATTATTGTTTCATTTAAACAGCATCAGCATGTTTTACATCTATGTTATGACTGTATGCATTATGAATGTTTTCCCTTCATTTGTCAATGAAGCAGCTGTGGTTGTGTATACTCGTTTCACACGGCATGAAATCACAGAGCTTTGAAGTCTTCACGTAGTCACTCACGTGACTCCGAAGTAAAATAGTAAGATTAAACAAGAACTTACCAGTTTGAAGTTTGATCTTTATTTTATGAGGAGTCGAGTTGAGGGACTACGTGCCCTCCGCTCCCAGCCCTCATAGATTTCATCTGGTAGTTCTAGTCTTTATCTTATATTATACTTCAGTTATTATTTGCTGTGATTTCACACCGTTGCTTTGAAGATTGACGCACGAACGGCTGTACGGGGTTCTTCACGTAGTCCCTCAACTCGACTCCTCATAAAATAAAGATCAAACTTCAAACTGGTAAGTTCTTGTTTAATCTTACTATTTTATTTCCTTGCATTTCAGTATTTTGATGTGTGCCCCCATTATTTAACTAGAATCAATTGTCCCAGTCATCTTTCTTATTTTGTTTCCTGTCCCTGCTTTCCATCACTCACTGCCATTCCTTCACATGGAGCCAAAGGGTTGTTTTGGAAACTTGCCCTTAATTTTGATTATAGAAGTCTGATTTATTCTCCAGCCTCATGACAGTGATAATCCACTTTATGCTAATTTATTGTTGATCTGATGTCATGTAGGTATTGCCCACTACAGCATAAAAAATATATAGCTGGGTGATAGTAAAGCTGGTTTGTGTTTTACGATGCGCTTTCAAAGAAGCACTAAAGTTTAATGTCCAGATATTGAGAGGTGAGTAGAATACAACAACCTTATCAAGACGAAGATATCCAGTTGTTACAGGATATCTGCCATTCCAAATCTTTCTCAGATCAAGTCTTAAATTAATGCTGCTGTGGGAAGTTAAATTCTGTTATTGTGCTGTATGTTTCACTGAGAGTGAGTATTTTATGGCATGAAGCGTCACCATTATTCAAAATAAATTAGTGGAAAATACAATGTTGGCTGGTTAAAGGGTAATATTTCATACAACGCAGTAGCAGGGCTAAGGTATCTAAACAGCCATCCTTTATTGAAGGTGAATAACATAATAGTGTTGGTTTACAAAATAACAAATGTTGGTTTACAAAATAAAACACAAAGTGCTGGAGTAAGTCAGCAGGTCAGGTGCTTTGTGTAACAGTGATACAGCGAGTGGGCTCTCTCTTTGCTATGTGGAGTTTGCAAGTTCTTTCTTTGACAACATGGGTTTCCTCAGGGTGTTCTGGTTTCTTCCTACACCCCAAAGTGTGCAAAATATACATCTTCTAGATGCACTGGGGCATATCCTCAGTGATGTGACATGGGGCATCGGGTGCTTCGGGTCTCACAACATCAGGCACCCTTGCCCAGGCGACCCAGCCGGGGTTGATCAGGCCCCGACTTGCGTCCCAGCAGCAACTGCCCACGGATCAGCCATCTTAATAATCACTCTGCAGAGGTTGGGAGATTCTAGTGCGTGGAGGGACTGGGCTCTGTGGGGTGAGTCCTGGCCGGGCTCCTCCTGCGCCTCACCAGGTTCAAGGCCTGTGCACTGCACCTTTTTCTCCTTCTCTGAGCATTTCATTCTCGCCTGATGGATTTTTAGGCCACGGTGGTTCATCAGGCCTTTCCATAGCTTTATTGGGTGACTTTCTCATGAATGACAGAGACTGGGGTGCTAACCCAGCCTGTCCCGGGTGCCGTCTTCTCTTGCCGTCAACTGTCTCTCCAGTAGTCCCCAAACTATTCTTGGGTGTCACCCTGTCTATTCCCAGGTGCCTCTGGCTGAGCCAGACTTCAGTGTGAAAATGATATGGTGTGTTCCCGGGATGGCGGGACTGTCATGCTGAGAGAATGGAGCAGCTGGGCTTGTACACTCTGGAGTTTAGAAGGGTGAGAGGGGATCTCATTGAAACATATAAAATTGTTAAGGGCAGGAAACATGTTCCCGATGTTGGGGGAATCCAGAACCAGGGGCCACGGTTTAAGAATAAGGAGCACGCCATTTAGAACGGAGACAGGGAAACACTTTTTCTCACAGAGAGTGGTGAGGCTGTGAATTTTCTGCTTCAGAGGGCAGTGGAGGCAGGTTTTCTGGATGCTTTCAAGAGAGAGCTAGATAGGGCTCTTAAAAATAGCGGAGTCAAGGGATATGGGGAGAAGGCAGGAACGGGGTATTGATTGGGGATGATCAGCCATGATCATATTGAATGGCTCGAAGGGCCAAATGGCCTACTCCTGCACCTATTGTCTATTGTCTATTGTCTATTATCTATTGTCCACTGTAAATTGCCAGGAGAGTATAGGTGAGTGGCAGAATCTGAGGAAGCTGGTAGGAATAGGGAACAATAAAGTGGGATTAGTGCACATGGAACAGATAGCCATGGCTTGGCGACCCCTCGTAGCCACAACTTTGATCTGAAAAAGGTCAGTGTAGTTGAACGAGATGTTGTGCTACTGACCTGGACATTTATGGACATCGCTCTGGTTAAAAAACATCAGAGGATGTTAAAAAACTGAAATCGATTACATGGGATATGATAGCAGCACATCTGAAAATATTGATAGGATTAGACAATATCAGCAGGGATTTATGAAAGATAAGTCATGTTTCGCAACCTAATTAGAGTTTATTTTAATCGATTTAACTGATAAAATAGATAAGAGAGAATCAATGGATATGATCAATTTTGATTTTCAAAACACATTTGCTGAAATCCCATACAAAAGGTTTGTGCACAAAGCCAAAGCACGTGGCACCGGGGTAATATTAATTATATTGATCGAAAATTGGTTGGCAAACATGAAAGTGAGAGCCAGAATAAATGTGTCTTTTTTCTGGGTGATAGGCGACCATCTATGAGGTTGTAAAGGGACAAGCTATTTATATCAGTGATTCAGTTATGGAGACTAAATTCACTGATTCGCTGCCTAACAGCACCAGAGACCTGGGTTCAAACCTGACCTCGGATGCTGTCTGTGTGGAGTTTGTGGAGTCAATATCAATATCAGTCAATATCAGTTTTATTCGTCACTTGCCAGTGCAAATGCAAGTGAAATGAAGTGATTGATCATGTGGGTATCGTCCAGGTGCTCCGGTTTCCTCCCACATCCCAAAAAAGAGCAGACTTGTAGGTTTCATTGGCCTCTGTAAATTGCCCCTATTATGCAGGGAGTGGATGTAAAAGTGAGATAACAGAACTAGTGTGAATGGGTGATCAATGGGTGGCATGGACTCGGTGAACTAAAGGGCCTCTTTCCATGCTGTCTTTCAAGTTTTCATTCAATTTAACCAATATTTCTCAAAGTATAGAAACCAAAATCAAGGTGGCAGTTTATGGTGTGAGGAGGATACAACAAGGTTTCACACTGATTTAGACAACGTGAATGAGTGGAAAAGTTGACTGAAGATGCATAGATAAATATGAAGTTATAAGAGCACAAGAGAATGCAGCTGCTGCCCCCTCCACTCTTTCAATCCCAATGATGGGTCTCAACCCAAAGAGTTGACTGTCCATTTCCCTCCATAAGCGCTGCCTGAGCCGCTACGTTTCCCCAGCAATATTTATATATATATCGCACATAGACATAAGTTGCCTTCAACTATTGTTTTTCTATGTCGAAGATGCCAATTTTCTTTACCTCCCATGTGACCATAGCCTTGCCAGTTCTTCCAGCAGCAATATTATTCTCACAATGTAACTATGGTCAGATAAATCTGATGAAAATAATTAAACTTGCTTGCTGACAGTTGGAGCATTAGAAATGGATAGACCCACTCTGGAAATCAGAGGGTAAGTTCACATTGTATCTGTTTCCTTTGCTAAAGAGATATCAGTTTCATTGAAATCTCTTTTGCCTGTAAGTCACATTCCACTCCAGGCAGTTAGTGCTGCTACCACACAGCTCCAGTGATCCAGGTTCAATCTGTGCTTGGGTATTATTTTTTTGTTTGGAGATACAGCGTGGAAGCAGGCCCTTCGACCAACCGAGTCCGTGCCGACCAGCAATCACCCCGTACACTAGCACCAACCTACACACTAGGGACAATTTACAATTTTACCAAAGGCAATTATTCTACAAACCTGTACGTCTTTTGAATATTGGAGGAAACCAGAGCAACCGGAGAAAACTCGTGCAGTCACAGGGAGAACGAACAAGCTCCACACAGACAGCACCCATAGTCAGTGACAAACCTGGGCCTCTGGCACTGTAAGGCAGCCATGCTACCTCTGCACCACCGTGCCATCCCATTGTGTTTGGGCACTTCGCCGGTGCATTTGGGCACTTTGCACGCTCTCCCTGTTACTACCTAGGTTTCCTCCAGGTGCATTGATTTTCTAGACACCCCAAAGATCACATTAATTAGCTACTGTAAATTTCCCCCTGAACAGATGAATGGCAGAATAACAGGGAAAGTTGTGGGCATGCAAGAGACAATATAGAACATAGAAAAGTACAGCATAAGAACAAGCCCTTCAACCCGTAATGTCTTTGCTGAACACAATGCCAGAATAAATTGATCTCATCTGCCTGCACATGATCCATATCTCTCTATATCCATGAACCTATCTAAAAGCCTCTTAAATGTCACTATCATATCTCCCTCCACCACAACTCCTGGCAGCGTGTTCCAGGCACAACCACTCTCTTGTACAAAACTTGCCCGCACATCTCCTTTAAACTTTGCTTTTCTCACCTTATGCCCTCTTGTCTTTGACATTCAGTCTTCTAGTCTTTGATATTTCCACCCTGGGAGAAAGATTCAGATTGTCTGCCCTATTTATGCTTCTCAAAACTATATAAACTTCATCAAACTTCATTCTGCATTCCAGAGAAAACAATCCAAGTCTGTCCAACCTCTCCTTGTAGCCAAGGGTATCAAGGTATCATTCTAGTAAATCTCTTCTGCACGACTTTACAGGGAATTTAGTGAAGGAAAGGGACTGGTGGACTTGGTCTGACAGCTGGCATAGCCTTGATGGGCAAAACAGCCTTCTATTTGTAAAGGAATATGAAAATAGAAAAAGTAGTATTGATTTTCAGTGGAAGCTCAAGAAGGGACAGCTACCTTTACAGGGCAGCAGAATTCATGAATACTACATCATTAACACTAGAGTCATGCTGAGAATCCATAATTATAGCAGTAAAGTAACTTCATGCCAACTGTGTTTCCAACCAGTTTTTGCTTCTTTGCTGTGCCTCTTCATTTCTGCTGAAATACATCTTTACACTGAGGCTGAAGCATTCAAAGCCTATTTCCATGCATTGACTCCAGACTTAAATGTTCAGCTTGAGTGAATATTTCTCTGGAATTCCAGGGAATCTACGTGGGGACACTGTGTAAGGCTGCAGACTCTGGAATACTACCACATGCAGCAGGGTTGAACACCTTAGCTCTGTCCGCCCAGACCTACCTGATATCGCAGTTGCCAAACACTTCAATTCCCCTTCCCATACTGATCCATCTGTCCTGGGCCTCCTCCAATGAGGCTAAGCACAAATTGGAGGAACAGCATCTCATATTTTGCTTTACAAGCTTACAACCCAGTGGTATGAATATTGATATCTCTAACTTCAAGTAACTCCCACCCAAGTTGTTGTACCAGTTTCATAGTCATCTTGTTGAGTCTCATTGTCTCTAACTCGTTTTCACCTATCCCACAGCTAACATTTCCTTTATCATCATTACTTTTTTCCATTTTTATTCATTTGTGTTATATCTCTGTATCACCCTCTATATCTCTATTTCCCTTTCCCCTGACTCAAGATTCAAGAGAGTTTATTGTCATGTATCCCTGATAGGACAATGACATTCTTGCTTTGCTTCAGCACAACCGAACATAGTAAGTATGACTACTCAGTCTAAAGAAGGATCTCGATACGATACATCACCCATTCCTTTTCTCCAGAGATGTTATCTGACCCGTTGAGATACTCCAGTTTTTTGTGTCTATCTTCGGTTTAAACTAGCATCTACAGTTCCTTCCTAAACATTATATTTTCCATGTTGGGAGAGGGGAATTAAAAACATATATTTTATATTACATATTAAAATATACTTCCTATTTCCATACAGTGCAGAAGAATGCTGTGCAGCAAGTCTACGCCAATTCTCAAAGCAGTTCTATCAACCCCCTTGCTGCACATTGCCAAGTGACCAATTCTCTCTCACATACCCACCAACTTCTGCCTAAACTTGGGAGTAATCAATTATCCTACTGGTTTGCCTTTGAGACACAGGAGAAAAGCAGATCACCCTCAGGAAAGTTAGATGGTCATGAGAGAACATGCAGAGAGCACCAGAGGTCGGGATCAAATGCCAATTTGTGGGAGCTACGAGGCAGCAGCTTTACCTGCTCTCCCAATAAATATTCAAAAAACATTTTTATGCTAAAGGACTTTCCTTGCAACAATAATCCTGAGCAGTTGGTGATTGACTGCAGTGCTTTTCAGACCTAAATGTAATTATTAGAGCCAGGATGTTCAGGTGCTAAAAATCTCTGAAATAGGCAGGCAAAAAGGCAAAATAAAATTACAAAAAAGGCACGAAAAAGGCATTTATTGACATAAAAGGCATTTCCACCACCAAAATATGGTTAAAAATGATAATTATACACTAAATTAAATGATCAAAGTTGCCAGGTTACACATGATTACTACCATTTTTTTCAAATTATCTGGTGTTAAACTATGCTGTCTGTCAGACAGAATATGCTTCAGATGTGAGAAAACTTCTTTCTACCCCAGCTGAGGTCACTGGTGCATACCCAAAACAAGCTACAAACTCTATATTCATGTTGATATCTTGTGCATAACAACAACCTTTGAGAACTTTAGCTATGTTTTGTATTTTTTCAAGATCTTTGTAAGCTAAAATCACTCTCTCACATTTTCCTTGTATGTCTTTACCAACATCGCCAGGAACATTACGAATTTCGTCAGTTACTTTGTTGAAAACCTGCAAGTTATTCACTAATGTTTTGCCATGTTTCTCAAGGGAAGTAATAACTTGTGGAAAGTTTGCAAAATTGGAAGCAATAAACACAAGATCGCATTGGAGGGAATTTTTCTGCATGATTTCACTGACGATCATGATTGCAACAATCTTCTTCTTCAAAACAGTTGACGATTTATTTTATCTTTTCAAAATTTGCAACATAGTAGAGTACAGCAGAGAGCCATATACCTCACCTAGTCAAAACATGCTGAGGAGGTAGCGGAATCTTGGGTGCCATTTCCTTGAACTACTGCACACGTGACGGTGCTTTGAGGAAGATTTTCTTGACATTGGAAACTAGGCGATCGACATTTGGAAACAAGCTGCATATGTGCTTGGCAATTATATGGAGTCCATGAGCTAAGCATGTCAAATACAACATTTTGGGGAATAAAACTTTAAGAGCACAAGCAGCTTTTTTCATGTACGGAGGGAGCTGCATCAGTCACAAACAGAACATTCTTGTGTTTTATACCTTCTGGCCAAAGTACAGCAAGTGAAGATGTAAATAACTGAGCAATGTTTGACTTCTCCAATACTTCCGGTGTCAACAAATACTCCTTTGATGGTTGACCTGCCGCCAGTGTACCGATGACCACATTGGCAACATATCTCCCCACAGCATCGGTTGTCTCGTCTATTGAGATCCATATTTTGTTGCTTGCAACTTCATCTCTAATTTTCTGCACAACGATGTTGAAGTTGCTGTCAACATAATTGTTCCATAATGATGACTCGCTTGGTATATGTTCCTCTGTGTATTTCTCTAAAAAACCTCTGAGATTTGTTTTCCAATTTCCACAGCGGAATTCCAGCACCAATGAATGCTTTGCACAAATCAATTGAAAACTCAGATTTGCGACTGCAGCCAGCAGTAAATGTTGTGAGGAGACAAGCTTGCGTATTTCCTACCTTCAGTTTCTCTGCCACCGACTTGTGTTTAGCTGTCTGTACATGCTGGGAGATGAAATATTTATTCTCACACTGCTTTCTCACATGCTTTGCAAAACTGCACATAGTTGTCTGTAGAGAATATATCACTCCCGTACATCCTCACCAAATCGTTCAGTATTTTACAAGGCGTTGACTTAACTTTAGGCATTTTGACGTTTGCAGGGGTAGATCCCACTGGAACGGGGTTGCAGACCTCTACAGGCAGGCCAAGTACAAGTTGAGAAGAGGAATCAGAACTGCCAAGGAAAGGTACTCTGAGAAGTTGAGGAGCAAGTTCTCAGTAAATGGCTCTACTTGCAAGCCCTTCCACACTGCAGAAATCACAAGCTACGAGGAAAAACCCCCGCTCCTTGGACAATCGTCAGCTGACCAATGACCTGAATGATTTCTACTGCAGTTTTGATAAACAGAAACCCCCCCCACTCCCTCCTCAATCACAACTTCACACCTACTTAAAGCATGACTCCAGTCTGCCAAGACTGGACCCTTTCCCACGCACCCCTTTCCAATCACCACTTAACACCCACTACCAGGGTTTTGCGTAAATTTTCCTGTAAGTTACGTTAAAATGGCAAATAGAAGGCTAATTTAGGCACTCAATCGTGAAAAAGGCATTATCTCCCTGAAATCATCAAAAAAGGCATGAAAAGGCACATGGCATTTATGGCAAAATCCTGGCTATAGTAATTATTTAGTCTTAATAATCCTTGCACAGAGTGTGTTTGCAAACCCAGTGGCTTTATAGAAACATCTTCACCTCAAGGAATAAGGCAATTCAAGAAGCCATTTAACACCATCCTCGCAAGGGATGAACAATAAATAGTGAGATCCTGTTACTGAATAAATGAATCAAATCTCATGTGCGTTGCAAGCTTCAAACTTCCATGCTGGATGAAATGTGATGTGACAGTGTTCTGTCAGATTATCAAGGCGTTTTCCAGCACAATACAAACTTACGTGTTGTGTTGTTCGTAGTTCCTATTATCAGTCTTCAACCGTCCTAACTTATCTAAAACCAGTGAAGTGCTGTAAGAGAGCTCCCAGAATAGATTTTGATCTCAAAAGTAAATGTTATTCATAAAAATATACACAGGAAATATAATGTAATTACCACATGTATTTAGTTACATTCAAGGTGTCATAGAAACATAGAAACATAGAATATAGGTGCAGGAGTAGGCCATTCGGCCCTTCGAGCCTGCACCGCCATTCAATGTGATCATGGCTGATCATCCAACTCAGTATCCCGTACCTGCCTTCTCTCCATACCCCCTGATCCCTTTAGCCACAAGTGCCACATCTAACGCCCTCTTAAATATAGCCAATGAACTGGCCTCAACTACCTTCTGTGGCAGAGAATAGTAAGATTGAACGAGAACTTACCAGTTCGAAGGTTGATCTTTATTTTATGAGGAGTCGAAGTGAGGGATTTCGTGAAGAGCCTGCCGGCGCGCATGCTCGACATACTTCAACTGTAGCGGAGCAGCAACAGGCTTGTTATAAAAACGCTGGAACACAGCTTCATTAGCCCATCCTGCTGTGGCGAGAATTTTGTCCATGGGCACCTCCATGACCCTCGCCGCTGACGTCGATGCAGCCCTGGTGGAATGAGACTTGAACACATTAGTGTCGATACCTGACTTACCCAAGACGACTCGAAGCCACCTGGATATCATCTGGACTGTCACTCGATGATGAGGTCTCTTATGAGTGACAAGCAGGTATCTCTCCATTCCTCTGATGCGTGCCGTCACGTTGACATAGTGGCGGATATGTGAGGCTAAACATAGCCTAGCATCTGCGGGGTATGCCGGGAACTTCAGCTGCAGCCCTGTGCACCCAGGTCTATGCTGCTTTAGTAGCTCGTCAATGAAAAATACTACTTCTGTAGGGGTAGATATCATTCTGTCGACACGAAGTTTGTGTAGTGTCTGTACCCTCTGAGCTGAAGTCAGCGCTAGTAACATCACCAGCTTCATGGTGAGTTGGTCCAGTTGGAGCCCTTCCATGGGAGACCACGTCCTGAGCAGGGTTAATACGTCCCTGACATCCCAGGTGATATTATAGCGTGGTGTAGGCGGATTCATATTGAATATACCCCGCATGAGTCTGGACACTAGCCTGTTGGATCCTACCCCAATCTTGAGGTAGAATGATAGCGCACTTCTGGCGCTGTTGATGGCACTGTAACTTAAGTGTTCATCATGGTGCAACCCCGCGAGGAATTCCAGGACGTCGGTTATTGTCACGTCATCGTACGTGATGCGAGAGCGGCTGCAGTAGGCTTCCCACTTCTTAATATGCGAGCGGTATCTTCGCCTTGTGGACTCTCGACACGACGCCCCAATGGTATCCATGGTCCGAGCCGAGAGGCCGTATTGGACTAACGGCCTGTTCAGAACCTGCAAGCCAACAAATTTAAATAGCCATGGCAGGGATGTGGCTCCCCTGAGACAGGGTGAGTAACCAATTGTGGGCAACCCTTCAAAAGGACCCAAGGTTCGTTGAGCATGTCAAAGACCACCGGATACCAAGGCTGCGTGGGCCAGTCGGGTATAATAAGGATGCCCTTGGCAGCATCTGCCTGAATCTTTCGCAATACCCGACTGATGAGGCAAAACGGAGGGAAGGCATAGAAAAACCAATTCCCCCAGTCCAGCGAGAATGCATCTAGCGCTATTGCCCCAGGATCTGGTTCCCATGAAACGTAGGCTGGTACCTGATGGTTTAACCGTGACGCAAAAAGGTCAATGTCCGGTTTACCAAATCTGGCTGTAACTTTAGAAAAAATCTCAGGATGCAACATCCATTCAATATTGTCATTAAATTTGCGTGACCTGGTGTCCGCCACAGTATTAAGCTCACCTGGCAAATAGGTAGCTGAAATCCAAATGTCTCTTTGAACACACCAGAGCCAAATTGAGTTAGCCAATTTGTCACATGAAACTGACCTGGTACCACCCATATGGTTTAAATATGCCACAGCTGTGGTGTTGTCTATTTGGAGACGGACGTGTGCTCCAACAAGCTTGGAACAATATGCACGAAGTCCGTGGAATGCTGCCAGCAACTCCAAATAGTTAATCCCTTGAGTCAACAACATCGACGACTCAAGGGTGTCCCATCTGCCCCCACAACTAGAGCAATTATCAGTAGCTCCCCAGCCATTGGAGCTTGCATCAGTCTGTAAATATACCACCGGATTAGCCTCCCTAACAGGCTTGAATGAGTTGCTAATGTGACACACCCACCATTGCAACTCAGTTATCGCTTCGGACGGCAGCTGCATTGATCGATCATAATGACCAGCGTTCCGTTTTAATGCAGTAATTTTAGCTCTTTGCAAATTCTGATAATGCAAAGGTCCATATCGCGCTGCCGGAAACAAAGCCACTAGCTTGCCAATTACTGTGGCTGTATGCCGAATCGATGGTATATTGGTGCCAATTAAATCTCTGCACACCTGAGTGACTTCCTCAATTTTGTTAATTGGTATAGTTATCCTCATGCTCATTGAGTTCACCGTGAACCCTAGGTAATTAATTACCTGGGCAGGGCAGAACTTCGATTTTTCTGGATGGACAATGAATCCTAATTGTTGAAATATATTGACAGCAGCTGCAACACCCTGTTCGGCCAATTGCAGGGTGTGGCCCACAATAAAGACATCATCTAAATAGGCCATAACTATATGATGTCGTTGTCTCAAATAAGCCATGATTGGCTTCACCAATTTAGTGAACAATCTAGGGGCTGTAGTGAGCCCATTAGGCAAAGCCTTATACTGCCAAAGTTGCCCCATCCAGATAAATTTCAAAAACCTTCTATCATATTTCTGGATGGATACTGAATAATATGCATCCCTCAAATCGATGCATGCCATAAAGCAACCATGAGAAATCAATGACTTGGCTGTTTCAAACGTATCCATTTTAAAATGAGTATATGTTACAAACGTATTCAAATGGGTTAGATCAATAATGACACGACAGCCTCCATCCTTCTTCGGTCTAGTAAATATGTTCGAAACAAATTCAATTGGCTCATGCACCGTTTTCTCAATCACACCCTTCTGTTCCAGACTTAAAATGTCCTTATAACCTGCTGCCTGTTCTGCAGCAGACAATTTAAACGTACGACCAGGCATGTGCTGGGATGGAGGAATGTCGCCATTAATAAACTCAATTTTATGCCCCTGAATATTCCGCAACACATACTCATCACCAGTAAAATTACCCCATGCACCCAAAAACAACCGTAAACGACCACCAACATGGGAAGTTAAACAGAGAGAAAAAAGAGAACCAGACCCCCTCACCTCCGTGGTTACCGGTAGTCCTTGACACGTGTGGGTGGCCGTGGAGGTGCTGGGTTGGCTTGAGGGCGCGGCCTCTTCGATTTCCACCAAGGTCTCTGCCGACCCTGTCCTAAAAAAGCCCCTTGGTGCTGGTTCTGGTGTTGTTGTCGTTGTGGAGCTAGAGGGTGAGTCCTCGTCGAGGCACCGGCCGACCCTCGTGAGCGAATGTATGGAGCTTTTGAGCCTGACGGTGTGGGGGCACTCTAAGAGCGCATGATCCCCACCGTTTTGGCTTGTTCGTCAAGCTCTTTGACTCTCTTCGAGAGGTCCTCACCAAAGAGCTGACGGGGAGGCGGCGGTGGTTTGCACAATCCTGCAAACTTCGGGTTGAGTGCTGGGCGGATGCTGTTTTTGCGAAACCCGTTGATTTCGTGCTGGGTCGCGCACAATAGGGCCAAAGCATCTTCCTGGTCCAAATTCAGTTCGTTCCCGTCCACCGACCGCGCAAAGGCGGTAATACCGGCCGTGAGGAGTTTCAGGATCCGCTGCAATTTTAGCTCCTGTTGACGGATAGCCGCACTGATGTTGCCCCATATTGGCGTATTGACCACAGGCACGTTGAGGGAGTTGCAGTTTGATGGAGCCTTGTGACGGCTCATAGCCTGGATGAGGACTTCTTCCTGCAGCACCTGATTATTAAGAAAGTCCACTGTGGCTGCCAGCTTTGTATTTAGAGGAAGACCAGATGAATGTGGGGCCGCGAATTTGGTCGCCACATCCAAGAGTTCCTCCGCCGGCACCTCCAACGGAGGTGGTACGGGATCCACCAGAACCTCCTCCTCCTGCTGCTCCAGGCTGATAGTAGATGTTGGTGAAGACGCCCTGTGCCTGTTGCTGCCCTGCTGTTGTTGACGTTGAAGCAGGAGCTCCAGCAGCCGCTCCATACGGTCAATACGCCCTTCACCCTGAACACTCAGGTGGTCGGAGTCCTCCGGCTCTGAAAAGACTCCCATCCATGTCCTTGCTGCAAGACATAATCAGACAACAAGGACCACCAACTAAAGGTAGAATACTTACCTCCGTGGCCCCTTATGAAGGGCTGGCGGGGAGCGCGCTCCACCGCCAGCCGTCGCAGCAACGCGGTACGACGATATGTCGAGCATGCGCGCCGGCGGGCTCTTCACGAAGTCACTCACGTGACTCCGAAATGAAATTCCAGAGACTCACGACTCTCTGTGTAAAGAATGTTTTCCTCATTTCGGTCCTAAAGGAATTCCCCCTTATCCTTAGACTGTGACCCCTTGTTCTGGACTCCCCCAACATCGGGAACAATCTTCCAGCATCTAGCTTGTCCAACCCCTTAAGAATTTTGTAAGTTTCTATAAGATCCCCCCTCAATCTTCTAAATTCCAGCGAGTACAAGCCGAGTCTATCCAATCTTTCCTCATATGAAAGTCCTGACATCCCAGGAATCAGTCTGGTGAATCTTCTCTGTACCCCCTCTATGGCAAGGATGTCTTTCCTCAGATTTGGAGACCAAAACTGTACGCAATACTCCAGGTGTGGCCTCACCAAAACCCTGTACAACTGCAGTAGAACCTCCCTGCTCCTATACTCAAATCCTTTCGCTATGAATGCTAACATACCATTTGCTTTCTTCACTGCCTGCTGCACCTGCATGCCTACTTTCAATGACTGGTGTACCATGACACCCAGGTCTCGTTGCATCTCCCCCTTTCCTAATCTGCCACCATTCAGATAATCTGCCACCATTCAGCCTCTCATAAAGACAATACATTCACGGTGTTGTTAAATTAGTGCTTTCTTTACAAAGAATTGAACAATACAGCGGCACAGTGGCGCAGCTATGGAGCTGTTACCTTAACTGTGGCAGAGACCCAGGTTTGATCCTATGCGTGCTGCATGTGCAGAGTTTGTACATTCTTCCTGTGACTACATGGGTTTCCCCACACACTCCAAAGACGTACAGGTTTGGTGGTTAATTGACCTGTAAATTGTCCTTAGTGTGTAGGATAGTGCTCATGTACAGGGTGGTTGCTGGTCAGCGCAGACTCGATGGGCAGCAACTGTTTCCACGCAGTGTCTCTGAAGTCTAAAGTCTGATTTGTTTCTTCTTTGGGAGTGAGACTCTGATTGGGCAGGAAGGAGTTATTAAATGTACGATAGAGAAGCAGGAATTTGCTGAGAGGAAGGTGTGTTTAGGGAATAGTGAGTGGTAGTATTTAGTTTTAGTATAGTTTAGAGATGCAGCATGGAATCAGGCCCTTCGACCCATCGAGTCCCCGTCGTCTACACAGGTTCAATGTTATCTCGCTTTCTCATTTTCTCATCCACTCCCTAAACACCACAGACAATTTACAAAGCCCATTTAATCTACAAACCCATACCTCTTTGGGATGTGGGAGGAAACAGGAGCACCTGGAAGTAACCCATGTGGTCACAGGGAGAATGTGCCAACTTCATACTTTCAGCACCTGAGGTCAGGATCGAACCAGGTTCTTTGGTGATGCGAGGCAGCAGCTCTCCATCTGTAGACATAAAATGCTGGAGTTACTCAGCATGCAACCCTTGCTTTCCCTCTCTCTCCATCCTTCCGACTTAGAAACATAGAAACATAGAAATAGGTGCAGGAGTAGGCCATTTGGCCCTTCGAGCCTGCACCGCCATTCAATGTGATCATGGCTGATCATCCAACTCAGTATCCCGTACCTGCCTTCTCTCCATACTCCCTGATCCCTTTAGCCACAAATGCCGCATCTATCTCCCTCTTAAATATAGCCAATGAACTGGCCTCAATTACCTTCTGTGGCAGAGAATTCCAGAGATTCACCACTCTCTGTGTGAAAAATGTTTTTCTCATCTCGGTCCTAAAAGATTTCCCCCTTATCCTTAAATTGTGACCCATTGAGCTGGACCTCCCCAACATCGGGAACAATCTTCCTGCATCAACCCTGTCCAACCCCTTAAGAATGTTGTACGTTTCTATAAGATCCCCCCCTCAATCTTCTAAATTCTAGAGAGTACAAGCCGAGTCGATCCAATCTTTCTTCATACATAACTCTTTCCTGGTTCTCCGACCAGTCTGACTGTACCCTTGATTAAATTTTATCTCTGTATGCTTCATTGTCACCTTCTCCTTGCTAACAATCATATATTCTACATTTTCCTTGAGCCTCTTTGATGTCTCATTTTCACACTTCCTTATCTCTCCGTCTCTCTTTCCCTTGACTCTCAGTCTAAAGAAGGGTCTCGACCCTAAACATCACCCATTCCTTCTATCCAGAGATGCTGCCTGTTCCGCTAAGTTACTCCAACATTTTGTGTCTATCTTCAATGTTGACCAGCATCAGAGTTCCTTCCAACATGCTCTACCAGCTGTGCCGCACAAAGTGGAAGAAGGATATATCCATCAGGCAGAGGATGAATTTGACCGGTGACTGATGCCACCAGTGAACTGATGCAGAACTGAAGGATGAGTAGAATTCCTGAAGTTAGTCTCTGTGGAACCGTCTGTTATTTCAATCTCCCACTGCAAGGTAGAAATATCTCAAAATAGACAATCAATATTTTCAGCTTGTCAGTGTCAGACATCAATTTGCCTCATCTCAGAAGAAAACAGCAGCCTTTGAATCAGACGTCAGATGGTTCATGAACATACAATCTAAGCTTCCTTTCTGCACAGGGAGACTGCTTTTTTTAAAGAGTATCTCGTTATTTCAAACTTAGTATCTCAAACTTAAAGCACACAGTATTGGGGGTTCAGTATTGATGTGGATAGAGAACTGGCTGGCAGACAGGAAGCAAAGAGTAGGAGTAAACGGGTCCTTTTCAGAATGGCAGGCAGTGACTAGTGGGGTACTGCAAGGCTCAGTGCTGAGACCCCAGCTATTTACAATATATATTAATGATTTGGACGAGGGAATTGAATGCAACATCTCCAAATTTGCGGATGACACGAAGCTGGGGAACACTGTTAGCTGTGAGGAGGATGCTAGGAGCCTGCAAGGTGACTTGGATAGGCTGGGTGAGTGGGCAAATGCATGGCAGATGCAGTATAATGTGGATAAATGTGAGGTTATCCACTTTGGTGGCAAAAACAGGAAAGTAGTCTATTATCTGAATGGTGGCCAATTAGGAAAAGGGGAGATGCAACGAGACCTGGGTGTCATGGTATACCAGTCATTGAAAGTAGGCATGCAGGTGCAGCAGGCTGTGGAGAAAGCGAATGGTATGTTAGCATTCATAGCAAAAGGATTTGAGTATAGGACCAGGGAGGTTCTACTGCAGTTGTACAGGTTCTTGGTGAGACTACACCTGGAGTATTGCGTACAGTTTTGGTCTCCAAATCTAAGGAAAGACATTCTTGCCAAAGAGGGAGTACAGGGAAGGTTCACCAGACTAATTCCTGGGATGTCAGGACTTTCATATGAAGAAAGACTGGATAGACTTGGCTTGTACTTGCTAGAATTTAGAAGATTGAGGGGGGATCATAGAAACTTACAAAATTCTTAAGGGGTTGGACAGGTTAGATGCAGGAAGATTGTTCCCGATGTTGGGGAAGTCCAGAACAAGGGGTCACAGTTTAAGGATAAGGGGAAAATCTTTAGGACCGAGATGAGAAAAACATTTTTCACACAGAGAGTTGTGAGTCTCTGAAATTCTCTGCCACAGAAGGTAGTTGAGGCCAGTTCATTGGCTATATTTAAGAGGGAGTTAGATGTGGCCCTTGTGGCTAAATGGATCAGGGTGTATGGAGAGAAGGCAGGTACGGGATAATGAGTTGGATGATCAGCCATGATCATATTGAATGGTGGTGCAGGCTCGAAGGGCCGAATGGCCTACTTCTGCACCTATTTTCTATGTTTCTATGTTTCTATTATATTCAGTGTAAAAATGAGGTAAACACAACGGACTGCAGATGCTGGAATCTGCAGCAAAAAAACAAACTGATGCAGGAACTCGGCATGACAAACAACATCTGTGGAGTGAAAGGTACAGTCAACATTTCAGGCCAAGAACCTGCATTAGGCAACCCAGCTGTCCTGATGCATGGTCTTGATCTGAAAAGTCAACCATCCCTTTGCCTTCACGGATTCTGCTTTACTCGCTGAGTTCCTCCAGTATTTTAGCTTTTGATTAAAATGAGGGCACCAATGTAACCTGAACTGATTGTATTGTCAATAACCTGAGCAGGTGGCATTATTTAAATGACGAGAGAGGTTACATAATTGGTGAAAAAGAAAAAGGAAACATATGCAAGGTTTAGGAAGATTAAATCAGATAGAGACTTTGAGGCATTTAAGGAAGAGCAAAAAAGAACTCAAGCAAGGAATTAGGAGGGTCAAACTGGGCTATGAAGTGTCTTTGGCAAGCAGCATTAAATAGCGATGTTACAAAACTAATCTCCAGCTGCGCTGCAGTTCTGCCACTGACCGTGTGCGTGACTTAGGCGCCTTTGGGGGGGGGAGCGGGGGCGGAATTAAAATCCAGTTTTCTACTGCCTGACAGAGGCGGATTTCCTTGGGCTGCTAGCTGCTGAAGAAAAATCGATCAGACTTCTGCTCCTGTTTTTATTTTTTTTAATCGCGAGACAATTTTCTAATTAGATTAAAATAAAAAGCGACTTCTAACACCCTCAACGCTTACAACATGAGGATCGCAAAAACAGGACAAAACAAAGGTTAAGTCGTTTATTTTACATGTAATCTTGCTTCTTGGGATGACTTTAACCTAATTTTACATTGCTAAAATGTGATTTCAGCCCCAAACGAACCGGCAGTGTTTTTCCTGCCGGTATGGAGTTCAAATTCACCGCAAATGCAACATTCCAATCGATCGCGTTCCAGAAAAACCCACTCGCAAGATGATTTAAATGCTCTTTATTTTGGACAATCATGTCATGAGCATCTAAATCATCTATATTTTGTCTTATTGTCTATCCATAGTTAATGTTTCATACTAAATATCAGTTTTAGTCCTATGTACTGTGCAAAAAAAGAATAATTTTGATTATATTGAGTGGATGTTTCTAGATTAATTTATCGGAATTAAACATTAAATTCCTTCCATCTAGCATATAAATTCATGACAGTGAGATTTAAAAATCATGTTATATTGTGAATTCATGTGTGAATAGGATTAGTTTGTTATTTGGATCCTTAGGCTATTTGAAAAATATATAATTTTCTTAAGAAATGGAATCTACAGGACATTCTTAATGGGAAAGTAGTGGGCAGTAAGGCATGTCATGCGTGGTTTGAAGAGCAAAAACTTGTAGTTTACAATGCCAAAATTGAAAAGTTGTGGAAAAACAAGGTGTACAGAGTTGCTTATGGGTTAAAATCTGAGGAGTATGATGATGCTACTGATTATGATATGCCAATGTACCAGCTAGCAACTGATCTTCTCCATAAAGAATTGGTCTATTGCTAGAAATTGTAATTTATTTACCTATTTGTTACGGACTTACAGCATATAATACAATAATATTAAAGTTCTGATCTTGAGAATATCGCTTTTTTGAATTTTCAAGGCAGTCTGGGTGTTTATTAGTATTTCCGTCACAACGGTCAATTTTGTAATTAACTACAATTAGGTAATTAACTAATTATATGGTCAATTTCAGCCCATCCAAGTAAAATGTTTTATATTTGTTTCAGAATGCTTCAATCTATAATAACTGAAAATTTTCATTCAGTTCTCTTAATATTTAAGAAAGTTATGGGCTTTTGACTGTCTTCGGACACAGCTTTTGTGTTAAGTCAATGGAAAAGCAATAGGGAACAAGATGCTAATTTCCGAGTATGAAAATGGCCATAACATTTTTAATACTGAAGATATGAAAGTGAATTAGGTGTCACATTACACTTCTTTTTATGCTTTATCTGATGGGATAAATTGCAGACTTGATTTTTAAAATCTCAAAATGTTGTAACATTGCTACATTAAAGAGAATTGCAACACATCTTATAGTACATTAAAAAACAACAGGGTATCTAGGGAGAGGGTAGGACTTATTTTGACTTGTGCAGGTGTCAGAGGTTATGTGAAGAAGGAAGGAGAATGGGGTTAGGAGGGAGAGATATATCAGCCATGATTGAATGGCAGAATAGACGATGGGCCGAAGGGCCTAATTCTACTCCTATTCCTTATGACTACTCAAGGATAAAGGGGGGGGGGGGGGGGTTATGTTTGAACTCGGTGGATGTAGGCATGGTATTAAATTAATGCTTTGCAAAGGAGAAGGACATAAATGCTACTGAGATCTATGTAGAGAATACTAATATTTTACTACATTTTGAGGTCAAGGCCGCATTTGGAGTATTGTGTGGTTTCAGTCGCCCCCTTACAAAAAAGGATGTGAAGTCCTTTGAGAAAAGGTGCAGGAGAAGATTACCAGGATGCTGCCTGGATTAGAGGGTATTAGATATTAGGAAAGGTTGGACAGGCTTGCATTGTTTTCTCTGGAGTGTTGGAATCTGAGGGTAGACCTGAAGAAAGTTAGTAATGAAAGGGAATGTTTAAAGAAAATGCGCATGGTAAGTTTATTTTACAGATAGTAGCCGATCCCTTGCATGGGATCGCTCCAACCGCGGCCTTGGGACTTTACCATCGAGAGCTTGCAGACTCGGGAGAGACCGTGGATGTCGGGAGCTCCAATGACGCAGAAGATTCGACAAGCCCCGACCCAAGGTCCGATCGCTTGGCACGGGGGAGCTGAGATTCCCCCCCCCCCGATGCAGGAGTGATCGCCCCGACACAGAGGGGCTGAATGCCACCGGCTAGGGGAGTAAGATCGGCCTGTCAACGGAAGGCTCGAAGCCCCTGACTATGGGAGGACAAAGGAGGGAAGTGATGAAACTTTATTTTTGCTTCCTTCACAATGAGGACTGTGGAGGAGTTACTGTGATGGATGTATATGTTAAAATGTATTTTGTGTGTTGTGTTGTTTTTTATTTGTATGACTGACTTGGCAAATGAAATTCCTCATATGTTGCAAAACATACTTGGCTAATAAAGTATTACTGTATTAGAAATATGTATGCCAGAACATATGCGTGCTTATCCAGCTCCTAAATCAGCACACCTTGCACCCAAGGATGGTAGATCTCTGGTAAAAAGCTTTTTCAAAATTAGCTACAGATCTATCAAAAGTTGACTCAGTTGCAACACTAAATATTGTCATATTTCTAAAGTGTTGGACTCTAGATTTTGAAATTATGCTCGTGGAGCATCTTTTCCGATGCATTGTGTTATAAAATGGAATTGTACTGCTAACCTTGATTGGTGGTTCAAAGCTAACATGCAAACACAACATGAAAACAGTTCTGGATTCTTCCGCCCTGCACTATGAGCAAGATCTATTAGGTGCAGAGAAGATTTACAAAGATGTTGCCAGGACTGAGAGCCTGAGCTATCAGGAGAGGTTAAGCAGGCTATAAATCTGTTCCTTGGAGCGCAGGAGGGTGAGGGGTGATATCATAGAGGTGTACAAAATCACGAGAGGAATAGATTGGTGTAGATGCACAGACTCTCTTGCCCAGAGTAGGGGAATGAAGATCCAGAGGACATAGGTTTAAGAAGAATGGGGAAAGATTTAATAGGAATCTAAGGGTTAACCTTTTAACTCAAAAGTGTATAGAGCGAGCTGCCAGAAGAGGTAGTTAAGTTCTATCGCAATATTTAATTATTATTTAGACAGGTACATGGATAAGACAAGTTTAGAGGGATATGTGTCAAATGCAGGCAGGTGGGACTAGTGCAGATGGGACATGTTGGCCTGTGTGGGGAAGTTGGGATGAAGGCCCTGTTTCAACACTGTGTGACTATGACTCTATCTCTGCACATGTTTCGGAGATCCTGGTCATTGGTGCATTGGAGAAGAATTATGTGTGGAAGAAGTCGCGTCTCCACTCCTGTTAATCCCACCGTTTTGGGTATTGTATGCCCAAAATTAGCTACACCACTTGCAGCACTTTACTATCACTACATTTAAAAGACATTTAGATAGGAACATGGATAGGAAAGGTTTTTTGAAGGATATGGGCCAAACACAGGCGGCTGGAACTAGTGTGGATGGGGCATCTTGGTTGGCGTGGGCAAGTTGGGCCTGTTTCCATGCTCTATGACTATGACATTTCACTAATTGAAGTGCTCCCACTGTGGCAACTAATGTATTTGTTTCTTGCGCCGCTATAAAATAGTGTGCAGTAATCGCAATAAACTTTGAATTTTGCAACTCTTACAAATGTGTCAAGTTACAGCATGCATGCTCAAGAATCCCCTTCCCCAGGAGAAACCAGTCTGGGTCCCTATTTCCCATTCAAATTTCAAAGCCATAATCTAAACATATGTAAAACATGGAAACTCCTTCTGAAACATGAAGAATTATTTCCCAATTTAAATAAATGCATAAGATTAATTTAACATTTTGACAACTTCAAGCAATTCTACCCAGCAGTCCATCATCTTAGAATTCAAGAATTACCAATCCTCTAATGAATTAATCAATAATTTATTATTATCAGTACATTGAAACAGCTGCACCTTGTCATATTTCAAAAATTATTATAAGGATGGAGTACAAATGAATGTAGCTCATTAAATATTAAATGCAATAAATATTCAGTTAACATTTTGGTAAGTAAATGACTTTTGCCAATCAATAATATAATTTATATTCATGCAGGGGAACAATGAAGTGCATTAAAATAGGGCAAGACAGCAAAGACCTTTGATCGCATCGTTTATACTTATATCCCGTGTGTCTCATCTAGTTTAATGCTGTGTTCATGCCACAAAAATAAAATGAAATCGCAATTGCATAGTACTCATTAGCGACATGCATTTAAAATGATCGACTGCCTTCATTTTTCAATACCAACAGCCACTTATTGGAGTGCAACAAAACGGCTTGACTCTCTTAATATTTTAGACACTCCTTTAAGATTTTGAGATGGATTTTCTGTATGCCTACATTTTATATGTGAAAAAAAATGTTTTTCAGCCTCCCCTAACGTTTCTATTGTGTTGTTAATTTCATTAATGTGAAGGAAATAAATATGATTTAATATAAATTTTGTGAACTCAATAAGCAGCTGAAAACGAGGTTCCCGTGCAGAGACGGGAAGACACTGGGTAAGCAATGAGAGCAAAATAAAGATTGTTTGATATTAAGATCCATCAATGCAACCATAAAAATATATAGGGAAAGGGGAAAAAATGATATCTGAGAGCAGAGTTTCCACCTTGAACACCATTAATGGAACGTTCATTTTGCAATCAAAATAATGCCTGAAATTTATTTCCCTGGGTTTCCACCAAAGTCAACTGCAGGTCAGAACAAAACCTCTTCTGAGAAGCAGCAAAATTGTACAGTGAGTCATAGAAACATGGAGATGGAGTCATACAGCACAGAAGTAGGCCCTTCAGCCCACCGTGTCTGTACTGACCATCAAGTACCCAACTATACTAATTCCCCCATTGACCACCACTTGGACTACAACCTGCTTTAGTTATGTTTTAAAACATTGCTTTAAAAAATATTCTTCAATGTAATGATAGCAGAAAATGTGTTTATCCCATCAAATAAAGTTTTTAATCACAGTGTTGATTCCTCACCTGACTTTAATAACTTAAAATTTATACCAAACTATTAGGATAGGGTATGGATTTGGTAAATTATGCACAAAAAAAAGATTCAAAGGCCTTTATGAAGTTTATATTACTGTCCTCTTGCCCAAAAGAATCACTTTATTTTTTAGTGTTAACTCAAGTAACTGTGATCAAAGGAAATTCCTAATTTACTGTGGGGTAATGACCAGTCTGACACAGGCCTATTTCTGACTGAGTTTTTATTTAATTAAAAAGAAAGATATACAACTTATCCTGAAAAAAATTTGCGATTGAAATTCAGCAACACTTTGAAGAACGTTAGAAATAGAAGCACATAAGGATCATCAAATCTACTCTGACGTTCAATCGCATAGCTGAACTCCAATGTCTTGGCATTTCTTTTAACATTTAATTCCCCCAGTGTAAAAAATCTATCAGTTTCAGTCTTGAATTTTCTGTACACTGAGTCTCAATTCACTTTGAGTTGGGAAATTTTCCAAACATTTAAATCCCACTGACTGAAATAATTTTGCCTCAGTTGAATCCTAAACAGTCAATCCCTTGCCATAGACTATTTAAAAACAGCTTCCCAGCTTCTAACCTTTCAAGCCCATAGAGTTTTATTTTTGTATTTCATGGTAGTGATTTCTCTTCCATCTAAACTCCAGTAAATCTCAGCCTATTTTTCTCAATCTCTTATTAATGGAAAAACTTCTCTTCCTCTGAATCGATTTAATGAAACTCATTGCATGCCACTAATGGTTATACATTTTTCTTAAAGTTAGGGGCTGCAGTCTCGCCATTGTCCTTTATAATTGCAGCAGAATTTCTGTACTCTTATATTACCTCCTTGTCACAGAGGATAATATATATAAGATCTACATCACAAAGCAGGACATTCAATACAACCTGTCCATCCTGACGTTCTTGTTCTACTCATACCACCTTCAGTCTTTCCTCATTTAAATTTATTAGTATAACCACCCATATCCCTTTCCCTCAGACACTTGACCATTCTTCCCTTAAATGAATCCATATTTTTCATTTCTATCACCGTTTGATTGTGACCTTGACAATCAACTATTTCTATTTGAGTGAAATCCTCCCTCTGAATTCTCCATCGGGTTTCTCAATCACTTTCTAGTTCTATCTATCTCAAAGGTTCAAAGGTTCAGATTTACCAGTAACACGCACCACAAGGTGAGGTGAAATGAATTTACTATGCAGCGCCACAATCAAAAAAGGACGCAACACACAACACAATTCAACACAGTCATCCACCACAGCAATCTCAACTGTGGTGGAAGGCAACACAGCTCAGACAGTCCTCCTCCTCCTCCTCCTCCCCATTCACCCGTGGTCGGGGCCCTGCCCTCCGCAGTCGCCGCTACGGACGGCACGATGTTCAAGCACTCTGGTCGGGATGGTCAGAAAGCCGACGTCGGGACTGGCCGAGCACACCCCGTGGTCTGGAGATCGCAGCTTCAAAATATTGTAGGCCGCAGTCCGGTGGTCGCAGCACTTCTCCGGCGACCCCTGGCGAGGGATCGCCCGCTCCACGATGGAAGGTCCGCTCCATGCTTGCCGCCAGAAGCTCCACAGACCGCCGCTCCAAGATATTGTAGTTCGCAGGCCAGCGGTCGACCACCGGCAAAGTCTCCGCTGTGCCACCGCTGAAGCTCTGGGCCCGTCTAATGGGAAAGACCGCACCAAACCAGCTGTAAGGCCGCGAGGAAGGGGGTCGAAGAAGCAACAAGGAAGAAAGTCGTATCTCCGTCGAGGTCGGTGCCCGAAAAACTGTTTCCCTCAATTCCCCCGCCACCAACCCCCACACAAGACATATAGAGAAACACCAAAACAAACCCCTGGGCAAACTAAAAAAACAAAAAAAGCCGAAACAACGAACCCTCTGCAGGCGAAGTCGAATCAATCCAGTTCTGGTAGTGGAAATGTTTTCTCTGCATTCATGCTATCAAAATTCTTCATAATTGTGGAGATAACTCCGTGAACTTGCGATTTTGTGAGAAAACAAACCTTGTCTGTTCATCTTTGATGGTTAACGTCGACAAGGTAGGCCAAATCGCCTGTTTCTGTACTCAATGATTCCATGAAAATGGTTATCCTGATATTATCCTTGTAAATGTCAGAGACTGGAGGGAACAGCTTTACAGTCAAATGGGGGAAGTTTAACAGAGATGTGCAAGGCAAGATTATTGCATGTTGGGTTCCTGGAATATGCTGCTAGGAGTGATGGAGGAAGCAGATATTGATGTTTAAGAGACCTTTGGACAGACACGCAGACATGCAAGGAATGGAGGGATGTGAGGGATGTGGAACATGTGAAGTTAGAGGAAACTAACAGCATCATGTTTGGCACAGACATTGTGGGCTGTGTTGTACTGTCCTGCGCTCTGTGTTTGTTTTGGGCCTTTCCCACTTAGGCGACTGTTTAGGCGACTGCAGGAGACTATGCAGTCACCACATGGTCGCCACATATTCGCTGGGGAATCGCCTTCATAGTCTTGAGGAGTTCCCGCATTCTGGGAACTAGTCGCAATCTCATTACGGTCGCCGCAACTTTTTCAACCTGTTGAAAAATTAGCGGTGACCAGAATGAAGCCGCCATAGAGAGTAGCGAGAATTCTCGTGCCGTAGGTGGGTCGCCAGGAGGTCCTAGTGGATTGCCAGGAGTCGGAGGTTCTCGTAGGTTCTCGCAGGTTGTAGGCGGTGCTGACTGGTGAATTTCATTGGATCATTGGGGAATAAAAACGTAAGCAGTAGTTTTCAGAACCAAGGCTAACCGACCGGTAATGCTAAAAGTTTGCCGAGCTTCTCTGCTGTGTATCTCTGGCTTCTTAAAGGTTGTCTCCATTCCTTCTCCCACCCTCTCCTCCCTCTCCCCCCCCCCCCCCCCCCCTCTACCCTGCTATTTAAAGGACTTGCCGTACACTGTGCTTTAAGCCGTCTTAATTACAGTGCCAACCTTCCTGTTCATCACGGTGTGTGTCTGTATCACCTTGGCTTTGCACCGTGTGAATTTCGCTCAGAGAGTGCTCCCCCCATTTGCACTGTCCCCCGCCTGCATAACGGGCTGGTGAAGGAAGCGATGTGTGTGTGTGTGTTCCACTCTGACAGTCGCCGTTTCAGTTGCCGGTTTTTCAGGCGACTGCCGGCAACTTTACAGTCGTCAGCAGTCACCTGAAAACTCGCCGAAGTGGGACAGGCCCATAAGGCTTCTCTTTGGTGTCTCTAGATTATTTTTATAATATAGCAACCAGAACAGTTTGAGGTCCTCTAAATGTGGTCTAACCAAGATTCGATACAGGTTTTGTTCTTTTCAATTCTATCCCTGTGAAATAAATCCTGCCATTTGCTTTGCTTTTTGTATTGCCTTGCTAATCTGCAAAGTGATGTTTCAGTAACTGATATATATTTAATTCAATCATTCTTTTCTGTTACATCCCACTTTGATCCATTTATTTTAAGTAAATGCTCCTGTGAAATTACATTACCTCATATTTATTTGTAGAGACCACTATTTCCCATTTTGACCTTTCTGTACATTTATTAATGTTTTCCTTGTACTTTCACAATCTTCATTATTGACCAGTCCCACAATTTGTTCTCATCCGTAAGTTTACAGGTGGTCTTTTTTGCTTCAAGACACTTCTGCCATCTCTGCACTTAATGCATTCCTTTTTCTTTACCCTCAAATAATCGTTTATATATTTTATTCAACTATGAAGCCCTGTGAGTATTTAATATTTTCTTTCCTTTTGGTGGGATATATTTTTTATGGGTTTCTGAGAAAACCCATGTTCATTATTATTGCTAACTCTAACTTCCCAACTTCTTCTGCCAGCCTCTTGATAACAATTTATCTGAAATTTCTCAAGATTATGAAGGGAATAGTTAGGGTAAATGCACCAAGAGTATTTTACCAAGAGTAGAGGAATCAAGAACCAGAGGACATAGTTTTAAGGTGGGGGGGGAGGCGGAAGATTTAATAGGAACCTGAGGGGCAATGAATGGTGGTGAGTATATGGAACGAGTTGCATTAGGAGGTAGTTGAGGCAGATGCTATCACAGCGTTTAAAATATATTTGGACAGGTACAACGATACGATATGTTTAGAAGGATATGGACCAAACACAGGCTGGTGGAACTTGTGAAGATGTGGCATGTTGGTCGGCGCGGGCAAGTTGGGCCGAAGGGCCTGTGTCTCTGCTGTATGACCTGATGACTCTGACTCTGTAACCTAGTGACTGCTGTTTTTATTACACTTCTACCCCTCCCTCTTATCACCTTAAAGTGCAATACATCATTGTCACTTTTGCCCAGATGTTTCCTTATTTTATCCTTATGTTTCTGTTATCTGCTCTGCTCCATTCCCCTTGTTCAACCCCCTTTTCGGCAGTACATAGGGATGGCTTATGTTCACTCCACCAGTTTCTCAAATGACCAAGGAGGCCAATCTGAAACCCGTGCTCATGTGCAGGGCAGAGACAGTTTGGTAGGACAGGTAAATGAATAGTTAATACGGTGATGCTCTCCTCTGCCATTTATGCCTGGCGACTGATGCATTGACACGAGGTTCACAGAGAAGAACTGAGTGTTGCATCTCCATTTTGATTGAACAGGGGCTGAGGATTCTCAGGAGTCAGTGAGGATGATACTCTTTTCAAAGCAGCCTTTTTCAATATCCTTGAATCCTTTACTCTGACCACCCAGTAATCTCTTTTCATGATAGGCTCCAGAGAAGATTCCCAGTGCAGGGAGACTGCTGTTGGGCATGGGGACAATGTGCCCTCCCCATTGCGGAAGAACGGTGACACAGCGGTTATGCTGCTGCCGTACAGTGCCAGAGATCCGGGTTCAGTCCTGACAATGGGTGTTGTTTGTATGGAATTTGTACATTCTCCCCGTGACCATGGTCATTTTTCCCAGGTGCTCTGGTTTCCTCCCACACACCAAAAATGTACAGGTTTGTAGGTTAATTGGCTTCAGTAAAGGTTGTAAATTGTCCTTAGTATGTTGGATAGTGCTAGTGTATGGGGATCGCTGGTCTATGCATACTTGGTGGGCTGTGGGGCCTGTTTCCTCACTATATCTATATAATTAAAAGTCTCATCTGGATCACTTCCTGTCTGCACTGTATATTGATTTTAGAAAAAATGGTACCATATATCTCTATGATTTTTGGCCATCTTACTCACAGTCCTCCGCTGAGCAGGTCCCGAGGATTTTTCCCATCGATGAAAAATAAAAAAGTTATGAGTGTTTAAAAAACCTTGAGATCCTCTCGCCTGTCAATCACCGCCAATTCCGGTGGGGGGGCAGGACTATAAAACCCCAGATGCCTGAAAATGACTCAGTCACTCTGCAACATCATGAGGGAGAGTCCACAGCTCTCATTCTAGGCTGTGAATCAGCTGAACTGTGACTCTGCAATTTACTTGCAATAAATGATTTGTTAGCCTTTAATGAAAATGAAATCAGGTGTTTCGCATGCCATGTGCTTGAAACTGCAATGGAAATGAAATGAAAATGCAATGAGCTGTTTGGCTTGGCCTGCCCTGTGCTTGAAACTGCAATGGCAATGGGAATGAAGTGAAAATGCAATGAGCTGTTTGGCTTGGCCTGCCTTGTGCGTGAAACTGCAATGGCAATGGAAATGAAGTGAAAATGCAATCAGCCATTTGGCTTGGCCTGCCCTGTGCTTGAAACTGCAATGGCGGTGGAAGTGAAGTGAAAGTGCAATCAGCTGCTTGGCTTGGCCTGTCCTATGCTTGAAACTGCAATGGCAATGGGAATTAAATGAAAATGCAATGAGCTGTTTGGCTTGCCCTGCGCAGTGCTTGAAACTGCGGTGGCACTGGAAATTAAGTGAAAATGTAATGAGCTGTTTGTCTTGGCCTGCCCTGTGCTTGAAACTGCAATGGCAATGGAAGTGAAATGAAAATGCAATCAGTTGTTTGGCTTGGCCTTCACTGTGCTTGAAATTGCAATGGCAATGGAAGTGAAATGAAAATGCAATGAGCTGTTCGGCCTGCCCTGTGCTTGAAACTGCAATGGCAGTGGAAGTGAAATGAAAATGCAATTAGCTGTTCGGCCTACCCTGTGCTTGAAACTGCAATGGCAATGAAAGTGAAATGAGTTGTTTGAACTGCCTGAAACCACTCATTCTGGCCCACAAGGTCCCTGTTTTCCAAGATAGCAGTCCCCTTTGCCCAAAATGCCTGTATTAGCCCAGAAGGAGCATTTTGGCCCAAAAGGCCCGTGCCAGCCAGGAAAACTCCAGAAAAAGTGGCTTTCACTGAGATTTCAATTAGATTTTTTTTTTAAAGAGCCCCTTCGGCACATCAGGCCTGTACTAGCCCAGGAGGAATCCCTTCGGCCCATCAGTAAGTGTTCCCCCAGCAAGTATTAAACCTCACCCCAGTAATTTTCTCCCTCCCTTCATTGGCTGCCTGTGTGATCCAGGCCAGGATACACTTTCCTGCTTCATTGCTGTGATCTGCAGAAAAAGATGAAAAATGTCTAAAATTAATTCTCCACCCTCTCCCCCTTCTCTCTCTCACAGAGTCTCTCACCTGTTTTGGGCAGAATTTCTGGCAGTTTCTGAGCTGCCTCCTCCGCCTCCACCACCCTCTGAGGCAGAGAATTCCACAGAGAATTTTCTCACCACTCTCTGTGAATTTTCTCACCACCCTCGTCTCCGTTCTAAATGGCTTACGCCTTATTCGTAAACTGGTTCTGGTCTCCCCCAACACCGGGAACATGTTTCCTGCCTCTAGTGTGTCCAAGCCCTTAACAATCTTATATGTTTCAATGAACAGTTCCCGGTTTATACTGGAGAAAGACCATTAATGACTTCCTCCTCATTGGACTTTTCACATATTAGTTTGGAAATGAGTTATTTACATTCGGAAATGACTTCTGCAAATGCGTTCTGTACGTAGTGTAGGAAACCCATTGATTTAACAGCTTTAACTTCCATTTCTGTTGAAATTCCCCATGATCATTATTATGTTATTTGTTCATTTCACTAATCTCTGTACATATTTCTTCCCTTCCATTATTGGATATGTGTTGAAACCAATTAAAATCAGGGTTTAGATTGGTCTAATTACATGCAGTGCATGCATGTTAAGTTGAGCTGATTCATATACAAGGACACCAAAATCTCCTTGAATCCCAACATTAATTAGTTTCTGACCTTTTACGAGGTATTTACTTTTCACATTTTTCTTATTAAGAAGTATAATTTTGGTTTCCCTGATCCTACTCCACCTCAATGATTTAACTATCAGTGGCCCTTTGGGTCCTCCTCACAGCTGACTTCACCAGTTCCTGGTTACACGACTTCAGCCAAATCAAACAGGAAAGATCAACACTATTAAATCTGAACTCCAAGTCATGGTATGTAAATCAAGATTTTTATGATGGGTGTCTCATCTAGCAGTTCTTTCTTATTGCCACAAGAGCCATGAATGATTAATGCTGGCCTTGCTTGCGAAGCCTATGTTTTGTGCCTAAATAAATAAGTCCTGAACATCTGGACAAAGAGTGAATGCACGGCTGAGAAAATAATATTCCTTGTGTAAACTGAACTGTACATGTGAACGATAATGTTATTCCAACATGGGTGTATAGAGCAAGAGTTCACAAAATATCATGACCTGAATCACCATCTGACGGATTCCTTTTCCATGCTGTTGCAAATCAAGTAATCATTTTAGATATTTAGAAGTTTAGGTTACGACAAATAAAATGCTAAGTAACACATTGAGCAAAAAGCCTGGTTGGATCCTGAGTTTCTAAGAGACTGTAACAGCTTGAAGTCAAAGCATCCAGTATAACCATACTCTACTGCCTCCACTCACTCCTGATATAGCAATAGATCAGTGCATTACATGTCCTTCCACATCCTCATCCTTCCTCATCTCTAATTTCTTCCAACTAGAGAACTACCTGAGATCTTGGACACATCTCCACCCATCCCTGATTTCCCCCCACACATCATCTGTTGGCCATGTCTTCAGATGACAAGATCATTAGTTGCTAATTTAAATTATCCTCCTTAAATTTCATCAGTCCCTTATTTTAAGATTCCCCATTAAGCCTCCCTTTTGATCAACCCATCTTGAGACCACTTTTTGTGGCGCATTATCAAATTCAATTGGCGAACACTCTGATGAAGCACATTATGATATGTACTACTTCAAAAGTGCCAAATAAGGGCAAGCTATTTTAGTTGACTCACTACCAATTGTATTCATCACTCCCATTTCCCTCACTGATTCTGATTTATACTGTTCTGCCATGAGAATGAACCAGTTGAATACCTGCTGTTATCATAAGGCTGCAGTCCACTACAGCCACGTCATTGGTAGCAGAGGAAACACTGGATAATCCTTCAAGATGACAATAGACAATAGACAATAGAAAATAGGTGCAGGAGTAGGTCATTTGGCCCTTCGAGCCAGCACCACCATTCAATGTGATTATGGTTGATCATCCCCAATCAGTACCCCGTTATGCCTTCTCCCCATATCCCCTGACTCCACTATTTTTAAGAGCCCTATCTAGTTCTCTCTTGAAAGCATCCAGAGAACCTGCCTCCACCGCCCTCTGAGGCAGAGAATTGCACAGACTCTCCACTCTCTGTGAGAGAGTTTCCTCGTCTCCGTTCTAAATGGCTTACGCCTTATTCCTAAACTGTGGCCGCTGCTTCTGGACTCTCCCAACATCGGGAACATGTTTCCTGCCTCTAGTGTGTCCAAGCCCTTAACAATCTTATATGTTTCAATGAGATCCACTCTCATCCTTCTAAACTACAGAGTGTACAAGCCCAGCTGCTCCATTCTCTCAGCATATGACAGTCCCGCCATCCCGGGAATTAACCTTGTAAACCTACGCTGCACTCCCTCAATAGCAAGAATGTCCTTCCTCAAATTAGGGGACCAAAACTGCACACAATACTCCAGGCATGATCTCACTGGGGCTCATTACAACTGCAGATGGACCTCTTTGCTCCTATATTCGATTCCTCTTGTTATGAAGGCAAACATGCCATTCGCTCTCTTCACTGCCTGCTGTACCTGCATGCTTACTTTCATAGACTGATGTACAAGGACCCCCAGATCCTGTTGAACTTCCCCTTTCCCCAACGATGGTGATGGTAGCGGATGGAGGAAAGGATCGGTATTAGTGAGTGGGCAGTGGGCTCAATACCCTTGCCCTCGGAGGTGTTGTGGGGGTTCCAAGGTCAGTTGCAGGATGCGCTCCAGTGCACGGTGCCAGAGCGGGTTGATGTATCTGTGCAGTGGGCTGCTGGAGACCCTGCAACAACCATGGGATCACATGCATCGGGCGTCACCGGAGCCCCTTCAGAAGTCGGACTCGCACGCAGATTGTACGTAGCCTGTAACGGCACAAAGGGGTCGAGCAACAATGAAGGGCAGTGGCAACATCACCAGGCCAGGCCGACCCTTGCTAACGACCCAATACCTCAGCCAGGACAACGGGTCTTTAAGATCAAGGTAAGACTACATTTTGAAGAACTTAGAAACTTGAAGAATAAATTATGGCATTGGAAATGTGGTGACTCTTTGTGTATTCCTTCAGTATAAGGAATGAATATTAATAGGTTTATTGGCCAAGTATTCACATACAAGGAATTTGCCTTGGTGTTCCGCCTGCAAGTGACAATATGACATACAGTGACAGTTAGGAATGACACATAAAACATTAAACATTAATAATAAAACATTATCGATTAAACTTGTGATTTAAATAAAATAACAGAGCAAACGGATACTACAGACTTTTGGTTATTGAGTAGAGCTACTACTGGAAAAAAAGCAGTTTTTATGTCTGGCTGTGGTAGTTTGTGCCATTACTATTCTTACACTACGATCTACTATTCTTATACTACAATCATTGCACTCTATGACTACACTTATATATCGTAAGATTTTATTGAATTATTTGCAAAACAAAGAATTTCACTGTATCTAGGTACAAGCGGCAGCGCAGTGGCCACAGAGCTGCCGCCTCACGGCACCAGAAACCTGGGTTCAATGCGGACCTAGGATATAGTCTGTGTGGAGTTTGCTCATTGTGCCTTTGATTGCATGGGTTTCCTCCAGCTGCTCCAGTTTCTTCTCACATCCCAAAGATGTGCAGGATTGCAGGTGAATTGGCCCTGTAAATTGCCGCTAATGTGTAGGCAGTGGATGAAAAAGTTGGGCAACATAGAACTGGTGTGAACATGTGATCAATGGTCGGCGTGGACTCACTGTACTGAAATGCCCGTTTCCATGCTTATAATAAAGTACCATTGAACCATTAGATAAGAAAGAACTCTGCATGTACTGTAACATGGCTTTCTCTAACGTTGCATGACCCAATATATGTCAGCCACACTAAGCTTCTCAATAACCCAGCACTTCAGTATTTTAGCTGTCCTTAATATGCAACTTCATCAACCTGTAACAAAATGATAAAGTGTGCAAAAGACCACCAATGCTGCACCATCCTTCACTACTTAGCTCCAGATGTTACACAGAAGGGAGGGCCAAATCTACTTTTTCTTTTCCCTTGACACCAGCAATTACAGTCAGGTACACGTTTAGTTTAGTTTAGTTTAAAGATACAGTATGGAAACAGGCTCTTCGGCCCACTGAGTCCATACTACCAGCAATCAACTGTTTACTGGTACAATCCTACACACACTAGCAACAATTTTTTTACGGAAGCCAATTACAAACCTGCACGTCTTTGGAATGAGGGAGGAAATCGGAACACTCGGAGAAAACCTACGCGCGGTCACAGGGAGAACAAGCAAACTCTGTACAGACAATACCTGTAGTATATGTCTTTATTGTGCCATGCTGAGCAATTAATCAGCCTTACTGTTACCATGGCAATGCTATTTTGCTTAAGCAGTAGCTAGGTGATAGTCCAGTTAACCAGTAAATGCACCACTGTGCACAGAAAACTATCGTCATTCCCCTCACACATGTACAATGGATTATGTATTCCATGAAGGGTTCTAATTTTCGTGTAGATAATGGTCAACGCAGTGGTGAAGCGTCACATTTGCTGCCTAACAGCACCAGAAACCTGTGATCCATCTTGACCATGGGTGCTGTCTGTATGGAGTTTGCACGTTCTCTCTGCGACCGCATGGGTTTTCCACAGGTGCTCCGGTTTCCTCCCACATTCCAAAGACACGCCAGGCTTGTATGTTGATTGGCCTCTATATATTGTCCCCTTTGTGTAGGACAGAACCAGTGTACTGGCCGGCATCGACTCGGTGGGTGGGCCAAATTGCCGGTTTCCACGCTGCATCTCTAAACTAAAACTAAACTAAACTACAACTATTGGAGACTTAGGGGCAACACATTAGTGCAGCTGGTACAGCTGCTGTTTCACAGCGCAGAGACTGGCTCCAGAAGTCACCTATCGCTGTGGAGTTTGCACGTTCTCCTTGTGGGTTTGATCCAGGTGTTTTAGGCTCCACCCATAGACCAAAGACATGTGGATGTGCAGGTTAATTAGTCTCTGTAAATTGACCCCAGTATGGAGGAGTGAAAGAGAAAGTGGGATAAGATAAAACTAGTGTGAACGGACGATGATCAGTGTGGTCTGGGTGGGCCGTAGGGCCTGTTTCCATGCTGTGTCTCTAAACTTAAAATAAAGTGGAGTGAATCATCCGCTGGGTATCTGATACAAATGTGCACATGTCATGGCCAAATAAAATAGTAAGATTAAACGAGAACTTACCAGTTTGAAGGTTGATCTTTATTTTATGAGTTGCGATGAGGGATTTCGTGAAGACCCCGCCAACACGCATGCGCGGCATCCTTCAAAGCAGCGGTGTGGAATCACAGACCCGACCAAAAGTAAGGATATTAAGATTAACCTTTGAACTAACCAGTTGAACATAATGATCGAGGGTTGGGAGCGGAGGGCACGAAATCCCTCATCGCAACTCCTCATAAAATAAAGATCAACCTTCGAACTGGTAAGTTCTCGTTTAATCTTACTATTTTACTTCGGAGTCACGTGAGTGACTTCGTGAAGATTTCAAAGCTCTGTGATTACACGCCCTGGACAACGTCCATGCTACCACACTGCCGCAATCCTGATGGAGGAAGTTTGTTAATGCAATCCAGACTGGACAAGCTGAAAGCAAAATAATGGAGATTTATTAAAACAAATCATAAACAAATCATAAATTTGTCTGGGGACAAATGATATTAGGGAGCAGCCCTGAGTACTGCACCCGCATATGTTGCAGGTCCGGCCAATGGCTTGTGGTAGAACCGTTGGAAGGTTGACTCACTGGCCCATCCTGCTGTAGCGAGGACGTGATCCATGGGCACCTCCATGGCCCTCGCTGTTGATGTGGATGCAGCCCTGGTGGAATGAGATTTAAAAATGTGAATGTCAATACCTGCTGCATCCAACACCTCCCTGAGCCACCTGGAGATCGTCTGCACTGTCACCCGGTGATGTGGTTTTTTGTGGCTTATGAGCAGTCCTTGTTCTGAGTTCCTGATTGGCTGGGTTGACTCGATGTAGTAACGGAGGTGGGCGACTGTGCAGAGTGTGGCATCAGTGGGGTACGCCTGGAATTCCAATTGCAGCCCCGTAGTCCCGGGTCTATGCTGCTTCAGCAACTCTGCAACGTAAAATGTTACTTTCCCAGGGGTAGAGAGCATATTGTCAATGCGCAACTTTTGAAGCGCCTGTACCCGCTGAGCAGACGTGAGTGCCATCAACATGACCACCTTTAGGGTGAGTCGGTGAAGTGGTAACCCCACCATGGGAGATCATGAACTTAAAAGGGACAGGACCACTCCTGCATCCCAGACAACGTTATATCTGGGCCGTGGAGGGTTGGTATTAAATACACCAGATTGTTGGTCCCCACTCCTACCGGAAGGTACGAGGACAGCGCACTCCTGGCGCTATTGATGGCACTATAGCTGAGCCCTTCATCGTAATGGAGGCCCGCCAGGAATTCCAGGACGTCAGGTATCGTGGCAGAATCATAGGAAACATTCTTCCTTGAGCAGAATAACTCCCATTTCCTGATCTGGGTCAGGTACTGCCGTCTGGTAGATGTTCTGCACGATGCAGCGATTACATCCATGGCCCTCGATGAAATCCCGGTGTTTATAAAAGGCCTTTTCAGAATCTGCAGATCAACAGGTTTAGACAGCCGTGGCACGGATGCGACATGCCAGTGACAGGATTACGCGACGATATGCCGCGCATGCGTGTTGGCGGGGTCTTCACGAAGTCACTCACGTGACTCCGAAGTAAAATATCTCTTAGTAAACAAGGCTACTTGTCAGTTCCAGAAACTGAGCAGACAGATAATGTGAAAGCCTGTAGAATATAATCACATGCAAAACAGCTACATGGACTAAATCAATGGAGGATTGTCAAACAAAATTTGGCATTAATACGTGTGAAGATATATATTAGAGCAGATGGACAAATTTTGTTTGATAATGCTATGGTATATTAAAAAAATAGTTTTGAAAGTACAAAGATGTTTCAAGAGGTTTGCAAGTTTCACAAAGCAATTTCTAAAAAACCTCAGGGCAGCACAAGTGATGCAGTGACTCAAATCAGTGGTGCTTAAGAGGTCAGGACCGGATTAATAGAAATATCCAATTGACTATAGTTGGTGAAGATTGCTGAGAAAGGGAGGAGTGAGGACACTGAAGGAATTTGAATTAAGGATCAGAATTTTAAAATAAAGTCACCGCTGAATGATGTACCAATATATATCAGTAATCAAAGGGAAGATGTTTTAATATTTTTCAGTGACGTTGGTCATGAGCGCATTGGAGCAGCAAGGTTTAGAGTGGCAATGACATGAACAAAGGTTTTAGCAGTAGATGGGACAAGACAGGAGTAAGAAAGATAATATTAGAAAGGTGGAAATAAATTGATTGCATATTCAGTTCATTTTATTGACATGTGTACTAAAAAGCTTTTGTTGCGTGCTTTCAGGTGGGCGGAAAGACAATACATGATTACAATTGAACCATTTACAGTGTATAGATACATGATAAGGGAATGGTGTTTAGTGCAAGGTATAGTCAGCAAATCCGATCAAGGATAGTACGAGGGTCACCAATGTGGTAGGTAGTAGTTCAGGATGCACAGGCCAGGGTGCATATATCATTAGTATTTTGTCTTAGATCAAATAAAATGCAAGGACTGCGCACGTACTTCTTCTTCCATGAGTAGCCAGAGTAAAGGATAGAATCAATGATGAAAAAACAGTATTTTGTGCTTGATTGATTCTTTTTTGTGAATTTGATTGATTCATTGCTCTGTATTCAAACGCATAATGGTTTGCTTTCCATGTTTATAAGCAAAAGGTAATCTGCTAGCTGTTTAATAAAGACTTATTAATATTTTATCATTGTAAATTTTAAACATTGCCTAAAACAATTCATCCAATTAGAACCTGATGGATTTACCTTTAATTTTGCATACTTTAATTAAGTTATTTTATTTAATTATAAGCATTAATTAAAATGATGAAAACCCGAGTCCCAAGTTGAAATGGTTGAGACCACAGGACCCAAAATTGCAGCATTTTGCATACTGGAGACGACAATGTGAATATAAAGCCAGGAATCCACTTTACAGAAAGGATGTGGAGGAATGGAGGGTCACAGAGAAGGTTGACTTGGATGTTACCTAGATTAGTGAGCGTTAGCTTTGGGAGGTTGAATAATCTTGGAGAGTTTTCTCTGCAGCGTCAGAGACTGAGGGGCAACCTGATAGAAGTTTATAAAATTATGAGCGGCATGGATAGGCTCAGAGTGTTTTTATTCCCCAGGATAGAAAAATCAAATATTAGACAGCATAGCTTTAACGTGAGAGGTGGAAAATTTAAAGGAGATTTACAAGACCTGTTCTATAAACATAGAAAAATAGGTGCAGGAGTACGCCATTCGGCCCTTCGAGCCAGCACCGCCATTCAATACGATTCAAAAATTAGCTCTTTCTTGAAAACATCCAGTGAATTGGCCTTCACTGCCCTTCTGGGGCAGAGAATCCCACAGATTCACAACACTCTAGGTGAAAATGTTTATCCTCATCTCAGTCCTAAATGACATACCCCTTATTCTTAAACTGTGACCCCTGGTTCTGGACTCCCCCAACATGGGGAACATGTTTCCTGCATCTGGTTTGTCCAATTATTTTGTGAAACAGAATGTCATTGGTGCCTGAATGTTGCCAGTGAAGGCGGTAGAAGCAGATACAACAGCAATGTTTAAGTCTTTTACACAGGCACATGAACAGGTAGGGAATAAAGGAATATAGGGGCAGTAGCGGTAGAGTTGCTGCCTTACAACACCAGAGACCCAGGTTTGATCCTAACTATGGGTGCTGACTATACGGATATTGTACGTTCTTCCCTTGACTGCGTGGGTTTTCCCCGGGTGCTCTGGATTCCTCCCACACTCCAAAATCGTAAAGGTTTGTCGGTTAGTTGCCTTTGGTAAAGATTTTAAATTGTCCCTAGTATGTAGGATAATGTAGGGTGCAAAGATCACTGGTCGGCGCGTACTCGGTAGGCTGAAGGGCCTGTTCCCACGCTGTATCTCTAAACTATAGCAAACTAATGTGCAGGCAGATGTGCAGTTTAAATTGGCATCATGGTTGGCACAGACATTGTGAACCAACAGGCTCGTTTCTGTGCTATATTATCCCATACTCTATGTTCTATGTGTCATTACTGAATTGTCATTTGGGGAGACAGGTACGACATTGCTAGATGCAGATTCCATTGAAGACTGGATAAGATTTTCATTCATGAATAGTGGTTAAAGTTGCGATCATAAGGCATAATGGGAGCCTTGGCAAAGAGTTAAAGAATGCTGTAACCATCATTTAAATTAGTCATGTGCTATTGTTTCTATCAACTGTGACCTGAATTTCTGATTTGGTAATTACCTGAGGAATAGTTACAAACTAGAGACTGTTTTTGCTTGTTTTTGCAGTGACCTTTCCATGTCACCAAGATGCCTGTTAGCTCTGCAGAACAATTGAGAACAAAGGCAAGCCATTAATGGTGTGATTATTAATTTTCTGGAGACCTGGGGTGTATGAGCTTTTGTGCACCAGATTGGATGTCCACATGTAGAATGGGGTGGGAACAGGATGTAAATGTGGAACAGCAGGAACAATTAAACAGTGGCCAGAGATTACAGATAAGACTATAAAATTATATGATTTAGGAGCAGAATTAGGTCATTCAGCCCATCAAGTCCGCTCCACTGTTTCACCATGGCTGATCTATTTTTCCTTCTCAGCTGCATTCTTCTGCCTTTTCCCCATAACCTTTGACGCGCTTACTTATCCAGAACCTATTAATTTCCGCTTTAAAAATACCCAATAACTTGGCCTCCACAGCCGTCCATGGCAATGAATTGCCCAGATTTACCACCCTCTGGCTAAAGAAATTCCTCCTCAAATGCACTCAAATTGCACATAAAGACAGAGGAATTGTAATTTAAAGTGATTTAAACTCAGTGGAATTTGAACATTAAGGTCTATTGGCCCATTGAATCTATGTCAGCAGTCCCCACTTGGTTCTTTCATAAGATCATAAGTAATAGGAGCAGAATTAGGCCATTCGGCTCATTATGTCTACACCGCCATTCAATCATGGCTGATCTATCTCACCCTCCTAACCCCATTCTCTTGCCTTCTCCCCATGACCCCTGACACCAATTCAAATCAATAATCTATCTCTCTCTGCTTCAAACATTTCCATTGTTCTAGCCTCCACAGTCCTCTGTGGCAAAGAATTCCACAGATTTCATCTCACATGCCCATTGACCAAGTACAAATTCCACACGGACAGAACCAAAGGTTAGGATCGAACCCAGGTCACTGGAGTTGTGAGACAGAGGCACAACCTACAATGCAGCTGCTCTGCATCTGAGATGGCAGACTCCAGTCAAAGGTCACAGTAAATACAGACAAAGCAGTGTTCCGAGGGGCTCTGGAGCACAGATACTCATGATGAGCTCTGCAGAAAACATTTTATTTGATAAGTATTTTCTTTTTGTATTAAAAAATCCCATGTAATCCCATGTTTATATCAATGTATTTAAGTTTGGATGTGAATGTAGATGGGTTGATTAGTATGTTTGCAGACATCACCAAAATTGGTAGAGCTGTGGACAGCGAGGTAAAGTATGCACCAGGATATTGATCAACTGCAGAAATGGGGCGAGCATTGGCAGTTGGAGTTTGAACAAAGCAAGTGTGTGTTGGACTTTGGGAGGCCAAATGTAAGAGTTAATGGCAAGGCCCTTAAAACCATTGATGTACAGGGACAAGTTAGGGTCCATGTCCACAACTCCCTGAAGGTGGCAGCACAAGGAGAGTGGTAAAGAAGGTGTATGGCATACTTGCCTCTCATCAGTCATGGCATTGATGATACAAGTCAGGAAGTCACGATGCGGCAGCATAGGATTTCAGTTAGGTCGCATTTGGAGTAATGTAACCGACTACTCTCTGTTTCACCCTCTTGCCTCGTACATCTCTAAACTTTAATTGTATCTTCCACACTTTTTCTCCCCTGAATAGTTTCCAGTCGTTAATTTTTCAGCATTTGAAGATGGATGAAAGGCTTAAGTGGAGCATAAATGCCAGCAGAGATAGATTGGGCCAGGAGGCCAGTTCTCTGCAGTAATTTCAACGCCATTATGTGTAATTGTGAAAAAAAACACAATAGACGCGGATGGTTCAGGGGACTTTTGTAATATGAAGTCTATGGTTTATGTTGCGATGATCAATAACAAATAATGGAGAGTAGGTAAAGGGCGTTTGCAATGTACAGATAAAACAGTATCCCGCTGGGAAAAGAAGATTGCTAGTAGGAAAAGCAAAAATGTTGTGACTGCAAAATAAAATTCTCACAGCAGTGGAGCAAAGATTATCCAGCTGAAGAAAGAAAGGATTTGACACAGATGAACGATGAGATTGTATAGACTAAGGCACAGACATAGCAGAACGGATGATAAAAGGCTTCAGGAACAGTCGGTGACTGTCTGTGCTTGTGAGAGGGAGCATGTCAGAATGGTATCAGGAATGTCTCTCTGGGATCATGTCAGTAACAAAAAATCAGGAAGTATAATTTCATCAATTAGTTCTAATGGAACAATCTAAATATTCCACGAAATGACTCAGACCTTAAGTCTCAATCATTTTATTAAATGTTTAAAGTCTCGAAATTGCAACAAAAAATAATTTTCTAGAAATCTTTGATTTTGTTATATATCCCTTTATTAAACTAAAGCTTTTGTGATGAGAGTGAACACTATCCAATTCAATAAGGATCAAAGATTAAAAGGACGGTGCCTGTGGTCAGTTGTGGCAAGACCAAGGTTGGCAATTAGTTCCTCAGGGCTCATTAATATTCTGTACGCAAGCCGACCCTGCTTTCACTGCTCATCCATTGCAAATATTGAATATTGAGTCATTTGGCATTTTTGCACCTGGGAAATAAATACAAAGAAGATCAATTTCAGCCGCTGTCACTTTGTCCTAATGCAGTTTCAAGCATTACATTTTCCCACTAACAAACACAATGTAACACTCGCACTGATCCTCAGTTAGCTTAGAGCAAATTTTACTTCGGAGTCACTTGAGAGACTACGTGAAGCCCCGCCAGGTGCATGTGCGTCATTACATCGACGCATGTCGCATTGAACGGGCTAGAGAGCGCAGCTCCACCAGCGGTAAGTAGAAAGGCTCGCAGGTAAGTGTTTTTAAAACACTTTCCAGCGAGATTTAAACTCTGTAAGGCTGGCTTGCGAGTCAGCAGGAGCCTGTGGTACAGCAGGAGGAGCAAGCGTGGGTCACGCAGCATTGCAGTCCCATCGCAGCGATCGGGAAAATAGATAAGTGTGGTGCCGGTTCCGATACCGGTGGCCGCTATTTCCATAGTTAATAACCCTCCAGCTGCTCTAGTGTTGCAGGGCACTGGGGCCACAACGATAGGAAAGCACATACAAGGTCTGCTCTGAGTATGTGTTACCAGATGCAGTTTACTTAGTTTTATGCACACAAATACACAAGAAAATGTAAAAGAAGGTAACTCTCGTCCAAGACAGGACAAGAATGTGGGGGAGACTGGAAATGGAGAAAATGCTCCAAACTTTACTCAGTCAAGGGTCCAAAGACCCAGACCTTCCCAGGCACCCTACGAATGAGTTCCATACACTGAGTATGGTGCCTGTTAAAAATAGGAATCTGACTCTCCAGTGCCTTTTTTAGGTCTGGATGAGGTCTCCCTAGAGCAAGACTCCGGAGTACCAGGGCAGGAGAAGACTGACCCTGAAGCTGGTGTCCCTACTTATGTGTATACACCAGAGCACAAGAGCCACGCTCCAGGTGTTCCCAATGTAGCATCAAGTTTTGCTATATTGGAATGGACTGGTGAGGCTATGAATAAGAACCTGGCTGCCAACATTTATTATTTGGTTTCTCACCAGCTCCAATTCAATTCAATCTTTATTGTCATTGTGCAGTGTACAATACAGAGACAACGAAATGCAGTTGGTATCACCGAAGGGCGAACTTACGAATGATGTCTATATATATACAGTGGGGGGGGGGGGGGGGGGGGCGAGGGATGGAGACAGGCAGTCATTGAGGTGCAGCGTTGAGATGTGTGACAGCCGCAGGGAAGAAGCTGTTCTTGAGCCCGCTGGTACGGCAGCGGAGGGACATGTAGCATCTCCCGGATGGGAGGAGGGTAAACAGTCTATGGTTGGGGTGTGAGCTGTCCCTGGCGATGCTGTGCGCCCTGCGCAGGCATCGTTTACTATGGACAGACTCAATGGAGGGGAGTGAGGAGCCTGTGATGCGTTGGGCGATCTTCACCACCCTCTGCAGAGCCTTCCGGTCGGCGACAGAGCAGTTACCATACTATACTGTGATGCAGTTGGTAAGGATGCTCTCGATGGTACAGCGGTAGAAGTTCACCAGAATCTGGGGAGACAGGTGGACCTTCTTAAGTCTCCTCAGGAAGAAGAGATGCTGGTGAGCCTTCTTGATCAGCGAGGATGTGTTGTGGGTCCAGGAGAGGTCATCGGAGATGTTGACCCCCAGTAACCTGAAGCTGGAGACACGTTCCACCTCCGTCCCATTGATATGGATGGGGGGGGTGCGTGCAGCTTCTCGATCTCCTGAAGTCCACAAGAAACTGTTATGACTGAAACAGATGAAAAATACATATAAAACACCCGTCTATTGTGCCTCGTTCAGGGTGCCAACAGTAAACTCAGCAATTTGAGCACCCATGAGTGTAACGATGCGAGGGCAGGAAATGTGTTTCCAGCATGTCCTCTAGCTGATATCAGTTGGCATCACTGGATTTGGGAAAGACATACAAGGTCGATAATGTCTAAAACTCATAAGGACATGCTTGCGTTATTCTGCAATGCCTATTTCGAACCTAATTGTATGAGGAAAATTACCATTTGGCCAACATTATACCCAAAATATGCAGGACTATGTAGGGCAAACAATATCCAGGCACCAGATTAATTATTGGTTAAAATCTGCCAAAACAATTTAAGGATATTTGCCTTATAAAACTTCTCATCCCTGCTCTGAGAAAACAAGCAGGTTGAATACGAAGGGGGTTTGATTCTGGGACAGGGACCAGCAGAGGCAGGGAGATGGGTACAAAGTATTATACCCAATACAGCCCAATACAACCCTTATATTGGGAGAAGGAGATCTTCTAGTTCATTTACGGAGGTACAGAAACTTGATTCCATCACAGATAGAACTTCTGGGGAACAACCTCTGGTTGGGGGTCGATTACAATTGTTTTATAATGAATGATGCTGCATAATATCTGATTGGTTTATACTAGATTCTGTGTCAGGCTCTACAATAGAATTTATGGCAGGAGTTGATCCACCTGTACAGAGTAGGCCTAATAGAGTCTTGGTGTTTGCTGCACCAGAAACTCGTCAGGTAGAAAAATAAATTAAAGATTTATCCAGAGAGGGATAAGTCAAAGTACAGTGAATTATCCTCAACAATTTGTGTCCAATATATTCTCAGACCGAAGAAAGATGGGGGTTGCAGAGTCATTCTGGACCTCACAAACTTAAATTCATATGTTCAGTATAGGCATTTAAAACGGACATCTTCAACACTGTAAAGCAGTTGTTATGACAAGGCTGCTATATGGCTACTATAGACCTAAAAAAGATGCGTATTATTCAGGACCAATTTATCATTATCGCAGGTACTTTAAATTAATTGGATGGGTCAGCTGAGGCAATTAAAACAATTACCTAATGGGTTAACTTCAGCTCTCAGGCTGTTCACAAAATTATTGTAACCAGCACTGGTGTTACTGAGGGCTCAGAATCACATTGTAATGGCTTATCTAGAGGATATGTTAATTGTAAATATCACTCAGGAGACAGCTGAAGAACTGGTTTCAGCAACCATAAGCCTATTTGAAAGGCTAGGGTTTCTGTCCATCCAACAAAATCTAACTTACAGCCATCCCAAACAATTGATTATTTGGGGTTTGTCATTAATTCAGTTGATATGTCAGTAACCTTGCCAACAGATAAGGTTGGGGATATGACAAATGTCTGTACTTGCCTTGCTGAGAAACCTTATCCCTCCATCCGAGACATAGCTACGGGTATTGGTAAAATGGTAGCAGCATTCCTGCTGTCAAGTTTGGACCTCTGCATTATCAGTCTGCAAAGAGCCAGAGAACAAGCACTAAAAAAGCATGCAGGTCATTTTGATAGGTCCATGCAGTTACCAATTAAAGCTTTAACTGAATTGCAATGGTGCATTCTCAATGTTGCACAAGCTACTAGAAAATATTTTGGTTCAGTAACCTTCAGTGGTATTACAAACTGATGTGAGCGCTCTCGGATGGGGAGCTATGGACAGCGCCACCAGTTGTGGTGGTCGATGGACTGTCCAAGAGGATTTAATTCTCCAAACACATAGTATCAATTATTTGGAGTTATTGGGGGCGTTTTATGGATTGATAGCTTAATGTTCTGCAATGAATGATTTGCATGTTCAATTACAGGTAGACAATACCACAGCTGTGGCATATATCAATCACATGTAAGATCAGTATCATGTGATAATCTGGTCAACCTCATGTAGCACTGGTGTATCTCCAAACATATCTGGCTTTCAGCTATCTATCTACCAGGGAGAGACAATATTGTGGCAGACAACAGATCACGAAAGTTCAATGACAATACAGAATGGATGTTAAATCCAGAAGTTTTCAAAAAGATTGTCAGTCGGTATGGGTTACCAAATATTGATCTGTTTGCGTCCAGATTAAATCTCCAGTTGCCTAAATATGTCTCATGGGAGCCAGACCCAGGAGCAGCAGCGGTGGATGCATTCTCGCTACATTGGGGAAGTATAGTCTTCTATGCTTTCCCCCCATTTTGCCTGATTAGGCAATGTCTCACCAAAATAGAGCAAGACTCTGCCACAGGCATTTTGGTGGTTCCAAACTGGCCTACACAGCCATGGTTCCCATTGGTGCTCAGAATGATGACTCAGCCATTCATGACAATCCCCAGCTGCAGTAATTTGTTGGCACATCCAGTAACAGGAGAAAGTCATCCATTACATGATCGTATTAATTGTTAATCTGCAGATTCTGACCAGACCATTACAAGGGCTTGGACTGTCGGATAGGACCATGGATATCATAACTGCAGCTTGGATAGATAGCACTAAGAAACAATATATGTGAAATATAATGTGAAACAATGGGAAATCTTTTGTATACAGTCAGATATATCTTATCATACTGCAAACATATCGGATGTATTAGAGTTCCTTGCTGTTGCATTTTGATCAGCACCTGAGTTATAGTGCCATTAATAGTGCTCAGAGTGCTTTGTCCTCCTATTTAGGACAATTTCCAGAACGACAATCTATCGGGTCTCATCCGTTAATATCCAGATTTATGAGAGGAATTTTTAATAAAAATCCTACCAAACCCAGCTATACAGAAATCTGGGATGTCAGTATAGTTCTCACATTGCTTCGGCAGTGGGCTCCAATTACGTCACTGTCTTTTCAGAAGTTAACATTTAAAGTGGTTATGCTCATGGCATTAGTTTCAGCACAACGAGTACAAACATTACAAATGTTACGGTTAGATTGGATGCAGTTGTCTGTAGATGAAATTACTTTTTATGTCTATGATCTAAGCAAGCAAGCAGGCCTAGAAAGGCTGGAACCAAGGTAATCTTTAAAGCATACCCTGTGGACCAAACATTGTGTGTGGTTAAACATCTGACTCAATATATTGAAGTAACTAAGAGTTTTCGAGATTGTGAGACAGCAATGCTCATTACCCACAAAAAACAAATTAAAAAGTGACAGTACAACCTATTTCTAGATGGTTAAAACAGGTTCTGTATTTAGCGGGAGTGGACACTCATGTGTTTAAATCTCACTCCACCAGGGCGGCATCAATGTCCACGGCGAAGGCGCAGGACGTGCCGCTCGACCAAATTCTAGAGGCCGCAGGATGGTCTAAAGAAGTGACTTTTTCTAGATTTTATGATAAACCTGTTGACACAGTGCCAGGGTTTGCACATGCTGTGTTGGGTTCTGTTCAATTTGATTGCTTTGTTTCATATCATTTGTTGCAATTTCCCCCTGGGATAGAGGGGTTAGTACTTTACTTTGTTGTTATTATTATTATTATTATTATTATTATTATTATTATTATTATTATTATTATTATTATTAAAATAGTTATTGAATAATTTGAAGCAATGTTCAATATACTATTTATTCACTACTGTGTCAACTGAAGCAGTGTGTCGCATGGAGTGAATCTACGGTATGAAAATCACAGCGCTTTGAAATCTTCACGTAGTCACTCACGTGTCTCCAAAGTAAAATAGTAAGATTAAATGAGAACTTACCTGTTCGAAGTTTGATCTTTATTTTATGAGGAGTTACGATGAGGGATTACGTGCCCTCCGCTCCCGGCCCTCATAATCTAAAGGATCATCTGGTAGTTCTATCTTACTTCGGCTAACGGTTTCTGTGTTTTTCATGCCGCTGCTTTGAAGTATGACGCGCATGCGCCTGGCGGGGCTTCACGTAATCCCTCATCATAACTCCTCATAAAATAAAGATCAAACTTTGAACAGGTAAGTTCTCATTTAACCTTACTATTATGCTTGTATATAGCAATTATTTTGAAGAAGAGAGTTTGCCAAAATGTTATTGTGAAAGACATGGATAGATAAATATTATTGAAATTGCAGATGCTGGAAGATGGAGAGAATAAAGGGGAGCTATTGGATGAACTCAGCAGGTCAGACATCATTTGTGGAGAGAAATGGACAGACAATACTTCAGGCCAAGACACTTCATCGACACTGGACTAGATGAAGGATTTCATCCTGAAAGGTTAACTGACCATTTTGCTCCATAGATGTTGCCTGACCTGCTCAATCTCTCCTGCAGTTCTCCTTTAAATATTAATATACTACAGATGTTTAGAAGAATGAGGGGTGGGGTCATTGAAACATACAGAATAGTGAAAGGCTTGGATAGAGTGGATGTGGCGAGGATGTTTCCACTAGTGGGAGAGTCTAGGACTAGAGGCCATAGCCTCAGAATTAAAGGACATTCTTTTAGGAAGGAGATGAGGAGGCATTTATTTAGTCAGAGGGTGGTGAATATGTGGATTTCTTTGCCACATAAGGCTGTAGAGGTCAAGTCAGTGGATATTTTTAAGGCAGCAATAGCTAGATTCTTGATTAGTACCAGTGTCAGAGATTAGGGGAGAAGGTAGGAGAATGGGGTGAGGAGGGAGTGATAGATCAGCCATAATCGAATGGCGGAGTGGACTTGATGGGCCAAATGGCTTAATTCTACTTCTATTCCCTATGACCTTATGACCTACATTATGCATGGCTTAAATGGGAACTTTGACATTATCAAAAGTGATTCCACAGGACTTTGCTATTTAAGATAGTTGAAAGGGACCGAAGTAATACTTTCCATTTGTTGATTTGCAATATGGAAATATTCTCCCTAGTGCTTCAATTTGGGAGTGTCATATTTCAATTTCAGTAGAAACCATCTTGCTAGTGCAGTGACCCATTTATTCTATTAAATTATTTTAGATGTTTTCATGAGCTAAACCAAATACCATTGAATCGACAGCTGTTCTTGAAATCTAAGCTACGGTTTTCCAGACTATCGTGCCAATGCAGTGCATAATGAAAACTATAGAACTTGCAAGCTGCCAAACGATGGTGAAAACTGTCCAATTGGAACCACTTGCCTCAAAGTAATATTTCCCAATCGGATTAATCATTCTAACCAACACTTATAACTCCTTGTACATAGAGAAGGTCAAGAAAAATACTGTCTCTTTTCCCTGTTTCCTTTAAGGAACTATTTTAACCCTTTTCTCACAGTGCATCAATGAGCTAAAATTAAGCAGCACAATATTGGTGACAAAAGTATTAATGAACTCTTAAGATGTCCCACACTCTGCTAATGAGCAAATGGCTTAAACAATGATAGAAAAGCAAGAATATATCCATTACCTTAATATGTTTCATACTAATTTTGCATATCACACTCTTACTCAATATCATGTTCATACATTGCAGAACAATTCAGAGGCTGGACTGACACCGTCTAAAGTGGTAAACCCAGCCTCGGTTTTTTAGATAATTCCTTGTATAAACCAACACTGTCTAAAGCAATGGTATAAAAAATACATTCTTAAAAAAATGATATATGCAATGTAATTACTCTAGGAAATTGCACTACATTTTTTGTATGCAAAATTAACAAGAGGTATCTGATGTGCTTATGAGCCAAAATTTGCCACAGCATTCCATTGATAGAACAAAAATACAATGTTTCCTGTGGAAGATATCCACTGGAAGTCCTCTTTTAATACACATTCTGCAAATTATTTTTATGAGGCTTGCAGATCCTACTGTTTAATGGTCAAATGGTTAGATTTTTATAGCAGATATACATCGGGTTGCTGGCTTTAATACAAAGGAAACCAAAATATCTGCTTGAAGGGTGTCATAAATTTTGTTGCAGGGTTCAACTCAGTGACTCTGGGACATGGATTACAGCCCAGAGCTGTCACAAGAGCAGGGTTAGTAGACGTACTGAAAAAAACATCAACAAAAGGTTTCATGCTGGAACAATTCAATTGCCAGATGATTTTACCATTTGCTACCTCCTTCTCAATCAGCATACATAGAAACATAGAAACATAGAAAATAGGTGCAGGAGTAGGCCATTCGGCCCTTCGAGCCTGCACCGCCATTCAATGTGATCATGGCTGATCATCCAACCCAGTATCCCGTACCTGCCCTCTCCATACCCCCTGATCCCTTTAGCCACAACTCACAGCTCCCTTTAGCAACAACTCACAACTCCCTTTAGCAATACTCACAGGAAAAAGTGAGGAAGCAAGTACTTGTATTGTATTTGACTCAATGCACATTTCAGGCAATGGGGTACTTTTGAAGTGTAGTCCCTGAAGGAAATTAGACCAAAATATATCTGCAGTCTCTACTGCTGGAAGATCAATGCAGGCGGTTCCTCTGATGCAGATCAATGCAGGCGGTTCCTCTGACCAATCTGTCTTCAGAATGAAAATACAGAATCCCCCTACATCGTAACCATACCAAAGATACAATGTGCCATACAGTTTGATTCATTTAGAAAGCAATTGAAGAAGACTTTCCATCCTTTAATATATCTGCAGAAAGTATCTAAATCAATCATTGCTGCCTTTAATTTTTTTAAAGCTGAACAAATTTCAGATTTTCCCGAAATTGTGTCTGATTGCATAAATCAATACCCTGTGAGGAAATTGCGGAAGCCGTTGCAGGGAAATCTACACCATCGTTAGCCGGAAGACTGGAGGGTGGCTACTGTACCATTATTCAAGAAGGGCAGCAGGGACAGGCCAGTACAGGCCGATGAGCCTGACATCAGTGGTGGGAAAGATGCTGGAGGGGGGTTTCAGTGACACAATCTGCCAGAATTTGAATAGACACAAATTGATTATGGATAGTCAGCTTAGCTTTGAGCGTGGGATATTGTATCGCACAAATCTGATGAAGAGTTTTTTGAAGAAATCACCAAGAGTATTGATGGTGGCGGGATGATAGACATTGTCCATATGGACTTTAGCAAGGCCTTGGACAAGGATCTGCATTGCTGGCCAGTCTGGAAGGTTGGATCACATGGAACCCAAGATCAACTGGTTAATCGGATTTCAAATGGGATAGGAGAAAGAAATGAAAAGGTAGTTGTGGAATTTTTTTTCTTATTGCAGGCCTGTGATTAGTTATGTATCAAATGTTGTCATATACATTAATGCTTTGGATGGCAATGTAGTTAACATTGTTGATACATTTGCAGATGATATCAAAATTGGTGATACTGCGAACAATGATAAAGGATATCTAAGATTACGATAGGACCTAGATCAATTGGGAAGGTGGGTAAAGGAAGGCCAAACAGAATTTAAACATGATAAATGTGAGGAGTTGCCCTTTGGTATGTCAAACCAGGACAGGACTTACATAATAAATGGTAGAGTGTGTTGCAGAACAGAGTGGAGATCCAGGTAGTGTGGTGAACCAGTGTGGTACTTGGCATGTTTGCCTTCATGGGGAAGGGTAATGAGCACAATAGGTGCAACATCATAATGCTGCTGTACAAGTCCTTGGTGAATCCACACATGAAGTTCTGCATGCAGTGCTGGTTAGCCAGCTATAGTCCAAAAGTTCACAAGTTATAGGATTAGAATTAGGCCATTTGGCCCTTCAAGACCACTCAGCCCTTCATTCATACCTGACCTCTGCCTCCTAATCCCATTTTATTGACTTCTCCCCAAAACCGTTCACCCCCATTCTAATGAAGAATTTGTCTATCTCTGCTTTAAAAATATCCACTGAAATCCATATGTGCATATGGATACTAAGGGTTTAGATGGCTATGAACCATCTGAGGGCAACTAGCACTAGCCCAGTATACCAATTTGGTCAGAATGGACAAAGTGGATGGAAGGATCTATTTCCGTGCTGCATAGGAAGGATATCATTAAGCTCAAAAGGATGCCAAAATTATTCAGCAGGATGTTACCTGGGCTTGCAGGCATGTGTGACAAGCTGGAGAGTCTGGAGCTTTTTTCTTTGGAACAGAAAAATCTGTGGGTGACCTTATTGAGGTGTACGTGAGGGGTATGGATGAAGTGAACCTTCGCAGTCGTTTTTCCCAGAATAGAGGATTCTAAACCTAGAGAGCATAGGCAGTTGAAGAGAGAGATTAAGGGGACCTCAGGGGCAAATTTTCACCCTGATCTAGTCCGTATTTGGAATGAACTGCCAGAAAAAGTAATAGAAGTGGATATAATTAAGACTTTTAAAAAACATTTGGACAGATATAATGTGGACAGACACATGGACAATGTGGATGGAAGGATTTGTTTCCATGCAGTATAGCTCTGTGACTTTATTGCGCTATATAAAATAAGAAAAACTGTAATCATTGAGCTTGGCACCACTAGATCTATCTAGATTTTGAGTCTGTTCTACTTCCTGACCCCACACGTGGGAAAGACATACAATAATGTCAATGGAAATGTTGCATTCATTCACCACAACACTTGCCAGGTATTTAAAGATGCAACACTGCTTACATTTGGTTTCTATTCTTCAAAGACAATATTTTCAATGTGTCAGTTTGCAAGCAATAATACATTTGACATAATTACCTGGCTAGTAATATTTACCATCAATCTGTAACATATGAAACTAATCATCAGGTCGGTATTCAATCAGACTTTAGATGAAATTGTTTTAAATTAATATGCACAGTAACCTAGGTATGGGAGGTTGCTGATCCATGTTACTGAGGAATAAATGTATATGAATGTGGTACCACCTACTGGTGACAAAAGTTGTAAGGTGGAAGTTCTGACTTGGGCAAGAGCTGGGATTTTTCTGTGAATTATAAACTATATTTGTGAAGATTTAGTTATAAAATGGACTGACACTTAATTATATATCAAACAAGCCAATGCATATTATGCCCAAATTCTCCTCAACAAACTAATTGATCCCCTTTAAGTTCTACGGGCAGAATATTGGGTAATGAAATTTGTGGAATCTTCCAAAATATTTCCTCCAAAATAAAAAAAAACTTGAAATAATCATCAGCAATCTGCAAAAGGAGGAAACACATAACATATACACAATTTATCAGTACTTTCTACCATTCTGACTGGTGGCATTCTAGCCTGGAATGGCAATTTCATTTCGGAGTCACGTGAGTGACTTCGTGAAGAGCCCGCCGGCGCGCATGCTCGACATATCGTCGTAACGCATTGCTGCGACGGCTGGCGGTGGAGCGCGCTCCTCGCCAGCCCTTCATAAGGGGCCACGGAGGTAAGAATTCTACCTTTAGTTGGTGGTCCAGTAGGAAGTCTTCGTAACTCTCCTTTATGCTCGAGAGTGGTATCCGCGTACTTGAGGCCTCAGCTAGGTCCTGGCATTTTTTTCAATATGTTAAAAAAATGCCGTGAGTAAAAAAAGGTCGCCATGGAAATAATCTATACTTTTTTTACTCATAGGTTTAGTCATAGTAGGTCGGCATGTTAGTCGTAGATAATCGAGGGTAGTCGAAGGTAGTCGTAGATAGTCTTCAACATAGTCGAAGGTAGGTCGAAGGAAATCGAAGGAGGTCGTCTTCACTCTCCACTATTCGGTGTCCAATTTTCCCGAAGTTAGTCGTAGCTAGTCGTAGCTAGTCAAAGCTAGTTTTCACCATAGTCGAAGGAGGTCGAAGGAAGTCTTCTACATAGTCGAAAGAGTTCTTCAACATGTCATATTTTCAAACGTTTCTAAACTCGCCAATTAGGTCGCCCAAGTGGGACAGCCCCTTAAATGTTAACACTGCACAACCTAATTTCGACTGAAAAGATAGTTTAGTTCCTCCATACTAAATTATATTAAGAACAGACAACAGGATCCTATAGTCATCCCAGTCCTGCAAGTACCTAGTTTAGAGTCCGGGTTGAGATCATTCTTGATTATGCTGGTGGCCTTGCCGAGGCAGCGTAAAGTGTAGATAGAGTCAATGAAAGGGAGGTTGGTTTGTGTGATGGTCTGGGCTGCATCCACAATTATCTGCAATTTCTTGCGGTCTTAAATGGAGCTGTTCCCAAACCATGCTGTGATGCATTCCGATAAAATGCTTTCTAAGGTGCATCTGTAGAATTAGGTGAAAGTTTGTTCTGAAATCCATCGAGCTTCCTCCACCCGAGTCATCGTACTAGTTTCACTGTTTCACTGTCATCCTGCCAAGGCCTGAACTATGATATAAAAGGGGAATCGCGTTCCCTAAAAAATGAGGACATTTTTCTATATCAACTACCAATGCTGTCTGTATGGGTTTTCTCTGAGATCTTTGGTTTCCTCCGACACACCAAAGACGTACAGGTATGTAAGTTAATAGTAAGATTAAACGAGAACTTACCAGTTTGAAGTTTGATCTTTATTTTATGAGGAGTTACGATGAGGGATTACGTGAAGACCCCGCCAGCACGCATGCGCGACATTCTTCAAAGCAGTGGTGTGAAATCACAGAACAAACAGTCACAATGACTAATATAGTAAGATAAAAAAGAGAACTTTCATACCAGGTGATCTTTATAATAGAGGGTTGGGAGCGGAGGGCACGTAATCCCTCATCGTAACTCCTCATAAAATAAAGATCAAACTTCAAACTGGTAAGTTCTCGTTTAATCTTACTATTTTACTTCGGAGTCACGTGAGTGACTACGTGAAGATTTCAAAGCTCTGTGATTTCATGCCCTGGAAGCTCCATGCTCACACACCGCTAAAGTTGGGATAAGAGGATGAACGTAATTCAGTCAAGACACTGGCTGAAAAACAAAAACAGGTATTTATTCATACCAAAACAATATAGTCCCAAAAGGGTACTATCTGGCAGTACTTAAAATCCTCCCTGCAAAAGTATCAGGGGAGGTCACGGGTTTAAAGTAAAAGCGGTGGAATGTCTTTTCGTTACTCCAACCCGCTGTGGCCAGGATGTGATCCAGAGGTACTTCCATCCTTCTGGCCGCCGAGGTGGATGCTGCCCTGGTGGAGTGAGATTTATAAATGTTAGTATCCACCCCCGCCGCATCCAATACCACCCTTAACCATCTGGAAATGGTTTGCACCGTGACTCTATGATGGGTTTTTTTGTGACTGATGAGCAATGCTGTCTCCGTGCCCCTTAGATTTTTAGTAACTGAAATGTATCGTAAAATTAATGTAACGATACAGAGGCGAGAATCTGTTGGGTAAGCCAGAAACTCTAATGTATGACCAGACACTCCGGGACAATCTTGTTTCAATAGTCCCTGCACATAAAAAGTGACTTTATCACCGGTGGAGGTCATTGCATCCAAATTGAGTTTGTGCAGGGACTGGACCCGTTGTGCCGTGATAAGTGCCATAATCATGACCATTTTGTACGTGAGTTTGGCCAAAGGGAGTCCCGTGATAGGCATCCATCCTCGTAGCATGGTCAAGACCGTGCTGATATCCCAAGTATGGCTGTATCTAGGCCTGGGGGGATTGGAATTGAATATTCCCCTCATAAATTTGGACACTAGGGGATGTGATCCAATGCCCAATTGGTCACTTCCCTGGCCCAGGTAGGATGATAGGGCACTCCTGGCACAGTTGATGGCACTGTAACTCAAACCCTCATCGAAATGAAGGGTAGCCAAAAATTCCAGCACTTCCGTGATAGTGGCAGTTTCATAAGTGGTGTTGGCTGAGACGCAGAATCCTTCCCATTTTCTGATGTAGGTCAGATACTGCTTCCTTGTGGACTCTCTGCAGGCTCCTGTGATGGTGTCAATGGTCCTGTTGGAGAGTCCGTATCCATGAAGTGGCCGTTTTAGAATCTGCAAATTAATAGATCCATGCGATCATGACATGGATGATGTTCCCCTGTAACAGGGTGAATGAGCAGACTAGATCTTTTGTTCACCCTGATGCAGGGTTCTGTGGCCATCTTCCGTACCATAGGGAACCATGGTTGGGTAGGCCAGTCGGGCACCACCAAAATTCCCGATGCGGAGTCTTGCTTAATTTTCTGCAAGACCCGACTGATGAGGCAGAAAGGGGGAAAAGCGTAGCAAAAAAGATCTCACAATGTAGCGAGAATGCATCCATCGCTACTGCCCCCGGGTCTGGTTCCCAAGCAACATATGTTGGTAGTTGGTGATTAAGCCTGGACGCGAAAAGGTCGATATCTGGTGTTCCATACCGTTCTACAATATCTGAAAACACACTCCGATCCAACATCCATTCTATGTTGTCGTTGAATTTACGTGATCTGGTGTCTGCCACTGTGTTTAGCTTACCTGGAAGGTAAGTAGCTGATATCCAGATTTCTCTTTGCAGACACCAGTGCCAGATATTGTTTGCCAATTCATCACATGATATCGACTTAATACCGCCCATGTGGTTAATATAGGCTACCACCGTGGTGTTGTCAATTTGTATCCTTATATGGACTTTGTGCATATTAGTGCAGTATGCTTTAAGGCCGTGAAATGCTGCCAGCATTTCTGAATAGTTAATCCCCAAGTTTTTGAATTGGGTTAACTCCTGTGCACTCCATCTACCTCCACAACTAGAGGTAGTGTTAGTAGCTCCCCACCCTTTGGCACTGGCATCTGTTTGTAAGGTGACCGAGGGATTGATGATAGTGATTGGTTTAGAGCAGTTTTGGGCATTGCCCATCCACCAATATAGTTCGGCTTTTGCCTTCTCTGGTATTTTCATTGGCCTATCAAAATGGCCAGCCTGATTTTTGAGCGCTGTAATTTTTGCTCTTTGTAAGTTTTGGTAATGTAAAGGCCCAAACTGAGCTCCCGGAAATGCAGCTACTATCTTCCCAATCACCCTGGCCACCCGTCGAATGGATGGATCCTTAGTGCCAAAGAGGCCCCTGCAAGCCTCTATCAGGTCCTCCACCTTGCTTGGTGGCAACGTGATAGACATTTGCTCAGAGTTGATGATGAACCCCAAGTACTTCATGGTGGTAGAGGGTTCCAATATAGATTTATCTGGATGTATAATGAAACCCAGCTTCTGAAAAAGCTGTTTAGTGGCTGTTACCGCCAAAGTGGCCGTTTCCAAATTTTCCCCCACAATGAGGATGTCGTCTAGATAAGCCATAACAATATGGTTCTGTTTCCTTAAACAGGCCAAAGCTGGTTTCAATATTTTGGTAAACAATCTGGGTGCTGATGATAACCCATTAGGCAAGGCTTTGTATTGCCATAATTGTCCCATCCAGATATATTTTAAATATCTCCTATGATCCTTGTGTATGGGTACTGAATAATATGCATCCTTGAGGTCAATGCATGCCATGTAGTACCCATGACCTATTAACTGTATAGCAGTGTCGAAAGTGTCCATTTTGAAATGAATATACTGGACAGAAGTATTCAGTTCAGTTAAGTCAATAATGATGCGGCAACCGCCATCTTTTTTATTTTTGGTGAATATATTGGACACGAACTCCCGGGGTTCCTTAGTGGCTTTCTCCACTACCCCTTTCTCTATTAACCTATGAAGCTCTGCATGTCCTGCTGCCTTCTCTTGTTGAGAAAGGATAAATTTCCGGCTAGGAACATGCTGAACCGGGGTAGGGAGTTCGTGAATAAATTCAATTTTGTAGTCCTGAATACTCCTGAGTATATAAGGATCAGAGGTAACAGTGAGCCAATTCTCGTAGAACAAGTGCAACCTGCCCCCCACATACAGTGAATTTAGACAAGATGTGTTCCTGGGGACTCCAGACCCACCTACCTCCATGGTTACTGCCGGTGTTGAGGTCTCTGCCCTTGCTTCCTTGGCTGGTTGGGAGTGTTCTGGGAGTGGCGCATCTTCCAAGAAGGCCGGCCTGGGCCATGGCCTAAAAAAGACCTTTGTGCAGGATTGCCGGCCTTCGAGCTTTCACCACCTGCAGACCTGGAATGGTAACTCTGCCTGGTGGATGTGTAGGGGTGCTGTCTTTGCGGGTAGTGGGGTTTAGAGAAACCCGGTATCTTTATAAGGCCCAAAGCCTTTGCCTCCTCATCCAGGTCTTTAACCTGCTTAGGGAGATCTTCCCCGAACAGCAGGCTAGGAGGCTGAGTCTTCCCAGGCTTACACAACCCGCAAATTTGGGGTTAAGCGCCGGCTTTATGATGCTTTTCCGAAAGTTGTTAATCTCGTACTGTGTGTTGCACAGCAGAGCCAATGCATCTTGTAGTTCCTCCGGCATATCTACACCCACTGCAGTTCTTGCCACTGCCGTAATTCCCGCGGTTAGGAGCTTCAGGATCCTCTGAAGGCTAATCTCCTGTCCTCTGCTCGATGGACTCGTATTCCCCCAAATAGGGTTGTTTACCGCAGGGACATTTAGTGAATTGCAGTTTTCTGGTGCCATGTATTTATCTGCCGTAGCATTTATGGCCTGTTCCTGCAGCTGGTTTGTTGCCATGTAGTCAATACTGGCAGCCAGTTTGGGGTGGATGGATAAGCCCTTCTGTTCGGGCATGGCATGCTTGTTCACCACATCCATAAAGCCTTCACACACCCCTGACACGGTCGGTGATTCAGCCAACTCCCCTTCTTCTGGGTCAGCCCAGTTCTGACCCTCAATGCTCCCCTGTATAGAGGGGGAGACATTAGGCAGTCCCCTGTAGGAACCTGCCGTGGGCCTACTGGTAGGCCTACTGTGATCCTGCCCCTGCATTAGCAGGTCACGTTGGAGCAACTGCTCCATCATCCGCTCCATGCGGGAAAGACGACCTCCGTCGCTGTCCGCGAACGGGGTGTCCTCGGGACCGGACTCCGCTGAGTCGGCCCCGGCCGACTTCCGGGTGGCTTTCCCGCCTGACCGTGGCGTACCAACGGTCCCAAATGGCGAAAAGACGGGAGCTGCAGGTAGAACCTGTAGCTCTGGAGAGGCGGCTCTCTGCTGGCTGCTTTCTTTTGCAGTTGCTTTGGCCGCAGCTCTTTTTGATTTTCGTGCTTCCATCTCTCTGTGTCGACGACTCACTCCTCCGGTGAGACTTACCTGGCGCAAGCTATTTAACTTGCGCTGGAGGAGCCCCGCTCCTCCCGACCGTCGCTTCCACATGCGTACGACGATATGTCGCGCATGCGTGCTGGCGGGGTCTTCACGTAGTCACTCACGTGACTCCGAAGTAAAATTGGTTTGGTGTATGTGTAAATGGTCCCTAATGGGTATAGGATAGTGTTAATGAGTGGGGATCGCTGGTCGGTGTGGCCTGTTTCTGCGCTGCATCTCTAAACTCAGTTACATCTCAGATGTCCTGGTATGGAACACTTCATCTTGGGTGCTGACATGGTGTAGACAGAGGAATTGGGAATAGGGGATGGAGTCTTTGCAGGAGGCGGGGTGGGAAGAAGTGTAGTCTAGATAGATGTGGGAGCTAGTATGTTTATACACGTAATAGATGTCAGTCAATAGTCTATCTCCTGTGAGATCAAGAGGAGAGGGAAGTGTTAGAGATGGTCCAAGTGAATTTTAGTGCAGGATGGATATTGGTAGTGGTTAATGAAGTTATGAGTGCTACATGGGTTCCTTGGTCATCGTTGCTTTTTGCATATTTTTCATTCATTTCTTCTATTTACCTTCCATATCTCTCATTTCCCTCTCCCCTGACTCTCAGTCTGAAGAAGGGTCTCAACCCGAAACATAACTTATTCCTTTTCTCCAGTGATGATGCCCGACCTGCTGATTTATTCCAGCTTTCTGTGTCTATTTTCAGAAAAAACTGGGAATTGATTCCATGGGCCCCCATTAATACTGGAAAACCTTGTTGGGTAGAATCTATTGTCATCCATTACAAGGCCACAGGTGTGAGAAAGGCACAGCTAGGAGTGGGGATCCTTTATGGCCGTGGATCCAAAGAAATTGTCAAAGCAGATGGATGAAGTATGCTGAGAAGAATTTACACATGCCTACCTTAAGCGAGTGTAACTGGGCTCCACCACAGAATTAAATGAAGGGAGTGATTTCAAAAAGACCTTTGTTGAATTTATTTTAGTTTAGGGAAACAGGCCCTGTGACCCTCCGTGTCCATGCCGACCATAGTCACCCGTTCACATTAGTTCTATGTTATCCCACTTTATCATCTACTCCCTACACATGAGGGACAATTTACAGAGGCCTATTAACCTGCAAACTCGCATGTCTTTGGGATGTGGGAGGAAACTGGAGCACTCGAAGGAAACCCACGCAGTCACAGGGAAAACATGAAAACTCCACACAGGCAGGCAGCAGCTCTATCAGCGGTGCCACTGTGCTGCCCTTGATGTGAAGAACCAGCAAAGGGAAAATGGCTGATGCTTTCCAGCTACTTAGCTTCGGAAAGGTGGCATTGATGCCTGATGATTGCAGTCAAATCAGATGCTCTCCTGCTACCGCCACTGGAGAAATAGTAGTCTGCATGCACCACATGTTTTGAAATCTATATAATTTAGTTGCCTGACACAGTTTAATACAGTAAACTGTGTAAAGTGTTAATTTCTGACTGGATTAAATGCTCTGGACTTTTGTCTTCAAATATAAATAAACAAAACACCATCACCCATCCCTGCCCACACCAGGCATTCCTAAACTAGACAGGTTTCATGTTTCTGCTCAACACTGTCAACTGTGATATTTACTGCCAATTTGTATTGAATCAGTAATTACTGTAACCACTTTATTGGTATTTGCATCATTACACGCAGCTATCTTGCCTCAGAAATGGATAATGCACTTATAGTAATGAGGTACTTTTTAAATTTTCAGGTGAATGATCAGTGATACAATTATTTCATAATTAATGGGATGAGCAGAGCGGGGGCAGGGGACTGAGGGAAAAAACTCTTTATTTGTACACTGTGGACTGCTTGATTGTAATCATGCATAGTCTTTGCTTTACATAGAAACATAGAAAATAGGTGCAGAAGTAAGCCATTCGGCCCTTCGAGCCAGCACCGCCATTCAATATGATCATGGCTGATCATCCAAAATCAGTACCCCGTTCCTGTTTTTTCCCCATATCCCTTGATTCCATTAGTTAAATCTAACTCTCTTTAACTGAATAGCAAGCGACAAAATATTTTCACCGTATCCCATTACACATGACAATAATAATGGGCAGCTTACAGCTCATATTTCACGTGGGCAGCTTACAACCCAGTGGTATGAGTATTATTTCCCTAACTTCAAGTAACCAGTGCTTTCCCTCTCTCCATCCCTCCCCCACCCTAGTTCTCTAACTAGTTTCACTACCCTTCTGATTAATTTTATTGATTCTATGTCTCATTGTCTCAGCTTCCCTCAGCTAACAATGAATCATTCTAGGTCATAAGGTCATAAGTGATTTGGTCTTTCGGCCCATCAAGTCTACTCCACCATCCAATTATGGCTGATCTATCTCTCACTCCTAAACCTATTCTCCAGCCTTCGCCCCATAACACCTGGCACTTAGTACCAATCAAGAATCTATCTATCTCTGCATTAAAAATATCCATTGACTAGGCCTCCACAGCCTTCTGTGGCAAATAATTCTTCAGATTCACCACCCTCTGACTAAATAGTTTTTTCCTCATCTCCTTCCTAAAGTAACGTCCTTTAATTTTGAGGCTATTACCTCTAGTCCTAGACTCTCCCACTAGTGGAAACAACCTCTCCTCATCCATTCTATCCAAGCCTTTCACTATTCTGTATGTTTCAATGAGGTTCCCCTCATTCTTCAAAACTCCAGCAAGTACAGGCCCAGTGCCGTCAAATGCTTATCATATATTAACCCACTAATTTCTGGGATCATTCTGAGGTAAACCTCCTCTGGATCCTGTCCAGAGCCAACACATCCTACCTCAGATATGGTGCCCAAAATTGCTCACAATACTCCAAATGCAGCCTGACCAGCACCTTATACTCAGAATTATATCCCTGTTTTTGTATTCTAGTCCTCTTGAAATAAATGCTAGCATTGCATTTGACTTTGTTTTTACCGATTCGACTGGAAATTAACTTTTTGGGAATCCTGCACCAGCACTCTCAAGTCCCTTTGCACCTCCGATTGCTGGATTCTCTCCCCATTTAGAAAATTGTCATTATTCATACTAACAAAATGCATGACTTTATTACGCTATATTCCCTTTGCCACTTCTCCACCCACTCCCCCAATCTGTCCATCCTTCTGCTTTCTCAATGTTACCTGCCCCTCCAACCATTTCTGTATCATCTGCAAACTTGGCCATAAAACCTTCAATCTCCTCATCCAAATCATTAATATACAACGTGAAGAGTAGCATCCCCAGCACCGGCCCCTGCAGAACTCTACATTTCCTACATTCTACATTTCCTTATTATTGTCTGCTTTGATCTGTCATTTTCACACCTTACCCTTTCCATATCTCTAGACTGCCTCTCCCCTGAGGAAGGGCCTCCACCCAAAGCGTCACCCACTCCTTCAATCCAGAGATGCTGCCTGTCCCGCTGAGTTACTCCAGCATTTTGTGTCTATCTTCAATAAATTAAACTAAACTAAACCCAGCAATGGAAGGGAGGCCCCACCAGTCTGAACAAGGACATATGATTAAGAGCCACCGTGAATGTCATGATGAAAGTCAATTTGAAATTTAGGTAGAACTTTAGAGGGCCGCTGCATAAAAGTCAGAAAATAGCAGTTGGCGCAGTTTCTCTAGTGCTACTGATCTCCCACCAAAGTTATAACAGTTTCTTCTTAGGCCCCCTTCGGTTATGGCTGACCACGAGAGTCTCCATGGTGTTATTCCCTTTATGGAGGACGCCTGTGCGTAACTTTGTTTAACATGGGGAGACTGGTGCCCAGACAGCCACACCACAGTCCTTGACAGATCTGGGTCAGGATCCAGTGGCATGGAGTCAAAGACGACCGGAGTCCCTTTTCTGCTGCAGCCTTCATCCGCCTTCCCAGCCATTGTGACGCTCCAGTGAGGTCAACCATCATCCTCCGCCTGTTCCACTGTTGAGGTCTTGGTTGGATTGCTCTTTGTCAGAGACCTCCCCCTCGACCTTACTGCCATGGGTGGCCCTACCGGGAGCATAGCTCCAGACGGCATCGCTCTCAGGATCTCAGGTCCGCACAAGCATCTCCACCACGATAAGGTGACAATCCACGGAGAAGCATTTTCCTAACTAACAGTAGTTCAGAATAATACGCACAAAAAATCAAAAACCTATATCTTTTCATTCTTTTTCTTTATTCAGTTCAGTTCAGCTTAGGTCATTGTCACGTGAACCAAGGTACAGTGAAAAGCCTTTGTTGCGTGCTAACCAGTCAGCAGAAGGACAATGCATGATTCCAATCAATGCATTTGCAGTGTATGGATACATGATAAGGGATACATCATGATATTCACATGCAAGCAGTGCATTTGCTATTGCTTTTATAGATGTTTTCTACTTGAGATTGTTCTACCTGTTTGCTCAAATATTTATTGAGCTATACATTTACTTTCTCATATTTCTCTAGCCTCTGTTTTTGCAGCAGCTGTATGAGGAATATTCTGTATGTTGAAATTATCTGACCACAACTCAAGAAACATGAAGGAGACTGAGAAAGGAAATTGCAATATACCAGGCACATTTTCTGGGTTTCAAAATGTATAGAAACATAGAAACATAGAAAATAGGTGCAAGAGTAGGCCATTTGGCCCTTTGAGCCTACACCGCCATTCAATATGATCATGGCTGATCATCCAACTCAGTATCCCTTACCTGCCTTCTCTCCATACCCCCTGATCCTTTAGCCACAAGGGCCACATCTAACTCCCTCTTAAATATAGCCAACGAACTGGCTTCAACTACATTCTGTGGCAGAGAATTCCAGAGATTCACCACTCTCTGTGTGAAAAATGTTTTTCTCATCTCTGTCCTAAAAGATTCCCCCCTTATCCTTAAACTGTGACCCTTTGTCCTGGACTTCCCCAACATCGGGAACAATCTTCCTGCATCTAGCCTGTCCAACCCCTTAAGGATTTTGTAAGTTTCTATAAGATCCCCCCTCAATCTTCTAAATTCTAGCGAGTACAAGCCGAGTCTATCCAGTCTTTCCTCATATGAAAGTCCTGACATCCCAGGAATCAGTCTGGTGAACCTTCTCTGTACTCCCTCCATGGCAAGAATGTATTTCCTCAGATTTGGAGACCAAAACTGTACGCAATACTCCAGGTGTGGTCTCACCAAGACCCTGTACAACTGCAGTAGAACCTCCCTACTCCTATACTCAAATCCTTTTGCTATGCACAATATTTTGCACTGGATGTTTGCATGATAGCATATTGTCCTCAGCACTCAACAGGCAGCCACCACACTTGCATATATCTTATAAGTGCTCACATTCCTTGCTGTCAATTCTTCACTTACCAGTGTCAGTTTTGAACAACTGCCAAAGTATAATCATAATGTCCCACTTGTCGATAAATGTCCACAACCCTGTTAACTAATGTTGAACATCAAATCATGTACAAAAACTACTGTGAGGTAAAGCATTTTCAACATATTATAGGACGGTCTCAAAGCAGGGCTGCGTCACTTCATCTACCAATGGAGAAAAGGAACTCACAGCCATAAATTCTACTAACATGTGGAGGATATATTTTGGAGATAAATAATAAGACAGTTCCATAAGTAGCATCACCACAACAATGCAGGCTCCATGCTTTATAGGATATTTCCTTCTCTGCATATCCATGTGCCTATCTAAAAGTTTCTTAAATGCCACTGTCTTATCTCCCTCCACCATCACACCTGGCAGCGTGTTCCAGGCACTCACCAACCTCTGCCTACAAAACTTGCTCCTCACATCTCCTTTAAACTTTGCCCCTCTCACCTTAAAGCTGTGCCCTCTAGTCTTTGACCCTTTAACATATTCACCCTGGGAGAAAGGTTCTGAGTGTCTAGTTTAATTTAGTTTAGTGTAGATGTACAGCGCAGAAACAGGCCCTTCGGCCTACCGAGTAGGCACCAACCAGCAATCCCCTCACACTAACGCTATCCTACACACACTAGGGACTATTTACACTTATACTAAGCCAATTAACTCACAAACCTGTACGTCTTTGGAACGTGGGCAGAAACTGCAAATCTCGGAGAAAACCCATGCGGCCATGGGGAGAACGTACAAACTCCGTACAGACAGCACCCGTAGTTGGGATCAAACCTGGGTCTCTGGCGTTGCAAGCGCTGTAAGTCAGCAACTCTACCGTTGCGCCAAAGTGCCGCCCGAGGTCTACCATTGCCTCATTTAATACTAAAATAAGGATTTCACAGTAACAAAGTAGGAAAAGATTTACAGTTACACTTTCTGTCTGACACATTTGCTTATATATTCATCCTTTCATTCTTCCTTTCATTAAAACGTTAATAAAGTGAAATGTGGCCCACAGTTGTTTATCACTGATTTGCTGTGTGGAGAATGTGAATAGGGTTTTGGCATTCCTGTTTGCCTTACAACAAAGCTCTTTCAAGATGTGTTTTTAACTAGTGCTCTTATCATATATGAAGATCCAGAAATGATAAAGGAGTCCACACCTTCCGGTTTCTCGGCGTCCTCATCTCCGCTGACATCTCCTGGACAGACAACATCACAGCGGTCATCAAGAAGGCTCAGCAGCGGCTGCACTTCCTGAGGGTCCTCAGGAAGCACAACCTGGACTTCAACCTGCTGCTGACCTTCTACCGCTCGTCCATTGAGAGCCTGTTGACATACTGCATTACAGCATGTTATGGCAGCTGCACCATGGCAGACAGGGAGAGGCTTCAGAGGGTAGTTAGGGCAGCACAGAAGATCATCGGCTGCCCACTCCCCTCTCTGATGGACATTTACACCTCCTGCTGCCTCAGCAGGGCGAAGAACACTATCAAGGACAGCTCCCATCCTGCATTTGGCCTGTTCAACCTGCTACCCTCAGAGAGGCACTATAGGTGCATCAGCACAAGGACAAATAGACTCAAGAACAGTTTCTTTCCAAAATCCATTATCCCCCTGAACTCACACATGCACTGACTTCACAGCCTAACCCCCGGACTATCATCTATCCACCTACTGTAATTTTTACTGTAACTGTAATTTCCAATATGTGCAATAACCCATACTGGATATAGGAATCCTATTTATCCATTCTATTTATCCATTGTCTTTTTATAGATATGTATATAGCGCTGCAGAAACTGTGCACCTTATCCCCCCCCCCCATTTTTTTGTTTTGTTTTTGCACTGAGTAGGAGCAGCTTTTAATCTCATTGTACATGTGTATAGTAACAATAAAAGGCATTCTGATTCTGAGACTGAACGTGTGGGTATGATAATGTGTGTGGAGTATAATAATGTGTACTTTAAAGCATGGGCCAATTTATCAAAGAGACAATACATTATTAAAGTTTACTAATAACAAAGGCATGATATTTGTACCCTGGGAGATTGCAACCAAAACAGTTCACAGTTGCAAAGATCTCTAGAGATTAAAATTACTCCACTCTAAAGTCTTTTGCAAGCAAAGGTAATTCCAAGTCTATTATTCATGATGTTGTTGCCTTAGTTTAACCTTTAAGTATAAATATCAATCTGCCTTCAACAGTAATATGAAATTATTCAAACTCCCCGCGGGATCAACATTTAACCGTTATTTGAACAAATATATGAAAACAAAATCCAGGAAAAGATTGTCAGGCCTGTCTGGGCTATTCCAGCAGCTGAAGTCTTTTGCAGCAGAGTACAATTACTCTTCGGAACTGAAGAGGACCAGTTGGCTCCTCAAGGTAGTTTTGCCATTAAACTAAATTTGTGTCATCACTTCCTGTACCAGTTCCATACCCACTACCCTAACAAATCAGCCACAAGCCCCCAAAATTTCCATTTGATCTTAACTCAACAACCTTATGGAGAGAAAGTTTCAGGTTCTCGCTACCTTAGTGAAGAAGTTCTTCTCCATATCCCACGTTATCTGCTTGGCTGTAATTTTAAGGTTATGCATTCTTGTGTTGGACAGTTCCTCAAAATCCCTTAACTGCAATCACCTTCAGGCATTCAGTAGATCATAATGTTGAAAACTGTAATTTATTTCTCTGCATTGTCCTTCAAATAGCACATTTACATGGAGGTCCTCAATGGGACATACATTATGGTCATGAGGAGCACTACGATAACTGGGGTGGCACAGAGGCAGAGTTGCTGCTTTTCAGTGCTGGAGACCCAGGGTCAATCTGACTACGGGTGCTGTCTGTCTGGAGTTTGTACATTCTCCCTGTGACCGTGTGGGTTTCCTCCTGGTGTTCCGGTTTTCTCCCACAATCCAAAGACATACAGGTTTGTAGGTTAATTGGCTTTGGTAAAAATTGTAAAATGTCCCTAGTGTGTAAGATAGTGTTAGTGCGCGGGGTAATCACTGGCTGGTGTGGACTCAGCGGCTGTTGCTGTGTTGTCTGCTAGTTTGAAGTATTTCTAAACTAAACTGTACATCCATAGCTCTCATTAAAATCCCTAGCACAGTGCACTGGTTGCTATGATAAAAAATGAACATTGTCCTTGACAGCCAAGTTACAACCCCTTAAACGTTTGATGCAGCCCCACAAATGTAAATGTCCAGTGTACAAACAAGTTAATTGCAACAAGCATAAGGGCATGGGGTGTCCGTGGAAGTCAGGTTGACACCTCCAGTTCTTTTCATTGTAATTGCCTGGCAAAGGGCACAATATTTCTCCCCTCACCTGATCGATGGCTGACAGCTTGAAATATTTGTAAATAATGTGGGAACGAGTGGATACCAGACCGAAAAGCACTGGCAGCAAACACACAATTATCTCAGCACCATATCATTATTCTATCTAACTGTTGTTGTATTATTATTATTGTTATTATTGTTGAACTAAGTTATGAAGTAAAATGAGTTTTGGAATCATCTACAGATTATCAAGCCATCAACGAGGTGCACAATATTTTTTTTATTAAGGAAGGTAATTGAATCTGTGAACGGTAATGTTTTGAATTATTCATTACTACCAGAAGCTTGCTTTTTATTAAAAATATATCTGGTTTCAAGCAATTGAATTGAAAACTGATTTTAGAAGAAACAAATAAACAACATAAAATGGCTTGGCTTTGCCAGTGGTTATCTCATTTACCTTTCTCTAATTACTTTTGGTTTGACAAGTTACAAATATTTACAAGAAGGCCACTTCATTAAGTTAACCTGTATATACTTTCAATGGTATTGGAAATATGTTTGGGGCCAATAGAAACACTCTGCCTGTCATTGGGTGTGGGATGTAGAATTATTGTGAATTTAAATGTGAACTGTTTCCCTCTGATTACAAATCTCTCTGTATCACTCCGGCACCAACATTCACTCAGTGTTAACCTACAATGTGGCAGAGACAGCAGTAAGCTGATTACCCCAAGCTTTGCAACAGTGAGATCTGTGCTGTGTGTGCTACAAAAGCAATTTGCACATATGTGCAATTTTCCACCTTTCATCCTAATCAGCAAAAGGGAAGGATTCACTTTTCCTTCTTTACACTACAGTGACCAATACAAAAGTTTAGTTTAGAGATGCCGCTTGGAAACAGGCCCTTTGGCCCACCAAGTCAGCCCCAACCAGCGATCTGAGCACATTAACACTATCCTACACACACTAGGGACAATTTACATTTATACCAAGCCAATTAACCTGCAAACCTTTGGAGATTGAGAGGAAACTGAAGATCTCAGAGAAAATTCACGTGGGTCACGGAGAGAACGTACAAACTCCATACAGACAACACCCGTGGTCGGGATCGAACCCGGGACTCTGGCACTGTACGGTCTAACATGCTTCTAAAAATAACCTTGGCATTTTCTTCATTCGTCCGTTGTTAGTAACTAAAATGCATGGGTCATGCAGGAAGATTTGTCCAATGTGCCCACGTGTAATGGTGTTGTATCCGATAATACTAAGTGTGTTGACCATAAAATGCAGATAGATATTAAACAAGACCATAGCAATTGGAGAACAAAAAAGCATCAATTAGTTGTGTAATTTGAGCACAGTTTGAGTCATTTAGAAGATTATTGGGAGCCTAACATCAGTTTGAAAGCCATAGCACTCTTTATTTTATTTTGTGCAACAAATGCATCTTTTGCCATCCATTAAGAATTTAATAATGTATCATAATGCCTTCGGTGTTGCTCTAATGTTCTGAGGCTGTCACATATATTAAGTCTCTGGCTCCCCAAATGACAGGGAGGAGGAAAATTTACCGCAGCCTGATGAAAGCAGTCAAAAATGGAATGGGAAAGGATTTCATTAGGCAATTAGAAGCTGAACTCCCACGGCAGTTGAAATCATAAATGCAAATTCACTGCTATTAGAATCCAACCAGTTCCAAGATGATGTTCAAACAATTGTGGGCCAGAAGAGTCGGACAAAATTGTATAGAAATCTTCTCCGTCACCAGTTTCTCTACATAGTGAGGGCAACAAGTTATTCACATACATTTGCTGAGAACACAAATAGCACACGATGAAAGTAATAATATGATATAAAATACCTCAAGAATTTTATAGGTCTTGCACAGTATGAAGTGAAGAAATAATGACACTCCACTGAGTCAAAATTGTTCATCTTGGCTCTCATTATCATTTCCAAGACTTGCCCCACCCTGGTCATTCCTCCTTCTCCTTCAGGCAGAAGATACAGAAGCTTGCAAGTGCAAACTACCAGACTCGGGAGCAGCATCTTCCCCTCTGTTATCAGACTTCTGAATGGTACTTCCTGATGGGTACAGTCCACTTCACCTTTACCCCATTGTGCACAATGGACTTTGTACATGGAGCAGATGCGCTTTAATGCTGAGAAGTATATTCTGCACTCTGTATGTTCCCCTTTGCTCTACCTATTGCATTTGAGTTTGACTTGGTTGTATTAACGTATAGTATTATCTGATCTGCATGCAAAACAAAGCTTTTCACTGTACATTGTCAGTACATATGACAATAATAAACCTAAACCTAATGTAATGCAAAGAAATGTATTAAAATTCCCTTGATGTTATTGAATGTAGTAGATCTGATCAAGCATGGTGTCTTTTGGTTGCATCGAAGTAAAACTCACAAGAGAGGACTGTATCAAACAAAGTGGCCCAGAAAGAAACTCTGGTCACCACTGGGTGGCACCAGCAATGGCTGCCTCGCCAACAGGCTGTCTGTCCTTTCCTTCTTTGTGTTTAAATAGTATGTGCTAAATGTATGTTTTTAGTGTTGGATTGGGGGACACAGTTTTTAATCTCTTACCTCAACGGAGATGCGATTTTTTTTCCATATCGTATCTCCGCCCGCACTGTGGCCTAACATCGAGGAGTTGGTGGCCTTTGCTGGAGACCAATTTCGAGAGCTCCACCACGGGGAGCCTACAGGACTTTAACATCGACCATGGATGGACCTCGGAGCTCCAACTGTGGGTGCTTGCGAACTTAACATCACTGAGCCCGCGGTCTCTGGTCAGAAACCAACATTGGGAACTCCAAGCCGCATGAGTTTCGACCACCCCAATGCGGGAGTTTTGATCGCCAGCTGCGGGAGCTTTGATCGCCCCGACAGATGGATCGACTGCCCCGACCATGGGAAAAATAAAGAGGCAGAAGACTGGACTTTTTTTCCTTTCATCACAGTGAGGAATGTGGGGAAAAGACCTTTGAAAGCTTTGACAAGTCTATGATCTTTGTCGTTCCCATATTAATCCCAATTTCTCATTGAAATTAAGTTGAACAGCTCTTGAGAATGCGCTGCAGTGTGTTTTTGTTTTATTTATGTTTGTGTTGTTGGGGAATTCCATGCTTCTGATTTTGTGGATGATTTTCTGATTTTGAGGATGATTTTCTGATTTTGTGTGTGCAGAATGCCTGTGCAATAATGTAAAATAGACTACTTAACTGTTTAAAAAGTAAGTGTTTACATAGCTAGTCATTTACAATATTACCGTTGTATTAGAAACAAAGGACCAACGAGCATGGGGAGACGGTCATTTATGGATGTCGAATCTGTGGACAATTTAGGTGTCTGAACATAAAAAATCTCTTGCATGGTGTTAAAGTCTGCCGGACTCGAAGTGTAGAATAATTCAAAGAGTCAAAGTCCCAGTGAAAATGTCTTTACAAAGTCACCCGGGTGAAATTAGAATTCAGCCAGCTGTATGCACCAGTGTCCACACAGAAGATGGGCGCTGTTCAAACTGGTGATACAGAGAAAATACAAACAGCTTTAAACTGATAAAACGGCATTAGCCACATGGTTAGTAGTCATAAATGAACAAAGGAACTCAATTAAACACAATGAAGCCCCTTAACTATATTGGGGAGATATGGGAGTGAAGGGGGAGAGAGAGCAGCTGCACAGGCAAGAAGAACTCTATTGTATACATTACAACTCCCATACATGATGCTGGTATCACAATGGAATGCTAGAAGGCCGGGAACGGCCCTTATCTTAGTTCCCACTAGAACAGCGAAGGTCACTTTTACAGGCTTCTGCAGATTTCTGTAGAAGCCAATTTAAAATACTATCAGCATTCTGCTCACAAAATGGCAGTGTAGCGAAAGCAACTAAAATAAGCTAAATAAGATGGAGTCAACCGCACTAACTCTTACACCGGGGTACTGTCATAGGTACAACGTTTGAGTATCAGCCATCTGAGCAGAGGCTCCAGCTACAGCCAGCCCGTGCTGACACTCACATTTGGACTTTTGAAGAGGATTAGCTTGATCTTGTCTGACCTGGAAGGGTGAAAAGGGCATGAGAAGATAGTACTGGATTGGGCTTCAATAATCTGCCTGACAGCTTGATGAACAGGACATGTTTCCAGCATCCGCTTCTTTGCACTGGAATACCCAAATTGAGAGAGCTTAAAGGCAGCAAATAAAGAGAAAATATTTTGAACTTTAAATCTATTAAGATTCAAAACTGTTATTAGTTTTAATATTAACAGGCAAAGCATAATGCTGAGGATATTTTTTATATATGGAAACATAAACAAAAACTTATTGTGTAGGAAGGAACTGCAGATGCTGGTTTACACCAGAGATGGATACAAAATGCTGGAGTAATTCAGCGGGACAGGCAGCATCTCTGGAGAGAAGGAATGGGTGATGTTTTTGGTCAAGACCCTTCTTCAAAACCTTATTGCTCCATTGGTTACCGAACTGGTCTTCAAAATATTGGTACCATTACGAAACGCATACAATTTCTTTCAAAGTAAAACTGAACTCCTGCCCGTTTTACATTTGTATTTCTACTTTTTATTCAAGCAGATTCTGATATATTCAATTAATAATTTATTGTTTTCCGTCATGAAATGTTACGTTTGCAATTTCCTATTGCACTCTCTGTGTCAACATGAACACAAAGCTGGTTGTAAACTCAGACACACTTTACAATCTGTGAAATAGTTCCAGAACTAGTGAATTAATTGGGACTTAAAGGTTTAAAAAATATATGAACATTGACATTTGTTTGATTCATATAAACATTTGGCTCATCTTAGCCAGGCCAACAAGAGACACAAAGTCCTGGAGTAATGGATGGGTGATGTTTCGGGTGAGGACCATTCTTCATTCTGAAGTAAGGATCCAATCCGAAATTTCATCTATCCATGTTATTCAGAGATGCTGTCAGACCCACTGAGTTACTCCAGCACTTTGTGTCTTGATTTATAAACTAGCATCTGCAGTTTCATGTTTCTACAATTATGATGGCATATTGGCTAGTCCCATTTGCCTGCATTTGACAAATAGACCTCTAAACCTAATTCTAATCCCTCCAAACACAAGCAGGTAGAGTTGCTGGCTCACAGTGCAGGAGACTTAGATTCGATCCTGACCTTGGATGTTGTCTGTTGGGGATTGTACGATTTCCCTGTGACCACGTGGGTTTCCTCAAGGTGCTCCAGTTTCCTCCACATCGCAAAGACGTGCAGGTTTGTACAATAATTGGCCTCTGTAAATTGATCCTAGTGTGTACATAGTGGATTAGAAAGTGTGATAACATGGAGCTAGTATGAATGGGTTAGTGTGATCAATGTGGCTCGGTGGGCTGAAGGGTCTGTTTCCATGCCCTACCTTACAATCTAATATGGAAGAAACCCAGGCAGTTATGTAGCAAATATGCAAACAACAAAATTAGCATCAGAGATTAGGATTGAATCTGAGTCACTGGTGCATTGAGGAAGCAGCTCTACCAGCTGCACCACTGACCAGACTTCACACCATCAACTACTTCTATACTTCACGCTTCCCTGCAAAAGCAGCCAACAACATCAAAGACGACCCACCTTGCACATTCCTCTTCTCCCTGCTCGAAGCTTGAAGCACACACCACCAGACCAATGAACAGCTTCCTCCCCTCTATTATCAGGCTACTGACGATCCTTCCATAAGCTAGGGCACTGTTTGATTCTCCTCCAATAAGGAAATTGCACTTTGTCTGAGGAATTGATGCGCTACAATGTGTTACAATGCTGCGAACTATATTTTGCAGTCTGTATCTTCTCTTTTGCTCAGTCTATTGTACTTCAGCTGATTGTACAGTGCATTGAGAAATTATTCAGACACCTTCACTTTTTCCACATTTTGTTACGTTACAGCCTTATTCTAAAATTGATTAAATTTTATTTTTTTTAATCATCAATCTACACACAAAACCCCAGAATGATGAAGCAGAAGCATGTGTTTAGAAATTTTTGCAAATCTACATCTCAACTTCAGTTATGTCCCATTTATGGCTTCTGCCTGGAGCAAGGGAGCACAAAACTGTAGTACAAAACATAGTGAAACAAGTTTTATTTAATCTGCATTTCTGAATAGTTTTACTTTACTTTAGTTACAGGTACAGCGTGGAAACAAGCCCTTCGGCCCAATGAGTAAGCGCCAACTGGCGATCACCCCGTACATCAGCACACCAGGGACAGTGTATGGTTTACAAAAGCCAATTCTTCTACAAAGCTGTACGTGTTGTGTGGGAGGAAACCGGTGCACCCGGAGTACACCCACAGGGTTAGGGCCTTCCCACTTGGGCGACCTAATCCGCGAGTTCTGGCGAGTTTGCCCTTGACTCATACTTGCAGCATGGTCAACACGAGGTCATAGGAGGCCTTTGTAACTCTACTTCATGCTTGAGAGTGGTCTCCGCGTACGTGAAGGCGAAAAAAAAAGTTGAATCTCTTCCCTTCTTTGTTCTCCAGGGCCTCGAGCCTTCCGTTGACAGGATAATCTTGGCTCCTGTAGCCGGCGGTCAGGCCCTTCGCGTCAGGGCGTCAACCTCCCTCATCGGGGGAATCTCAGCTCCTCCGCTCTGGGTGATCGGACCCCAGGTCGGGCTAGTCTAACCTTCCGTGACTTGGTGCTTCCCGACATCAGTCCCTACCCGAGACTGCGAGCTCCTCAATGTCGGAATCCACAGTTGGAGCATTGATCCCGGGCAAGGGATCGCAGGCTCCGATGTTACGTCCACGGCCCCGCTGTGTGGCTCAAAGTCAGTCTCGAGCAAGGCCGCCAGCTCCATGATGTTTGGCCGCAGAGTGACCGGAGATACGATCCGGAAAACAATCGCATCTCCGGCAAGGTAAGAGATTGAAAAAAGTTTCCCATGTCCTCCTCCCCCCCCTCCCCCCCCCCACTCCCCACATAAAACAAACTAGAGAACATTAACACATACTTTTAAAACACACTAACAATAACAAAAAAGACAAAAATACAGAGTCTGTTGGTGAGGCTGACATCGCTGGCAGCGCCACCAGGCGGATTTACATTTACTGTCTACATTTTTTTTGTAATTGAATGCTTTGCGCTTTTTCAACTGTTTAATGTTCATTAATGATCATTCCCCATTTTATTTGTCTTTGCCCCACCAGGAGCTTCACCAGGATATCTGCTGGCTCGCAATCACACCCTCTCAGCCTCTCCACCTCACCATGGCTGCCCCAGAATAGATCGATCCCGCAATGTTGACGAGGTTCTCTGGAGGTACGGCAGTCCTCTTGTGATAGAAAGGTGGCCAAGTTTGACGTCTGCAGCTTGGCCAATTCGAGCAAATGTGACATCCACATACTGGCTCAAATTATTTTATCCCCTCTACGTTTCATGCTTTCATTCCATTCTACATTAAAATAGAATGAAGAGCAGCTGATGGAATTGAACCTAAGGGGCCCTCTCTGTCATATGTAAAGTACAGATACAGCAGTTATCTTTTCCAGGAGCAACGAAGCAGCTGCTCTATTTTTAACTCATTTCCCACTGGCCTCCCTGGTTCGTTTTTAGGTTTGAATAGTCGGCCCATAAGCTCTAATTTATATTATTTAACATCACATATTTGCATCATATTATCATTGAAAATATCAGTATAGTTTAAATCTACTCCTGTTATTTTCCATAATAAGCATTCAGTGCTCGCTGTGAACAATTTTGAATATATTTTGATGGAAATTATGGTATAATGAACAACCATTATGCAATTTATTTCATCAGTAATTTATCTTAATATAATTTTAGTTGTTCATACCACCACATATTCATATTCAATTTTTACATCATGATAATTGGTCAGATTATATATTTGATTTTAACCTGCATTTAAGTTAAATGGAAATATAATTGTAAAGTAGAAACTAGGACCAAATTATGGATTCAAACTTAGAGTTGATCAAGATAAACAACTTAAGATATAGGTTGGATATAGGCTGGAATTTCCGTCACATGAACGTGGAACAGTACAGCAGAGGAACAGACCCTTCAGCCCACAATGACTGTGCTGAAAATGATGCCAAGTTAATCTAATTTCCTCTGCCTGTACATGACCCTTATCCCTCAATTTATTGCAAATCCATATCCTTTGCAAAAGCCTCTTAAATGCCACTGTCCTATCTGCCTGCACCACCACTCCAGGCAGTGCATTCCAAGCACCCACTACTCTCTGCACATCACCTTTGAAGGTTGCCCCTCTCACCTTAAGATTATGCCCTGTAGTCCGGATAAAAGATTCTGACTGTTTTACATCTCATAATTTTATACGCTTTTATTGGGTCTCCTCCCAGCCTCCGATGCTCCCAAGTAAACATTCCACGTATGTCCAACCTCTCCTTGCAGCCAATACTTACTAATCCAGGCAACTAAATTTAATGACAGATTAAATAGTCAAGGGTCATACTTAAGCATTGTTTCAAATTAACCTGCATTGTGAATAAATAGAAAGGTTAGAGAAAAGACTACAAAATACGTCAGAACAGTAGAACAGTCAATGTCAATGGAGAAAGACAATCTGAGTTGATATTAAGGTAGAATTGTCCACCTGTGATACAAGCCTGAAATGTTTGAACTCACCCTGATACTGGACACTTAGATACAGGACACCATGGCAGCTATGGCTGAAGTAAACTAAGAGTTAGCTGTCTATTGTCGTGAAGTCAGGAAAGTGAAATGATTTCCAATGATGTACAAACTGAGGAGCGGTTGCAGAAGAGGTTTGCCAGAATGCTGACTGGATCAGTGGATATTAACTATAGGGAGAGGTTTCACAAACTTAGATTGTTTTCTCTAGAACACCAGAGGTTGAAGGGAAACTAACAGAAGTATGCACAATTATGAGAGGCATATGTAGGTTCAGAACGTTTTACCCAGGGTGGGAATGTCAAAGTCTAGACACCATAGTTCTAAGGTGAAAGGTAACATTTAATGGAGATGTGTTGGCCAATTTTTTATACATATAAGGTACTGGGTGCCTGAAACGTGATGCCGGAGATAGTGGTGGAGCCAGATAAAATAGTGGTGTTTCAAAAGGTTTTTAGAAAGGCACACGATATACTTGGAATGGAGGAGTATGAATTGTATGTAGGTTTATTAGGTGAGTTTGTCTTAGTATTATGATGTGCCGAAGGGCCTGTTCCTGTGCTGTACTTTTCTATGTTCCATATTCAATGATGAAAAATATGAGAGGTCAGAAGAATTAAGGAACGTGCACAATGCAAAAATTATTTATCTGAAAACGACAATTGAACTGATAATAGTGCCTAATCTTGATAAAATAAAATAACTTCTTACTATAATGTTGTAAAAATGCAATGAATGAAAGCACACAGAGTAAAATATGTTTCTCATTTATTTACAAAATTGTCACTCAAAGCCACAATCACTTCAAAGCAATGAGTTAGAAATTTGACCTCAAAAATTGTTATGCAATTGAATATATGAAATTTATTGCGTTGAAAGAATAGCTGTGCGAAGGGAAGTAGTTATATTCAGGATCACTATTGCAAGTGCCAGAGGAATCTTTAAAACTTTCCATCATGTTGAATCAAAGTGTGCTTTATAAGTGGTGGATATATTTAAGATAAATCAAAATATAATGTTTCAAAAGGTAAGTGGTTGAATATTTCTTCCGCTATATAGTCGGTAAATGGAGTTGAGTGCAAATCAATCATGGTTTAATTGAAGGAAGACTATGCTCAGGGCTGAAGAGTTGACTTCAGTTTCAAATCAGTAAATCAAAGAACAGACGGAGAAAAAGTATTATCACTCAGACAAACTACTTATCACTTATCGTTATTGAGGGAGAGTTTTAATATATTTGGATATTCAAAATGAAGAAGATAAATAAAGGGGAGGAGAAATGGGATTAGACAGAGCGAGTTAAACAGACAGCACAGCCACTGAAATATGGCTGGAATTTTTTTGGAATTCCCTGCCACAGAGGGCTGTGGAGGCCAAGTCACTGGATGGATTTAAGAGAGAGTTAGATAGAGCTCTAGGGGCTGGTGGAATCAAGGGATATGGGGAGAAGGCAGGTACGGGTTATTGATTGGGGATGATCAGCCATGATCACAATGAATGGCGGTGCTGGCTCGAAGGGCCGAATGGCTTCATCCTGCACCTATTTTCTATGTTTCTATGTCGATGTAAAAGATTTTACTGTTTCACTGGGACCAGTAAAATGTGAACTTTAGAAAACATGTTGTTTATTTTAATTGTGGGCATAGATTAAACATTTAACAATGGACTATGCCACCAATTATTTATGATCTGTCCCTGTACCTACTGTGACACACACCTGCTACAAAAGGGAAGTTGATTTAAAATTACCAGAAACATTAGTTATCTTCTGGGCCTCTATGGTAGTTGCCTGTTGATCTTCTTTAAAAGTCCCAAGATAGGGTGAATTGTTCAGTTTTGGGAAGCAAAAATGTATCAAGGTTAAGTGAGTGAAACAAAGGAAAATAAATATCTTAATAATCAAAAAATGTGTAACCTGATAATTAGCTTAATGTACACCATGTTTCAGATTGCTGCCTCAGATTTCATTCCAGAAATCCACAAATGGCTGCAGTAAAAAAAAAGTGAAACCATCTGGACAAACAGTTGGAGTAAGACAATATATATTAGACAGCTCATATACTCAAGACCATTTAATACATATGATGCACATACATAAAATAAATAAGGAGAATTATTATTCTGGTTAAAGGTTTTTGCTCCTTAGTTTTATCTGGAACGTCAATGTTCATATCCTTCCAATCTGGCTTCTGCCTCTGCCAATTACCCAAACATCTCTGGTCAAACACACTAACAACCTTTTATGTGATTATGACAACATTAATCTCTCTCTACATTGCCTTCTCCTCCTGTTAACCAATAACATCTTGACCAGACATCTTCCCCAATAATCCTCAGCACTGATGCCCTTCAAAGATGCGTTCTCTGTCTCCTCCAGTACAAAGTTTTGCAGAAAGAGCTGAGCTGGGTTGCAAATGCATGATTAGGATTGGTTATAGAATGGGATGTTGTAAAGTATTGTTAATTATGTTGCAGAGTCTTTGGTTAAAGTATGGAGCCTTGTTCAAATTGTTTATAATCCCTGGGGAAATGTTTGTTTACTTTGGTGAGCTGTCTTCCAACTGGAACCTTTGGTGGAAACAATGTAATGGGGTATTTTGTGATTGGGTTAGGGAACTGTCAATAAGTGAGAATAAAGAGTTAGTTGATCCAGTGCTCGACTCAGTGTTTTACTGAACTAGCCTAAGGGGGTAAGCTGTAGGAGCATAATTAGAGTGGGGTAGATCTCCAGTGCTGGGTTGGGACTTAGTGCAGCAACATCCTCACCAACATGCTTAACATGTACAAGGAGCAGTGTGCAGCAATCATTCTTATATTTGATTGTGACTATGCATATAAGATTTTACTTCGGTCACGTGAGTGACTACATGAAGAGCCTGTCAGCTCGCATGCACATCATTACGTCTAACGCATGGCACTGCGACTGGCTGGTAGGTGCGTCGCTCCACCAGCGGTAAGTTTAAAAGACCTCCAGGTAAGTTTTTGAACATAGTCTGCAGGTCGTTTTTTTTCCGTTCTTGTTGCAGCTTCAAGAACGGACGAGCTATGGATAAGGCAAGGGTGAAGTCCCGACGGGCCGCGGGGAGAACCACTTCGGAAGACCGTGGGAGTGCGGTCAGCGGGCGGCCGTCCGTTTCACCATCGCGGTCGCTGACAACGCAGCCAGCAACTTCGGACTCGGTGCCCATAGAGAGCACTGTGGCTACCCCGCGGGTCGGGAAGGCCAAGTACAACTCCAACAGGCCGGTTGACTTGGATGAGTCCAGCCGGGAGGGTTCGCCTCCTGCAGCGGGGAGTGTCTTCGGAAGCCTTTCCCGAGTGGAGCATCTTATGGAGAAGTTGCTCCAACATGATATACTCCACAGTCAGGAGTCATATCAGAGCGGGTTTCGGGGGCCCACAGCAGTGCCTGGTGCAGGGCTGCATTATATTTCCCTATCCGAGGATTGGAGCATAGGCCATCAGTCCTGGGCGGACTCGCATTTAAGTGAGATGCCGGTGGAATGTCCTGCGACACGGGGCTCGTGAGAAGCAGAGGTACCAGCAGAGGACCAGTTAGTCTAACATCGGTAGTGGGGAAACTGCTAGAGTCAGTTATTAAAGATGGGATAGCAGCGCATTTGGAAAGTGGTGAAATCATTGGACAAAGTCAGCATGGATTTACAAAAGGTAAATCATGTCTGACGAATCTTATAGAATTTTTCAAGGATGTAACTAGTAGAGTGGATAAGGAAGAACCAGTGGATGTGTTATATCTGGACTTTCAGAAGGCTTTCGACAAGGTCCCACATAAGAGATTAGTATATAAACTTAAAGCACACGGTACTGGTGGTTCAATATTGATGTGGATAGAGAACAGGCTGGCAGACAGGAAGCAAAGGGTAAGAGTAAATGGGTCCTTGTCAGAATGGCAGGCAGTGACTAGTGGGGTACCGCAAGGCTCAGTGCTGGGACCCCTGCTATTTACAATATACATTAATGATTTGGATGAGGGAATTGAATGCAACATCTCCAAATTTGCAGATGACACCAAGCTGGGGGGGTATAGTTAGGTGTGAGGAGGATGCTAGGAGGCTGCAGGGTGATTTGGATAGGCTGAGTGTATGAGCAGATGCATGGCAGATGAAGTATAATGTGGATAAACATGAGGGTAGACTAAATGGTGGCAGATTAGGAAAAGGGGAGATGCAACGAGACCTGGGTGTCATGGTACACCAGTCATTGAAAGTAGGCATGCAGGTGCAGCAGGCAGTGAAGAAAGCAAATGGTATGTTAGCATTCATAGCGAAAGGATTTGAGTATAGGAGCAGGGAGGTTCCACTGCAGTTGTACAGGGTTTTTGTGGGACCACACTTGGAGTATTGCGTACAGTTTTGGTCTCCAAATCTGAGGAAAGACATTCTTGACATAGAGGGAGTACAGAGAAGGTTCACCAGACTGATTCCTGGGATGTGGGGACTTTCATAGGAAGAAAGACTGGATAGACTCGGCTTATACTCACTGGAATTTAGAAGATTGAGGTGGGATGTTATAGAAACTTATAAAATTCTTAAGGGGTTGGACAAACTAGATGCAGGAAGATTGTTAACCATATAAGCATATAACAATTACAGCACGGAAACAGGCCATCTCGGCCCTTCAATCCGTGCCGAACAACTTTTTTCCCTTAGTCCCACCTGCCTGCACTCATACCATAACCCTCCATACCCTTCTCATCCATATGCCTATCCAATTTATTTTTAAATGATACCAACGAACCTGCCGCCACCACTTCCACTGGAAGCTCATTCCACAGCTTGTTCCCGATGTTGGGGGAGTCCAGAACAAGGGGTCACAGTCTAAGGATAAGGGAGAATTCCTTTAGGACCGAGATGCGGGAAACATTCTTTACACAGAGAGTGGTGAGTCTCTGGAATTCTCTGCCACAGAAGGTCGTTGAGGCCAGTTCATTGGCTATATCCAAGAGGGAGTTGGATATGGCTCTTGTGGCTAAAGGGATCAGGGGGTATGGAGAGAAGGCAGGTACGGGATATTGAGTTGGATGATCAGCCATGATCATTGAATGGCGGTGCAGGATCGAAGGGTCGAATGGCCTACTCCTGCACCTATTTTTCTATGTTTCTATGTACCAACCATGGTCTCTAAGTTCGTGAAGCCATCGCTGGTTGGAGAGCCACTGGATGAAGAGTTAGCGGCCAGTATTAATTACCTCGCTTCTCACCAGCTTCATGAGCCAATTAAGCAAGTGGCCAGCTTAATTGGGTTATTGGTGGCTACCTTTCCAGCTGCTAAATATGGACCTTTGCACTATCAGCAATTACAAAGAGCAAAGGTGCAGGCACTTAGGTGCAGCACCTTTGCACTATCAGCAATTACAAAAAACAAAGGTGCAGGCAATTTGGGCCACTTTGACAGGGCTATGCAATTACCGGCTGAAGCTATTGCCAAGCTGAAGTAGTGGAAGGCCAATATGTTGCATTGTTCTGGCAATATTTTGATCAAAAGTCCTTCTGTTCTTTTACAGACTGATGCCAGTGCTCTGGGATGGGGCGCCACTGACACTGTTTCTAGCTGCGGTGGCAGATGGAATATGCATGAGCTATCTTTTCTGCAGGTGCGTGGTATTGACTATTTGGAGTTGTTCACAACCCTCTATGGTCGGAAGGCTTATTGTGGGCATATGCACCATCTGCATGTTCAATTACAGATAGATAACACCACAGCGGTGGCATACATAAATACATGGGTGAAATCAAGTCAGTATCCTGTGATAAATTGGCTAACCTCATTTGGCACTGGTGCATCATTAGGAATATTTGGGTTTCAGCTACCTACCTTCTAGGTAGGATCAACACGGTGGCGGACACCAGGTCACGTAAATTCAATGACAACACAGAATGGATGGTGAATCATAGAGTGTTTAAGGATATTGTCTCTAGGTATGGAACACCGGATATGGATTTGTTTGCATCGAGATTAAATCATCAGTTACCGAAGTATGTTGCATGGGAACCAGACACAGGGGCAGTAGCGGTAGATGCCTTCTTGCTACATTGGGGAGGAATGTTTTTCTATGCATTCCCCCCCATTCTTCCTAGTCAGTCGATGTCAGCAAAAAATTCAGCAGGACTCTGCCTCCGGCATTCTGGTTGTCCCTGACTGGCCCACTCAGCCAAGATATCCTCTCATCCTTGGCATGGTTGTAGAACCCTTCATGACGGTTCCCAAAAACAGGTCTCTGTTAACTCATCCCATTTCTGGGGAAGTATATCCACTGCATGATCGGCTGAACTTATTGGTTTGCAGGTCTTAAGAGGGCCTTTCCTCAGGCTGGGACTAGCTGATCGTACGCTGGATGTGCTAACTGCGGCCTGGAAAAGCAGTATCCAAAAACAATACGCCTCCTACATTAAGGAAATGGGAAGCGTTCTGTGCGCAGTCCGATATCTTGTATGACGCTGCCCACATTACTGATGTTTTCGAGTTCCTCTCAAAACTGCATTTTGATGTGAAATTAAGCTACAGTGCCCTAAATTGTGCCAGAAGTGCGCTGTCGTTATACTTGCTGCCGAGTTCAGGAGTCCAGCCTGTGGGGTCTCATCCTTTAGTATCGAGGTTCATGAGGGGAGTTTTCAATTCGAACCCTCGTAGGCCCAGATACATGGAAATATGGGATTTTGCGGTGTTCCTAGCTCTGCTTCGCTTATGGTCTCCAGCAACATCCCTGTCTCTACTCCGGCTCACATACAAGGTGGCCATGTTCATGGCTCTAGTGTCAGCTCAACGGGTCCTGTCATTGCAGAAGCTACGTCTGGATAGGATGCTCACTTCTGCCAGTGGTATCACCTTTTTTTCATAAACGGTATTTTCCCGTGCTTTATGATTTCATGACAATACAGTAGGGAAACAGGCCCTTCTACCCACAGTGTTCATTACGGCCACCAAGTACCTGTCTATACCAATTTATGTATATCCAACAACAAATCCCTCTCCATGTTTGGTCGTCTGCCTTGAAAAAGTAATATGGCTTGGCATTTGTTCTATTTTGTTTCATAACATATTGTGTTTGGAGAAAGTGCACCGATTTATCACAAAGAAAGAGTGCTTTAAAAGTTAATGTGTAAGGATTGTACACATTTGGCTTTTATTCTGAACAGCGATTGTTGGAATACTGAAACATTGCACTAACATAGTTCTTTGGTTTATTAAGATGGAAGTGCAGGAGCATCACAGTAAAATAAATCGGAATAAAAAATGAACGAGCAACCAGGACACAGTAGACATGAATCTCCTCGATAAACACTCCAAAGTGGGAGGAATGTAAGGATAGGTTGATTGGATTCGGGGGAGGTTCATGTGAAGCATTGACAACAGAAGATACATTGGGCTGATAAGTCTTTTTACAGTATTATTGATACTGTTTAATACTATATTATGGAGTCATGGAATCAGGAACATGAATTCAATTGCGGGTAAAACAAGGGTGAAAGTCTGAAATCATCCTTGGGCTGCTTTCTTTGGTCCAAGAAGAGCAATGTTTGTGCCGCACAATTCCACAGCAGAAGGCTTTATTTAAATACACAAAACATATTATTTTGATAAGGCCAAGTCATTTATTACATGCAGGCAGCTAGATTTCATCAAATCTTCTGAGGCATAACAGTGTAATTAATTGACTCACTGGTTTATCACAGATCAGTTTAAACAATTTTAAGTATTTGTTCATACAAAATACCACACTGGGTAGAGGGATAGTAAATCACAGGAGTAATTGGTTAATTCATCATTCTGTCAGGAGCACTGATGATAAACAATGGTGAAAAAACTGATCGTAGTTTATATTATATGAGCAATAACACAATTTAAGCAATACTTTAGCACTAACACACAGAGCTAATTGGTATTCTGCTTTTTGCTAGGAGCAAAACTATTTGTGCGGCAGGAGAAAGATCCTCAAGGATTTTGACAAATACACATTAGAATGATTCTACTTTTCATTTGGTCTAAACAGATACTGAAGCTTAGACAGGTAGTTTCATTTTTACCCTGAGTACAATGGATCAGTTGCATGGTAATTTGTCTGTGGGGTACTTACAGTACCTTTCTAATCATACCTTCCCCAATAATTCAACTTTAAATATAAAAGTACACAATGCAGAACAACTTTCCTAACAGCCAGATTTTACATAGAAACACAGCAAATAGGTGCAGGAGTAGACCATTCAGCCCTTCGAGCCATTCATTATGATCATGGCTGATCATCCACAATCAGTACCCCGTTCCTGCTTTCTCCCCATATCCCTTGATTCCGTTAGCCCTAAGAGATATATCTAACTCTATCTTGAATACATCAATTTGGTGCTTCACCAGCTGATTAAAACACGGAATCATTAAAATTTACTGTATGCCATGTCACAGTATGGTGCTGGTAAAGTCAATTAATTATAGCTAGTGCAATCTACTTGGTGGCTGCAACTAATATTTCATTTGCTCAGTGTGTTAACTGTGCAAAGTCATCACAAGATAAAGGAAGGAAAGATAAAGCAAGGATATAAATTGGCAAGTGACAGAAAAACACACTTGGAGATCTTCTATCAAAATGTAAAAAGGATAAGTCTATAAAGACAAATATGGACCCATTTCAGACTGATGATGGATGTAATAATAGAACACCTTGAAAGGAATAATAAGATTAAGCGGATCAGGGGATTTATGAAATGGAAATCATGTTTGACTAATCAATTAGAGTTCTTTCAGGATGTGACTCACGGAGTGGTTTGGGGAAACTACTGGGTGTAAAGTACTCAGATCATTCGAAAACCTCTATAAAGGACCCACATTAAAGGATGGACAACAAGGTCACAGCACTTGGAATTGGAGAAACAAAAAAGGCGGCACCCGATGGGGGGGGGGGGGGGCGCAGAGTACTATGGGGGACCGGGGTTGGGGGTGCGGGGGGGGGGGTTCAAGAATTGAGTGGGGTGAGAGGGGAATGATTGAGAGAAAAAAGGGTACTTTGTAACTGTCCACACCTTTTACATGGCAACTCTTTGTATGCCTAGGAATGCAAAACAAAGCACTGTGACTTGTCTCATGTGGCAATAATAGTATCTCATCTCATTTCATCTCATCAGTGCAAGCCAAAACACATAGTGCAATCTTATTCAAAGACCATGGTCATGCATTGCTGAGGTGGGGTTGTGGTTAGGGTTGTGCAGGGTGGTTCAAGAGCCTAATGGCTAATGAGAAGAAGCTGTCCATGAAACTGGCGGTTACAGTCCTCCTGATTGCATCAACAAAATAAGAGCATAATCAGGTGCCGTGGGTTTGATGATATAAGCTGCCTACTTGAAGCAACAGCTTCTACAGATCCCTTCAATGGTGGGGAAGTCAATACCCATGATGGGCCGGGAAATGTTTACCATTCTCTGCACAGCCTCCTTAGTTCTTGGGCGTTTATGATGCCAAACCAGGCCATGATGCAACCAGGCAGTATGGTTTCCACCGCACACCAGAAGAGGTTTGATACAGTATTCAGCGACATGCCAAATCTTCTGAAACTTCCAAGGTAGTTAGAGGGATTGGTGAGCTTTCATTGTGATTGCATCAATGTGCTGGACCCAGGACAGATCTTCAGAGATATGCATGCCCATGAATTTGAGGTTGTTGACTCTCTCCACCCTTATCTCTCCAATGGAGACTGGTGCGTAGATGCTTAACTTTCCCTTACTGAATTCACCTCCTTGATCTTGCTAACATTGAGAGCAGGATTGTTTTTCTGGCACCACTCAATTGGATTATTGATCTCCTCTCTGTAGTCTGATTTATCATTACCCATTATTTGTCCAATAACAGTGGTATTGCTTGGAACTTTAAAGATAGCTTTGGAGCCATGTCTGGCTACATAGTCAAGCGTGTAGAGTGAGTAGAGCAGGGGACTGAGCACACAGCCCTGAGGTTGCTCCGCTGCTGATGGTTATAGAGCAGGAAGTGTCGTTGCCACTTCATCCGGATAGAGAACCACCAACGAGCAAGTCGAAGATCCATTTGCGATCGAGGGATGAACAGAGCCTCTGGGTTGTGCGATAGGTTCAGAGGGAATTATGGTGTTGAATGCCAAGCTGTTTTACATGAACAACAGTCTGACATACGTCCTTGATGTCCAAGTGGTCCAGCGCAGAGTGGAGAGCCAGCAAGATCAGATCCACTGTCGATCTGTTAGTCATAGAGTTGTACAGCACAGAAACATGCTCTTCAGCCCAATTTGTCCAAACCAACCAAGATGCCCCAAAATATATTAGTCCCACCTGCGCACATTTTGCCCGTATGCCTCTAAAATTTTCCTATCCATGTACCCGTCCAAATGTCTTTTAAATGTTGTTATAGCACCTGCCTCAAGCACATCCACCAGCAGCCCGTTCAATATAACCACCAACCTCTGTGTGAAAAAGATATTCTGAAAATTCCAAAGAATCCTTTCCCTCTCACCTTAAACGTGTCATCTGGTTCTTAATTCCCTTAAGGGGCTGTCCCACGTGGGTGACCTAATTGGCGAGTTTAGAAGAGTTTAGGAGAGTTTGAAAAAATGTTATGCTGAAGACCTTCTTCAACTATATAGAAGACCTACTTCGACCTCCCTTCAACTATGATGAAGACTATCTACGACCACCTTCAACTAACTTTGATTACCTTCCACTACCCTCGATTACCTACAACTAACATACCGACCTACGTACCGACCTACGTACCTAACATACCGAGCCTACTATGACTAAACCTACGAGTAATAAAAGTATCGATTTTTTCCATGGCGACCTTTTTTTACTCGCGGGCATTTTTCAACATGTCGAAAAATACTCCGCGACTTAACTGAGGCTTCGAGTATATGGGGGCTACTCTCGAGCATGAAGGAGAGTTACAAAGACCTCCTAGGACCTCGTGTCAACCATGCTGCAAGTATGAGTCGAGGGCAAACTCGCCAGAACTCGCGGATTAGGTTGCTCAAGTGGGACAGCCCCTTTACTCTGAGTAAAAGACTGTGCATTCACCCTATCTATTCCCCTCATGATTTTATACACCTCTATAAGATCACCCCTCAGCCTTATGCAACCCGAGAAATTAATCTGCCCAACCTCTCCTTGTAGCTCAGGCCCTGAATTCCTGGCAAAACCCTCGTAAATCTTCGCTATACTGTTTACAGCTTAACAAAATCCTTCCATTAGAAGGGTGATCAAAACGGAACATAATACACCAAATGCAGCCTTGCCAACCCCTGTACAACTGCAACATAATTTCCAGCTTCTATACTAAATATCCTAACTGCTAACAGCCAAAGTACCAAAAGCTTTCTTGACAACCCTATCTACTTTGTACCTGCACTCCCAGATCCCACTGCTCTACAACACTTCCCAGGACCCTGCCATTCACTGCAAAGTTCCTGCCCTGGTTTGACTTCCTAAAATACAACACCTCTTACTTATCTGCATTAAACTACATTAACAAATTCCTCAGCCCACTTGATCAAGATCCTGCTGTCATTTTTGATAACCATCTTCACTATCTACGATACCACCCACTTCTAGTGTAATTTACAAACTTACTCAATCGTGCATTCTCATCTTGTGATGGTAGGTGAATTCGAGGGTGTCCAGGTCCTTGCTAAGGCAGGAATTAAATATGTCATAACCATCCTCTCAAAGCACTCCATCACAGCAAGTGTGAGTGCTACCAGTCAATGGTCACCTTAATCTTCTTGGTCACAGGTATTATGGATGTCCTTTTAAAACAGGTGGGGAACCTAGGACCTTAGAAATGAGAGGTCGAAGATGTCTATAAAAAGTCTAGCCAGATGGTCCTCACAGCTTTTACTAACATGGTACAGCATGGGCCAGCATGTTGTGATTAGTGGAGTACCAGGGGACTGGAACGTGGGCCCCAGCCATTCACGATCTACATCAACAATGTGGCTGAAGGACCAAATGTCATCTTTCCAGATTTGCAAAGAGTAGGAGTGAAGCAAAGAGTAGGAGTGAACGGATCCTTTTCAGGATGGCAGGCAGTGACTAATGGGGTGTCGCAAGGCTCAGTGCTGGGACCCCAGCTATTTACAATATACATTAATGATTTGGACGAGGGAATTAAATGCAACATCTTGAAGTTTGCGAATGACACAAAGCTGGGGGACAGTGTTAGCTGTGAGGAGGATGCTAGGAGGCTGCAAGGTGACTTGGATAGGTTGGGTGAGTGGGCAAATGCATGGCAGATGCAGTATAATGTGGATAAATGTGAGGTTATCCACTTTGGTGGAAAAAACAGGAAAGTAGACTATTATTTGAATGGTGACCAATTAGGAATAGGGGAGAGGCAACAAGATCTGGGTGTTATGGTACAACAGTCATTGAAAGTAGGCATGCAGGTGCAGCAGGCTGTGATGAAAGCGAATGGTATGTTGGCATTCATAGCAAAAGGATTTGAGTACAAGAGCAGGGAGGTACAACTGCAGTTGTACAGGGTCTTGGTGAGGCCACACCTGGAGTATTGCATACAGTTTTGGTCTCCTAATCTGAGGAAAGACATTCTTGCCATAGAGGGAGTACAGAGATGGTTCACCACACTGATTCCTGGGATGTCAGGACTTCCATATGAAGAAAGACTGGATAGACTCGGCTTGTACTCGCTGGAATTTAGAAGATTGAGGGGGGATCTCATAGAGACTTACAAAATTCTTAAGGGGTTGGACAGGCTAGATGCAGGAAGATTGTTCCCGATGTTGGGGGAAGTCCTTAGATTCCTTAAGGAATTCCACAAAATTCCTTAGATTCTGGAGTAGTTCCTGAGGATTGGAGGGTAGCTAATGTAACCCCACTTTTTAAAAAAGGAGGGAGAGAGAAAGCGGGGAATTACAGACCAGTTAGTCTAACATCGGTAGTGGGGAAACTGCTAGAGTCAGTTATTAAAGATGGGATAGCAGCGCATTTGGAAAGTGGTGAAATCATTGGACAAAGTCAGCATGGATTTACGAAAGGTAAATCATGTCTGACAAATCTGATAGAATTTTTCGAGGATGTAACTAGTAGAGTGGATAAGGGAGAACTAGTGGATGTGTTATATCTAGACTTTCAGAAGGCTTTCGACAAGGTCCCGCATAAGAGATTAGCATACAAACTTAAAGCACACGGTATTGGGGGTTCAGTATTGATGTGGATAGAGAACTGGCTAGCAGACAGGAGGCAAAGGGTAGGAGTAAACGGGTCCTTTTCAGAATGGCAGGCAGTGACTAGTGGGGTGCCGCAAGGCTCAGTGCTGGGACCCCAGCTATTTACAATATATATTAATGATTTGGACGAGGGAATTCAATGCAACATCTCCAAATTTGCAGATGATACCAAGCTGGGGGGTATAGTTAGGTGTGAGGAGGATGCTTGGAGGCTGCAGGGTGATTTGGATAGGCTGAGTGAATGGGCAGATGCATGGCAGATGCAGTACAATGTGGATAAATGTGAGGTTATCCACTTTGGTGGCAAAAACATGAGGGTAGACTATTATCTGAATGGTGGCAGATTAGGTAAGGGGGAGATGCAACGAGACCTGGGTGTCATGGTACACCAGTCATTGAAAGTAGGCATGCAGGTGCAGCAGGCAGTGAAGAAAGCAAATGGTATGTTAGCATTCATAGCGAAAGGATTTGAGTATAGGAGCAGGGAGGTTCTACTGCAGTTGTACAGGGTTTTGGTGAGGCCACACCTGGAGTACTGCGTACAGTTTTGGTCTCCAAATCTGAGGAAAGACATCCTTGCCATAGAGGGGGTACAGAGAAGATTCACCAGACTGATTCCTGGGATGTCAGGACTTTCATATGAGGAAAGATTGGATAGACTCGGTTTGTACTCGATGGAATTTAGAAGATTGAGGGGGGATCTTATAGAAACCTACAAAATTCTTAAGGGGTTGGACAAGCTAGATGCTGGAAGATTGTTCCCGATGTTGGGGGAGTCCAGAACAAGGGGTCACAGTCTAAGGATAAGGGGGAATTCCTTTAGGACCGAAATGAGGAAAACATTCTTTACACAGAGAGTGGTGAGTCTCTGGAATTCTCTGCCACAGAAGGTAGTTGAGGCCAGTTCATTGGCTATATTTAAGAGGGCGTTAGATGTGGCACTTGTGGCTAAAGGGATCAGGGGGTATGGAGAGAAGGCAGGTACGGGATACTGAGTTGGATGATCAGCCATGATCACATTGAATGGCGGTGCAGGCTCGAAGGGCCGAATGGCCTACTCCTGCACCTATTTTCTATGTTTCTATGTTTCTATGATGTTGGGGGAAGTCCAGGACAAAGGGTCACAGTTTGAGGATAAGGGGGAAGTCTTTTAGGACCGAGATGAGAAAATGATTTTTCACACAGAGAGTGGTGAATCTGTGGAATTCTCTGCCACAGAAGGTAGTTGAGGCCAGTTTGTTGGCTCTATTTAAGTTAGATGTGACCCTTGTGGGTAAAGGGATCAGGGGGTATGGAGAGAAGGCAGGTACAAGATACTGAGTTGGATGATCAGCCATGATCATGTTGAATGGCGGTGCAGGCTCGAAGGGCCAAATGGCCTACTCCTGCACCTGTTTTCTATGTTTCTATGTTTCTATTTGCTGACGACCTTAAACTAGGTGGGCGCGTGAGTATGGAGGAGGATGTAAAGGGGCCTCAAGGCAGTTTGTGGATAAAATATTGCAGGCAGAATATAATGTGAAAAAGTGTGAGGTGATTTACTCCATGGAAAGTCACAATCATGTACAGTTTGGAAACAGCAACCGACCAAGATGTCCCATCTACACACCCACATGTGTTTGGCCCATATTGCTCTAAACATTTCCTGTCCCTATATCTGTCAAAATGTCTTTTAAATGTTGTTACACTGAGGGTCTATGAATCTTTGCTGCGAATTTGGAACATTATGGAAGCTGAGACATGCGTCATTCAAAACAATGAATGGTATTAACTGGATATTTAGGATATCAGGGAATGTGGGAACAGTGCAGAAAATGATGCTGAGGAAGAGTGAGGGTAGCACAGCGGTAGAGTTGCTGCCTTACATGTCAGAGCCCCGGGTTCAATCCTGATTACGGGTGCTGTCTGTATGGAGTTTGTACATTCTCCCCGTGACCAGCGTGAGTTTTTTCTGGGAGCTCCAGTTTCCTCCCATACTACAAACACATACAGATTTGAAGGCTAATAGGTTTGGTAAAATTGTAGATTGTCCCTGATGTGTGTAGGATAGTGTTAGTGTACAGGGATCACTAGTCGGTGCGGGCTGCTTCCGCGCTGCATCTCTAAACTAAACTGAACTAAACTAAGAGGATCATCCATGATCTTGGTGAATGGCAGATGAGGCCCGCTGGGCCAACTGACCTCCCCCTGCTCCTACCAGGTACACAAATCAAGGGCGATCAAGGAACTATGGGGATCAGGCACTGAGGAGGAGTAGAGAGGTTAGCGTAGAGCGGCTGCAATCAGATTGAATGGGGGTCAGGTTGAGGACAGAGTGGTCCATTCTTGTTCTTATTTCCTTATGTTTTTGTATGTAAGTTCTTCATGCATGTCTCACAGCAGAAATCAAATCTGCAGAGAAAACTCAGGGGGGTGCCTTGAAGTATGCGACAATATGCAAGAATCGTTCTCCAATGGCATTCATGCCGTAGATGGTGATGGAGATAACTGCAGTGAATTTGAAATCAGCATTAAAAAAATGATCAGCATATTGTAATGAATATTGATGCTACAACAGATTGTTCAGTAATGGCGTGAGACACCTAGAGGCACCACTTTATTCAAAACCTGCTAGCTACAAGCAATACCCTACTGTGCACGCACTCAAGAGTACTGCTAAGAATAATAAGAGATCAAGATGACAGCTAAACATAGCGGTTGCTAATGATGGCTATAGAACAGAAAGCAGACAGTTGCAGTTTATGGTTGTTTGCTGGACTGAAACTATACTTTGGTTTCAAGCACTAGGCTCATTGCTTAGCTTATTTAGTTTGGTTTAGTTTAGTTTGGAGATGCAGCATGGAAACAGACCCTTCGGCCCTCTTGAGTCCATGCCTACCAAAAATCACCTATACTTTAGCTCTATCTCACACACTGGAGGCATTTCACTGAAGCCAAATAACGTATGAACCTGCACGTCTTTGGAGTGTGAGAGGAAACCTGAGCATCCAGAGAAATCCACACAGCCACATGCTTCCGAACAGACAGCACCCATAGTCAGGATCGAACTCGGCAGTGTTTGAAATACTTCAAGGAGACGTCCTGCCCTTTATGGGGAAGATCCAGAGATGGTGATCAACTGCTATGTTTGAACTAAATTCATAGCTTTGCCTTGAGAATACGGGTGCTTCATAGGGGCCTGGTATAGATGAGATCGTCTCTCAAGTGAACACAATAGATAAAGCTAAAGTGGTTACATAATACCAGTTAGAAAGTAGATAAAAGGGTGAAAATATATGTTTTTAATACCTTACCAGCAATAAGATTGTTCCCGGTCCTTGTGATTCACTGGGATAGCCACATCTCTTTGAAGGAGCAGTCAATGGCAGTATCGGATGTATCCTGCTGTATTGGAAGTATGTGGAGGGGCTTTTGGGTTGCTAACGTTCGAGAGCTTAAACCTATGGAGCTTTCGCCCAAAATGTTTTGCTCTGGATAATACAAAGGCCCTTTGTATTTTCGGCCCAACCTGCCCACACTGACTATCCTGTCGCATCCACACTAGTCCCACCTGCCTATATTTGGCCCATATCCCCCTCAACCTGTCCTACCCATGTACCTGTTTAATTGTTTCTTAAATGCTGCAGTAGTCCCTGCCTCAACTACCTCCTCTGGCATCTCATTTAATACATCCACCACTGTTTGTGGGGGTGGAAGATTGCAACCTTCATTTGTCTGCCCTATTTCGATGAATGCAGTCAACCTGGTGTGCACAATCAAATAAGATCAAATAGAACAAGTTGTCCTACGCCATACGCAAGAAGAAGAAGAAGAGAACCACTGTTTGTGTGAAAAAGTTACCCCTCAGATTTCTATTAAATCTTCCCCCCTTCACCTTAAACCTAAGTTCTCTGGTTCTCGATTCCCCTACCCATGGCAAGATACTCTGAGCATCTATCAAATCTTTTCCTCTCATGAATGTGTGCACAATTGAAGGAGCAGCACCTCGTATTCCGCTTGGGCAGTCTGCACCCCAGTGGCGTGAACATTGACCTCCAATTTCCGGTAGCGCTTGCTGTCTCCTCCCCTTCTCAGCTCTCCCTCAGCTCTCTGGCTCCTCCTCTTCCTTTCTTCTTCCCGACCCCCCCACCCTGCATCAGTCTGTAGAAGGGTTTTGGCCCGAAATGTTGCCTATTTCCTTCGTTCCATAAATGCTGCCGCACCCACATCACACTTTGGGTGGAGCAGAAAACTGAAAGTGAATTTAGGGAAGAGCGAATGCTGCAATGCAGACAGAGCAGGTGTCTTCGTAGCAGAGAAGTCTGAGCAGGATAGACACAGAGTACTGGAGTAACTCAGCGGTTCAGGCAACATCTCTGGAGAAAAAGGGTAGGTGATATTTTAGGTCAGGACCTTCTTCAGACTGAAAGTAGGGGGTGGAGGAAGATATAGAGGGGAGAAAAGACCATGACTAATCAGGCAGGTTGGTGTCCTGGTCGGCCCATTGTTGGCTAGGGACAGTGTGATCTCAAAGGGAAAACAATGTAGTGAAATGTGGAATTGATTAAACAACTGGGGTGGAGGAAGGGGGCAGGGAGGAGAGTGAAGGTGGAAATTGCTTAAAATTAAGTCATTTTAAGTAATTTCCACTGACACTTTCCCCTTTCCCTCTCCTCACTTGGCCCTTTACTCCACATTGCACCACATTGTACCCCTTTTGTGATCACACGTCCCCACCCCCTCCACCCCCTACTTCCAGTCTGAAGAAGGGAGTTGACCCTTAACGTCACCTATCCATTTTCTCCAGAGATCCTGCATGACCGGAAGAGTTACTCCAGCACTTTGTGTCTATCTTTGGTATAAACAGTATTTGGTCTGCAGTTCTCCAAGCCTCAGGCATCTGTTTGTGCAATTGAAAAAGCCCGAGTAGGATCTTGCGAGTTGGGTTCAATACGATGAATAGTAAAAACAGAGAGTGAAGAAGGGTCTCGACCCGAAACGTCGCCTATCTCCTTCGCTCCTTAGATGCTGCTGCACCAGCTGAGTTTCTCCAGCTTTTTGTGTAACCCAGTAAAAACAGAGAAGCTGGTTCCAATTGCCAAAACATTAATAATCGGACAGGTTACCTGTGACTGGAAAAAAACAAGCAGCCAGTATGGGAAAGAAGTGTATTATCCCACACATTGCTAGAATTAGAGAGTGCAGACTCAATGCCAGCTTTTCAAGGAGGTGAATCAAGACTTCAAGGGGAAATCCTGCCATTTATGGGGAAGATCCAAAGATGGAGATCAACTAGATGTCTTTTTGACAGAGCCAGCAGGGACCTGAATAGCCAAATGAGCGCCATCTGTGCCACCGCATTCTATTTATCTTTGCGCAAATAATGCACACTCTGTGTCAGAATTTGTTGCGCTCTAGGGAAGTCAAGGCTTTACCATGGGCAATTCAGGTCAACCTCTAAAGAACAATAACCTACTGTAAGCGGAATGAAGTGGAAGGGTGAATTTGCCGATTGCTTGTCTGCCATTATAATTGTACTAATCCCAAATTAACCAAGGTTTCAGATTAGGAGACACCTTTTCCCACACAAAAGACCACAAATGTAAAAATGTAAAAATTAAAGGGCTAGTTAGCCCTTTATTAAATAGCTACATAGTTAAATAGCAGCATAATTGACTGAGCGTAACGCAGGTGTCATTACTATGTGGATTTGGAGCATTGGCTGCACTTTTCCAGTGCCCTGAGGTGCTTTGGCCTTTAGAGATACAGTGCGGAAACAGGCCCTTCGATCCACTGAGTCTGCACCGACCAGCGATCACCACGTACACTAGCACTATCCAACACATGAGAGACAATTTACAATTTTACCAAAGACAATGAACCTACAAAATATCTACGGCTTTGGAGTGTGGGAGGAAACCGGAGCACCCAGAGAAAACCCACGCAGTCACAGTGTGGAAGAAATTAATTTAGAGGGAAATTAAAGGAAAATGAAAAGCGGAGACTTCGCAGGTTTGCTTCAAGAGACTTTATTGCATGATACCATGGAGAGATGGCGGCAGTTAACTGCTCACCAGTTCTCTGACTTCACAGCAGAATTATCTGACAGTTATATTGTGCAGTAAACAACTTTTATTTTCTGTTAGATACAACTATACGAAAATATACTATCTACTTCATGGGTACCAATTATTTAATTAGTCATAACATACTTTTTATTTATTTCAATCTTATTCAATAACAGATGGTTAATACAAATCATACACAATACAGGGGCATCTTGACATTATTCTATCTCACCTTTTAGGCGGTACACGCCACCATCCCTTCTCTGAGACAATCATAAGCCCCTATTTACTGCAATGTATCTATGTTACTAGTGGTAGGGGGTGCAGGTGGTTTACTGTAACACACTGCTGAGAGAAACAAGCTCCCTTACCTCCGTCTACTATTTCATGTTTACATTTACCATCCACCCTTCAACACATTCCTAGACAAGAGATAATACGTCTAATCTTACTTTGCCGATTCCCACGAACCTCTTCTACACCTGGTCAACGAGATATGCCAATTGTCACATCCAAACACCCTATCGTTACCTTGTTCAATTCCAATCAAAGATAAGTATGAAAGGATATTAATATTTTCTTCCACACACAGCATGAACGTACAAACTCCATACAGACAGCACCTGAGGTCAGGATGGAACCCGGGTCTCTAGTGCTATAAGGCAGCGGGTCTACCACTGTGTCAGAGTGCCGTCCTTTGCACCTGCTTGCTGTATCTAGTCCAACTCTCAGAAGCATGTGTAGGAAGGAATTGCAGATGCTGCTTTACACTGAAGATAGACACTAAATGCTGGAGTCTCTCCACAGGACAAGCAACATCTCTGGAGGGAAGCATTGGGTGACGTTTCGGGTCGAGACCCTTCTTCAGAAACATGGTCTTATTCAGAGAACACTGCTGACCAGTGGACCATGAATGTTGTGCCAGTTCTGTCTAGATCTTCAAATACCCCTTTGTTCAACCTACCAGGAGCTGTGCTGGTGCAGTGAAGGCATTGGTGAAGTACATCATTCATGTCTGCCTTTGCCAAGAGTGACAAGATATATAGGTTATAGCCAAAAGCAAAGATATTTCAAATCATTCTAGGAAAATAATAGATTATCTCTTTTAGTTTTAATTCCCAAATAGATTATGAACAGGATTGAAATTCTCAAACTTGTTCCTGTTTAAACGTGTTGAAATTTAATAATGACAATCTCATATTGGAAACTTGAAGTATCCCAAGCTAATTCTGCTACCGCCATCATCTATTGCGACAAGTGATGGCTCCCACTGATTGTCGCTGGAAGCTTGCGTCCTTTTCAGGATGGACGATGACAGCGATGTCAACATTTGAAACATGGAAGATGGACAAAGAAGAAGATAGCAAAGTATGTGCTCAATGGATGGTCCTTTCCTGCCATCTAGTGGTGATAATAAAGAACTGGAAAACAAAGCCACTCCATTCAAAAGTGTTCTAGTGAAAAAGGCAGCAAAATGCCAAATTAAAGGTATTTCTTTTCAGTTGTTGGTCTTAAGATTAGCAGATTGGCCATGAGGCAACGAACAATGCAAGGGTTAAAGGTCGGTCGTCAGACTGGCAAAGTGAACAAAGTGATGATCCATTGGGATCATGGCTGCTGTTCAGTGATCATATTAATGATTGAATTTAGGGATTGTATTTCAAAACTGACAAACAGCCTAAAATTTGGAGAGGGAAGTTAGTTAATGCAAAGCAAGAATGTGAAAAATAGCAATAGACATAATAAACATTTGTTAGGTTACTTTAAGTGCATGTCGGGTGAAAGTTTTTTTCTGAAAGGGTAGAATTGAAAACCGGAATAGATCAGAGTGAACAATTCATGTTTCTATCTCATAAAATGGTTTAAACGCTTTGGTGAAAGTGGTGAACGCCTTTTACTAGCCTAAACTAGTTTTACAAGTGGGCACATTTTTATTTGTAGGATAAGAGGGTGCACATATATGATTATTAGTATATCTGGTATCGAATTCAAGAGAGTTCTTCGTCCAAAGAGTGAATTCTTTATGACTGAAAATAGTTGAGGCAAATGGCATTTCAGGGAGGGAAATGATCAAGATCTGAGGGAGAAAGGATTCAGATTCTTTCAGGACAGAAATCCAGCAGATATTTTGAATAAACAGCTCTTGAAAACATTTCCACTGATAAATATTGTGAAATTCTAACAAGAGAATGTGCTTTTCATGCTGTTCTGCTTTAAGTAAATTTATAGCTCTCTCAGAATAAGCAAGATAAAATTCAGAGTTGTCAAACTAAACCAAAGTGAGAGCATAACAGTGGCGCAGGGATAGATTTGTTGCCTTACAGCTCCAGTGACCCAGTTTGATCCTGACTGGGGTGTTGTCTGTAGTCTGTATGTGGGTTGTTCCTCCCTCATTCAAAAGACATGCAGGTTTGTAAGTTAATTGGCTTCTGTAAAATGACCGCAGTGTGTAGGAAAGAACTAGTGCACAGGCGATTGCTGGTCGGCATTGCCAAAGGGCCTGCTGTATCTCTAAATTAATCTAAAGTAGACTAATGAGCTTGATTCAAAGTGTTAAACATTCATTTCAGCTAATTCGCATTTATTAGAACTTATTTTATCTTTAGGCTTAAGACGTAGGGATAAGACGTAAGGCCTCAGCATAAGACGTAATGGGCTGTTACGCAACTTGCCGATACACCAGATAGATCCATTTGGTTCCACAATTCCCATGTCTGTATCCAATGCAATTCTCAATCCCCCCACCCCGTCACATTGGAGACCTTTGATCCATCTTTCATCAGACTTTACTGAACTTTATCTTGCAATAGATGTTATTCCCTTTATCCTGTATCTGTACACTGTGGACACCTTGATTGTAATCATGTATAGTCTTTTCGCTGACTGGATAGCACACAACAAAAAGCTTTTCACTGTACTTCCGTACATGTGACAATAATAAACTAAACTAGAACAGTACAGCACATGAACAATATCTGTACCGAACATGATGCCAAGACCAAATTCTATCCACCTGCACATGATTCATATCACTCTATTCTCTGCATATCCATGTGCCTATCCAAAAGTCTCTTAAATGCCACTCTCGTACCTGCCTCCACCACCATCCCCGGCAAAACATTCCAGGCACTAACCACACTCTTGCCCCCCCCCCCCAGCTCCTTTAAACTTTCCCCGCTCACCTTAAAGCTATTGCCTGCAGTATTTGATTGTTTAGAAAAAAGTTCTAACTGTCTACCCTCGCTATGCCTCCCATAATATTATATACTTCCATCAGGTCTCCCCTCAACCTCTGGAGTTACAGAGAAAACAATACAAATTTGATCATCCTTTCCAACCTGCACGCAATACTCCAAATGTAGCCTAACCAAAGTGCTATAAAGCTGCATCACGACTTTCTGCCTCTTATACTAATTGCCCCGGCCTGTGAAAGCAACCATATCCTACTTCTTCCTTACCTTGTTGATTGTCTGAATTGAGACAGTTCCCCTTTTCAGAGCTTACCTTCTGAGGAGGCCCTGTAATGTTACAACATTTTGAGATTTTAAAAATCGTCTGCATTTATCCCATCAGATAAAGCATAAAAAGAAGTTTAATTTGACACCTAATTCACTTTCATTTCTTCGGTATTAAGAAAGTTATGACCATTTTCAAACTCGGAAATTAGCATCTTGTTCCCCATTGCCTTTCAATTGACTTCTCAAAAGCTGTGATCTAGAACAGTTAAAAGCCCATATCTTTCTTAAAAATTAAGAGAACTCAATGACATTTTCAGTTATTATAGATTGAAGCATTCTGAAACAAATATGAAACAATCTTACTTGGATGACCTGAAATTAAAGCATATAATTAGTTAGTTATCTAATTGTAGCTAATTACAAAATTCAATGAGTAGATCTAAATATTTATCCATTTCTTAAGAAAAGATAAACTTTTTTTCAATTGCCTAAGTGTCCAAATAACATTCACACACTAATTCACAATATAACATATTTTTAAAATCTCATTTTCATGAATTTATAGGCCAAATGGAAGGAATTTAGTGTTTAATGCCTGTAAATTAATGGCCATTTAAATCAACTAGCGAGTGGGTTTTAGTGGAATGCGGTGGATTGGAACGTTGCGGTTTGCGGTGAAGTCAGTATGAAAAATACTGTTGGTTCATACATTTGTTTGGACCCCATTTCGCAACATGAAAATATGATTAAAGCCTCCATAAAAACCAACTTTTAATATAAAAATAAACTGTGTACCTTTTTTTCTCCCCTACGCCAAATCCTTCCCATTATCGGCACTCACGGCTTTTGAAGGTGATTTTTAAATTACTCTAGTTAATAAATAATCTAGCGTAATTTAAAAATACCTTCATGAATGAAATGTCGGAGTGATTTTTCTTCTGCAACGAAATCGCACGACATGGATCGATTTTCCCTGTCTGTTGAAAAACGGCACTTTAAGCCCGCCCCCCTCTGAAAGGCGCCAAAGTCATGCACACAGGGAGCGGCAGAACTGCAGCGCTGCACAAGGTAAGTTTTGTAACATACCCACTGTAACTTTTTATCTGTTTTAGTAAATTTCTATATTGCTGCAAGCTTCCTGGACTTCCTGTTTCCCCACAGACATTGCATTCTTTGTATTTCTTTTTTGCACTTTATTTGAGTATTCTTTTCCTTCATTTTGGGGACTGCTAAATTATGTTTTCATTTTCTTGAGCACTTTCCTATTTACATCCTTCTAATTATAACTTTAAAAGTGTCCCATTGCCTCTCACCTAAAACATTTTTCAATTATGCAATCCTATTCATGTTTTTCAATTTATCCCTGCATTTGATAAGGTCCCACATAGGAGATTAGTGGGCAAAATTAGGGCTCATGGTATTGGGAGTAGGGTGCTGACATGGATAGAAAATTGGTTGGCAGACAGGAAACAAAGAGTAGGGATTAACGGGTCTCTTTCAGAATGGCAGGCAGTGACTAGTGGGGTACCGCAATGTTCAGTGCTGGGACCGCAGCTATTTACAATATACATCAATGATTTGGATGAAGGGGTTCAAAGTAATATTAGCAAATTTGCAGATGACACAAAGCTGGGCGGCAATGTGAACTGTGAGGAGGATGCTATGAGAATGCAGGGTGATTTGGACAGGTTGGGGGAGTGGGCAGATGCATGGTAGATGAAGTTTAATGTGGATAAATGTGAGGTTATCCACATTTGTATCAAAAACAAGAAGGCAGATTACTATCTAAATGGCGTCAACTTGGGAAAAGTGGAAGTACAATGGGATCTGGGGGTCGGTGTTCATCAGTCTATGAAAGTAAGCATGCAGGTACAGCAGGCAGTGAAGAAAGCAAATGGCATGTTGGCCTTTATAACAAGAGGAGTCGAGTATAGAAGCAAAGAGGTCCTTCTGCAATTGTACAGGGCCCCGGTGAGACCACACCTGGAGTATTGTGTGCAGTTTTGTGTCCCCTAATTTGAGGAAGGACATTCTTGCTTTTGAGAGAGTGCAGTGTAGGTTTACAAGGTTAATTCCCGGGATGGCGGGACTATCATATGCTGAGAGAATGGAGCGGCTGGGCTTGTACATTGTGGAGTTTAGAAGGATGGGAAGGGATCTTATTGAAACATATAAGATTGTTAAGGGTTTGGACACGCTAGAGGCAAGAAACATGTTCCCGATGTTGGGGGAGTCCAGAACCAGGGGCCACAGTTTACGAATAAGGCGTTAGCCATTTAGAACGGAGACAAGGAAACGCTTTTTCTCACAGAGAGTTGTGAGTCTGGGGAATTCTCTACCTCAGAGGGCGGTGGAGGCCAGTTCTCTGGATACTTTCAAGAGAGAGCTAGATAGGGTTCTTAAAGATAGCGGAGTCAGTGGACATAGGGAGAAGACAGGAACGGGGTACCGATTGGGGATGATCAGCCATGATCATATTGAAAGGCGGTGCTGGCTCGAAGGGCAGAATGGCCTACTCCTGCAACTATTATCTATTGTCTATTGTCTGAGACTTTAAAGGTAGCCATTCTGAAGTTTATTCCTATGCTGAGGGGTTCGACAGAGGAATAGCCCGACCCTTGGGAGCCGCCACTGTATTATGGTTAGATGTCCTCTTACTTCCACTGTTGGGTGAGCCCGCATGATACCAGAAGGATTCAAGAAAGACTGAGAAGTCTAATTTGAATGCAACATCCTAACATTGAGAAAAGAATCATTGCCTCGGGGAGAGTTAAAGTGAGTCTTTAATACATTGAATCAGGTTTAACTTAGATCACGTTTTAAGACATTTCCCTTGTGTATGTGCTGGAAGAATAATACATTTAAAGCAAAGTCTCATGGAACTACAAGCCTTGTTCAATTTATTCAACCCTGTTCCAATTCACATTACTTATCAGTCAGATTACATGCAAAATGATCTGTTCATTTATTTGAAAAATATTCATTTTTAAAGTATTGTTAAGCTCACTGTACCATATCCTACAGGCTAAACTGGATGAAGATAATGTGATGGACCTATCAAATTATCCATTGTTTTCTATTGCCAAGGGACCTGAGATTCATTGAAAAGCTGCTGGGAGTTATTCACCGCCACCCACAGACAAACATGTAAATAAGGCTAAAGAACGTTGGCACACAGGAGCTAAAAAGTCTTATTTATTTTTAACCAATCCTATGCCAGTGTTTAAGAAAGAAAAATCAAAGATAGACAAAATTGCTGGAGAAACTCAGCGGGAGAGGCAGCATCTATGGAGAGAAGGAATAGGCAATGTTTTTGGGTCGAGACCCTTTTCAGACTGTTGTCGGGGGGTGGGGGGCAGGAAAAAGAAAGGAAGAGGCGGAGACAGTAGGCTGTGGGAGATCTGGGAATGGGAGGGGAAGGAGGGAGAAAACAAGGACTACCTGAAATTGGAGAAGTCAATGTTCATACCGCTGGGGTGTAAACTACCCAAGCGAAATAAGATGGGCTGTTCCTCGAATTTGCACTGGGCCTCACTCTGGCAGTGGAGGAGGCCCAGGACGGAAAGGTCAGATTCAGAATGAGAGGAGGAGTTGAAGTGCTGAGCCAGCAGGAGATCAGGTTGGTTTGGGCAAACTGAACAGAGGTGTTGGGCGAAGCGATCGCCAAGCCTGCGCTTGGTCTCGCCGATGACACCTGGAACAGCGGATGCAGTAGATGAGTTTGGAGGAGGTGCAGGTGAACTTCTGCCTCACCTGGAAAGACTGCTTGGGTCCTTGGATGGAGTTGAGGGGGAAGTAAAGCAACAAGTGTAGCATTTCCTGCAGTTGCAAGGGAAAGTACCCGGGGAGGGGGTGGTTTGGGTGGGAAGGGACGAATTGACCAGGGAGTTACGGAGGGAACAGTCTCTGTGGAAAGCAGAAAGGGGAGGAGATGGGAAAATGTGGCCAGTGGTGGGATCCCGTTGGAGGTAGCAAAAATGTCAGAGGATTAAATGTTGTGACGGCTGATATGGTGGAAGGTGAGGACAATGGTGAATCTGTCCTTGTTACGATTAGGGGGTTGGGGAGTAAGAGCGGAGCTGTGGGATATAGAGGAGACCCTGGTGAGAGCCTCATCTGGTGTCAACTTCTTTACATCGGCAAGACCAAGCGCAGGCTTAGCGATCACTTCGCCCGACACCTCCGCTCAGTTCGCACTAACCAACCTGATCTCCCGGTGGCTCAGCACTTCAACTCCCCCTCCCATTCCGAATCTGACCTTTCAATCCTGGGCCTCCTCCATTGCCAGAGTGAAGCCCAGTGCAAATTGAAGGAACAGCAACTCATATTTCGCTTTGGTAGTTTGAACATCCCAAACCACCCCAGCAGTATGAACATTGACCTCCAATATCAGATAGTCCTTGCTTTCTCCCTCCTTCGCCTTCGCCTCCCCCTTCCCAGCTCTCCTACAAGCCTACTGTCTCCTCTTCCTTTCTTTTTCCGTCCCCGCCGACATCAGTCTGAAGAAGGGTCTCGACCCGAAACGTCGCCCATTCCTCCTCTCCATAGATGCTGCCTCACCCGCTGAGTTTCTCCGGCATTTTTGTCTCTGCCACTGAGTAATTGATTTACTGCAAATTAAATATTTCTGAAGCTAACTCTAAAATTCGTGCACCAATGCAATACAAATTATGATGAGGGCTGCTCAGTGGGTCAGCAGTATTGTTGCCTTATAGTGCCAGAGACCTAGGGTTTGACCTGATTACGGTGCTTGTCTACTTGGAGCTTATACCTTCTCCCTTTGACCATGTGGTTTTCTCCGAGTGCTCCAGTTTCCACCCACATCGCAAAGACGTGCGGGTTTGTAGGTTAATTGTAGGCATGACATGAGAATTAAGGGACAGAAGTTTAGGGGTAACATGAGGGGGAACTTCTTTACTCAAGAGACTGGTGGCTGTGTGGAATGATCTTCCTGCAGAAGTGGTGGAGGCAGGATCGATTTTAACATTTAAAATTAAAGTGGATAGGTATATGGACGGGAACGGAATGGAGGGGTATGGTCTGAGTGCAGGTAGATGGGACTAGGGGAAAATAAATGGTCGGCACAGACTGGAAGGGCCGAGAAGGCCTGTTTCCGTGCTGTAATTGTTATATGTTATATGTTATATATGTTTATTGGCTTCTGTATATTGTCCCTAGTGTGTAGGACTAGAACATAGTTTGTAGGATAGACCCAGTGATAGACACAAAAAGCTGGAGTAACTCGGTCGGTCAGACAGCATCTCTGGAGATAAGGAATAGGTGACGTTTCGGGTTGAGACCCTTCTAGAACAAGTGTCTGGGGATCGCTGGTTGGTGCGGACTCAGTGGGCCGAAGGTCCTGTTTCCACACTGTATCTCTAAACAAATCTTTTTAATTTTACATCATCAACAATTTATATAAGGACATGTATAACATGGAGATGGGGTGGAAAGAAGGGCGGGACTAGTAACAATGTTACTGTGCATAGAGGTTTCAGGCATGACAGAGAAGGATACATAAGAAGTGCTACACAGCAGCTCAGGGGGGGACCACAGCAGTATCAGGGAAGATATCTTGGAGGGATCAGTCAATGAGGCCACATGGGTAGAACATAGAAATAAGAAAGGGACAATTACGTTGATGGGGTTGTTCCGTGCGCCTCCCAACAGCCATCAGGAATTAGAAGACGGACAAAGTGAGAATATAGGGAGTACAGAAGGGGACTGAGAACACATTCTTGAGGGGCACCGCTGAGGATGAGGAGAATCATTGTGGAGCCGGTGTCACCTATAGTATCTTCAAAGATTGTGGTCTGTGGGTCAGAAAGTCAGGAATCTGTGGCAGAGAGGGGAGCTGATTCTTCAGTCGAGGAGTTTGGAGACGAGTTTCGATGGGAATGTGGTGTCGAAGGCAGAGTTATCGTCGCTAACTTGGAGTCTGAAGTAGGAGTCTTTGTTGTCTAGGTGTTCCAGAGATTGTTTAGGGACAGGCGGATGGCATCTACTGCAGACTTGTTGTGATGGTATGCAAATCAAGGCTCTTAGTGGAAAATTATAAATCCACCTAAATGAATGTAGAAACTTGAACTGCATTCAAATGTAAATTGTACTTACATTTCCAGTCTTTTGCTGCAGTAGATACTGACTTCAGCTTGAAAACAAGTGCAAAACATAATGTTTTATCCACTTGTGCATGTCCCTGATTTTTTGATCAGTTATGTGGTACCACTCACATTTTATATTATCTTATGAAGTACAAACTGAAATGAAACTCTGATGTAAGCATGCAGGACCTGATGACCCGAGATATGTCAATGAACAGAAAGTAATCATGAAGAAGATTATGAATTTCTCATTGCTTCTAGTCCCATGCAACAAAGAACACTGCCCTGATGGACTGAACTCAATTCACAGGCTGGCAGCCCATAACACAGCAACACTAATGTTACCTCTGCAAGACATGCTGGTTCACTCTTCAGCTTCATTTTGCTGATTAGGAATGCAAAGCCCCTCAGCCTCTCTATCTATTCCAAATTTAATCCAAGTGTAGACTGCCTGCTTGTGGGAATTGCACAAAACCTCAACCTTTGGCTTTTCGCTCAGTCCACTTTTAAGGATTAGCTCACTGAGCTGCAAATTCAAGCCATCAATTTGAATGAGAAAGCTACCATTTCCACTGCAGCTATACATGTTTAGCTGAGCCATTGGTGGTCCCTCCACATGGCAGCACATTCAGCACGGCAGGCTGGACATTTCAGGTTGATCTCTTTTGTTTTCATCCATGTGAGAAACTTCATAATAGGATTATAATATGAACCAATACAAAATCCCTTCCTAATAATTAATGCTGTGCTTAAATCTCATGTTCCATCTCCAATGGGACAATATTGATGCAATATAAAAATCTAAATGCTGCAAGAATGCAAGACTTATTTTTGCTCATTCTTATGATTTCCCATCCCTGATTATCCTGTGGCTTGAAATGTCTTTCTTACAGCTTTATGATCCTTTCAACGTGAGCCGAGATTGACAGGTTCTTAATTAGTAAGGGTGTTAATGGTTACAGCGAGAAGGCAGGAGAATGGGGTTGAGAGGGAAAGATAGATCCATGATTGAATGGCGGAGTAGACTGATGGGCCGAATGGCCTAATTCTGCTCCCATGACTTATGAACATAAAAACGAGCTTCAAAGAACCTCAGGGAATAGCAAGGACAGGGATGCATGGGACATCTTGAGGCCAATAACGGTGCATTTTGTGTCCTTTTGTGTTATATATTGCTAATCAATGGACAATGTGATTCAATTTTTAAAGCCTTTATCATCTTCCTTAATTGGTGCAGTCAGAACTGGTGTGCAAGTGGTCTTTCATCAGGATTCACAATTACTTTCTTGCTTTTTCACTCTGCAGCCTAACCAAACAAATGTATCATAAAGCTCATTGATTAGCAATATACAACACAAAAGAACACAAAATGCCAGAGTAATTCAGTTGGTCAGGCGGCCTCAGGAGAACACGTTTCGGATCAGGACCCTACTTCAGACCCAATTTTAATTATTCCTGGAGTGAATTACACTTGTGATCATTTCCAAGTCATATCATGGCAATTACTAAATTGGGCTAAGCACTTACAGTCACGATCTATGTCAATGTGTCTGACTTTTTCCTAGTGATGGCATTACTGAAGGCATCAGTACTCTCACAGCACCCATTTCTACCATCACCAACATAAATTGGAACTCAAGGCTCTGCAGAATAAATATCTTGGATTCATGTTAATTCGAAGTAAGGAAGCATTGCATTTGCCTGTTGTTTTTCTAGCTCTTTAAAGGAACATTTGGGAAGTAAAGATGTTTGTGCTAGAAAGCAGGGCTCTGGTGAAAGATTAACTGTGATCTTGTGGTGAAGCAGGTATAAGAGGCTGAATAAGATGCCTACTCTTGCTTTTATTTCTTAAGTCCACTGACATCATCAGGAAACTTGACTGGGTTCATAACTCATGGCAAACTGAACACGTTCTGAATTCCACAATATCCTACAACTAATAGCAAGTGCTGTGATATTTTCTCCTGATCACAAAGGAAACAGAAATTATGCTCCAACCTGTGCCAAGCACCACATTACGGGGAACCAAACATCCTTGTGGATCATCAGAGGCTCTTAGTAGCAGACAAGGTCACATACCTTACAGTATTTTCCCGATATCAATCATCATCGATGATAGTCAACAACAGGATAGCACTTGCTGGTTCTGCTTTTGGAAGACTGATAAGTAAAGTATGGGAATGATGGGGAATCAGCACGAATGTGTATCGTGCCGTTGTCATTCACACCTTGCTCTATGCTGGAGAGGCAAGGACAAGGTACAGCAGATATGCAAGACAGCTTAACCACTTACACCTGACCTGTCTGCACAGAATACTTCACATCAAGACGCAGGACGAGATTCCAGTCACCCACATTCTGTCCTTGAAAATCCTCCCCAGCATCCACACCTTGCTGAATGAATCACAGATCAGCTGGACAGAACATGTCAAAAGAACATCTGATGACAATATACAAAAGCAGCCTTTTTTAATGATGAGCTAACTGAGGTAAAGAATCACACGGTGGACTGAAAAAGAGATTCAAGGTCACTCTTAGAACATCCCTGAAGTAGTTTCAACAATGACACATGCCACTGGGAATAAATTGGATCATCCTGCCTGCCCTCTCTGTGTAAATAAAAAATCCTCTAACCAGATGATAGAATAACATGAATATGATGTTCTAAATGGCATAATATTAGTTATTTTTAATATTTCTGATGTGTATATGTAATGGTAAATAGTTTCATTGCTTTGAAAAAAATATTGACCATTAATCAAAAGAATGAACATACTGCAATATCTTTATTAAGTCCTTTGTGGCACGAGTCACCGCATTGTTGTGCCAGTAATACAGAATTGTTCATTTACCAGAATAAAAGTATTGAGAGCTACCTATAACCAATTCAATAAACTGGATTATTGACTATCAAGACAGTGCAGACAGAGCATGCAAAACCAATAACCAAATGAAGCAAAGTTAAACCAAACAAACCCAGACATTCATGATCATCCAATGGAATCTCAATTTCTAATAACCCAAATTACTCCAAACTCTAAAAAGGCAAAAAGAATCACTTGAAATAAAACATTATCAAGCAACCTATACACAGATAATTCATTTCAATGTGAAGAAAGTGCTTGAGATATCCACAGTGCATAGCAAGACAGACAAAGTTCCACTAAGGAAATACTTCATGTTATGCAGTTGACATTAGTAACCTTTGTGCATCTCACAGGCAAAATACAAATATGCATGTTAGTGTTAAATCTCTCCAGAATTAGCCCACAATCATTTGTAACACACATTATCATCATGATGGATTTTTTTTTTAACTTAAAACACTTTGCAAACACATGAATCTGCAAATACTAGAGAAGCAACTAAAGTTTAGCCTTACACAGTAATTATTATATTTGTGGTACAGTGAGTTATGATCAAAACTGATCACAACCTGTAACACAAACGCATCAGCTGAAAGTTTCTGTTTTACTGTTAAAGATTAGCATAATCAATGTTGATACATCAACATTATTAAAAGCCTTACTGACTGCAGGAAACAGTGGTAATGATAGTTTTCCTTCGGAACAATACGATTAGTCAGTAGGAAGAAGAGTTTCTTAGAAAGTCTACATTATTAATACAATAATGAAAAGCTATTTAGATAGTAAATAGGATTTTAATATACTTAACAGTTATCTTTCCCTTTTGATATTTAATTACCATTTAGTGTAATAAAAATAAAGGTTTAAGCACAAATGGTGAGAAACAGGATTCAGTGAAGAGGTTCTACATAGTTTGCTGGAAGCATTCCAGTTCTTCCAGTTCTCTGCACAGTGCCATACATCCAACCCTCATCAATTGCTTGTACATTGATGATATAATCGCCATCCTTGAAGGAAACCTCATCCTCATCAGCAGCAGTGTAATCGTACATTGCTCGGTATGTCCTCTGTAATGAAAAGACAAGTATCTTGTGTAGTGAACATTTGCTAAATGAAGGACTCATCCCCTACACAATCGACAGTGAAAGTAGACTCAGCCGCTATCGGACTTACATCAAAATTATTTAGGCTGATTTGAAGCAGCTTCACCCTCCTGTCTCCTCCCACCAAATGATAGAAATAATGTCTAATATGAACTTGTGGAAACAAACTTGGTAAGATTATGAGGGAGTGATTCAATGTCAGTAATTAGTGAGTATTGCAAAAGGTTTCAAATACATAAATAATAATTTAAACAATTTCAAAAAGAGTGGTCTGCTTACTATAATTGCATTTACATGTGCAGGTGGAACCCATAGAAAAAACATGTTTATAATTATAATTTGTATTGGCTACAACACAGCATTTTATTTTACAGGAATTACATATTTTATACCGATATGAAATTATTCCAAATGAAGTCAATTAAGTATTTTATTTGATTGGAACATTTTCCCCATCAGTTACTTCTTAAGTTAAAACAGGAAACTGGTATTAGCAAATTGGCAAACTGAGTTCTGTTAGCATGTGCAGAACCTGATTTATCCCATCCAGAAAGGGTTTGTAACAGGACAGTGTTACGCAGCACTATAATATCACCCCTCAGCCTCCTGCCCTCCAAGGACTAGTCCTAGCCTGCCCAGCTTCTCCCCATAGCTCAGGCCCTTAAGTCCTGGCAACATCCTTGTAAATCTTCTCTGTGCTCTTTCCAGCTTAACAGAATTCTTCCCATAACAGGGTGACCAAAACCAAACACAATACTCCACCTGCAGCCTAACCAACATCTTATACAACTGTAACATAACATCCCAAATGCCAGTCTTTCGACATCTCAACAGTGTATTCCCCAGCTTCCCCCAGTGTCCTCAGATACACCTGATCAGACCCTATCTCCCTTCATACACCTTAGGATGTCCACCACCAACTCAACCATAAAACGGACTGTCCTCAAGACATCTCCATTAACTGACCCAGGTTCCGCAGTGTTCATGTTTTGCGCCATAGTAAAAACAGAGGAGAAATGCTCATTGAAGTCCAGAAGAAGATTTTTTTCAATGAGGAGTCAGAGGAAGAATTAAAAATTAAGAATTTAAACAACATTTTAAATGAACCAAAATGAGCACTTGCATCACTAAGGCACAGAAGGCAATGGGCCAAGTGATGGTAATTGTGATAAGTATAGAAATGTGCTGACAGTGGGCTGAAGGGCCAATTTCTGTGCCTTATAACTCAATAATTCTATGATACTATGACTTAATGGACAGAGAAAAACTAGAGTCAATATCAGAGTAAAGATAGGCAGTTTTGTTGGAAGTAAGAAATCAAGTTCCTAAAATTGTATAATTTGATATTCCATCAAGAAGGTTGCAATATGGCCAGATTCCTCAAGCCTTTGATTGATCTCATTATAATGTGTGAAGAGGCCTCAGACTGAAAGGTCAAAGTAGGAATGGGATGATAAATTGCAGTCAATAAATACATTTACAGATAAATATATTTTCAGTCAACATGGATTTATGCCTGGAAGGTCATGTTTGACTAATCTTCTTGAATTTTTTGAAGAGGTTACTAGGGAAATTGACGAGGGTAAAGCAGTGGATGTTGTCTATATGGACTTGAGTAAGGCCTTGACAAGGTTCCTCATGGAAGGTTGGTTAAGAAGGTTCAACTGTTGGGTATAAATGCAGGAATAGCAAGATGGATTCAACAGTGGCTGAATGGGAGAAGCCAGAGGGTAATGGTGGATGGCTGTTTGTCGGGTTGGAGGCAGGTGACTAGTGGGGTGCCTCAGGGATCTGTGTTGGGTCCTTTGTTGTTTGTCATGTACATCAATGATCTGGATGAAGGGGTGGTAAATTGGATTAGTAAGTATGCAGATGATACCAAGATAGGGGGTGTTGTGGATAATGAAGAGGATTTCCAAAGTCTACAGAGTGATTTAGGCCAGTTGAAAAAATGGGCTGAAAGATGGCAGATGGAGTTTAATGCTGATAAATGTGAGGTGCTACACCTTGGCAGGACAAATCAAAATAGGACGTACATGATAAATGGTAGGGAATTGAAGAATACAGAGGGATCTGGAAATAACCATGCATAGTTCCTTGAAGGTGGAATCTCATATAGATAGGGTGGTAAAGAAAGCTTTTGGTAAGCTAGCCTTTATAAATCAAAGCATGGAGTATAGAAGCTGGGATATAATGTTAAAATTGTACAAGGCATTGGTGAGACCAAATCTGGAGTATGGTGTACAATTTTGGTCGCCCAATTATAGGAAGGATGTCAACAAAATAGAGAGGGTACAGAGGAGATTTACTAGAATGTTGCCTGGGTTTCAACAGCTAAGTTACAGAGATAGGTTGAATAAGTTAGGTCTTTATTCTCTGGAGCGCAGAAGGTTAAGGGGGGACTTGATAGAGGTCTTTAAAATGATGAGAGGGATAGACAGAGTTGATGTGGACAAGCTTCTCCCTTTGAGAATAGGGAAGATTCAAACAAGAGGACATGACTTTAGAATTAAGGGACAGAAGTTTAGGGGTAACATGAGGGGGAACTTCTTTACTCACACATTTGCTACCCGCCAATCCTCAGGAACTACTCCAGAATCTAAAGAGTTTTGAAAGATTATCACTAATGCATCCACTATTTTCGGAGCTACTTCCTTAAGTACTCTGGGATGCAGCCTATCTGGCCCTGGGGATTTATCAGCCTTTAATCCATTCAATTTACCCAACACCATTTCCCGACTAACCTGGATTTCACTCAATTCCTCCTTTGACCCGCGGTCCACTGCTATTTCCGGCATATTATTTATGTCTTCCTTAGTGAAGACGGAGCCAAAGTAGTTATTCAATTGGTCCGCCATATCCTTGTTCCCCATGATCAACTCACCTGGTTCTGACTGCAAGGGACCTACATTTGTTTTAACTAATCTCTTTCTCGTCACATATCTATAAAACCTTTTACAGTCAGTTTTTATGTTCCCTGCCAGTTTTCTTTCATAATCTATTTTTCCTTTCCTAATTAAGCCCTTTGTCCTCCTCTGCTGGTCTCTAAATTTCCGCCGGTCCTCTGGTATGCTGCTTTTTCTGGCTACTTTGTACGCATCATCCTTTGCTTTGATACTATCCCTGATTTCCCTTGTTATCCACAGATGTACTACCTTCCCTGATTTATTCTTTTGCCAAACTGGGATGAACAATTTTTGTAGTTCATCCATGCAGTCTTTAAATGACTTCCATTGCGTATCCACCGTCAACCCTTTTAGAATTGATTGCCAGTCAATCTTGGCCAGTTCACGTCTCATACCCTCAAAGTTACCTTTCTTTAAGTTCAGAACCAGTGTTTCTGAATTAACAATGTCACTCTACATCCTAATGAAGAACTCTTGCCCACGGGGGCACGCACAACAAGACTGCTAACTAACCCTTCCTCATTACTCAATACCCAGTCTAAAATAGCCTGCTCTCTCGTTGGTTCCTCTACATGTTGATTTAGATAACTATCCCACATACATTCCAAAAGTTCCCCTTCCTTAGCGCCGCTGCCAATTTGATTCACCCAATCTATATAGCTGGGATGTAATGTTAAAATTGTACAAGGCATTGGTGAGACCAAATCTGGAGTATGGTGTACAATTTTGGTCGCCCAATTATAGGAAGGATGTCAACAAAATAGAGAGGGTACAGAGGAGATTTACTAGAATGTTGCCTGGGTTTCAACAGCTAAGTTACAGAGATAGGTTGAATAAGTTAGGTCTTTATTCTCTGGAGCGCAGAAGGTTAAGGGGGTACTTGATAGAGGTCTTTAAAATGATGAGAGGGATAGACAGAGTTGATGTGGACAAGCTTTTCCCTTTGAGAATAGGGAAGATTCAAACACAAGGACCTGACTTTAGAATTAAGGGACAGAGGTTTAGGGGTAACATGAGGGGGAACTTCTTTACTCAGGGAGTGGTAGCGGTGTGGAATGAGCTTCCAGTGGAAGTGGTGGCGGCAGGTTCATTGGTATCATTTAAAAATAAATTGGATAGGCATATGGATGAGAAGGGTATGGAGGGTTATGGTATGAGTGCAGGCAGGTGGGACTAAGGGAAAAAAGTTGTTCGGCACGGACTTGAAGGGCCGAGATGGCCTGTTTCCGTGCTGTAATTGTTATATGTTGTTATATGTTATATGTTAAATTCAAGTGACAGGCAACCAGATGCTTAGGGCCATTCTTGCAGACTGAATACAGATGCTCAACAAAGTGATCACCCAATCTGATTCTCACTGTGAACACATACTGCAGTACACTAAAGTGGAAGGAGAGCACATTAATTGGTGATTCACTTGGGAGAACTGTCTGGGTTGCTGAATGGTAGAAAGGGAATAGGTGAAAGGGCAGGTGTTGCATTTCCTGCCTTTGTATGGAAAGGTGTCATGAGGAATGATTGGTGGGGACAGAAGAGCGGACCAGAGTATCTCAAAGGGAATAGTCCCTTCAACAGGAATCTCTTCTTTGATATATGGATAAAGCCAACATCTACCACCCTAATAAGAGCATTTTTTGAGAACTCTTTCAAATGGATAACTTATGATAGCTATTTTATGTTCAGTCACATCTTTACATTCACTGTGGAACCAGATCTTTTAAAATAAATAAAATAGTATCTATCACTGTGGCAGCTCTTTGCAGTTATAATGAATAGGATGACTACAATGGAACTAGTGGAAGGTAGACAAAAATGCTGGAGAAACTCAGCGGGTGCGGCAGCATCTATGGAGCGAAGGAAATAGGCAACGTTTCGGGCCGAAACCCTTCTTCGGACTGATGTAGGGTGGGGGGGCGCGGGAAGAAGAAATGAAGAGGAGGAGCCACAGGGCTGAGGGAGAGCTGAGAAGGGGAGGAGACAATAAGGGCTACCGGAAATTGGAGAAGTCAATATTAATGCCGCTGGGGTATAAATTGCCCAAGCAAAATATGAGGTGCTGCTCCTCCAATTTCCGGTGGTGCTCACTTTGGCCATGGAGGAGGCCCAGGACAGAAAGGTCAGATTTGGAATGGGAGGGGGAGTTGAAGTGCTGAGCCACCGGAAGATCAGGTTGGTTATTGCAGACCGAGCGGAGGTGTTCGGCGAAACGATCGGCAAGCCTTCGCTTTGTCTCACTGATATAGATCAGCTGACATCTAGAGCACCGGATGCAGTAGATGAGGTTGGAGGAGGTGCAGGTGAACCTCTGTCGCACCTGGAATGACTGCTTGGGTCCTTGAATGGAGTCGAGGGGGGAGCTTTACCAACTGAGTTTCTCCAGCATTTTTGTCTACCTTTTATTTTCCAGCATCTGCAGTTCCTTCTTACACATGGAACTATTGGATGCAGTTTGATTTACAGAGGCATTTGTTAATACACAAAATAAAATGTTAATCTACAAAATAACCAAAATTAAAATAGATAGATCCGTTTCATGTATTTATTTTTCCACTACAACAGAGAACAATATTATGACGTTTACTTCATCAAAGGCAGGAACATGAAATGCTCCTTGGTAAATCTCTTTCAATAAAACATGACTGAATCTAATAATTAAAAAAACTAAATCAACATTGTCACATCAAAAGAAGCAGCAGCAGCTTCATCATAATTGTAAATTGAGCTGAATAAACTGAATGAGTATAAGGTTAGGAAAAACTTGTCACAATATCATCGAAAATCTGTGGTGCAGAAAGAGGCCTTCAGTGCAAGGCAACCACAACAGTCTGAAATGAGCTGGGGTTACACAAAAAGCTGGAGAAACTCAGCGGGAGCGAAGGAGATAGGCGACGTTTCGGGTCGAGACCCTTCTTCAGTCTGAAATGAGCTATTCAGCTTAATCTCACTTTCCAGCGCCAAGTCCATAGCTGTGCAACTCTCAAGTCTTGAAGTGCTTTATAATTGTGCCCTTTGGATGAAAGATCTTTTCCTCATCCTTCCACCACATTAAATCTATGTTTCTTAGTTTTAACCCCTTTGATTAAGGGAAATATGTTGGCAATGTGACACAGCTACTGGTGTTATTGCCTCATTGACCCTGGTTCAATTCCGACTCCCAGTGATGTTCGCGTACTGTGGGAGGTCTTCCGTGAACGCTGGTCACCGCAGGAGGTGGAATGTATAGAAATGTTAATATTTTAATTTGATAACTTTCTTTGTAAAATTACCAATATAGGCATTCTCTGATTGTGTTATTAATTTGTATTTGTTTGTTCTGATTAAAAGCATTTTGTAAAAAAAAAAAAAAGTGCTGTTTGCATTGAGTTTGCATGTTCTCTGTGTGATCGTATGGGCTTTATCTGGGCAGTCCCTGATTCATCCCACATCTCATAGATATGGTGATTGGAAGGCAGCCTGCTCCTGGCGTTCAAATATATGGTAGAATTTGGGGAGATAGATACAAACAGCTGGAGTAACTCAGCAGGTCAGACAACATCTTTGGAGAAAAGGAAAAGGTAAAAGGAATTTGTAAATGAGCGAGGAGGGAGTTGATGAAAATGTGAGAATAAAATTGGTTAGAGTAATTCAATCACAGCACAGTTTAGATATCAAAATATATATTTTATATTTTAAGAGATGAAATTGTCTTAATATTTAGCAGAAGTCTTTTTGTACTTTAAATCTTAAAAATAAGTGCATTCCTTTAAAGAGAAAATGAAATACAGGAACAAGGTACAACAAATAGACACAAAATGCTGGAGTAACTCAGCGGGACAGGCAGCATCTGTAGAGAGAAGAAATGGGTGACGCTTTGGACCAAGACCCTTCTTTAGACTGAAGTCAGAAGAAAGGGAACAAGGTACTGCAAATGTTGGTTCAATTAAAAAGACATTAAATGACATAAAGAGGGTCTAATTAGGAACAGTCAACATGGATTTATGCCTGGAAGGTCATGTTTGACTAATCTTCTTGAATTTTTTTAAGAGGTTACTAGGGAAATTGACGAGGGTAAAGCAGTGGATGTTGTCTATATGGACTTCAGTAAGGCCTTTGACAAGGTTCCTCATGGAAGGTTGGTTAAGAAGGTTCAACTGTTGGGTATAAATGCAGGAATAGCAAGATGGATTCAACAGTGGCTGAATGGGAGAAGCCAGAGGGTAATGGTGGATGGCTGTTTGTCGGGTTGGAGGCAGGTGACTAGTGGGGTGCCTCAGGGATCTGTGTTGGGTCCTTTGTTGTTTGTCATGTACATCAATGATCTGGATGAAGGGGTGGTAAATTGGATTAGTAAGTATGCAGATGATACCAAGATAGGGGGTGTTGTGGATAATGAAGAGGATTTCCAAAGTCTACAGAGTGATTTAGGCCAGTTGGAAAAATGGGCTGAAAGATGGCAGATGGAGTTTAATGCTGATAAATGTGAGGTGCTACACCTTGACAGGACAAATCAAAATAGGACGTACATGGCAAACGGTAGGGAATTGAAGAATACAGTTGAACAGAGGGATCTGGGAATAACCGTGCATAGTTCCTTGAAGGTAGAATCTCATATAGATAGGGTGGTAAAGAAAGCTTTTGGTATGCTAGCCTTTATAAATCAGAGCATTGAGTATAGAAGCTGGGATGTAATGTTAAAATTGTACAAGACGTTGGTGAGACCAAATCTGGAGTATGGTGTACAATTTTGGTCGCCCAATTATAGGAAGGATGTCAACAAAATAGAGAGGGTACAGAGGAGATTTACTAGAATGTTGCCTGGGTTTCAACAGCTAAGTTACAGAGATAGGTTGAATAAGTTAGGTCTTTATTCTCTGGAGCGCAGAAGGTTAAGGGGTGACTTGATAGAGGTCTTTAAAATGATGAGAGGGATAGACAGAGTTAATGTGGACAAGCTTTTCCCTTTGAGAATAGGGAAGATTCAAACAAGAGGACATGACTTTAGAATTAAGGGACAGAGGTTTAGGGGTAACATGAGGGGGAACTTCTTTACTCAGAGAGTGGTAGCGGTGTGGAATGAGCTTCCAGTGGAAGTGGTGGCGGCAGGTTCGTTGGTATCATTTAAAAATAAATTGGATAGGCATATGGATGAGAAGGGTATGGAGGGTTATGGTATGAGTGCAGGCAGGTGGGACTAAGGGAAAAAAGTTGTTCGGCACGGACTTGAAGGGCCGAGATGGCCTGTTTCCGTGCTGTAATTGTTATATGGTTATATGTTATATGGTTAAATGCTGGAATAACTCAGTGGGTCAGGCAGCATCTCCAAATAAGATGGATAAACCACCGGGTGGCGCCGCGGTGGCACCCTCGCCAACAGTCTGTCAGTCCTTTCGTATTTTTTAAAATATTTTTAGTGCGTTTTAAAAGTTTGTGTTAAAGTTCTCTGGTTTGTTTGATGTAACGGATGGAGGAGAAGTTCGGGGGAAATGTTTTTTCAATCTCATACTTTGCCAGAGATGCAAATGTTTTCCAAGTCGTATCCCCGGTCATTCTGAGGCCAAACATCATGGAACTGTCCTTGCTCGCGACTGACTTTGAGCCCCACCGCGAGGCATGGACTTACCATTGGGGCTGATCCCTTGGGTTAGACGCTTTCAACATCACGGATTTCAACATCGCAGAGCTCGCAGTCTCGGGTAGAGACCGAGTCGGGAGCTCCAAAGTCGCAAAAGGTTTCGACCAGCCCCGACCTGGGGTCCGATCACCCGGTGCAGGGGAGCTGAGATCCCCCCGATGCAGGAGCTTAATCGCTCCGACGCGGAGTGCCCACCGCCGGCTACGGGAGTCAAGATCATCCCGTCAACGGAAGGCTCAAGGACCCCGACCGCGGGAGAACAATCGTTCGCTCGTGTGTCAGAGGACGTGTAGCTCGCTGTCGTCGTCCAAAATGTTGACAGAATTGGTCACTCGATGCGTCACAGAATGCATCATGTCGTCGTTTCCGGGGATCGCCACAACGAGGCTTGGGATGACAATGGTGGGAAGAGATTGAATTTTTTTTCGCCTTCCATCACAGTGAGGAATGTGAAGGTGTCACTGTGGTGGATGTTTATGTTAAAATGTATTTTGTGTGTTCTGTTGCTTTTTATTAATATGACTACGACAAATCAAATTCCTCGTATGTTGCAAAAGATACTTGGCCAATAAAGTATGATTATGATTATGAGTATGATTAGATGATGCTTTGGATCAGGACCCTTCAGACTCTGAATGAATGATTCTGAAGAAGGGTGCTAACATAAAACGTCATCCATCCATGTTCTCCGGAGGTACTGCCGAGCCCACTGAGTTGCTCCAGTGTCTTTTTTTTAAGCAACTACAGGAATTTATTTTTAATCAATTTTCTCTGGCAATTTATACACTAATATTAGCCATCAACATGTTTTTGTTTGATTTGATCTGGTACTGAGAGCGAGACAGAATGCTGCTTTCCTCCAATCACATTGACTTTCAGAATGGCAGGCAGTGACTAGTGGGGTACCGCAAGGCTCGGTGCTGGGACCACAGCTATTTACAATATACATTAATGAATTAGATGCAGGGATTAAAGGTAACATTAGCAAATTTGCAGATGACACAAACCTGGGTGGCAGTGTGAACTGTGAAGGGGATGCTATGAGGATGCAGGGTGACTTGGACAGGTTGGATGAGTGGGCAGATGCATGGCAGATGCAGTTTAATGTGGATAAGTGTGAGGTTATCCACTTTGGTGGCAAAAACAGGAAGGCATATTATTATCTAAATGGAGTCAAGTTGGGAAACGTGGAAGTACAATGGGACCTGGGGGTCCTTGTTCATCAGTCAATGAAAGTAAGCATGCAGGTACAGCAGGCAGTGAAGAAAGCAAATGGCAAGTTGGCCTTCATAACAAGAGGAGCTGAGTAGAGGAGCAAAGAGGTCCTTCTGCAGCTGTACAGGGTCCTAGTGAGACCACACCTGGAGTATTGTGTGCAATTTGGGTCTTCCAATTTGAGGAAGGACATTCTTGCTATTGAGGGAATGCAGCGTACGTTCATCAGGTTAATTCCCAGGATGGCTGGACTGTCATATGTTGATAGAATGGAGCGACTGGGCTTGTATACTCTGGAATTTAGAAGGATAAGAAGGGATCTTATTGAAACATATAAGATGTTTCCCTTAATAAAGGGTTTTGACACGTTAGAGGCAGGAAACATGTTCCTGATGTTGGGGGAGTCCAGAACCAGGGGCCACAGTTTAAGAATAAGTGTTAAGCCATTTAGAACAGAGACAAGCAAAAACGTTTTCACACAGAGTTGTGAGTCTGTGGAATTCCATGCCTTAGGTATGATTAGGTGGATTAGCTAGATGGATTAGGTATGAATAAGGTTAGGCTAAATTACATTCCTAAATACATTCCACAGTAGAGCCAGGCTATCATCGATACTTTTTTGCATATCTTTCATTCATTGTTCTTTATCTCTCCACATCACTGTCTATATGTCTCGTTTCCCTGATCCCTGACCAGTCTGAAGAAGGGTCTCGACCCGAAACGTCGCCTATCTCCTTCGCTCCTTAGATGCTGCTAAGGATGTGGGAGAAACTGGAATCGGGTCTGTGGTGCTGTAAGGCAGCAACTTTACCTCTGCGCCACTGTGCCATCCCATTAAACTCTTTTTTCTGTAATCTATTCCAGCTTTTTGTGTCTATCTTCAGTTTAAACCGGCACCTGCAGTTCCTTCCTACACTCTTTGTTAAGTGAAACAGGTCCTAATCTCATAATATTATTCACCTCACCTAAGTCTTTTCTTCTCCTCCGTTGCTGCAGAGAATTTAATCCCAGTTATCAAATCGTTCTTCAAAGTGAAAAAAAAATTCCAGCCCTGCCAACATCTTCATAAATCGCCCCTGGATCCTCTCCAGAGCAATTGCACCCTTTCTACAATGTGTCATAGTCTTACAGCATGAAAACAGGCCCTTCATCCCAACTTGTACATGCAGATCAAGATGCCCCATTCATCCGCGATTTTGCAAAAATAGGAAAGTAGACATTATTTGAATGGTGGCCGATTAAGAAAAGGGAAGATGCAACGAGACCTGGGTGTCATGGTATACCAGTCATTGAAAGTATGCATGCAGGTGCAGCAAGCAGTGAAGAAAGCGAATGGTATGTTAGCATTCATAGCAAAACGATTTAAGTATAGGAGCAGGGAGGTTCTACTGCAGTTGTACAGTGTCTTGGTGAGACCACACCTGGAGTATTGCGTGCAGTTTTGGTCTCCTAATCTGAGGAAAGATATTCTTGCCATAGAGGGAGTACAGAGAAGGTTTACCAGACTGATTCCTGGGTTGTCAGGACTTTCATATGAAGAAAGACTGGATAGACTCGGCATGTACTCGCTAGAATTTAGAAGATTGAGGGGAGATCTTATAGAAACTTACAAAATTTTTGAGGGGTTGGACAGGCTAGATGCAGGAAGATTGTTCCCGATGTTGGGGAAGTCCAGAACAAGGGGTCACAGTTTAAGGATAAGGGGGAAGTCCTTTAGGACCGAGATGAGAAAAACATTTTTCACACAGAGAGTGGCGAGTCTCTGGAATTCTCTGCCACAGAAGGTAGTTGAGGCCAGTTCATTGGCTATACTTAAGAGGGAGTTAGTTGTGGCCCTTGTGGCTAGAGGGATCAGGGGGTATGGAAAGAAGGCAGGTACGGGATACTGAGTTGGATGATCAGCCATGATCATATTGAATGGAGGTGCAGGCTCGAAGGGCCGAATGGCCTACTCCTGCTCCTATTTTCTATGTTTCTATGTTTCTATTTACCCATGAGGCAATCCCTCCCTCTCTCCACCCAACACTGTGATCACAATTCCCTCCACCACACGTTTATCTCCCCAATGCCCACCTTCTCCTTACATTTGATTCATGAATTGGAGTTATTTGAAGATTTATCAATAAAGTGGAATAAAACAATGGATGTGTTTGGATTTTCAGAAAATGTTTGACAGCATCCTCACACACCAGTGGTGATCACTGCTGGGAACTTTGCTGTTTGTGATATATATAAATGAATTGGACGCAAATGTAGGCAGGTTAATGAGGTTGGAGCACCTGGAATTGGGATACAGTACTTCTGCTAGAACATGATTTTCCATACCACTAATTGGAAAAAACTCAATTGGTGAATTAGGGAGCACTATTTGCCTTATGTGAGAAATTTGGTTGCATGATTTCGATTGTGAACTAGAGAACCACTTAAAAGTTACTTTGGAAATTAGCAAGTAGCAAAAAAAGATTTTTTGGAAAAAGAAACAGTCGATGACAGAAAAATCATGCATTAAACAGACACACACTGTCTCTAAAGAACACAGTCGGTCAGTTTCACCACATGAAACATTAGTTGCAGCCACCAAGTAGATTGCACTAACTATAATTAATTGACTTTACCAGCACCATACTGTGACATGGCATACTGTAAATTTTAATGATTGCGTGTTTTAATCAGCTGGTGAAGCACCAAATTGGTGTATTCAAGAGTTAGATAGAGCTCTTAGGGCTAACGGAATCAAGGGAGAATGCAGGAACGGGGTAGTGATTGTGGATGATCAGCCATGATCATATTGAATGGCGGTGCAGGCTCGAAGGGCCGAATGGCTTACTCCTGCACCTATTTTCTATGTTTCTATATCAGTTTAAATCTTGTGTGTGCCAGTGTGTGTCAGTGTGTGTTAGGTTGTGTGTGAGAGTGTGGGTCGCTGTGTTCCCCCCCCCCCCCCCCCCGTCTCCATCCACCCCCCCAGGGAATGCGAGCCCACCCAAGTGCTCTGTGTCCAGCTGGGGTCCGGGGGAGCTGAAGGCCAGAGACCTGGAGGTCGGGCATCGGAGCGGAGCCTTGGCCTGAGATTCATCCCCGTGGCTCTGGAGGCGGCACTAACGCCCCCACTCACCCGGTCCACTCCTGGCTCCGGGCCAGGGTTAAAACTCGATGGGGTGCGGACAGAGCGGCCGACGGACACAGAGCCACCGGAGGTGACAGTGGGAGGTGTGAGCGGTGCCTCAGGGGTGGGTACTGGGTCTCACCTTTAGACTCTAAACTGAACAACTTTTTTTTGCAAATCACCCTTCGTGGGCCTGATGCGGTCCGCGGTCCGGTAGTTTGACACCCCTGCTTTAAACCAATGACCTCTAGTTCTTGAATCACATATCCCGGGAAAAAGACTGTGCATTCACCTAATATATTCCCCTCGTGGTTTTAACTCATCTCTAAAACAATTTTTGCTTTATCTTGAATTCCCAGCACCTGCAGATTTTGGTTCCATGAATGTCAAATTGAATCATTAATACTGCAGTTACGTTGTCATTTTAAATAGTGTGTGATGGGCTTAAGCCAATCAAATTGCTCATTCTTTATGGGAAACCCACCGACGGAAAACTATTCTTATTGGTGAGTGCGGAGGAGTGTGGAACTTAATTTTTTCTTGACTTTATTTCTTAACTCTTTTTTAGTGTGATCAGCGTGACAGCGTGAGAATCTAGTGAAATGCACAATTCTCACGCTCAATGCGTGAGAGTTGACAGCCCTGCAAGGGATATGGGGAGAAGGCAGGAATGGGGTACTGACTGTGGACGATCAGCCATGATTTTACTTCGGAGTCACGTGAGTGACTACGTGAAGAAGGCCGTCAGTCTGCATGCGCGTCATTACGTCTGAAGCATGCGCCAACGACTGACTGGCAGGCGCGTCGCTCCTTCCAGCGATAAGTTTAAAAACCTCAGGTAAGTGTTTTTAAAACTACTCTGAGGTCGTTTTGGCTGGTTCTATAATTCTTGTTTTCCTATCAAGTTTGAACCTTGCTATGTCGAAGGCGAAGAGACGGTCAGCGGATAAGCCGGCTACTGAAGACCACGGCAGTGTGGGTAGTGGGCGACTGTCCATATTGCCTTCCATGTCGCTGGCGGTGGAGCCACTGACAGCAGACTTGGTAGCCGAAGAAAGCACCATGGCAGTTCCGCAGGGGCAGAAGGCCACACAGAAGTCTGCGAGGCCCGTAGACTCAGATAGGTCGGGCCAGGAGGGTTCCCCTCCTTCATTGGGAAGCGTCTACGAATGACTAACCCATTTGGAGCACCTTATGGAGAGGATTTTGGCTCCAGAATGATATGCTCCAAAAGAGGGAGCAATATCAGCACGGGTCTCCACGGGAGCCCGCGCCTGCGGCACCTTTTACAGGGCTGCAAAGTGTCTCCCTCTCTGGAGAGGGGAGTACACGGGGTCAGTATCAAGCTGACTCAGAGTTTGGAGGCACAGCCGGTGAGCACTCCCTGGGGTACGGGTCTTTGCCATACCATCGCGATCAGGAGCACCCCTGGATGAAGACTTGGCCACTACCATCAATTATTTGGCCTCTCACCAACTCAAAGATCTGGCAATGGAGGAGACCACCAACAGGTACTATACTCCTGCCAACTGTGCCTCCCTAAATGTGCCGGCCATAAACCATTCCATCTGGGGTCATATTGGAGCGGATGTCAGAGCCCAGGAGATAAAGCTCCAGAAATGTTTTTAATTGTTGGCCTCGGGTATCACGGCCTTTGCTAGGTCTGTAGATGGGGAGCTCCTGACTGATACACAGTAGTACTCAATGGCATTGATGTGTAATGCCCACTTTGCAATCTGGCCGGCACTAAACCCCAAATTCGCTGTGCTGTGCAAGGCCAGCAACGTCCAGCCGGCCAATTACCTATTCGGGGAAGATCTGCCGAAGCAGGTCCGGGAGCTGGATGATGATGATGAGGCTAAGACCATTCGCCTCATGAGCAGAGTCCACACTCCACCCAGGGGCTCATCGTACTGGGTACACCCCTATGCTCCCTTCAGCTAGGCAATACCTGCCAGGGGGCACCGGAACCAGAGGGAGACTCGAACTAGAGGCACCAAGGTCTTTTTTAGAGGTAGGCCCAAGCCGACCCACGGCAAGGATGCGCGGAGGGCACCCGCCATCAGCTTTACTCCCCAAGTCTCGAGGATGAAAACCAGCACCATACCGCCAGTAACATCTGAGGTAGGTGAATCTAGTTACTTGTGGAACACATTACACATGACTCAGTCACAAGTTGGGGGGAGATTGCAACATTTCTTGAATGAATGGAGTTGGATCACAGCAGTATATACAGCACGGTATACAATAGGTATGTTACAAAACGTACCTTGAGCAGCGCTGCAGTTCTGCCGCTCCCCGTGTGCGTGACTTTGGGGCCTTTCAGAGGGGGGCGGGCTTAAAGTGCCGTTTTTCCACAGGCAGGGAAAATCGATCCATGTCGGGCGATTTTGTTGCGGAAGAAAAATCGCTCCGACATTTTATGAATGAAGGTATTTTTGAATTACTCTAAATTATTTATTAACTAGAGTAATTTAAAAATCACCTTCAAAAGCCGTAAGCACCGACAACCGGAAGGATTTTGCGTAGGGGAGAAAAAAAGGTAAATAGTTTATTTTTATATTAAAAGTTGGTTTTTCGGGAGGCTTTAATAATATTTTCATGTTGCGAAATGGGGTCCAAAAAAATGTATGAACCAACAGTATTTTTCCTCCCGACTTCACCGCAAACCACAACATTCCAATCCACCGCATTCCACTAAAACCCACTCGCTAGTTGATTTAAATAGCCATTAATTTACAGGCATAAAACACTAAATTCCTTCCATTTGGCCCAGAAATTCATGAAAATTAGATTTAAAAATTATGTTATATTGTGGATTATTGTGTGAATGTTATTTGGACACTTAGGCAATTGAAAAAAAAGTTTATATTTTCTTAAGAAATGGATAGATGTTTAGATCTACTCATTGAATTTTGTAATTAGCTACAATTAGATAACTAACTAATTATATGATTTAATTTCAGGTCATCCATGTAAGATTTTTTCATATTTGTTTCAGAATGCTTCAATCTATAATAACTGAAAATTTCATTGAGTTCTCTTAATTTTTAAGAAAGTTATGGGCTTTTAACTGTTCCAGATCACAGCTTTTGAGTTAAGTCAATTGAAAGGCAATGGGATAAATTGCAGACTTGATTTTTAAAATCTCAAAATTTTGTAACATTGCTATATACAAGGCTTCCAAATTGAGTTCCTTCTTGACTCACTACCACCCACACAACATTCACCAAATCACACATATGTGTTTTCACAACAGGAAAGTCTGGATGTACAAGCTGAAATCCAAACTTTATACAAAAAAGAGGTCATTGAGAGGTCGCCTCAGGAACCTCACCAATTTGTATCTAACATATTTACCAAGCGGAAAAGGGATGGAGGATGTCGTATCATCCTAGACTTAACTGAACTTATTACCTTTGTGCAGTATAAACATTTCAACTTGGATAACTTTGGCACTGCCATACAACTGGTTTCTGAAGGTGGTTATATGGCATGCATTGATCTTAAAGATGCATACTACTCTGTACCCATTCACAGGGAGCACAGGGGATATTTAAAGTTTAACTAGATGGGACAATTGTGGCAGTTCAAAGCATTGTCTAATGGACTGACTTCAGCTCCCAGACTATTTACTAAACTGATAAAACCAGTTCTGGGGCTACTACTAGCTCAGAATCACATTGTCATGGCATATTTGGATGACATTCTAATCATAGGGGACACCAAGGAATTAGCTGAATCATCTGTTTCAGCCACCAAAATCATGTTTGAGAGATTGTGGTTTCTCATCCGTTATCTCATGTCTCAGTTAAGTCCAAATTGACACCTACCGGGGTAATTGATTACCTGGGGTTTACGAGTAACTCAATTCACATGTCTGTGACTCTGCCTAGGAGCAAGCTATTAGAGTTAATAGAAGTCTGTAACAATCTAATTGTTAAACAGCAGCCTTCAATTAGACAAGTAGCAAGTGTAATTGGCAAACTTGTGGTTGCCTTTCCAGCTGTTTGTTTTGGGCCTTTGCACTATCAAAATTTACAACGAGCCAAGGAGCAGGCACTCAAATCCCATGCAGGCCAATTCAGTAGACCCATGTGATTGCCAGCAGAGGCCATTGCTGAATTACAATGGTGGGTAATGAATATTCGTCATAGCTCCAGAAAAAATTTAGTTTATACACCTTCGGTTATCTTACAAACCGATGCAAGTGCCCTAGGATGTGGAACAACAAATACAATCTCTAGCTGCGGTGGTAGATGGAATGTGCAGGAGTCATTAATTCTTCAGCAACATGGTATTAACTACTTAGAGTTGTTGGGAGCACTCTATGGGCTGAAGGCTTATTGCAGCACGATGCAACATGTGCATGTTCAACTTCAGATTGACAACACAAAAGCAGTGGCGCATGCCAATCACATGGGTGGTATTAAGTCTGTATCTTGTGATAAATTGGCAAACCCTATCTGGCACTGGTGTATTAAGAGGAACATTTGGGTCTCAGCTATCTACCTACCGGGTAGATACAACATGGTGGCGGACACAAGATCGTGGAAATTCAATGACAACACAGAATGGATGTTGAATCATGAAGTGTTTAACGACATTGTCGCCCGGAATGGTATCCCGGATCTTGATTTGTTCGCATCCAGACTAAATTACCAGTTACCCAAATATGTGTCATGGGAACCAGACCCTGGGGCAGTGGCAGTAGATGCGTTCTCACTACATTGGGGAGGAATGTTTTTGTATGCTTTTCCCCCATTTTGGCTCATCAGCCGATGCTTGGCAAAAATCAAGCAAGACAACTCCACAGGCATTTTGGTAGTGCCTGACTGGCCAACACAACCTTCGTTCCCACAAGTCCTGGGAATGATAACACAGCCTTTTATGGCTGTCCTCAAAAGCAGGGAACTGCTGGTTCACCCAGTAACGGGCTCCACTACATGACCGAATCAATTTATTGGTTTGCAGATTCTGAGGAGACCATACCTGGGGCTCGGACTGTCAGAACGAACAGTGGATGTGATAACAGCGGCCTGGAGGGACAGTACACAAAAACAGTACGTCTCTCACATCAAGAAATGGGAGATGTTCTGTTCTATTTCGACATCACGTATGAATCAGCACGCATCACGAATGTCCGGGAGTTTCTACCTATCCTATTCTATGACCAAAAATGAAGCTACAGTGCCATCAATAGTGCCAGAAGCACATTATCCTCTTATTTAGTGCTGGGATCGGGGCACCAATCGGTAGGGATCACCCCTTAATAACTAGGTTCAGGGCATTTTTAATTCTATACCACCCAGGCCCCGGTACACGGAAATTTGGGATGTGAGCGTGGTGCTTACACTGCTTCGCCAGTGGGTGCCAGCTTCCTCCCTGCCTTTATCAAAATTCACCCTCAAGGTGGTCATGCTAATGGCGCTGGTTACAGCGCAACGGGTCCAGACGTTGCACAAACTACGACTGGCCAACATGACTACCTATGTAAATAATATAACCTTCATCATTTATGATTTGATCAAACAGAGCAGACCGGGGGTGCCAGGGCTCAAGCTAGTGTTCCTGGCATACCCCGAGGATCCACGGTTGAGTGTAGTATCACATATTCACCAATACATTAAAGTCACCAAGAACCACAGAGGCTCCGAGTTATCTGTTCTGATCAGTTATAAGAAACCTTTCCACAAGGTATCAGTGCAAACCATTTCCAGATGGTTAAAAGAGGTTCTGGCGAGTGCAGGAGTGAACACTGACACTTTTAAATCTCACTCCACCAGAGCTGCATCTACATCGGCAGCAAGGGCAATGGACGTCCCTCTCAACCATATCCTAGCGGCTGCAGGGTAGGCCAATGAACAGATGTTCCACAGGTTTTACAACAAACCAATTGCCGGACCAGGGGTGTTTACTCGTACCATTTTCGATTCTGTTCTATAGTTTCCCCCCAGGATGGGAGGGGTTACTATTATTTTCTTTTCATGATTAAATCATCAGTATTGTTACCCAACTATGTTATGTCTGAAAGCATTAATCTTTTTCACTCATCCATGATCAATCCATTCAGTGTGTGACACTTGGACTCGTATCCGGCGTGAAATCACAGAGCTTTGAAATCTTCAAGTAGTCACTCACGTGACTCCAAAGTAAAATAGTAAGATTAAACAAGAACTTACCAGTTTGAAGTTTGATCTTTATTTTATGAGGAGCTACGATCAGCGATTACGTGCCCTCCGTTCCCAACCCTCATATTATAAAGGTCATCTGGTAGTTCTAGTTCTCGCCAAATCTTACTATCTTCAGGTCAACTTCTCTTATCAGTGATTTCACACCGCTGCTTTGAAGATTGACGCGCATGCGGACTGAGGGCCTTCTTCACGTAATCGTTCATTGTAACTCCTCATAAAATAAAGATCAAACTTCAAACTGGTAAGTTCTCATTTAATCTTACTATCACATTGATTGGCGGTGCTGGCTCGAAGCTCCTCCTGCACCTATTCTCTATTGACTACAGTGCCCTCCATAGTGTTTGGGACAAAGACCCATCATTTATTTATTTGCCTCTGTATTTCACAATTTGAGATTTGTAATAGATAAAAAATCAAATGTGGTTAAAGTGCACATTGTCAGATTTTATTAAAGGGTATTATTTATTAAAGGGCAAAACCAAAGAACTGATTGTGGACTTTGGAAGCGGTAGGATAGGGACCCAAAATCCCGTTTATATCAATGGGACGATGGTGGAAAATTGTCAAGAACTTCAAATTCCTGGGCGTGCATATTTCCGAAGATCTTTCCTGGTCCCAGCACACTGATGCAATTATAAAGAAAGCACATCAGTGCCTCTACTTCCTGAGAAGATTACGAAGAGTCGGTAAGTCAAGGAGGACCCTCTCGAACTTCTACAGGTGCACAGTAGAAACCATACTGACTGGTTGCATCGTGGCTTGGTTCGACAACTTGAACGGCCAGGAGCGGAAAAGAATGCAGAAAGTTGTGACCACTGCCCAGTCCATCATCGGCTCTGACCTCCCCTCCATCGAAGGGATCTATCACCCTCGCTGCCTCAAAAAGGCTGCCAACATCATCAAAGACCCACACCATTCTAGCCACACACTCATCTCTCCGTTGCCATCAGGTAGAAGGTACAGGAGAATTAAATCTGGTACATCCAGGTTCAGGAACAGCTTCTTCCCCACAGCAATCAGGCTACTAAATACGACATCAAACAAACTCTGAACTATAACAGCCTATTGCACTTAGAAACATAGAAACATAGAAAATAGGTGCAGGAGTAGGCCATTCGGCCCTTTGAGCCTGCATCCATTCAATATGATCATGGCTGATCATCGAACTCAGTATCCTGTACCTGCCTTCTCTCCATACCCCCTGATCACTTTAGCCACAAGGGCCACATCTAACTCCCTCTTAAATATAGCCAATTAACTGGCCTCAACTACCTTCTGTGGCACAGAATTCCACAGATTCACCACTCTCTGTGTGAAAAATGATTTCTCATCTCGGTCCTAAAAGACTTCCCCGTTATCCTTAAACTGTGACCCCTTGTTCTGTACTTTCCCAACATCGGGAACAATCTTCCTGCATCTAGCCTGTCCAACACCTTAAGAATTTTGTAAGTCTCTATAAGATCCCACCTCAATCTTCTAAATTCCAGCAAGTAGAAGCCGAGTCTATCCAGTCTTTCTTCATATGGAAGTCCAGCCAGCCCCAGGAATCAGTCTGGTGAACCTTCTCTGTACTCCCTCTATGGCAAAAATGTATTTCCTTAGATTAGGTGACCAACACTGTATGCAATACTCCAGGTGTGGCCTCACCAAGACCCTGTACAACTGCAGTAGAACCTCCCTGCTCTTGTACTCAAATCCTTTTGCTATGAATGCCAACATACCATTCGCTTTTTTCACTGCCTGCTGCACCTGCCTGCTGCACCTAGACTCCAACCTGCTGCTGACCTTCTACTGCTCGTCCATTGAGAGCCTGTTGACATACTGCATTACAGCATGGTACGGCAGCTGCACCATGGCAGACAGGGAGAGACTTCAGAGGGTAGTCAGGGCAGCACAGAAGATCATCGGCTGCCCTCTCCCCTCTCTGATGGACATTTACACCTCTCGCTGCCTCAGCAGGGCGAAGAACATTATCAAGGACAGCTCCCATCCTGCATTTGGCCTGTTCAACCTGCTACCCTCAGGGAGGCGCTATAGGTGCATCAGCACAAGGACAAATAGACTCAAGAACAGTTTCTTTCCAAAATCCATCATCTCCCTGAACTCACACATGCATTGACTTCACAGCCTAACCCCCGGACTATCATCTATCCACCTACTGTAATTTGTACTGTAACTGTAACCCATACTGGATATAGGAATCCTATTATCCATTCTATTTATCCATTGTCTTTTTGTAGATATGTATATAGCGCTGCAGAAACTGTGCACCTTATCCCCCCCCCCCCTTTTTTGTCTTGTTTTTGCACTGAGTAGGAGCAGTTTTTAATCTCACTGTACATGTGTATAGTGACAATAAAAGGCATTCTGATTCTGATGCCTACTTTCAATGACTGGTGTACCATGACACCCAGGTCTCGTTGCACCTTTTCCTAATAGGCCACCATTCAGATAATAGTCTACTTTCCTGTTTTTGCCACCAAAGCTGATAACCTCACATTTATCCACATTATACTGCATCGTCCATGCATTTGCCCACTCACCCAGCGTATCCAAGTCACCTTGCAGCCTCCTAGAATCCTCCTCACAGTTAACATTGCCCCCCAGCTTTGTGTCATCTGCAAACTTGGCGATGTTGCATTCAATTCCCTCATCCAGATCATTAATATATATTGTAACTAGCTGGGGTCCCAGCACTGAGCCTTGCGGTACCCCACTAGTCACTGCCTGCCTGTCTGAAAAGGACCCGTTTACTCCTACTCTTTGCTTCCTGTCTGCCAGCCAGTTCTCTATCCACATCAATACTGAACCCCCAATACCGTGTGCTTTAAGTTTCTATACTAATCTCTTATGTGGGACCTTGTCGAAAGCCTTCTGAAAGTCCAGATATAACACATCCACTGGTTCTCCCTTATCCACTCTACTAGTTACATCCTCGAAAAATTCTACAAAATTCGTCAGACATGATTTACCTTTCATAAATCCATGCTGGCTTTGTCCAGTGATTTCACCACTTTCCAAATGTGCTGCTATCCCATCTTTAATAACTGACTCTAGCATTTTCCCCACTACCGATGTTAGACTAACTGGTCTGTAATTCCCCGTTTTCTCTCTCCCTTCCTTCTTAAAAAGTGGGGTTACATTAGCTATCCTCCAATCCTCAGGAACTACTCCAGATTCTAAAGAGTTTTGAAAAATTATCACTAATGCATCCACTATTTCTGTGGCGACTTCCTTAAGTACTCTGGAATGTAGCCTATCTGGCCCTGGGGATTTATCGGCGTTTAATCCATTCAATTTACCTAACACCACTTCCCAGCTAACCTGGATTTCACTCAGTTCCTCCATCGCATTTGACCCCTGGTCCCCTGCTATTTCCGGCAGATTATTTATGTCTTCCTTAGTGAAGACAGAACAAAAGTAGTTATTCAATTGGTCTGCCATGTCCTTGTTCCCCATGATCAATTCACCAGTTTCTGAATGCAAGGGACCTACATTTGTGTTAACTAACCTTTTTCTCTTCACATATCTATAAAAACTTTTGCAGTCAGTTTTTATGTTCCCTGCCAGTTTTCTTTCATAATCTATTTTCCCTTTTCTAATTAAGCCCTTTGTCCACCTCTGCTGGACTCCATGTTGACTTGGGCTAAGCTGCTTTTTCTGGTTCATTTGTATGATTCATCTTTTGTTTTGATACTATCCCTGATTTCCCTTGTTATCCACGGATGCACTACCTTCCCTGATTTATTATTTTGCCAAGCTGGGATGAACAATTGTTGTAGTTCATCCATGCAGTCTTTAAATGCCTTCCATTTCATATCCACTACCAACCCTTTAAGAATCACTTGCCAGTCTATCTTGGCCAATTCACGTCTCATACCCTCAAAGTTACCTTTCTTTAAGTTCAGAACCCTTGTTTCTGAATTAACAATGTTACTCTCCATCCTAATGAAGAACTCACCATATTATGGTCAATCTTGCCCAAGGGGCCACATACAAGACTGCTAACTAACCCTTCCTCATTACTCAATACCCAGTCTAGAATAGCCTGCTCTCTCATTGGTCCATCTACATGTTGGTTTAGAAGACTATCCGGCATACATTCCAAGAAATCATCTTCCTCAGCACCCCTGTCAATTTGATTCACCCAATCTATATGAAGTCACCCATTATAACTGTCTTACCTTTGTTGCACGCATTTCTAATTTCCTGTTTGATGCCACCGCTGACTCCACTACTACTGTTAGGTGGCTTGTACACAACTCCCACTAGTGTTTTCTGCCCCTTAGTGTTTCGGAGTTCTACCCATATTGATTCCACTTCCTCCAAGCTAATGTCCTTCCTTTCTATTGCGTTAATCTCCTCTCAAACCAGCAACGCTGCTCCATCTCCTTTTCCTTTCTGTCTATCCCTCCTGAATATTGGATATCCCTGGTTGTTCAGCGCCCAGCATTGGCCACCCTGGAACCATGTCTCCGTGATCCCAACTATATCATATTCATTAATAACTATCTGCACATTCAACTCGTCCACCTTATTACGAATGCTCCTTGCATTGAGACACTAAGCCTTCAGGCTTGTTTTATACAACACTCTTACCCCTTATACAATTATGTTGAAAAGTAGCCCTTTTTGATTTTTGCCATGGATTTTTCTGCCTGCCACTTTTACTTTCCACCTTGCTACCTATTGCTTCTATCCTCATTTTACACCCCTCTGTCTCTCTGCTCATGCTCTCATCCTCCTGCCACATTAGTTTAAATCATCCCTGACAGCACTAGCAAACACCCCCATTAATCTGTTTATGTATGTGTATATATATGGTCTATGGTATATAGACACACTGGTCTGTTCTGTATTATGCCTACAATATTCTGTTGTGCTGCAGCAAGCAAGAATTTCATTGTCCTATCTGGAACTCAGGACAATAAACTCTCTTGACTCTCTTGACTTGAATCTTTATATATTTTGGTTTCACCAAGTAGAAATTACAGCTGTGTTTGTACATAGTCCCCCCCATTTCAGGGCACCATAATGTTTGGGACACGTGGCTTCACCGGTGTTTGTAATTGCTCAGGTGTGTTTGGAAAGTTTTATTGCTGTTTATCAACATCAGGATCAAAGTTGTCCCAATGAAAGTCAAAGAAGGCATTTTGAGCCTGAGAAACAAGAATAAAACTATTGGGGTCATCAGCCAAACATTAGGGTTTCCAAAATCAACTGTTTGGAACATCATTAAGAAGAAAGAGAGCACTGGTGAGCTTACTAATCGCAAAGGGACTGACAGGCCAAAGAAGACCTCCACAGCTGATGACAGAAGAATTCTCTTTATAATTTTAAAAATCCCCAAACACCAGTCCGACAGACCAGAAACACTCCTCAGAAGTCAGGTGGGGATTTGTCAATGACCACTGTCCGCAGAAGACTTCATGAACAGAAATACAGAGGCTACACTGCAAGATGCAAACCAGGGGTTAGCTAAAAAAATAGGATGGCCAGGTTACAGTTCGTCAAGAAGTACTTAAAAGACCAATTACAGTTCTGGAAAAATGAACTTGTGGACAGATGAGACGAAGATTAACTTATATCAGAGTGGTGGCAAGAGCAAAGTATGGAGGAGAGAAGGAACTGCCCATGATCTAAAGCATACCACCTCATCTGCAAAACACGGTGGCGGGGGTGTTATGGCCTGGGCATGAATGACTGTTGAAGGTATTGGAAATAGAAACATAGAAAATTGGTGCAGGAGAAGGCCATTCGGCCATTCAGCACCGCCATTCAATGTGATCATGGCTGATCGTCCGCTATCAATAACCCGTGCCTGCCTTCTCCCCATATCGCTTGACTTAACTAGCCCCATGAGCTCTATCTAATTCTCTCTTAAATCCATCCAGTGATTTGGCCTCCACTGCCCTCTGTGGCAGGGAATTCCATAAATTCACAACTCTCTGGGTAAAAAAGTTTTTTCTCACCTCAGTCTTAAATGACCTCCCCTTTATTCTAAGACTGTGGCCCCTGGTTCTGGACTCACCCAACATTGGGAACATTTTTCCTGCATCTACCTTGTCCAGTCCTTTTATAATTTTATATGTTTCTATAAGATCCACCCTCATCCTTCTAAACTCCAGTGAAGACAAGCCTAGTATTTTCAATCTTTCCTCATATGACAGTCCCGCCATCCCAGGGATCAATCTCGTGAACCTATGTTGCACTGCCTCAATCACAAGGATGTCCTTCCTCAATTAGGAGACCAAAACTGTACACAATACTCCAGATGTGGTCTCACCAGAGCCCTATACAACTGCAAAAGAACCTCTTTACTCCTGTACTGAAATCCTCTTGTTATGAAGTCCAACATTCCATTAGCTTTCTTCACTGCCTGCTGTACCTGCACGCCAACCTTCTCAGTGACCGGTGTACAAGGACACCCAGGTCTCACTGTACCTACCCCTTACCTAACCTAACACCATTGAGTTAATAATCTGCCCCCTTGTTTTTGTCACCAAAGTGGATAACCTTACATTTATCTGTATTATACTGCATCTGCCACGCATCTGCCCACTCACTCAACCCCTGCAACCTCCTAACATTCTCTTCACAGTTCACACTGTCACCCAGCTTTGTGTCATCTGCAACCTTGCTAGTGTTGCTCCTAATTCCCTCTTCCAAATCATTAATATATATGGTAAACAGTTCCGGCTCCAACGCCAAGCCTTGCGGCACTCCACTCGCCATTCTGAAAAGGACCCGTTCACTCCTACTCTTTGCTTCCGGTCTGCCAACCAATTTCCTATCCATGTCAACACCCTACCCCCAATACCATGTGCTCTAATTTTAGTCGCCAGTCTCCCGTGCGGGACCTTATCAAAGGCTTTCTGAAAGGCTAGATCTACTGGCACCCCTTCATCCATTTTACTTGTCACATCCTCAAAAAATTCCAGAAGATTAGTCAAGCATGATTTCTCTTTCATAAATCCATGTTGACTTGGACTAATCCTTTTACTGGTATCCAAATGCCCCATTATTACCTCTTTAATAATTGACTCCAGCATCTTTCCCACCACCGAAGTCAGGCTAACTGGTCTGTAATTCCCCGTTTTCTCTCTCGCTCCTTTCTTGAAAAGTGGGATAACATTAGCTATCCTCCAATCCACAGGAACTGATCCTGAATCTATTGAACATTGGAAAATGATCACCAATGCGTCCACTCCCTCCCTGAGGACCCTGGGATGCAGACCATCAGGCCCAGGGGATTTATCATCCTTCAGTCCCATTAGCCTACCCAATACTATTGCTCGCCTAATGAAAATTTATTTCAGTTCCTCTACCCCCTTAGATCCTCTGTCCTCCAGTACATCTGGGAGATTGTTTGTGAAGACAGATCCGAAGTACCTATTCAACTCTTCTGCCATTTCCTTGTTGCCCATAATAATTTCACCCGTGTCTGCCTTCAAGGGACCCACATTTGACTTTGCTACTCTTTTTCCCTTAACATATCTAAAGAAGGTTTTACTGTCCTTTACATTCCTGGCCAGCTTCCCCTCGTACTTCATCTTTTCAGCCCGCATTGCCCTTTTTGTTTCTTTCTGTTGTCCTATGAAAGTTTCCCAATCCTCTGGCTTCTGGCTACTCTTTGCTGTGTTATACATCTTTTCTTTTAGTTTTATTCTATCCATAACTTCTCTTGTCAGCTACGGTTGCCTCCTACTCCCCTTAGAATCTTTCTTCCTTTTTGGAATGAAATGATCCTGCGTTTTCTGGATCATGCCCAGAAATTCCTGCCATTGCTTCTTCTACTTCTTCTTCTTGCGTGTGTTGTGCACAATCTAAAGTTGTAGGCCAACTTGTTCTATTTGATCTTATTTGATTGTGTACGCCGAGTTGATTACATTCGTCGAAACAGGGCGGACAACGTGAAGGTTGCAATCTTCCACCCCCCTGCCATTGCTGTTCCACCATCATTCCTGCTAGGATCCCTTTCCAGTCCACTTTGGCCAGCTCCCCTCTCATGCCTTCATAGTCCCCGTTGTTCAACTGCATTACTGACACTTCCGATTTAACGTTCGCCTTCTCAAATTGCAGATTAAAACTAATCATATTATGATCACTACCTTCCTTTACCTCAAGTTCTCTTATCATATCTGGTTCATTGGACAACACTAAATCCAGAATTGCCTTTTCTCTGGTCGGCTCCATTACAAGCTGCTCTAAAAATCCACCTCGGAGGCATTCTACAAACTCTCTTTATTGGGGGTTACACAAAAAGCTGGAGAAACTCAGCGGGTGCATCAGCATCTAAGGAGCGAAGGAGATAGGCGACGTTTCGGGTCGAGACCCTTCTTCAGACTCCAGCATTTCGGGTCTCGACCCGAAACGTCGCCTATCTCCTTCGCTCCTTAGATGCTGCTGCACCCGCTGAGTTTCTCCAGCTTTTTGTGTAACCCTCGATTCTCCAGCATCTGCAGTTCCTTCTTTAACACATCTCTTTATTGGGGTCCTGAACCATCCTGATTTTCCCAGTCTACCTGCATATTGAAATCCCCCATCACCACAGTGGCATTACCTTTGTTACATGCCAGTTTTAACTCCTGCTGCAACTTACACCCTACGTCTGGGCTACTATTTGGGGGTCTATAAATAACACCAATTAGTGTCTTCTTGCCTTTACAATTCCTCAACTCAATCCACAGTGACTCTACCTCGTCAGTTCCTGTGTCTTCCCTCGCAAGGGACTGAATTCCATCCCTCACTAGCAGAGCTACCCCCCCTCCTCTGCCCACCTGCCTGTCCTTTCTGTAGGATGTATAACCCTGAATATTAAGTTCTTAGGCCCGATCCTCCTGCAGCCACGTGTCAGTAATCCCACAATGTCATATCCACCAACCTCTAAATGAGCCTCCAGCTCATCTACTTTACTTCTTATACTTCGCGCATTTATATACAATACTTTTAATTCCTTACGCATCTCACCTTTCATATCGATCCCTATTACACTTGGCCATACTCTCCTATCCCTTTGTGAGCTTCCTTTCCCGTTAATTCTGGGGTCATTAACCATCCATTTACTCTTGTTCCCTTTAACTCCATCCTCGGCTATCCCATTTGACACCGCACCACCCTTATTCCGTTTAAAACCACCCGTATTCAGTTTAAAACCACCTGTATTGGCTCACTTATATTCATTGATGATACAACTGCTGATGGTAGTAGCTTAATGAATTCTGAAGAGTAAAGACTCATCTTATCTGCTCAAGTTCAAACAAATGCCTCAAAACTCATTGGCCAGCAGTTCATTCTACAAGACAATGACCACAAACATACTGCTAAAGCAACAAAGGAGTTTTTCAAAGGTAGAAAATGGTCAATTCTTGAGTGGCCAAGTCAATCACCCGATCTGAAGCCAATTGAGCATGCCTTTTATATGTTGGAGAGAAAACTGATGGGGACTAGCCCCCAAAAGCATAAGCTAAAGATGGCTACAATACAGGCCTGTCAGAGCATCGCCAGAGAAGACACCCAGCAACTGGTGATGTTCATGAATTGCAGACATCAAGCAGTCATTGCATGCAAAGGATATGCAACAAAATACTAAACATGATTACTTTAATTAACATAACATTATGGTGCCATGAAATGGGGAGACTATGTATAAACACTACTGTAATTTCTACATGGTGAAACCAAAATGTATAAAAATGGCCTTTATTAAAATCTGACAATGTGTACTTTATGTGATTTATGTTATGTAAAACCACATGTGATTGTTTCTATTACAAATCGCAAATTGTGGAGTACAGAGGCAAATAAATAAATGATGGGTCTTTGTCCCAAACATTATGGAGGGCACTGTAGTTGGGTTTGGAATTGAAAACACATGGCATAAAGTTTGAACCATTTAAGGGTCATGGCACCTGAAGATCTATTGCTGACTCCAGGAGGCAAGGAAGCAACTTGATTCTCTTGAAGTCCTTCACTTCTTAAGAATTCTCAAGCTGGTCCAAAGTAATGTCCCCTACTGTTTTAATGAAACCTGTCTGAGAAACTACATGAATAATATCATGGGGCAGTATTTTTTTAAACATTCACCTGACTACAAAGAGTGGTTTCTCAAAAACATCAATGAATAGATTAACTTTCATTGTAAAATTAGGAATATAAAGTGAGAGTTATATGTCTTATATGTAGAATAATGGATTCCGATAAATGCTTTCGTTTCTAATGTTAGTCTTCAATAAAAGGCTTCTGAAGCTTGAGATGAGATATTGTTATGAAATCATAGCAGCATTTCTATTATAACAAAAATTACCCGTCATGCTGATTATATGAGTAATTTTTCCAATTTAAACTGAATCCTCCTGCATCTGTAGGCCTGGCCATTGTAATGCAGAACAAACAGCATCTATTATTGAAGTATTCCTTTCCATAGAATAACAATATAACTTTAAAACTCCGTTCATTCTGATATCAGGTGACTTAATAAACACGTGTAGGTGTAATACATTTCTGAAAGTGAACTGGTACATTACTTCATAAATCTAGGAAGCTCTCTTAAGGTGATCTTTTCCTTAGGAAGCAAAGCCCTTTAGGGGATGCTATTAACATGTACAGGATTTTGCACAAACAGTGGAGGGAAAAAAAAATCTAGATTTTGTGAGAATTTCACCAAACACAAAAGAACGTTCAGGGTCTCCAAAAGAGTGATGGGCCACTTTATACAATATACTTTTTGGTATATTAAAGCATGTTTAATGAATGTTATCATATGATAGTTCATTTCAAACAGCTCAGAAATAGTAAACTCTACAATGATTAATAAGATATTTATTTTAACTGATCAAAATTGCTTATATTTGAAAAAAGTGTCCATGCAGTTTCAACTGAGATTTAGCACAAAATTAATTGCTATATGCAAAAAGTGAATTGCATTGATATCTATGCCTGATATGATGGCCATTTTTGTTAATATATTTAATTTAGTTTAATTTAGAGATACAGCGCGGCAACAGGCCCTTTTATCCACCGATTTTGTGGTGACCACCGATCCCTGCACACTAACACTATCCTGCAAACACTGGGGCCAAGCCAATTAATCTACAAACCTGGACATCTTTTGGAGTATAAGCTCACAGAGAAAACTCACACAGGTCATGGGAAGAATGTACAAACCATACAGACAGCACCTGTAATCAGGATCGAACACACGTCTCTGGTGCTGTAAGGCAGCAACTCTTCTGTTGTGCCAACGTGCCACATATTTGTTTATGGTATATTCAAAATGTGGAGTCTATGGCATATTCAATACCATAGAATTTTTCATGAATCAATATCCAAAACTACAATAATGGTGTTACATAATTTAGTGAAATAAATTACATTGGCATTAATGCTTTAAATACACATTGGTTTGGAGTTGTTAGCTGTTGCTGAGTCACAGCCGGTCACTGCTGAGACAGCGAACTTTAGCCAAGCCGTTTGAGTGAGGAGAAGGACAAGGATTTGACAAGTATGCAGAGAGTGATTTCTGCTGGACTCCAATTAATACTCTCAGTGCCTTTGTCATAGTCATAGAGTGACAGTGTGGAAACTTTGGCCCAACTTGCACACAATGGCCAACATGTCCCAGCTACTGCACACTAGTCCCACCTGCCTGCATTTGGCCCATATCCCACCAAACCTTTCCTATTCATGTATCTGTCTAACTGTTTCTTAAACATTGGGATAGTCCCAGCCTCAACGACCTCATCAGGCAACTTGTCCCATACACCCACCACCATACGTGTAAAAAAGTTACCCCTCAGATTCCTATTAAGTCTTTTCCCCTTCACCCTAAACCTATGTCTTGTGGTCCTTGATTTGCCTACTTTGGGCAAGAGACTCTGTGCACCTTCCCAATCTACTCCTCTCATGATTTTATACACGTATTTTGGACAGGTGATGGATACAGATACAGAGTTGGTGATTCCGACTTGCGAAAATCCGACTTATTTAAATGCTCACGGATCATAAACCTTGGGTAAGTCAGGGGGTGCCTGCATTTATTCAGCCTCTCCTTTTTCAAATTTAAGTGATCTGAACAGTTGGTCATTTCCATCCAAACATAATTCCAACATGTCAAGACCAACTGTCTATCACTTTATCTTTTAGTAAGGGTTGGGAGGTGCATGCTCATGGTTGGAAAGTAAAGAAAAGAACAAGTAGAAATTCAAAGATATATGTTTCAGAAAAAATATTAGTAATCAATCTGAATGAAATTATAAAGATTATTCTTTAATAATTGATGCCACTTACCATATTCATTTGATGAGGGAGAGAATGTTGTGGCCTCACAGAGGATACATTGGACTGATGCATATAACCATATCCAGCAGAATGAGGAGAATGCATCTGCTGGTAAGCTCCAGGAAGCACAGCAGCTAATTGATAATAAAAACAATGGCAAGGTTTAAAATATGGTGTTACAATTTCAGCACAAATTTAACACAATTTAATTGTGCATTTGCATGGATTCAATCCGTTGTCCGGCTCTAAACTCCATTTGGGTCTTGAGATGATGTCCATAGTTTCTGTGTGTACCACGGATAATACATTTAAAAGCATAAAGTAATTAAGAAAGGGTTAGAGAGGAAATGAGAAATTAATTTTCACCCGGAATGTGATTTGGTGTGTAGAATTCAATGCCAGAAAACCCTCCTCTGATTTAAAAAGCATTTTGATGTGTCCTTGAAGGTCCATGACCTGCAAGCACACAGACCTAATGCTAGAAGATAGAACAGAGATATAATGAGCTGAATGGTCTACTGCTATGTCATATATACTTTATATAATTCCCAAACACGTGGTGCCAGGAGAATCAATGTGTCAAACATTTAAATAAACTTATCAAGACCAAAACCAAAGTACAATTTTCCTCTAAACACCTCTTAAATGTGTTCATTGTACCAGATTCCATTGCCTCCTCAGGTAGCAAGTTGCACATAACAACCACTGTGCAGAAACATTAACCCATTACATCCCCTGTAAATCTTCTACCTTTCACTTTAAAACTATTCCCTTTTGTTTTAGGGAACCCCTACCATAGGAAAAATAGATTTTCACTATCTAACTTTTCTATGCCACTCAACATCTTACATACTTTGATCATGTAATATCTCAGCTTCCTTTGCTCCAGGGACAACAAGCTCTCCTATCTTTCCCATAACTAAAGGCTGCATGGACCAGAGATGTGGTTCCTACACATGGTGATTTGCTAGTTCATCAGTTATGGCCTAAGCTGGTGATATTACAGTACTTAGAAGGTACAAGACATATCACCATGAAACGGACAGAAGCACATGATGATATTTAGTAAAATAGCAGAGGGGAGAAAAAGCCGGGAAGGCTTCCTGACAGGCCGTGGCTGTGGACAGGGAACGCGGCCGGAAGCCTTTATCAGGGCACAGCGGTCTCAATGCCTTCCAGATCGCCGCATAGAAGCCGGGTAGGGGCCCAGACGGGGCCTCGTAGGTTGGACGGAGGAGCCAGGCCTCGCGGGTCGCAATCCAGGTCGGTGTTGCGGCCAATGGAGCCCTCGTGGGGCGTTGACAACGGTGAGGCCTCGCTCCGATGGGGCCTCGGCGGTAGTGAACCCTTGCGGGTTGACCCTCGGTCGATGACAGTGTGGAGGACCACCGTGTGGAGAAGAACAATGGAGCACCCAGCGTGGGGGGACCAGCATGAGGAAGGGGGAAGAACAATCGAGCATCCGTCGTGGGGGGACCACCGTGAGGGAGGTGGGAGAACAATGGAGGACCCGGCGTGAGGGAGGTGGGGGAGAACAATGGACAATTGAGGAGGGGGGGACAAAGGAGAATGGGGACCATTGTATACATTGGGTGTGCAAGCAAAGAATTCCACTGACTCTCGCTATCTTTAAGAGCCTTATCTAGCTCTCTCTTGAAAGTATCCAGAGAACCGGCCTCCACCGCCCTCTGAGGCAGAGAATTCCACGGACTCACAACTCTCTGTGAAAAAAAGTGTTTCCTCGTCTCCGTTCCAAATGGCTTACCCCTTATTCTTAAACTGTGGCCCCTAGTTCTGGACTCCCCCAACATCAGGAACATGTTTCCTGCCTCCAGCGTGTCCAAACCCTTAACAATCTTATATGTTTCAATAAGATCCCCTCTCATCCTTCTAAACTCCAGAGTGTACAAGCCCAGCTGCTCCATTCTCTCAGCCTATGACAGTCCCGCCATCCCGGGAATTAACCTTGTAAACCTATGCTGCATTCTCTCAATAGCAAGAATGTCTTTCCTCAAATTAGGGGACCAAAACTGCACACAATACTCCAAGTGTGGTCTCACTAGTGCTCTGTACAACTGCAGAAGGACCTCTTTGCTCTTATACTCAACTCCTCTTGCTATAAAGGCCAACATGCCATTCGCTTTCTTCACTGCCTGCTGGACCTGCATTGAAGGTCCCTGAACAGGTCCTATGAGACTGATGAACAAGGACCCCCAGATCCTGTTGTACTTCCCCTTTTCCCAACTTGACACCAATTAGATAGTAATTTTGAATGAGGTGGAAATGGGATAGGAAGAGTATTAAATACATTAATATTGTTATCTCCAATATTCACCATGGTGTGTGACAGAGGCGGGGAGCAATGGGCGGGGAGAGGGAGAAAGGGTGGCAAAAGAGGGTGAGGTTGGAGAGAGATAGCGGTGTGTGTGTGTGTGTGTGTGTGTGTGTGTGTGTGTGTGTGTGTGTGTGTGTGTGTGTGTGTGTGTGTGTGTGTGTGTGTGTGTGTGTGTGTGTGTGTGTGTGTGTGTGTGTGTGTGTGTGTGTGTGTGTGTCCACGCGCGCAAGTGTAGGATTGAAATTGTTTTTAGTTTGGATTTGTTGATATCCTATCATCTTTAATCAGAAATTCTGTCCACTAGTGGGACACCATCCCCTGCCGTCACTCTTGGTATTTATCTCTTATGCAGCACCGCTCATTGCAATTTCATTTCATTCATGGGTGGGTTTGGACCTAAGTATACAGGAGCTTGCCCTAGGTGTTGGTTTCTTTGACTAATTTAACACACAAAGATTAAAACGTCTGTTCCTACCATCCCTCCTATCAGTGTGTTCCAGGGTGCACAATAATGTTTTACAATAATCTACTGGTTATCACAAGTATCACATGAAATATTGCCGTTCAAATTACACGTGTTGCACATTACCCATGGATTCTCCTGAAAGTACATGTTACTTGCACCAAGATCATCTGGTTTGATTTCAATGTGCTGCACAATTTCAGTATTTCTTTACACTGTGCAGAACAGAATTTTTACATCCTTAAATTAAATTAGGAATAGTCTTTGCTCATTAAAAGATAGAAACTGTTGAAGTGTACAATATTTCATCTTCATCTCGGTGACATCTTTGTACAGAATCTATAATCCCATTGTCTCTACTAACTGCACTTCCATCTCTAACCTCCCCTGAAAGATACAAACCTTTCATCATGTATATCATCAAACTGTCCAACATCTAATCCAGTGAACAGTACATTTCTCCAAACACTGGGAAACTAATGCTTCATATTTGCCAAGAGGTAATACTCTTGCCTGGAGATTGTGGCAGGTTGAATGAGATAATTTGCAATATAAAGTGTTATTCTCTTTTATTTGTAATTCCTACATTTGTCTTGTGAAGTCATGTAAGATAATCTTTTGGGTAACCCCTTTGCGAGGTGGGAAGTTTCCTAATTTTGTCATAAAAATCCTTTCATTTTTGGAATCATCCTTGTGGCTGCTTTCTTCAGTGAGTTCCTTGATTCTGGGTTTATAAATTTGGACATGACTTTTAATAATAAAGTAACTCATCATTCTATTTCTTTAATCCATTGCTGTCCGGCAAGGATTGGTTATGTTTGCAAGTGTATCAACCCACACTTACGACTGACCTGGAACTCCTTAGTTTCTTCATCAATATTCATTAATTGCAAGGAGGAAGTAATCATTCAAATTATGTAAGCAGCCAAATAACATGAAAAAACATGGTATTGTAAGAAATCAGATCATTATTAATGTTTTAAATTGATATTACCAAAAAAAAACTAGACGCTCTAAATCAGAAAGGGAAAATAAATGATAATTTACAATGTGCGTATCAATATCAAATATCTAGGATTCATCCAATAAACAAGAGCCTTCATTTGGTAATGTGTTGTCTATTCTTAAATGTTTATAACAATGTATATAACAGATGTTAGACCCAAAATGCTGGAGAAACTCAGCGGGTCAGGCAGCATCTCTGGAAAAAACAAATAAATTATATTTTCGGTTGGAAGCCTTCTTCAGTCTTCTCCAGAGATGCTGCTTGGCCCACTGAGTTATCCCACCATTTTGTGTCTATTTTCGGTATAAACCAGCATCTGCAGTTCCATCCTACACATATATAACAGATGTTGTCGGAAACCTTTGAGTTATAAGGAGAGGTTGGATAAACTGGTCTTTTTTCTCTGGTCCATAGAAGGCTGAGAGCGTGACATTATAGAGGAGTACAGTGCTCTCCATAATGTTTGGGACAAAGACCCATCATTTGTTTATTTGCCTCTGTACTCCACAATTTGAGATATGTAATATAAAAAAATTACATGTGGTTAAAGTGCACATTGTCGGATTTTATTAAAGGGCATTTTTATACATTTTGGTTTCACCATGTAGAAATTACAGCTGAGTTTATATATAGTCCCCCCATTTCAGGGCACCATAATGTTTGGTGGACATGGCTTAACAAGCCTCCTTAATGCAGGTATAAGAGAACTCTCAGCACCTAGTCTTTCCTCCAGTCTTTCCATCACCTTTGGAAACTTTTATTACTGTTTATCAACATGAGGATCAAAGTTGTCCCAATGGAAGAAGCCATTATGAGACTGAGAGACAAGAATAAAACAATTGGGGACATCTGCCAAACGTTAGGCTTACCAAAATCAACTGTTTGCAACATCATTAAGAAGAGAGCACTGGTGAGCTTACTAATCTCAAAGGAAATGGCAGGCCAAGGAAGACCTATACAGCTGATGACAGAAGAATTCTCTCTATAATTTAAAAAGAAATTCTCTCTATAATTTAAAAAACTGTCCGACAGATCAGAAACACTCTTCAGGAGTCAGGAGTGGATTTGTCAATGACCATTGTCCGCAGAAGACTTTATGAACAGAAATACAGAGGCTACACTGCAAGAAGCAAACCACTGGTTAGCCGCAAAAATAGGATGGCCAAGTTACAGTTTCCCAAGAAGTACTTAAAAGATCAACCATAGTTCTGGAAAAAGGTCTTGTGGACAGATGAGATGAAGATGTACTTATATCAGAGTAATGACAAGAGCAAAGTATGGAGGAACTACCCAGGATCCAAAGCATACCACCTTATCTGTGAAACACAGTGGTGGGGGGTGTTATGGCCTGGGCATGTATGGCTGCTTAAGGTATGATGATACAACTACTGATGGTAGTAGCTTAATGAATTCTGTGATATATAGACCCCTTCTATCTGCTCAAGTTCAAACAAATGCCTCAAAATTCATTGGCCGTCAGTTCATTCTACAGCAAAACAATGATCCCACACATACTGCTAAAGCAACAAAGGAGTTTTTCAAAGCTAAAAAATGGTCAATTCTCGAGTGGCCAAGTCAATCACCCGATCTGAACCCAATTGAGCATGTCTTTTATATGCTGGAGAGAAAACTGAAGGGGACTAGCCCCCAAAACAAAGATAAGCTAAAGATGGCTGCAATACAGGCCTGGCAGAGCATCACCACAGAAGACACCCAGCAACTGGTGATGTCCATGAATCACAGACTTCAAGCAGTCATTGCATGCAGAGGATACGAAACAAAATACTAAATATGACGATTTTCATTTACATGACATTGCCTTGTCCAAAACATATGGTGCCCTGAAATGGGGGAACTAAATATAAACGCTGCTATAATTTCTACATGGTGAAACCAAACTGTATAAAAATGGTCTATATTAAAATCTGACAATGTGCACTTTAACCACATGTGATTTTTTTTCTATTACAAATCTCAAGTTGTGGGGTACAGAGGCAAATAAATAAATGATGGGTCTTTGTCCCAAACATTATGGAGGGCACTTTATATAATCATCATGGGTAGAGATAAGGTATTCAGCCACAGTCCTTCACCCAGAGTGGGGGAGTCTAAAACTAGAAGGCATAAGTATAAGGTGAGAGGGGAAGGATTAAAAAATGATATGCAGTGCAACCTTTTTACAAAGAGGACAATTACGACATTTAATGAACACTTGGATAGGTACATGGATAAAAAAGATTTGGAGGGGTATGGGCCAGGCACAGGCAAATGGGAATAGCTTGGTTGGGGAACTTGGTCAGCATGGTTTAACCTAAAAGGTCATTTCCAATGCTGAATAGCTCTATGACTGTTTTCCTGCATGTTTGGATGGGAATATGAACGCAAGTACCATTGCTCTTTCACCGGTCTTATGATTATGGAGATTTGAGATCAAAATTTTAGAACAGTGTGATTAAAAGTGATGGAAGTAACCATGTAGATAGAATATTTCAGGGCCAAATGAAAGTGGCACAAATCCATAGATCACAAAGTCATACAGCAAGGAAACTTACCCTTCGGCCAACCTTGTCCATGTCAAATAAGTTGCATAATTGAACTGGTCCCACTTGCCTGCACTTGACCCATATCCCTCCAAATATTTTCTATCGATGCATCCAAGTATTTTTTAAATATCATAATTGTATCCGCCCCTACTATTTCCTCTGGCAACACGTTCCAATTGCACACAGTCCCCTGTGTGGAAAAAGCTGCCTCTCAAATCCCTTTTAAATATTTTTCCTCTCACCTTAATCCTATGCCCTCTTGTTTTAGACTCCTCTACCCTGAGGAAAAGGCTATAGTGGAGGGGGAGGGAGAGGGGAGTGGGGAGAGGGAGAGGGGGAGAGAGGGGGGGGGGGAGAGGGAGGGGGGGAGGGGGGTGAGGGGGGGAAAAAGAGGGGGGAGAGAGAGAGAGGGGAGAGCGAGAGACAGGGGGAGAGAGACAGGGGGAGAGAGAGACAGGGGGAGAGAGAATGATGGAGTGGTAGAGAGGGGAGGGGGGAAGGGAGGGGAGGGGGGAAGGGAGGGGGAGGGGTGAGAGATAAGCATGGAACAAGATGGTTAAACATTTTTTATATTTAATGAATGATTCTGTACCAGAACAAATATTTTTTTCTTACTTTTCTATGCATAGCAGAAGCAGTTCTGCAGATAAACGTGCCTTGTTTGACACATACGCTTGCTACAAGGTAAGCTGCATTTACTTATTTTTCTTTGCCAATTCGATTTGATAATAAAAGGTGGGGGGGAGAAAATCAACTATTTAGATACATTCCAAATGGTGCAAGTTCTCATTTTCCTGTTCAAAATCCCCGGTGCTTTTATAAGTGTATATCAATTTGTCCAAGCACGGAAATAATTTCCCTTTAATTTATTTCCATTTCATTGTTATTCTGCTTCTAATTTAACAGTATTGACTGTTCTGAATTAGATTTTACACTGTGGCTGGTTAATCAGCAGCTTTCAGATCACAATAGTGTTTAAGTCCTGTACTACTTTGTCCAAAACTTTAATCCTTTAGCAGCTCTAATTTGTTAATAAGTATTTTACAAAATACAAAAATGGATGAAAAGCACAAACAACTTTATGTTGCAAATGGGGGGGGTTACACAAAAAGCTGGAGAAACTCAGCGGGTGCAGCAGCATCTAAGGAGCGAAGGAGATAGGCGACGTTTCGGGTCGAGACCCGTCTTCAGACTGCCTATCTCCTTCGCTCCTTAGATGCTGCTGCACCCGCTGAGTTTCTCCAGCTTTTTGTGTAACCCTCGATTCTCCAGCATCTGCAGTTCCTTCTTTAACACTTTATGTTGCAAATGCTTAGATAAACGGTATGACTTGTGCGAATTTTGATTCAGAAAGGTTAACAAAGCCTTAAAAAATGCTAAGAAGCGAAATGACAACATCAAGCACATAGCCAGAGGTAATGCGTTCAGCATTTATTTCCCATCTCCACACACATTCTTGGAACCATTCATTCATGTTTTTTCTTAGCCTTATACCGCACATGTTCCCAATTGGCAGACAGATACTTCAGGAGTAATTTGAGTGGGAAAGATCAAAATCAATACAAAAAACTTTGATATTACTACCCAACAGGTTGTTACTCATTATGTTAGTTTAAAAAGTGTGACTACTGTGCACAAAAATAATAACTGTCTGATTCAATATACACATCAATACATACATATATACATGTACAGCACTTCAGCGTAACTTCAACCAAACCTGCCCAGTGAGCAAGTGATTAAGTCAGATGAACTTCCCCTGTTTTACTTCCCATTGAAGTCAAAGGAGAGCAAAATCTGAGTGTGGAAAGTCTGCCTAATCAAAATTAAAATAATAATGCGCTGTAAAAATTCAACAGATCTGGCAGCATCTGTACAGGGACAAACAAACTAAAATTTCAATTCAATGAGCTTCCGTCAGAACTACTTAATCCAATCCAGATATTTACTCAAATTAGGCTAAATGCACAATAATGCAATACTTCTTTTTAACAACAGTGTACTGTATGTCTAGGTGCCTTGCATGCAATAATGTGCAGAGTTAGTACTGAAATTGCAGCTATGTACCTCCTTCGTCGGATACTTCCAGGGTATTTTCACTGTAGCTGGAGAAGGTTGGATTAACCTCTGTCATCACTGACCTTTCATCTCCAGCACTTATACTACCCACACCTGTGGACTGAGACTGTTTACTATAACGTTTTGCCTTTTCTACAGCAAGAAGAGAAAAGCATAGAAAGGGAAGCTGAAGTACACAAAATAATATAAAAAGAATCAAATTGTTTCAAACAACACCAAAAAGGTACTAAATACAATTTTCTACAAAATTTCAAATATATATTTCCTTGTGATTTTGATAACATAGGTCACATGGCGTTTGAAGAATTGTATGCCAAATGACAAATTACTAAGAATAATGTAAAATTATTCTCAGTGCTTTGCAAAAACTAACGTAAATGCAGGAATTTATTTATCAATGTAAATATAGGAATGTATTTATAAATACAGGTGATGGCTCGAAGTGCCGAATGGCCTACTTCTGCACCTATTTTCTATGTAATTCATCTATGTAAATTTACAAATCTTCTGTCAGAAGATTCTGACTCTATCTTCTAGCACCAATAGTACTTTCTAACCCCAAAACAAAACTGGCCACTGCAGTCTTTGAGAGTTCAACTTCAAATCTAGATGGTTACTTGGAATTCAATTTCTCAGCCATAAAGAGTTGCTAGCTCACAATGCCAGTACCTATTCTTTTGTAAATAAAATGTCACCTCCTGAAGTTGCAGCCAATTGTTCAGACAGTAAGTTGCAATGACTCCTATTCATGCACAATAGGATCCCAAACCAACATTAAGTCACAGGAGGATACACAGTGCTGTGCATTGTGATTAGTTTCTGAGATGCCTCTTACAGATTCAGTGTGGAGCCTAGGTACGAGCAAATTACGAATCCAGATAAAGTATCGAATCAATACCACTACCTGCTGCAATGACTAACAGTGTGTGAAAATGGAAAACACCGTTTCCCTGATATACAGTAGAAATCAAGAAAAAGGTACTATACCTTGATATTCTGAAGTCCGTATCATAATGATTGTAGCAACAGCATACCAACAACCATTGCAGTTTGAAAAGACAACAGGTTCAGGATTATCATGGTGGCATGAGTGCAGAGTGGGTTTTGGTGGATGAAATGTAACTAATTGAATTTACTGAAATTGATTTCATTTCAGCATTTCACACCAGCAAGAAGGAAAAACAAACAAAAACATTTCTGGGCAGTAGAGTGTATACAACATATCTTATGAATTCCTTGTTTCAAAAATGTAAAGTGGAACTACCTATTATTGATATAAGCACATACACCTTTTTGTAATGTTGTCCTGGCATTTGGGAAAGCCATAATAATACTTTGGTTGGGTTCAATGATCTACACAAGTCCTAGTTGCCTCGGCCAAACACAGGCAGGTGAAATTAGTGTAGATGGGGCATCTTGGTCAGCAAGGGCAAGTTGGGCTGAAGAGCCTGTATCTGCGTTGTATGTCTGTAAGACTGAAGTAGGAAAGCTAAAGATGGGAGGGATTGGGCAGGTCAACAGGAATGGGGGGTGGCATGGGTGGTTGTAGAAGATTGCAGTTGGGAGAAAGAGGGATCTGCAGCTTGTGGAAATGGATGTGCAAATTAAAGGAGGTTAGTTACATTGCCTGGCAAATTAAAAGAAATATAACTTTAAATTATGGTACTCATCCACTTATGATGGCAGGAAAGGGTTGAAATTAAAAGAGTGAGCAAATCTTGCAGCTTCATTACAATATTTGAATGAACAACCTTGAACCATGGAAGTGCTTTGGCCACCTGTCCCTCATCCCATCTTGTTGGTTCCAAGTGGGCTGACCACAAATTTGAAAGATTTATCTCAACCCAAACCCATCAATTTATGAAGATTTACATTCCCTCTGATTTGTCATTTGGCATGTGACCTCTGTTATCAAAAGTACATATATTAGAGTTTGATAATTGTATTGGGAGGAGTATCATCCATTGCTACAATGCTTGGTGAAATGCAACTTACAGATTTATTATTTGATAAAATGTGCACATTAAACTAATGCTGCTTCGGATTTTCCTAGTGTTTATTTATTTGTAAACCAGACACTTAGGATTCCCTTTCATAATTTTATTTTCATATAAGAAGTATAACAACCAGTTGAATAACATAAATAATTTCATTCCATTATATTCAGATGTACAATACGTTCAATGAGATATTTGACTTGTTTGAAGAGACTAAACTTATTGCACTAAATTGTGTGGTTAAAGATTTCAAAGGGAACCTTGCACCTTGCAGGTGCAAAAATGTTCCAGACTTAAACATGCTGCAGGGTTGAGTGATAGAAGCCACTATATCTGTCACTACACAGCATCACGGCTGAATCACTGATAAATGTATTCTCTGATCTAATGCCAGGACAGACGCAGAGGAGGATTAGAAACTCCACTGATTTCAATCAGATTTCCAACCTGGAAAATGAGGAAAGTGATGTTTTAAAATTTTAGTTTAGTCTAATTTAATTGTTGATTTATGTGTTCTAGAGTCAGGGTCTCAATACTGTGTTGCTTGAGCCTTAGACACCTTCCAGGAGGTTGGTGTGGAAGATCAGGAAAATTATCCCACCACATATGGCCTAGATTGGGCACTGAGGCACCAACTCCAATTTACAAAGTATGCTGGTGAAGTTTGGTTCAAGATTTGTTTTTCCCCCTTTCTATAGTTCAACTTAAAATCAAAAATGATTATAAGTCAACGCACTATGTTGAGATAGGATGTTTTGGTCCCAATGTCTACATCAGCACAGTTCTGCCCATGTTTAGTGGCTTCCGAACTGAATTTTAACTTTGTCTAAAATGTATAATTGATCCACCATCTGAATTTAATGGAATTTAAATAAATGTAATTGTATTTAAATAAAATATATAACAACAAATTCACTTCAATTTGCATTATTAAATAAATGCAAACAAACTGGGAAATAAAACTTTAAAGCATGTAGGATTTATACCAGAGAGCAAGTGTAGACTTCTGGATTGGATGTTGTCTTCAAGAGGATCAAAGTCAAAGATGGAACCAGGATCAGTACGCCATACTTTAAATTCTTTTAGCAGAAAAGGAAAGGATAGGAGACATGTAAAAGCCTCGATAGCAAAGCCTGAACTACAGTGGTATAAAGCAGGTTTCAAAAACATTGTCGAATTAACCTTTTCAACAGTCTTCCAACAGTTCAATATATGGCAATTGAGATATGCCTTTGTTATTTTACTATAACAAGATATTATCCACAGATTGCCATCTCCAGTTGAAGTTGGGAGGCAGGTGGGAAAACGTCATTAGCATTCATGGATTGCAGACATATTTGGGAAAGCAGCGGGGGTTACACAAAAAGCTGGAGAAACTCAGCGGGTGCAGCAGCATCTAAGGAGCGAAGGAGATAGGCGGCGTTTCGGGTCGAGACCCTTCTTCAGCATTTATTGCACAGTCCGTCAATGAGTGACTCATTAGGCTATTTTGTAGGACTATTAAGAATCAATCATATGACTGTTGTTCTGAAATCACATACATGCCACATGTCTGGTTAAGGTCCACAACTTCCCTTCCTAACAAAATACGTCAAAGTCAGTTAGGAGCTTAAAAACGAGATAGAGCAGAGGTAAGACCATATGAACCTTTCAGACTATTGTAACATTAATTAATATCTTGACAAATCAGATTTCCACTTTCCTGCCTGAATACCAAAAATTGTCCAAAGATCTGTTCATTTTTTGTTCCTGATTCAGTGTGCAAAGACCTCTCGCTAAGAATTCCAATGATTCATGATCTTATTTTGAAATAAACTCTTCTTTATCTCCAAATTAAATGCAAAATCCCCTTTTTGAGACAATGTGTTTTCTGGCTTTAGAATCTAAGCATCCTCCCACTCCGGAGAAAAACATTCCCATATCTACAGTGTCAAGGACCTGGGATCAACCCTGGCTATGGATGCTGTCTGTATGGAGTTTATACGTTCTCCCCGTGACCACGTGGGTTTTCTCCGAGATCTTTTGTTTCCTTGGTCGGTATATACTAGTAGAGCTAAAAGGCCTACTTCCATGCTGCATTCCTTTCTGACTTTAGGAATGTCGTATTGATTGATTTAAATGATTGAAAGCACGTAAACAGGCTCTTCAGCCCACCGTGTCAATGCCGGCTATCGATCACCCGTTCACACTATTCAATATTATCCCACTCTTGCAACCACTCCCTGCACACTAGAGGCAATTTAGAACCAATTAACAAAAATCCACACATCTTTGGGATGTGGGAGGAAACCGGAGCATGAGGAGGAAACACACACATTCTCAGGGAGAATGTGCAAACTCTGCAAACACAGTATCTGTAGTCAGCATTAAACCTTGGTTTCTGCTCTTATGTGGCAACAACTCCACGAGCTGTGCCATCATGTAATATTCTTCTTTTCTAGCCTTTCTGCCAAAGTAGATAACTTATATATCTGTACATTAAACACCATCTGCCAAAATGTTGTCCTCTTACCTGGTAACTTCCTTTCGTTTAGAAAGTGCAGATGCTGATTTAAACCAAAGATGGACACAAACTGCTGGAGGAACTCAGCAGGACAGGCAGCATCTTTAGAGAGAAGGAATGGGGGACATTTCGGGTCGAGACTGAAGAAAGGACTGATGGATGTGAGGGAGGAGTTATATGCGTTTGCATGAATGAAGAGTTATATGGGGAGGGGGTGGGAAGGGATGAGTGAACAAATTAAGTGTGGAGGGAGTGGTCTCTGTAGAAGGCGGAAAGGGGTAGGAATGGGAAGATGCGACTGGTGGCAGGATCAAGTTGAAGGTGGCAAAAATATCGAGAATTATGTTTTGGATGCAAATTCCCCCACCAGTAAGGTCTCAAGGCCCTCCAGTTCTTCTTGAACAGAGACCCAATCAGTTTTCCTCTACTAACACTCACCTGCATCTGGTAGAACCTGTCCTTGTCCTATACAACTTCTCTTTTGACTCATCTCACTTTCTTCAAGTTATAGGTGTAGCTGTGGGCACTCACACGGACCCCAGCTATGCCTGCCTTTTTGGTGGTTACGTCAAACAGTCCTTGTTCCAAAGGTAGACTGGCCCTATCCCCCAACTCTTTCTCCACTTCATCAGGAAGATCAGGAATCAATCCCTAACTCCAGGTTATGCAACTGTAAATCCCTTTCCCAGTTCTGCTTTTAAAGCTCCAGAACTTTTCAGTCCTAAAGGGAGCCATGTCTGTCAATCTGATTAGTTTCTGTCAAATAAGTAGTTGGAATGCAGGAAAAATGATCTGAGACCCTTCTAGCTTCTATGCCCAGAACACCAACTTGTTTGGCATGAACAGGTTGGGTTGAAGGACCTGTTTCCATGCTATACATTTCTATAGCTCTAACTCTTGTATGTTTATTGATAATTTATTTTAAGTTATTAATAGAAGCATTATTCTTTCTTTCCCATACAACAGCAGATAATTTGTAAAATACAAGCTTCTAATTTCAGGTATGTTTATATAATATTATTTAATTGAAATCTGAAATCATTCAATATTTTTTTCTAAATCAGTAACATCAAATAAATAAAATCAACATGAACAAATATTATTTTTTATTTGTTTTATCAAAGAAAGATATGATTTAAACCTAGAAGACTATTGTCTTTTTTTAAAACAATATAATAGGAAAAAGATACTTCTAAAAGCTAAAAGTAGAAGCTGTGCTACAATTTGCAACAGTATTTATTGATTGCAAATCCTTTACATTTGCAGTTCTGCAACTCAGTTAATTAAAAATATATACATTTGTATTAGCCTTCCCTTGTGTTGTACGAAGCTTCGCCATATTTGCCCACGGTTTCCTCTCAAAGAGCACACATTGAAGTTTCCAGATCCCTTTTTTTGCTCTATGCTGCAATTTGCAAATATTTCTAAAAAGAACTAACACCTATGAGAATTGCTTTCATCGTGTGAATAGATACTGCTTTTGGATACAGCTTTTGGAAAACAAGACTATGAGACAAATCAATGAAAAATATATATTTTACTGAATTCACTGTGGACAAGGTGTGATAAAAGATAATCAAAAATTCATTCTTATTGTTTGAAAAACGTTCCTATGCATTGCCAGTCACAAGAGGTTATATCATCTAATTGACGCCAGGAGCAAAGTTTAGATGGTGATAGACAAGATCAACTATCCAACTCAGGTGTTGATAACAATGCAAGAAGTGGAAAATCAAACAGCACACTAGTAGTACTACTAACTCACGTCTGTTACAAGGCAGGTAGACACATTTTTGTCCACCTTCGAGTTTTCCAGTATCTGCAGTTCTTTCTTAAACACTCTGTCATAAGACAAGTCAGCAGAGTCCAAACAATACAAATGTCACTCAGATGGATGAAACGGATTATTCAGAGGTAGACATCAAATATGCACTCTTATGCCAAGTAATATTTTAATCAACAACCAAATTAGTTTGTCAAAATCATGATAAAATGTATTCATAATGAAATAATAATTTCATCAAAGCAAAAAGGAGGTGAATATCAAAAAAAAATTGTTTTATGAAAGGCGGTTAAATATGGGCACCCTTTTGCCAGTTTTACTGTTTAGCATCCTTTTGCTCCATATCCAGAGAGCACCTGCAGCAGTTAATGACAAAGTTATCAACGAGTCCTCACAAACATTTGTAACAACCAGAAGAAGTTATAATATATTTTAAAAAATCAAGACATAAAGCTTCTCAGATGTTAGCTGCAATAAAGAACAGGGGCAAGATGACTAATTTTACAACCAAAATGAGCATTTAAAACACAGGAGAAAAACTGGAGTTTAAAAAAAAAAGTGATGGCATAAATCATAATTTACAGATACAGGTCCAACCCAGCTTACGAAGGCCCAATTTATGCACAGCCTATACAAAAGAGTGAGCATTTAGGAGATTGTCGGGAAGGGATTGCAGACGGCTGCAGGCATCTTCTGCTATGTGTGAACTGGATTTGCAGTGCATTTCCAATCTGCAAACTGTTCAGGTTACAGACAGCTCTAATGAACGGAACCCTGGGAGGACCTGTACTGAAAATAACATACCATGTTTTTATACTCTTTTTGGAGAGTATATTGCAATATTGCAATCTATTTGTTTATCTATTGAATCTGTGAGTTTAATGAAAATAAAATTTGGCAGAAGATTTTGTAAGTTTTTGAAACATTGTTGGCGCCTAATATGAGGCAACTCCTTGCATACTTGTGTATTGAATGCAAAACAAAGTACCATGTACCATGTACATGTGCAATCAGTCAATCAAAGTTTTAAGGAAACAAAAATACCTCCCATGATGCCCGATCTGTTTTTCTCCATCTCCACCACATGGGGTTGCACTCCTTTGTACATTGCATCGCTCATAAACTGAGTGTTCTTCCTTGCTCGCTCAGTTACCAAGTCATCGGAGACAGAAGTGAAACCCTTTCCCTTTCCCTTTTCAAAATCTTCATGATATTTAATCTGTCAACAAAATTAATTGCAAATAGTTATTTGCACATTTTGTTGCATTGTCAACATTATCAAATGTTAAGACATTTAACATCTCTCATCAAAATTACAATAATAAAACTTAACATTCATTTTGAATTCTATTCTCCTATCTCAAAAGCATCCATGCAATCACACATACCACTACTCAGCCATACATAGTGCCCTGCCCATACATCCTAGCATCAAATCGCTTCAGGCATAAAAACATTCAAGCTGTGTGCAGTGGATCAGATATGTGAATGTTATCCAAGCAATGTATGTGCCACAGAATAAACACAAGCAAGTAGATTCTCATTTAATATTTTTATTGAGACAAATTATTTTGAATACATATCCATCATTTAACATACAGATTCATACCACGAGTGTTAATTTACCAGTGTAAATTTAGTATGTGATTTCCATTAGTTTACTGGTTCATTGTAAATGATCAAAGACAGTTAGTAACAGAGTCAAAGTGCCATTTGCGCTACACGGTGCTGTTAGAAAACCTGTTTAACTCTACCATAGAGATATTATTTTGTGTTTCACGAACACGTCTCATTTCTGGAGTGTCAAAAAGCTGAACCGGTCTGCCTTTCATTTCCTTCAGGCCAGTACTGTACAGCACCTACCGATCAAATTAACAGCGTTAGATCATACAAGTTGCACATCCCACACTTTGTCATATTTGTCAAAGCAGGATCAATGTAACGAGACTTAAATAAAATACTTTTACTATGTAATCATTTTTTACAATTGATTCCTTAATATCAAACACTACTGAACTGAAAAAGCTGACATTTGTTATATGTATGATCAGTATAATCACAGAAAGAAGTTAACATGCAAAAAGGAGGAAAGACTTGCCGAACTGATATTTGACTGATTTCTCTTGGCTCGCTCCGTCTCAAGAGTAACAGGGACCGCTGTCCCTGTGCCAACCCTTTCTTTATATTGGATCTTGAATACAAATATATATTATATACATGATGATGAAAATGTTATGGAATTAACTAGAGGTTATGTGCATTTTAAAGAGCACCCTTATGACAATGAACTCTTATATAAACAAACCAAGCTGATGTTCTTCTGATTCCCTTTGACACGTTTTAAATCATAAAGATCTGGAACTGCTGTTCCTTGTCCAATTTCATCTTTGTAATTCACCTAGACACAATAAAAATGATGCAAGTTATTTTTCAATGTATTTAAGAAATAGTCACATCTATTTGTCTCTACTTAGCAATATTAATGTTCAGAAACTAATTTGATCAGTTATTGCTCCTTTTTGGAAACATGTAAAAAATAAAAAACGTGCAGTGTTAACAAATCTTGAAAACATTCTGCATTAGAAAGCAAAAATACAGAGAGCTACTGAGGAGAGAGGAATTGCTTTAAATTACACTATTTTCTTGTGGAATTGCCAGAATTTCACATTGCAGATGCTGGCAGGTTCAGAAATTTGGTGCATGCTCATGAATATGTGACAGTTCTGAACTTGTAGATAGATGTGACAACATAAATCTGCCAGTACACTCTGCTGCTGGATATCACATGGACCTGGCACAGGATCCACTAGCCCAGAGATTTCAATTGAGTTTTACAGCTGTGAGAAGATAGAGATTGGGGGTTACACAAAAAGCTGGAGAAACTCAGCGGGTGCAGCAGCATCCAAGGAGCGAAAGAGATAGGCGACGTTTCGGGTCGAGACCCTTCTTCAGACTGGTCAGGGATCAGGGGAACGAGAGATATAGATGGTGATGTGGAGACATAAAGAACAATGAATGGAAGATATGCAAAAAAAGAATCGATGATAAAGGAAACAGGCAATTGTAAGCTGTTTGTAGTGTGAAAATGAGAAGCTAGTGCGACTTGGGTGGGGGAGAGATAGAGAGAAGGAATGCCAGGGCCCGAGGGCTGAGGGAGAGGTGGGAAGGGGAGGAGGCAGCCAGGGTTAACAGAATTGAGAAAATTCAATGTAAAGAAGATAGAGATTAGTAAGAACACAAAGTGCTGGAGTAACACAATGAGTCAGTAGGATCTCTGGAGGACATGAATAGGTGACGTTTAGGGATTTAGGATTTCATTATTTCTGTTTGCAGTAATTTGTTTCTATTTACAAGTGTTTAAAGATGGTTCTTAAAAATATTTTTCTATTCCGCTTAAAAGGGCTGTATCATGCGCTGGATTTATTCTGGCTTAACCATATGACCTAATAATATCACTCAGGGCTCTGCCATCTTTCAGGACCTTGCAATCGAGTCAGGAATATTATGGGCCAGGTATATTACAGTCCAATCTTGCAGATCTGTATTACGTAATTGGTAAAAGGAGAATCAAATAGGTTTATATATAGGTTTATTACTATCACATATATAGAGGTGCAATGAAATGCATGTAGTGTTTTGCATGCTATCAAATCAAATCAGATATTATACATATATACAATTAAAACAAGCTCAAGTACAGAGGTCGAGCAAAGGAAAATATACAGAGTATAGAATATAGTTCTCAGCATTGTAGCAAATGTTCCAGAGACAAAGTCCAATGTCCACAATGGGGTGGAGGTGAATCAGACAGAACACTACCTTATGGAAGGACTGCAGAAGCCTGGTAATGGTGCGGAAGATGCTGTTCCTGTATTTGTATCTTCTACCTGACAAAACAGGGAGAGGCGGGAACGATCGGAATGACTGTGTGATGTGTAGACAGAGTGCAGTTAGGTGCCACATCAAAATCTGGGCCAATGGCTCAGATCACTTCTTTTGCTAAATATGATTCCCTCGTTCTGCATTGCCTTTTTTGCTACAAAAGGATTTTCAGGTTTTTTTTAAATAATAGGCCTAAAAATGTAATGGAAGGATTAAATTGAAACACACATATCTTGATTCAGGAAAGAGAGGTCTACTCAGAAATAAGAACATTAGTTATCTTAGAATAGCTGTGTGGCTCTCCACGCAATTACTCGGTATCACCTGGCAGTGAATGTCGCTGTGACAAATATATCCAATGATAATATTACTAGAGAGGGTTCAGAGGTGATTCGTCAGGATGTTTCCAGGGACGGAGAGAAGGGCAAGGTATACAAACTATGAGGGGCATAGAAAGGGTAGCTGATAAGAAACTCTTCCAGTAGCAGGGCTGACTATAACCTGAGGCCACAGGTTCAAAGGAGTTTTGAAGAATGTTTCACCCAGATAGTTAAAATCTGTAACAGATTGGCAAGGGGAATGGTGGAAGCAGGTACTTGGACTGAGTATTGAGCAGTTTAACCACCATGACACAGAAGGCCTAGAGGCAAGTCACCCAACAAGTACAATGTGGACTGAAGGGCAAAGAGAATCCATCTTTGAAGCAGTAAGCCAAAAAATTAGCTGTGTAAACATATCAGAAATTAGACTAAGAAATAAGGAGAAGCAAATTCAAAATGTACTGCATGTATTTTCCTACCATGGTAAATTTCAATAAACGTTCAAATAGTGTAGATCAATACTCAATAAAACTACACATATTTATAAAGTGGAGTTGAATTTGAATTTTTGAGCAGTGAACCTAAAATGATGAGCAGAGCTTAGCGACAACATTTCTTCAGGTCTACTTCCAACCAGCCAGCCAACTAGCCAGCAGCAGGACCACTTAAAACACTAATCCATGATCCCAACTATGGCATTGAGGTCACTATGATTAACTGTGCATGATGCATTCAATCCTAGCATTTGGTGTCAAGTCCAGGCTACTTGTTCAGGCATCTTTGTTTTTCAAACCCAGAAGATGCAGATTGTCCTTCCCAGGTGAAATAACCCTGGGAAGGCCCATTGACAGGCCCATTGGCATTACCGCTCCTCAACCCGACTAAGGACCAGATCCTACTCCTCAGTCTCACACTCCTCAGTCAGACAACACAATGCAAATGATATTCTACTCTCACAATGGATTAGTCCCCCTTGCAAAGCTAACAGTACTGCAATCTGAAGAAAAAACAATATGTATGTTTATACCTGCAGTACTACCCACATTTGATGTACTAGCAGCAAAATAGCAGATAGAGTCATATAGCAGGGAAACAGATCCTTCATCTGAATTTGTCCATGCCGACCAGATGCCCCATCAAAGCTTCTCCCATTTGCCCCCCTTGTGGCCTCTATCCCTCTAAATTTTTTCTATCCATGTCCCTGTCCACGATGCCCCAAAATATTCAATTTCCAAAACTCTGAAGTGTTGGTGGAATGATTGGGCGACAATTATATCAATCTGACAGCCTATTCCCAATTTGCCTTTTTTTCCCCTCACTCTGCTACCAGCAATGGCGACTGGTCTTGTCATGGCAGATAACAGCAGTTCCCTGGGCATTTACATGCATGGTTACGGTCTGGTGTTCAGACAGGAATCCAGCTGTGGATGACAGAATATTTTGACAGGCTTATAACAAAGCGCTTACTGAGTGGCAGCCTGATGATACACTAACAAGAAAACACAGCACTTCAATGTATGAAGATTCCCTGACAAATAATTTGCTATGCCTGCTTAAAATGCCTTATTCATCCAACATGCTATTTAGATTCTTTTGTCCATCTATTTGTATGCAATTCATGTTTTGTTAATATAAACTTGATCCACTGATCTTGGTGGAGTATTTTAATGTTTAAAAGGATAGGAATACAAGTAATATATAAGAACCTTTCTGTGGTACAGAGAAGGAATTAATGCTTTCACTTTGTCTCAAGTGATCACAATCTTCAGACCAGGTGAGAGCAAGCTGGTACAACCCGTGTATAATATATAATGAAATGTTTGATAGCACTGATTTTGAGCAGAGTGGCTTCCCTGTGAACAACATATGTTGTCTGCTGATGTTATACCCAAAAGGCATGAGATCATGGGCCAGATTTTGTGACATGTGTTAGATTTCCTCCTGCACCCGTCAGCATGTTTTTGAGATGTAACTTGCTGGAAGTGCAAGCTAATTAACAGTACAGGAAAAGTAAATAGAGCATCTGGAATACAAATGATTGGCAGATTCAACAGTAATTCAGCCAATGTACCCAACCAATTGTATTTTAGGACCAAGAAAGATAAACAAAGGACAGAAAGGAAAGAAGGGTTGGGTGAATTACAATTTAATTCAGATACAGTAGGCAAAGAAAGGCATGACCAAAGATTTAAAAAAGGGGAAAATGCTAACATTTTTTTTTTACATTGATGACAAATCACTGCATGCAAGAGAAAACGTGATCAGTGTGTTCTTTGTTCAGTTCAGAGAAATTATTTCAGTTACATTAACAATTGACATGATGTTAAGTCCCAGCATTAATTTAAAGTTTACCAAGCAAAAATTTAAAAAAATAATCTGTTGGCAGGGGCAAAATGCAGTTTATGTTAAGGTGAAGTTATGGCAACACAATTTAGAACTGCACAATTTATAGTGTCTCGTATCTTTCAATCCCTGATTTGACTACCCAATTGAAAAGTGTAGTTTGTTCAATCAGGTTCAATCATTTTTTTATCGATGACCTCCATTCACAAAAATTATTATAGCTAAAGCTTGGCATGATGTTGGTCCCACATGCAGCTAGATGTTTTAGATAAATTAAGGATGTAACATGAGAAGGATCATGGGCAAAAGTGAAAGGGGAAAGGCAACTCACCATGCTAATATTTTGCTGATTTTCTTTAACACGTTTGATTTCTGGAGTTTCTGTTACTGCTGTACCTGCACCGATCACTTCTTTATAAAGGACCTTTAATAATTAGGTATTATATTTAGAAGACAGGATAATGATCACAAAACGGCAGCATGTACATTGAGAGTGCATTGATGGTTTGAACATCTACAGCACATGCAGTAATAGAGATCTAATTATGCCTCCAACTGCTGACCCTCTCTCCATTTAACTCCCCAGACCCTGCCCTAATTTTAGACGCTACATGCTTGTTTGTGTGCTGCAGAGCACTTGGGGAGATGTGTCCAACAGCAGTTCTTGGTAACTGATGCATTGACCCTCAGGTACAATTGATGTTTGCAGTGCCAGGCTCATGATTGGAACGCTTGTAAGTACAGCGCACAATTACCCAACAGTGCACCTATTAAGTCATACATTAATCTCTAAGCCAGGGCACCAGCAAGCCAGCCACATTTCCCAGATAACACCTGGAGAAGGCAACGTGAAAAAGGGATAGCACAAGTACAGTGGAGAGAAACTAACCTACTTTGCTAAGAAAATACACAAATTACTGGTGTATCTCAGTGTGTCAGGCAGCATCCCTGGAGAACATGGACAGCACCTGGAGCACACATATCGATGTTCCCCAGGGATGCTGCCTGAGCTGCTGAGTTACTCCAGCACTTTGTGTCTTTTTTTTGTGAACCAGCATCTGCAATTCCTTGTGTCAACATTCCTACTTTGCTAAACTTCCTGCAGATCTTTGCCTCCCATTGAAAGCCAGGATTTCCCTGGAAACATGTGGACATTACCTGATGTCAATTCTGGGATTGCACAGGAAGATTCATGGCAATCTGATGTCGGATGTGGGATGAATTGGGAGAGCAGGTCAAACTTCCTTCTTTTGATGATGATATGGTAGTTTCATTGTTATTTTTTCTGACACTAGCTGCTGATTAGTGATTTAATTTTTTGACATTAAAATTAATTAAATGCTTAAGCTGCCTTGATGGAATACAATGCAAGTTATTTGCACTGTAACAGTACATTACATAAACACATAGCAGTCAAAATATTAATAAAACATAAATGAAACCAAAGCTAATAAATACTTACTGGGCTAAGATTTATTTGGTTTTGCTTAACTCTTTCCATTTCTGGAGAATCTGATGTTATAGTGCATGTACTTAGCATCTTTTCTGCTTCACTTTTATATTTTTTCTGTGGAATAATTGAGTTATAATCAAAGATTATCTTTTCCGTTTCAGTATGATGAAAGCTGTGCATCTGAATCATGATAACTTTACAACGTTTGACTTCAACATTGTGTATTACTCACATTTTTCTGCGTTAAATTCAGTACCCCCCCCAATTGTTTTTATTGTTTTATAGTTTTGTAAAACAACCTGTTACAGGTTCCTAATTTATTTCTCAAACAAAGTTCATATAAATTATTACCAACCTGACTGTAAATGTCTTTTACATGTGCAGCATGTAACAACTCTGGTGTGTCAGTCACAGTTCCATACTTATTTTGTCCCAAGTCCGATGTCTGTTTATACATTACCTATGACAGAGAATCAATCAGAGCAAAGTGAACTAATACTCAGACTTACTTTGGTTTTCTCCCTTGTTTTATGAATAATTTGGAATTATATTATACCTAGCTGACATGAAGGACATGAGTAATTACAAGAATAATTAGTTATTTCTTAATCAAGGTAAGAAGGGTCCCAACCCAGAAACGTCACCTATCCATGTTCTCCAGAGATGCTGCCAGACCCTCTTTAGTTATTTCAGCACGCTGTATCTTTTTTTTTTAAAACATAAATAAAGCTGCAGTTTGTATCCAAAAGTTTTCACAAGCAGCAAATGACTTGTAACCAGAAAATCCATTTTTACTTAAATTTGTTTAGGACAACATGATTTTTTGCGATAGTGGGAATACTCCAATGCTCTTCAAAATAACATCAAAAATACCTGAACTAAATTGCTTACTTTATAAACGTTATTTATAAGATCCGTAATATACACTTGAACACACGGCCATTTAAACCAACTGCATGGAAGGTGAATTATTTAATTAGTAAACAATTTATCATGTAGAGCAGCAAGGAAAATGAAAAATCAACAGAATGTATTAATACCACACACACCAGTTCCGCACTATATGCTACAGTTCTTGAAATGTATCAACCCATGCAGAATAGCTGTCCATTCACGGAATGATTTACATCAGCACAAAATCCTCCAAATACCCAAGTTGACATCCTTTGAGATGTGCCCTTTTCTCCAATCTGGGACATCCTACTCCCTCAGGACTTGGTATGATCAGGGCAAATCACCAGTCCCTCTTACTACATCTGCCATACGTCGGATGTGGGCTTCTGCCTTGCCATATAGCCAGTCTTTAATTGTGACAGGCCATAAGTATATAAAAATGGAGGGTAAACATTGCTTTCTTTCCTTGAGCAAGTTGCTTGCGTTGTTGTAGATGCCGTCCAGTCTTTATTCAGCCAGCTCTCAGAGCACTGCTTTGGATTTCTGATTTTCCCGTTCCCCGACATACGATCTGTGGTTGCTCGCAGTGAGGCATCATGCATGATGCTGCCACTGAGTACTTTTACCCATTTATTGGACTGCATTTCTTCCAAGTTCAGGTACATTATTTTTCTAGTTATTACATTGAAAGCCACACCATAGCTGTTTTGGCTCTTTATGTTCACCATCTTAGCAGATGATCTCTCAGCTGCTTTCAGTGCAGTCTTCTTGCATATTAACTGTATGTGGTTCATTGGTTTTAAATCGCACTACCTCAGAATTGATGGTTGCTTCCAGGTCAAATTGAAATAACACTGGTAGTACTCGCACAAACATTGTGGCAATAGGTACACCCACTAAATATTCATTTCACTGAATTGACCTAATTTGGCACAAGATATGTGTTCAATATGAACACAGAATCTGCTGCCTTCCTTTGTTTTTCCTCTCACACTTCAACAAATGTTCTTTCTTCTGGTGCGCATCCACAGAAAACATAAATAGATGCAGGAGTGGGCCATTCTACCCTTCGAGCCAGCATCACCATTCAATGTGATCATGGCTGACCATCCAAAATCATAGAAACATAGAAAAATAGGTGCAGGAGTAGGCCATTCGGCCCTTCGAGCCTGCACCGCCATTCAATGTGATCATGGCTGATCATCCAACTCAGTATCCCGTACCTGCCTTCTCTCCATACCCCCTGATCCCTTTAGCCACAAGTGCCACATCTAACGCCCTCTTAAATATAGCCAATGAACTGGCCTCAACTACCTTCTGTGGCAGAGAATTCCAGAGACTCACCACTCTCTGTGTAAATAATGTTTTCCTCATCTCGGTCTTAAAGGAATTCCCCCTTATCCTTAGACTGTGACCCCTTGTTCTGGACTCCCCCAACATCGGGAACAATCTTCCAGCATCTAGCTTGTCCAACCCCTTAAGAATTTTGTAAGTTTCTATAAGATCCCCCCTCAATCTTCTAAATTCCAGCGAGTACAAGCCGAGTCTATCCAATCTTTCCTCATATGAAAGTCCTGACATCCCAGGAATCAGTCTGGTACCCCATTCAGTACCCCGTTCTTGCTTTTACCCAAGTCCCTTGATTCTGTTAGCCCAAAGAGCTAAATCTAACTCTCTCTTGAAATGTTGAGATCCGACATGTTTAGCCTGGCTCAGCAACACGGGAAGAGGAACTCGTGCATGTGGAAAGGCAATGCGCAAACCAAGGCACCTGTGTTAGAATGAGCACAGGAACCTGGGCCCCAGTGGAGAGGAGGCACAGCTGCAATCTGCACCTGCTTCGCCAGATGCCAACCCATCGGGTTTCTGAATAGTCAGATAGCAGATTATCAGAATTTTGCCCCAAATAACATCTTTAATGTGGCTTGGTCTGTCTGCCATAAACAAATAATAACAGAGTGTATGTCTCAGTGGAATCACAGCTCTCACTCAGTATTCCTTCTTGTTTTATCGCAAACGTTAGGGATCGTACCTAGCACTCAGTATACCTATTGTGTGTCAGAATTTGAGTTTCAGTAAACTGAACAGGCAAAACGTAGGTTTAATATCTCATCCAAAAGATTGTATCTTCTCTCCTTCACTCATTAAGATACAGCTAGTAAAACTAACAAGGGTATTTTATTAGTTTTACAGGCTGTATCTTAATTATCTTAACTCTAGCAAAGTAGTATTTTCGACAGAGTCAAATAAATGGACTATCTTGCAGGTTTTACACTAATACAATCTATCAGTCACACAGTCATGAGCTGCTATTCTTGAAATGGTGTCAATGAATATTGCAAATGTTACAGATACATTTTCAACAATGGGGAACTTCCCTCGATAAAGCACCAAAGCACTAGATTTGATAATTGACCCAAACATCCAATGTGAGTTTAAATTGGTATAATGGCCAACACAGACAGTGTGGGTTGAAAGGCCTGTTCCTCCGCTGGATTGTTCTATATTCTATAGTCAATGTACAGAGAAAGACCAGAAAAATCTTGTGAGTCAGAGGACAGAGTTAAATCCATGAACCAAGGATTGCAGTGTGATCAGAGTGGTTTCTTGATAGGTTGAAATGTGCAATTTTATTCTGTGCATATTCAAAAACCTATCACATGCTGCAACTCCTAAATATGTTAAATCTCCATTTGACATTGGTAACTCTTTCATCAGCATCGTCCTAAGTTTAGATTTAAAGATATGTTGTTTGTTAATGATTCCAGTCATTTGTACTTTGAGAAACACCCATATAAGGTTATGTAAAGAAAAAGAAAATTAAAATTTTGGATAATGTATTTTAGGTTAACCGATCATTAAAGGAAGGGGCAGAATAGAAGTACCAGGCTTATAATTAAAGCAATTGCCTTGTCCAAAAAGGAGACCTGAAAATGCAATTGAGCTGTAATTTTTGATCACCTGACTGGCAATTTCTGATGCATTCTTGGCACGTTTAATATCAAGTACATCTGAAGAAAGTTGCATCCCTCTGCCTTTGATTTGGACTTCAAGATCCTTTCTGTATTCTTTCTGTGGAAATGAACAGCAAGTATTTAGGCATGCTCTTTGTAATGTAATCTTTAAGCCCAATAAGGAAAATCTTTGTAAAACAATAGCTTGCACACCCAGAGTTCAGAACGGCTTCTTCCCTACCGCTATACAACTCCTGAACTATTCACCACTTTCACATACTATTCCCAGAGGTGCTGCTACGTACTCTGGCTCCTAAGTAAGACTTCTGAGCAGCACCCACTCGCTGCCACGTATTCTACCTTACTCGGTTATTTTATAATTGTACTTTATTTTTCTCTTACACAACTCCGGTTTTGCACTCCAAACTTGCCGCATTCTGCTGTTTTGCACGGACTGTTGTATTTATCATTACTGTATGCGTACTGTTTATTCTGTGAGCTTCATATACACATGTAATTCATTGCACTCTGGTATATATGACAATATGATGTAATCTCATAATGAAGCGAGAAAAATTACCTCATTTAATATCTGGGATGCATTTTTTACTCGAATCATGTTTGGTGTGTCTTCCAGGAGAGTCAGTCCTTTTCCTTTTATATCTTCTTCAAAGTCTTTTCTATATTCTTTCTGAAGAAAATATTGGCAGTTTGATTAAGTTACCTTTTAATAAAAATGTAAGGAATCAACTATGAGGGGGTAGAGGAGGCTGATGGGGGTGGGGGGGGGAGCAAGGGAGAGGAGAGAGGAGAGGGAGGGAAGAGAGGAGAGGGACAGATAAGAGGGAGGGGGAAGAGAGGGGGGGAGAGGAGAGGTGGGAGAGAGGAGAGGTGGGAGAGAGGAGAGGTGGGAGAGAGGAGAGGTGGGAGAGAGGAGAGGTGGGAGAGAGGAGAGGTGGGAGAGAGGAGAGGTGGGAGAGAGGAGAGGTGGGAGAGAGGAGAGGGGGAGAGGGGAGAAGGAGGAGAGAGGAGGGGGTGGGAGAGGAAAGGGTGGGAGAGGAGAGGGGAGAGCGAAAAGAGGGGGCGAGCGAGGAGAGGGGGAGAATGGAAGGGGGGAGAGGAGGGAGAGTGGAGATGGGGAGGAGAGGGAGAGCAAGGAGAGGGAGGGAGAGGAGAAGGGGGAGATAGGAGGGGGAAGAGTGGAGAGGAGAGGGGGGAGAGAGGAGAGGGGGAGAAAGGAGGGGGGGAGAGAGGAGATGGGGGAGAGATGAGATGGAGGGGAAAGAGGAGATGGGGGAGAGAGAGATGGGGGGAGAGAGGAGGGGGACAGATGAGAGGGAGGGGGAAGAGAGGGGGAGAGGAGAGGTGGGAGAGAGGAGGGGGAGGGGGAGAGGGGAGAGGGGAAGAGCGGTGAAGAGAGGAGAGAGGAGAGGGGGGAGAGAGGAGGGCAAGAGAGGAGAGAGGAGAGCGGGGGAGAGAGGAGAGGGGTTGGGAGAGGAGAGGGGAAGAGAGGAGAGAGGAGAGGGGGAGAGAGGAGGGGGGAGAGAGGAGGGGGGAGAGAAGAGGGGGAGAGAAGAGAGGGGGAGAGAAGAGAGGGGGAGAGAGGAGGGGAGAGAGGAGGGGAGAGAGGAGAGGGGGTGAGTGAAGAGGGGGAGAGAGAAGAGGGGGAGAGAGAAGAGAAGATAGGAGAGGGGGAGAGAGGAGAGAGGAGAGAGGGGAGAGAGGATGTGAGAGGGGAGAGGGGAAAGGGGGAGAGGAGAGGGGGAGAAGGGAGAAGGAGGAGAAAGGAGGGGGTGGGAGAGGAGAGGGGGGAGAGGAGAGGGGGAGAGGAGAGGGGGGAGAGAGGAGAGGGGGAGAGGAGAGGGGGAGAGAGGAGAGGGGGAGAAGAGAGAAGAGGGGGAGAGGACGGGGGCGAGAAAGGGGGAAGAGTGAAGGAGAGTAATGGAGGGCGAGAGAGTGGAGGGGGGAGGGAGGAGAGGGGGAAGAGTGAAGGAGAGTAACGGAGGGAGAATGTGATGAAATCCAAAGAGCGGGAGCATAGGATCCAGAGAGGGAGCAAGAGGGAGATTTGGAGCGACGGCGAGATTTTGAATGAGGACGAGCGGGAGAGTCAGAGTAAGATACAGAGTGAGGGCAACAGGAAGAATCAGACTGAGGACAAGAGGGACACTTGGCATGAGAGAGGGTAAAAATCAATCTGTAATATATATTTGAATGGAGTATAAACTGAAGCAAGTGAAGCAACATGTTGATTCGTCCATTACCCTATCATCAGAATTAATACTGTTTATCTTTCTCTCTTCACAGATCTTGGCTGACATGCTGAGCACTTTTATTAGTTTCTGCCATAATTAGAGAGTTACCTCATTTAATATCTGGGATGCATGCTTGATTCGAATCATGTCTGGGGTGTCTCCTATCAAAGTGAGACCCTTTCCTTTGATGTTTTCCTCCCAATCTTTTGTATATTCTTTCTAAAAAGATAATTGCACAAGTTTGTTGTTTAAAAATAGTTTTGGATTTTCCATATGTTATAAAAAAATACTTGATTGTGTTCAAGAATTAGTTCTTTACATTAAAATCAATTATTGAAAGAGAATAGATCAGACTATATTAATGTCGACATTTTGTAGTCACCATTTGGTATACTTTCTTTGCTTGAATTAGAAGCTGCAATTTGTTTTCCACAAGGTCACACACCATCCTGACCTGGAAATATATTGTCATTCTTTCTTCATCTCTACGTCGATATACACTGAGGTTTAGAAGAGCGAGAGGCAACTTGATTTAAACATATAACATCCTTTGGGTCAGGACAGGGTAAATATTGAAAGGATGTTTCCTACCATTGGAGAATCTACCATTTTAGGTGGCACGGTGGCACAGTGGTAGAGTTGCTGCCTTACAGCACTTACAGCGCCGGAGACCCGGATTCAATCCCGACCACGGGTGCTGTCTGTACGGAGTTTGTACGTTCTCCCTGTGACAGCGTGGGTTTTCTCTGAGATCTTGGGTTTTCACCATTACTCCAAAGATGTACAGGTATGTAGGGTAATTGGCTTGGTGTATGTGTTAAAACTGTCCCTAGTGTGTGTAGGATAGCGTTAATGTGCAGGGATCACTGGTCGGTGCGGATTCGGTGGGCCGAAGGGCCTGTTTCTGTGCTGCACTCTCTAAACTAAACTAAATTACCACTAGGGGGTCACTGTGGAGTTGACATGCAAGGGAAAGATTAAGCAAAATATTTTCTCAGAAAGCTGCGAATCATTAAGATTTTCTTCCTCAAAACACAGATGGAAGCATCGTATCTGAAGTAGATTGACACTTCCACCAGTGGGGTGAAAGGTTACTGGGATAGACGGAAAGTGGAGATTAGTTAGATTAGCCATAATCTTATTGAATGGTGCAGCAGGCTTGAGGGCAAAATGACCTATGGAGGGAGTTTGCATGTTCTCCCTGTGACCACATGGGTTTTCTCTGGGTGCTCCAGTTTTCTCCCACATCTGAAAGATGTGTGGGTTTGTAAGTTATTTTGACTTTGTAAATTGCCACTTCTGTGTAGGGAGTGGATGGGAATATGGGATAGCATAGAACTAATGTAAATGGGTGATCGATGGATGGCATGGACTCAGTGGGCTGAAGGGCCTGTTTCCATGCTGTATCTCTAATATCTGCCCCTACCATATCCCCTGGAAGCATGTTCCATGCACCTACTGACCTCATTTAAAAAAACGAGTCTTGCATATCCCCTTTCAACATTTCCCTTCTAACTTTAAAATGATGCTCTCTAATATATGATCTTTTCATCCTGGAAGAAAGACTGACTATAGGTTCATGCTGTGCCTGTGATAATTTGATATACTTTTATGAAGTTTCCTCTCAGCCTCCAACATTCCAGAGAAGACAATCCAAGCTTGTCAAAATAAGTCCACAACTTTCTGAAATTATTAACACAAGGAAAGTGGTAAAGAAGAATGCTTGCTTTCATTGATCAGGGCATTGACCAGAGTCTTAATTTCTCCCATCATCCATGGCTCCTTACTCCCAGCTGTCTTTCACTCGAACAGCGGCATGCATGCCATGTATTCTCAACATCACTCTTTTAAACGCATCCCACTTTCCAGATGTCCCTGTGCCCACAAACATCCTATTCCAATCAATAAAAGCAAGTTCCTGTTTAAAACCACGTTCTATATTTTCTCCTTAGAGTTTACAATTCGGGAAACATCCCGATCAACCTCTTCTGCACCCTTTCCAAAGCATCTGCATCCTTCCTGTAGTATGCAACCAGAACTGCACACAAACCCCTAGATGTGGCCTAATCAATGTTTTATACAGCTGCAATTACTTGAAAACATTTATACTCAATGACCGTACCCATGAATGCAGATATGTCGAATGCCATCTTTATCACCCAATTCACTTAGTGGTTCGGGAGCAATATACTTGTATGCAAAGATTATTTTGTACTTCAATGCTATTAAAGGCCCTGCCATTTTCTGTATTCTTTCCTTTTGCATTTAACCTCTCGAAATGCATCACCTCAGTTTTCTAGGTAAAGTTGTCCCCAATAGAAGTTATAGAAACTTGTCCAGATAAAACTCTGCATTACATTACTCCACCCCAACTTCCATCTGCACCAATTTTCAAGTTTTTTTCAAACTCATTAATCAGACCATCTTCCTTTTCATTCAAATCATTCATATATATTACAACCCACAGAGGTCCCAGCACTGTTCACTGCAGAACAACACTTGTCATGATCCTCCAGCCAAATAACCCCTTACTGCAACCCCCCATCTGTGCCCCTTTTGTATTCAATTTACCAATTCACCATGGATCCCACATCACTTTAGTGTAGTTTAAGGATACGGCGTGGAAACAGGCCCTTCAGCCCACCGTGTCCACGCTGACCATCGATCCCCGCACACCAACACTATCCTACACACACTAGGGTTCATTTACATTTATACCAAGCCAATTAACCTACAAACCTGTAGGAAGAAATTACAGATGTTTTGTTTAGAGATACAAAACGGAAACAGGCTCTTCAGCCCATCGTGTCCACACCGACCTGCGATCACCGCACATTAACACTGTCCTACACACACTAGGGACAATTTACAATTATACCAAGCCAATTAACCTACAAGCCTGTACGTATTTGGAGTGTGGGAGGAAACCAAAGATCTCGGCGAAAGCCACACGGTCAAGGGGAGAACGTACATACTCCATACAGACAGCACCCGTACTCGGGATCAAACCCTGTAAGGCAGGAACTCTACCGCTGCGCCACCACCCCAAATGCCACCGTACCACCCTGCAGATGCTGGTTTAAACCAAAGATAGGCATAAAAAGCTAGAGTAACTCAGTGTGTCAGACAGCATCTCTGGAGGATGCTGATTTCTCTAGTGATGCTGTCTGCCCTGTGGAGTTACTCCAGCTTTTTGTGCCCATCTTCAACCTACAAACCTGTACGTGTTTGGAGTGTGGAAGGAAATCCGAGCTTCCTAGAGAAAACACACGCATGTCATGGAGAGAATGTACAAACTAGGTATAGACTGCACCCGTAGTCAGGATCGAACCAGAGTCTCTGGCGCTTGGGCAGCTCTACCGTTGTGCCACCGTGCTGCCCAAGGGAATTTGGAAAATTCTATAATAATCCATGTCGACAAAACCCACTGTACTAACTAACCCTCATCGATCATCTTTGTCACCGCATCAAACTTAGCCTTAGGGCAGAGCCTTCACCAAAATGATGACAAATGTTCAAAAAGATGACTACCATTTTCTCAAAGGCAATTAGAGAGGGCAATAAATATTGGCTTTGCCAACAGTGCATCAATCCTGAAAAATAAACAGAAAAACGGTAACTGAGAAAACTCTGGGACGATTAACAAGCACAGGGGTTCAGGAGTAATGTGGGCGTGAAGGATCAGGATAGGCTATTATACTTAGTAACAGAATTGGCTCTTCCCCGTTGCTAACCGCTCCTATCCTGCTCCTCCCCCCCCCCAGCCCGACTGGTTTCCAGAGAGATGCAGAGAGTCAGGCCCTGTACTAGAGCGCACTCTCTCTCTCCCCGAGCTCTCTCCGCTTTTTGCAGCCCGCTTGCTCGGCTGGCTCCCCTCCTCCTCTCCCCCCACCTCCACCTCTCCCCCCTCCTCTTCTCCCCCCCTCCTCTTCTCCCTCCCTCCTCCTCTCTCCCCCTCCTCTCTAACCCCCTCTACTCTCCCCCACTCCCTCTGTCCTTCCCTCTACCCCCGCTCTCTCCCTCCCCTCTGTCCCCCCTCCCCACTACCCCCCTCCACCCCCCCTCCTCCTCTCCCCTCCCTCCTCTTCTCCCTCCCTCTCACCCCTCTCCTCTCCTCCCCCCCTCACCTCTCCCCTCCCTCTCTCCTCCCTCCCGCTCTCCCCCTCCTCTCCCCCCTCTACTCCGTCTCCCCCTCCTCCCTCCCATCTACTCTCTCCCCCCCTCTCTCCCCCTCCCTCCCTCCCCTCTCCCCCTCCCCCCTCCGCCCCTCACCCCTCTTCCACCGTGCGTTGAAGGGACGGGATGCAACGGGACCCCCTTGGTCTAGTTAAATATTAAAATGATGTGTTCGGGTATTTGACAATTTTACCTTTCAATCCAATCACCTTCGGCACCTGCTCAAAACATGAATTAAGTTTGCACGGCATGACCTGCCCTGCACAAACCGGTGCTAACTACTAATTAGTTTGTGCTTTTTCAGATGCGAGTAGATCCTATCCCGAAGGATCTTCTCCAACATTTCCCTACCAATGAAGAAGGCTCACCAGCTTATAATTTCCTGGTTTGCAGGTCCAGCAGCATGTGTGGCCGCAAAGAGATGTTTTGGTTCAAGACTCCGCATTAGGACTGAGTGTGCAGAGGGAAATTATCCGAGTAAAAGAGGTGACAGGAGACCAAGGAGAAACTGGTAGCTGATAGATTAGGTGAGATGGGGATAATGGAATCAGGGAGGAGGTGGGGGAGCATAGAGACTGGTGGGTAATAGCTGCAACTCATTTGGGGAGAGATAAGGAAGGTAGGTCAAGGAAGAAGAAAACACAAGTGAACAGCAGTGTGGGTCAATGGAAGATGATCAAGTAAGAGAGAACATAGGTGCACCGGTAGGAGTTGAAAACAAACTTCCAGAATTCTATGATCACACCATTGAGCTGTACATTACCCATGCAAAAATGAAGTGGCGTTCTTCTAAATCAATGTTTGGCCTCATTGTGGCAGTGGTAAAGACCTAGTAATCCGCCACAGTTGAGAACAGAGTGGGGTAAGAACTGCCCATTCCTAAAGTAATATCATTTAATGATATACAAAGCATTAGATTCATAAAACTTTAAGCACTTGGCTATTCTTTGATTTGCTCGGTCGATTTGGCACCATTTATAAAATATTTTACAGCTCTATCATGGACTGTTTTAAATTAGATTATAACCTACCTCATTGAGGCCCTTGTACTTTTTAATCTCCACTTTCTGTAGCTCTAACAATGCAAGGCTATAACACAACATTCCATACTGGTTATTTTTCTCTTTGCACTACCTATTATACATGTACGTGGCATGATTTGACTGGATAGCACGCAAACAACGTTTTTCACTGCACCCTAATACATGTGACAATAATGAAGCAATACCAAAGTGAAAATGAATACTAGTTATAGGGCTGACCTATGATAGCATCCTTGCTCAATAATGTCAGGGATGAGAAGCGGTGGTGCCGCGGGCAGAGGAGCTGTTTCACAGCTCCAGCAACCCAGTTCAATCCTGACCTCCAGTGCTATCTGTGTAGAGTTTTCGTATTCCCGCAGTGCTCAGATTTTCTCTCTGTTAGTTGTTTGCTAATTGGTTGCTATAAAATATCGCAAGTAGAGGTGGCTAGCAGAGAATCAAGGTTTTACTAATGGTCATGTGTTAGAAAATATGTTCCAAGGAAATAAATAGGGAAAAGGAACTGATGGGATTGCTCTGATAGCTAGCATTGTCTCCTTGGGTCAAAAGGTTTTCTTCTATATTGTGAGGAAATAAGATAATATGGAAAAAATGTCTGTACAGATGCTTATACCATACATTATGTTTTTATAGTATTCAAAACTCAGAAGTTAATATCTATACAATATTTCCATTGCATAAATACAATAACATTATAAAAGCAAACTATTTCAATGCTTCTTAGTATTTTGTAGCTACACCATTATTTTAGAGGAACAGTGTTACTTCAATCTTCAAAGTGTTACAAGCATGAAACATGTGGTAATTCATTAATCCCAGCTTTCACTCCTGGACTCGAGTATCACTGCAGCGTGTCAACATTCTGCCATTTCTATCTATGCCTTTTAATGAAGTGGCTCACATTGTGTGGGGAGGAGGGAAAAAGCAAAGCTGAAAGACACAGCATCAAGCAAAGTACAGCTCCTGTCAGCTTAGGTGGGTGGCTGTCAGCTTGGAAGGGTGCAAATCATCAGGTCAATTCTGTTCCATAAAGAAATGCAAGGAAATCATAGCACATAATAAGAAAAACATTTAATAAATATACATATATATGGACATATGCAGTGCAAAAAGCTTTTCAATATCTTACAACCTACAGTATCCGCATAGGGCACTGTGGTACTAATCATTTAATAACGAGAAATACTGCATGAACACGTAGACAATAAACTCTGCTATATATAGATAGTATGAATGAGAATTACCTTATTAAGGAGACTGGTGACATGTTTGGCATGCAAGTAACCTGGGGTCATATCAAGATCAACAGACATGCTGCCTTTGATCAATTCATCAAAATCTTTTCGGTAGTGTTTCTGTTGATTGCACAATATTGAATGTGTCAGGATTTTCACGTTCACCATGTTTCACTCTTGTTAAGATGAGAATTCTTTGTTATTTGTCAGAACATTTGATAATATTTAAGTAAGATATTTAATTTGGAACAGCACAAGCCTAGGAACATTTAAAGCCTATCACATCATTTGTTCATGCAGAGGCCTCATTTAATGTTAAATATGACACGAGGAACAAAATTAATATGAACCGTGTTTCAAATAATATAAAAGAACATTTTTTACCTCATTCTGGATGCATTGTGCCTGTTTTGCTGCCACATAACTTGGAGTCTCCATAAATTCAAGCATTGATTTCCCTTTATTTTTTTCATAGTCTTCCCTGTATTTGTTCTGCAATATGCAAAGCAATTTAGACAGGAGATGTGAGGAAAAGATTACACATCAGAATTCTGATTTATTGGAACATTCAGTTTGTAATACCTGGCTTTGGATTATTGCATTCTCTTTATGATGAAGCTGTTCAGATGTATCAAGGGCCAAATGGTAATGACCTTTGGTTTTCTCAAACTCCTTCTTGTATTCGTGCTACAAACAGAATTGGTCAAACAAAACTGTGAAATTTAGCTGTGCTTTACCCATAAATTACAGATTGATGTTTGCAACACTTCAGAAGCGCAAATGGAAATTGCTGGAAGATGCTACAAAATTATTTAACACATTTCCTCATTCCGAGAAATATTTATAGGATGCTTGAAAGCATCCACATGAGTTATTCTGCACTAGGTTGTTTGCTCTCCATATCCTTTTGTGTGCCAAATAGACATTCTCAGCCATGACACAAGAGGCATGTAAAGTGCCAGCCAGATGATTTTAGTGGGAATAAAGAAATAAAACAGCACTCAATGGGTCTGGTCGCATCTGCGGGAACAGAATGGTTGTTTCAGTTTGAAGCCCCTTGAAGACCAAATAAACCATCTGGTTGAAATATTGGGTTTACTAATCTCAAAGGATAGTTGGGAGGAAAGCCTTTTATACGCACGTTACTGCTCTCTTAATGTTAGACACTTCCTGATACAATTTAAAATACTGCACAGACTTTAATATTCAAAGTCCAAATTGAACAAGATCTTCCCAAATGTCTCTCCTATTTGTGATAAATGTCTCCTCCAAGAAGCAACTGCAACCCATTCTTTTGCTTCCTGTACAAAGTTACAAAACTTCTGGAGGGGAATATTTGATACCTTTTCCAAAATATTTAAAATTAAATTGGAATAAGATATAAAACTGATCATATTAGGTATGTTAGAGGCCTGCTCTAAGCTAACGATATTTCAAAGACGTTTCCTCAATTACGGCCTAATAATGGCGAAAAAATTAATACTTAAATTTTGGAAACAGACAACAGTCCCCACAGAGAAGATGTGGATTACAGATATGTTCGAGACACTACATTTGGAAAACATTAGGCTTGTCTTGGCAGAAAAACCTGATCAATTTCTTAAGACATGGATACCCTTTACTGATTTTTTACAACAACAGAATGGTTAAACACAAATTTAAATTTAAATTTAAAACTGATGCCATGATTGGTGAGGGGAGGGGGGGGAGAGAGGGGGGAAAGGTATATCTCCATCTTTTCTGTTGTGATTTCCTTTTCTCTCTCTGCACTGCTTTGGTAGCTTAGGGGTCTTTTTCCTGCTCTTTTCTATTCCATCTCTTCATTCTTTTTTTTTCTTCTTTACTTGTTTTCCTTTCTTTGTCGTTTTTCTTATTTTTTAAAGTTAGGTGACAAGGTTAAAAATGAAGCTGTACAATAATTGTATAATTGTTATGCCGATCGTCTTATCCTTGTACAATTGCTTCTAATAAAAATAAATACAATAAAAAATACAAAAAGAAATATTAATAAAGGGGAAATATGTTAGCGTCTGTGAGAGAGGGAGAGAAGGGGAGGGGCTGCAAGAGGGAGGAGGGGGGAGGGAGGGCGGCGAGGGGCTGCAAGAGAGAGAGGGTGAGATTGGAAGGGGAGAGGCTTTACCTCCCCCCATGGCTACAAGGACCCAAACAGTCTTCCCAGGTGAGGCAGAGGTTCACCTGCAAACATAGAAACCTAGAAAATAGGTGCAGGAGGAGGCCATTCGACCCTTCGAGCCAACACCGCCATTCAATATGATCAAGGCTGATCGTCCGCTATCAATAACCCATGCCTGCCTTCTCCCCATATCCCTTGACTCCACTAGCCCCTAGAGCTCTATCCAACTCTCTCTTAAATCCATCCAGTGATTTGGCCTCCACTGCCCTCTGTGGCAGGGAATTCCATAAATTCACAGCTCTCTGGGTAAAAAAGTTTTTTCTCACCTCAGCCTTAAATTCTAAGGCTTTGGCCCCTGGTTCTGGACTCACCCAACATTGGGAACATTTTTCCTGCATCTAGCTTGTCCAGTCCTTTCATAATTTTATATGTTTCTATAAGATTCCCCTGCATCCTTCTAAACTCCAGTGAATACAAGCCTAGTCTTTTCAATCTTTCCTCATATGACAGTCCCACCATCCCAGGGATCAACCTCATGAACCTACGCTGCACTGCCTCAATCACAAGGATGTCCTTCCTCAAATTAGGAGACCAAAACTGTACACAATACTCCAGATGTGGTCTCACCAGAGCCCTATACAACTGCAGAAGAACATCTTTACTCCTGTACTGGAATACTCTTGTTATGAAGTCCATCATTCCATTAGCTTTCTTCACTGCCTGCTGTACCTACACGCCAACTTTCAGTAACTGGTGTACAAGGACACCCAGGTCTCGCTGTACCTCCCCCCTTACCTAACCTAACCCCATTGAGTTAATAATCTGCCCCCTTGTTTTACCGCCAAAGTGGATAACCTCACATTTATCTATATTATACTGCATCTGCCACGCATCTGCCCACTCACTCAACCTGTTCAGGTCCCCCTGCAACCTCCTAACATCCTCTTCACAGTTCACACTGCCACCCAGCTTTGTGTCAGCTGCTCTATATCAGTGAGACCAAGCGTAGGCTTGGCGTTCGCTTCACCCAACACCTCCGCTCAGTTCGCATTAACCAACCTGATCTCCCGGTGGCTCAGCACTTCAACTCCCCCTCCCATTCCGAATCCGACCTTTCTGTCCTGGGCCTCCTCCATGGCCAGAGTGAGGCCCACCGCAAATTGGAGGAGCAGCACCTCATATTATGCTTGGCTAGTTTACACCCCAGCAGTATGAACATTGACCTCCAATTTCAGGTAGTCCTTGCTTTCTCCATCCTTCCCCTCTCCTTCCCAGCTCACCCACAGCCTACTGTCTCCGCCTCTTCCTTTTTTCTTCCCGCCCCCCCCCCCCCCCCACCTCCACATCAGTCTGAAGAATGGTCTTGAACTGAAACGTCACCTATTCCTTCGCTCCACAGATGCTGCCACACCCGCTGAGTTTCTCCAGCATTTTTGTCTACCTTCAATTTTTCCAGCATCTGCAGTTCTTTCTTAAACATGTGAGGCTAATGTCTAGGCTGGCAGTGGTTATTGTCAGGAGCAATTAAGCATTTGTTGGCCACCAGAGAGACTGTGAAGATGTGTGCGGGCTCACCCTTTCTGTTGGAGATCGGTCAGGATATCAGAGGACTCCTACATCTATCACAATTTCTAAATCGCTTTGCTTTGTATTCCAAACAGCCATTATCGATCCATTTATACTGTGTTTTCTGTTTTAAAAAAATGTTTATGTTCCTCTGCCACAACATTACCATAAAAATTATTCCCCATCCTCCAGCAGTAATGTAAGGTTATGTGAGTAGAATTATCAAGTATTTGTTAACCTTTCTAGTCAGAGGCACATAGCACAAAAATAAACTCTTCAGTTCTCAGAGTCTGCACTAACCATGAAACACCAATTTACATAAATCCCAGTTCATTCTCATCGATTCCTGAAGTTTTTAACAGGGGGCAAATCATCGCGGCCAGTTAACGTGCCATTCGGCACATCTTTGAGACGTGGAACGAAACCAGATCTCCTGGGAGAAGCCCCCACACAATCACATGAGATGGTGCAAACGCCACACAGACAGACTGAATATTAGAACTAATAATATTAGAACTGCCTGGAGCTGTTGTTAAGTTCCTACACCACTTTGTTTTTTGCCTCAGATTCCACGATCTGCAGTATCTTGTATCTTGAAAAAAGTTGATATTTTATTCAATTATACCCTTATTCTCTATCCGTTAGTTGAAGTACATTAAAATGTCCACTTAATGTGCTAGGATAAGATTATGCTCATTGGAAACAAATCAGAAATGGTACCCAAAACATGCTTATGATATAATAACATATCAATCATTCGTTTTTCAGACAAATTCCTACTTCATGCATTTTCAGATTACGAGAGTTATAATGTCTGCAATAAAATACTTTTCTGGCCATGCATTAAATAATGTTCATCAAAAATATATTAATCTTTTCCCCCCACCAACTTTCTCTGTTTATACTTTTACTCGACTAAGTGTGATCCGTTGGGTCCTATGTTCACACGAGAGGGCTGGTCCCACAACGTAATATTCTACCTGTCCACCAAATACAATATTGGTGGCCAGTGGGGGGGGGGGGGGGAGGGGGGGCTTTCTGGAGTGCTAGTATGGGTAATCTGGGCTGAAGAAACTGGTTTCCAGTGGGGTAGTATGGACATTGTGGGTCAAATGGATTCTTGGGGTGGCAGCTCATTCACTTAAGCCTGATGTACTGACAGCTCACTCACGGCTGGTGGTCAAGCAGTTGACTCACGACTATTCCTTGAAATTCCATTTCCATCAGGGTGCACGGCCAGCAAATTCAAATGCAGTTTCCTACCATTTCAAGCAGGGTGTAAGGCCACCAAATTCAAGTGCAGTTTCTTACCACTTCAAGCAGGGTGCAAGGCCACCAAATTAAATTGCAGTTTCCTACCATTTCAAGCAGGGGTCAAGGCCACCAAATTGAAATGCAGTTTCATGCCACTTCAAGCAGGGTGCAAGGCCACCAAATGCGAGTGCTGTTTAATGCCATTTCAAGCAAGGTGCAAGACAACCAAATTCAAGTGCAGTTTCATACCATTTCATAGAAACATAGAAAATAGGTGCAGGAGTAGGCCATTCGGCCCTTCGAGCCTGCACCGCCATTCAATATGATCATGGCTGATCATCCAACTCAGTATCCTGTACCTGCCTTCTCTCCATACCCCCTGATCCCTTTAGCCACAAGGGCCACATCTAACTCCCTCTTAAATATAGCCAATTAACTGGCCTCAACTACCCTCTGTGGCAGATAATTCCAGAGACTTACCACTCTCTGTGTGAAAAATGTTTTCCTCATCTTGGTCCTAAAGGAATTCCCCCTTATGCTTAGACTGTGACCCCTTGTTCTGGACCTCCTCATCATCGGGAACAATCTTCCTGCATCTAGCCTATCCAGCCCCTTAAGAATTTTGTAAGGTTCTATAAGATCCCCCCTCAGTCTTCTAAATTCTAGCGAGTACAAGCCAAGTCTATCCAGTCTTTCCTCATATGAAAGTCCTGACATCCCAGGAATCAGTCTGGTGAACCTTCTCTGTACCCCCTCTATGGCAAGAATGTATTTTCTCAGATTTGGAGACCAAAACTGTACGCAATACTCCAGGTGTGGTCTCACCAAAACCCTGTACAACTGCAGTAGAACCTCCCTGCCCCTATACTCAAATCCTTTTGCTATGAATGCTAGTGCATTTGCTTACTTTGCACATACCATTTGCTTTCTTCACTGCCTGCTGCACCTGCATGCCTAATTTCAATGATTTTCCTAATCGGCCACCATTCAGATAATAGTCTACTTTCCTGTTTTTGCCACCAAACTGGATAACCTCACATTTATCCACATTATACCGCATCTTCCATGCATTTGCCCACTCACTCAGCCTATCCAAGTCACCTTGCAGCCTCCTAGCATCCTCCTCACAGCTAACACTGCCCCCCCAGCTTTGTGTCATCCGCAAACTTGGAGATGTTGTATTCAATTCCCTTGTCCAAATCATTAATATATATTGTAAATAGCTGGGGTCCCAGCACTGAGCCTTGCGGTACCCCACTAGTCACTGCCTGATATTCTGAAAAAGACCCGTTTACTCCTACTCTTTGCTTCCTGTTTGTCTGCCAGTTCTCTACCCACATCAATACTGAACCCACAATGCCATGTGCTTTAAGTTTGTATACTAATCTCTTTTGTGGGACCTTGTCGAAAGCGTTCTGAATGTCCAGATATATCACATCCACTGGTTCTCCCTTATCCACTCTACTAGTTACATCCTCGAAAAATTCTATAAGATTCGTCAGACATGATTTACCTTTCGTAAATCCATGCTGACTTTGTCTAATGATTTCACCACTTTCCAAATGTACTGCTATCCCATCTTTAATAACTGACTCTAGCAGTTTCCCCACTACCGATGTTAGACTAACTGGTCTGTAATTCCCCGTTTTCTCTCTCCCTCCTTTTTTAAAAAGTGGGTTGACATTAGCTACCCTCCAATCATCAGGAACTACTCCAGAATCTAAGGAGTTTTGAAAAATTATCACTAATGCATCCAGTATTTCTGTGGCTACTTTCTTGAGTACACTGGGATGCAGACTATCTGGCCCTGTGTATTTATCGGCCTTTAATCCATTCAATTTACCCAACACCACTTCTCGGCTAACCTGGATTTCACTCAGTTCCTCCACCTTATATGACCGCTGGTCCCCTGCTATTTCCGGCAGATTATTTATGTCTTCCTTAGTGAAGACAGAACGAAAGTAGATATTCAATTGGTCTGCCATGTCCTTGTTCCCCATGATCAATTCGCCTGTTTCAGACTGCAAGGAACCTACATTTGTTTTAACTAATCTCTTTCTCTTCACATATCTATAAAAACTTTTGCAGTAAGTTTTTATGTTCCCTGCCAGTTTTCTTTCATAATCTATTTTCCCTTTTCCTAATTAAGCCCTTTGTCCTCCTCTGCTGAACTATGAATTTCTCCCAGTCCTCTGGCAGGCTGCTTTTTCTGGCTAATTTGTATGCTTCATCTTTTGTTTTTATACTATCCCTGATTTCTCTAGTTATCCATGGATGCACTACCTGCCCTAATTTATTCTTTTGCCAAACTGGGAAGAACATTTTTTGTAGTTCATCCATGCAGTCTTTAAATGCCTTCCATTGCACATCCTGTAAGGCCACCAAATTCAAATGCAGTTTCATACCACTTCATGCAGGGTGACACCACCGTAAAATCACCATAAAACCACCCAAAACACCACATAAACATCACACTCACAGTTCAGTAAACATTCAGTGTGTTCAGTTGATTCACAGCTCAGACAGAGTCATGACCGCTCCCTCCCCCATCTTGCAGAGGCTGAGCCACACCCACACTTCTGGGTTTTACAATCCCTCCCCCTTCCACCGGAAGGGGCGAGGGGGACTGAGTAAGAGGCACATTAAGGGCACTCACAGTTGAGTAGACATGTGTTCAGTGTTAGTCACAGCTCAGAAAGATCTGACCCTCTTGCTTCCTCCATCTTGCAGAGACTGAGCGAGGCACAACACTTTCGGGTTTTATAGTCCCTCCCCCCTCCCACCAGCAGGGGTAGCAAAGAGAATGTCAACATTTTTTAAACATTAATAACTTTTATTTTTCATCGATGGGAAAAATCCTCTGGTGCTGCTCAGCGGAGGGGGACTCTGAGTAAGATGGCCAAAAATCACAGCCGTACGTTGCAGCATTTTTTCAAAAATCATGAAACAGAAAAACAGGAAGTGGTCAAGATCTTACTTTTAGTAATATAGATAACCATCTGAGAGCATAAATCTCCATTTCAAATAAAAATAACAGGTATTCCAAATAAAACTCACATCACTTTGCAATTTGCTGACTGCGAATGCATGTTCCAGATGCAATAAATCGGAGAAATTTGATGATGTCCTTTTTAGTTTTTGAAGATCAGCTTTGTATTTAACCTGCACAAAGAAGTCACATTTGAATTATATCTTTCTTTATTTAAATGCAAAGGGAAACTCCAAATTTGGTTTCACGACCTTAGTGACTAACAACATTTAGAAAGTACAATGGGCAGTTCAAAAATTCACAAAATATAACGTATTGCACTTGGTGGATATACAAAATAAGAATAGAAAATAATGGAAATACGCAAATCAGTCAGGCAGCACTAAAGCTGAATTGCTAGTCGTAACAGGTTGCTAAATAAAAACAAGAAACATTGAAACAAGGAAGTTTCAAACCAAGAAGGGGTCTTTGTTGAAATCATTAACCAATAATGTCAATTTTCTGATGTCAAATGACTGCTGTACATTTTCATAATTTTCAGATTTTTATTAGAATTTCAATTTTCTAGCTTCCTTTAGAACATCATTTTCCAAAATCTATTGAAATGTACAGTTTTTTCAATATTTAGAAAGTAGCTTCTAAATTCAGAATCACTTTGTGCATTTGTAATCCAACATGTTGTTGAATGGAAATTCTTAACCTTAAACAGCTCATACGATGGCAGAATCGACAACAGTCTGTCTCGTCCTTTTAAACTTTTGTTGTTTTTAGTCTGTTGTTAAATGTATGTTTTAGTGTATCTTTAGTTTTGTATTATGTGGGGGGTGGTGGAAATTTTTAAAAATCCCTTTCCTCGACGGAGATGTAAGTTTTTCCGTATTGTATCTCTGTCTGCATTGAGGCCGAACATCGTGGAGCTGGCAGCATCCTGCTGGGGTTCGACTTCGGGAACGCCAACCGCAGGAGCCTGCAGATTTACCACGGTGGAGCTTACGATCCCTTTGTCAGGGATTTATTTTGGGAGCTCCAATCGTGGGAGCCTGCGGACTGAACATCGTGGAGCTCGCGTTCCCTTGGTTAGGGACCGATTTCGGGTGCTCCAGGCCACATGAGCTTCAACCGCCTCAATCACGGGAGCTTCGATTACCACAAAGCGGGAGCTTCGATCGCCCCGACTACGGATGGATTGACTGCCCCGTCCACGGAGAATAAGGAGGAAAGAAGATAAGGCTTTATCCCATCACAGTGAAAAATGTGGGGGAGCCGCTGTGGTGGATGTTTATGTAACTTTAATGTAGTTATGTGTTTTGTTGATTTTTTGGTAAGATGAATGGCAAATCAATTCCTTGTATGTTTTTACGTACTAGGCTAATAAATTAATTAAATACAATACAATACAAAGAGCACACCAAGAAAAGGCTTAGCAATGACAATTGTGAGGCAGGGTATCACCAGAAATCTTGCAGTGGCAAGAAATTAAGAGGGTCAATAGTTTTCTCTGGGACAATTCCAACTGGCATTAGAGAGACATTTGTTGAGAAAAAAAGACAATATCTTGGGTTTCTGGTATACCCACATCAGAATAAATATTTTCCTTTCAAACCAGCCACATCACTGAACTTTGAAGAGGATCCCAAGAGTACTTGGATCTTTCTTTGGTCAAAGAGTGCCCATTAAATAGTGGTTAACATGGTGAATGTGAAATGGAACTCAACTGAACGGCAGTCAGCAATGTTGTTTTATTACTGTTAAATATTCAGACCCTCA